>LR990669.1:13337327-13949278 GCA_905147715.2 Xestia xanthographa | reverse complement strand
TCTATTGTATAGATAATGGTACGGAACCCTTCGTGCGCGAGTCCGACTCGCACTTGGCCGGTTTTTTTTAATATGTTTGCTATCATTTTAAATGGAATTGAAACTGCACTTTTTATTGAAAACGCAATATGAGAGAATAGTATTAATCCTCTTATTGATCGGTGGATTAAATGATAGTTAGTGCGGCCCCGCGTCGTCGCTCGCGCGTTCAAATCCTTTTAAAAGTGGTCAATTTGGTTTTTATCTGGTAGTCTGATAACATATATTTGTTTTTGGATTTCTGTTTTTTACTTTTTAGGGTTCCGTACCCAAAGGGTAAAAACGGAACCCTATTACTAAGACTTTGCTGTCTGTCCGTCTGTCTGTCACCAGGCTGTATCTCATGAACCGTGACAGCTAGACAGTTGAAATTTTCACAGATGATGTATTTCTGTTGCCGCTATAACAACAAATACTAAAAACAGAATAAAATTAATATTTAAGGGGGGCTCCCATACAACAAACGTGATTTTTTTATAATAATTGGTACGGAACCCTTCGTGCGCGAGTCCGACTCGCACTTGGCCGGTTTTTTGTTTTAGGTTGATAATAAATGCTGGTAATAAATAGATTTTGTTATCTCGGAACTTGTTTAACGATGAAATAAGTTTTAGGAATTAATCATATCGTCCTCACACGAGGTTTATTTATTTATAAAAAAAACCGGCCAAGTGCGAGTCGGACTCGCGCACGAAGGGTTCCGTACCAATTATTATAAAAAAATCACGTTTGTTGTATGGGAGCCCCCCTTAAATATTAATTTTATTCTGTTTTTAGTATTTGTTGTTATAGCGGCAACAGAAATACATCATCTGTGAAAATTTCAACTGTCTAGCTGTCGCGGTTCATGAGATACAGCCTGGTGACAGACAGACGGACAGACAGCGAAGTCTTAGTAATAGGGTTCCGTTTTTACCCTTTGGGTACGGAACCCTAAAAAGTATCTATGTAGTATTTCAACTATCTGGTGTCCACGACACAAGCCTTGTTGCTTAGTGTGGTGCTAGATGGCGCTGAGTGTAAAGTCCAGCGATATTTATTTATTTATTAAAATTCCGTGTATTGAGCTATATACCCCTTGGTAAGACTGGTTATCAGACTTTGCGGCCACATTTTCAAAACCCCAAAATTTATTAGGTGCTGCTTAAGTTGTCGTCACCGAGGCAGGCCCAAGAAAATGCTTGACGAATTTGGTCTCGTTCCTGACTGATTGGCCAGAGAAGGCAAAACAACGCGAGAGTTGGAAAGGAATTGGGGAGGCCTTTGTCCAGCAGTGGGACAGAAAAGGCTAATTTAAAAAAAAAGATACCTACTAATTGGTGTTTCCAAAAAAACATAGATTTGAGGAGCTCGTGGCTAAATAATTACAGCCACTCGGGTCCATCGATAGGTTAAGCCGTGCTTGCCTAGGTTGGTCTGTGGATGGGTGACCACCCATTACATACAGAGTTTCCTCCGTGCCTCGGAAAGCACATTACGCCGTTGGTCCCGGCTGTCATTTGTAGATCTTTGAGAGTCGTTAGGCAGTCAGAGGCCCAAAAAAGTCTGACAACCAGTCTTACCAAGGGGTATCGTATTACCGGGTACTAACTGGGTTGTGGAGGTCAGATAGGCAGTCGCTCTATGTAAAATACTGGTATTCAGCTGCATCCGGTAAAACTGGAAGCCGACCCCAACATAGTTGGGAAAAGGCTAGGCAGATGATGTTCCAAAAAAATCCTAATCTTGTTTCAGGAATAAAAATAAATATTTCAGGACAGACAGACAAACCACAAATTTCCGTACGTACATATATCGTATGACCGGATTATCATACGGCTTTTAGTCCGATAATTGAATCATTTTGCAACATGTACAGTCGTGGTCTTTTCCGCCTGATCAGTTAATTTTTTTTAAGCTTAAATCGTGCGGCCACGCCCCCTTAAAGTTTAGGCCTATTAGGAAAGCGTCAATTTGGCGCGCAAAATAATGTGTCGTTAGTGCACTCGGCCGATCGGTATTGTTTTTCATTCATTATTTCTACACAAAGATTGATGGCCTTAATTTATTCTCCACCAGTGTTCCTAAACATAAAAAAATACCATGTAAAAACTTCTTTGAAGTTCACTTAAATCTATTCAAATTTTTCTTAATTCTCTCTGAATGCTTACTTCTTACTTTCTCTTGCCTGTCTACTGTTTCTTGTGCAACCCTTATAATGTCAGTGAAAACTTTTAATTGGCCTTCTTTCACTAACTGTCAACTATCTGTATCCTAGCTGTAAGTTTTCTTAAGATATAAAATAAAGTCAACGGGGTGGGGCTAGAGAGCGTTTCTATGTTGCGAGTGCAAGCAAAAATTAACTTAGTGGTGATCAGGTGGGAGTGTCCACGATAGTACCAGGTCATCTACCTAAAAATAGGTCCAGGTCATCTACCTAAAAATAGGTGGTTTTAAAATTGAAATGTTTAGGACCATTTTATTATGGTTTCATTTCAATTATACTTACGAACGCTGACTGGATACCTAGATAGGCATTAACCTAAAAGGCTTCAAAAGGCTCTTTGAAAGCTTAAAATAAACGTTTTTTATTTAAATTGTAACCGATATTATTTCTGATTGAATTGGGTTTTCAAATTTTCGCTTTAGAAGAGACTTCACAGCAATATTTATTGGCTTAGTTACAATGGACGGAGAAGAGTGGCCAACAGGAGTGCAATAGGGAATATGCATAAATTTTCTTTTTTTTTTCTTTACGGAATGTTAAAATACTATAAAAATAATGCGAAAACAAGACATAAATCGGCCAAACAACACAAAGGTTATAACCATTTAAACTGTTGTTTCTATCTCTTTCTAGATAAACGGAATTTAATACGGATTTTGTACGTCGATGCAGCGAAAGACGTCATTCGCTGTATCGGATCTCTCTGTCTAATCAGCAGTTTCAAATGCTTATAACTTAGTATTTTTTATAGATATTATAAAAATAATTTCACTTTGCTATTTCTGATGTTAATACCCTTTGTTTAGAGTGATAAATCATGCATATCTATACTATCTATACTAATATTATAAAGAGGTAACATTTGTTTGTAAGTTTGTATGTAGGGGGTAATCTCCGGAAGTAATGAACCAATTTCAAAAATTGTTTCACTGGTAGAAATCTACATTATTCGTGAGTGCTATAGGCTATATTTTATTCCCGTACTCCCACGGGAACGGGAACCACGCGGGTGAAACCGCGGGACGTCAGCTAGTACCCTATAAAAGGCTCATGAGGACAGGCCCTAGGAATGTCCTGAGTCCAGTGAACTCCAGTGATGGTAAAGGTATCATCATAATTCCTCCTTACCCAATGTATTTGTGGTCGGCGCAGTATGATTGTCTTCTTCTTCCATAATTCTCTATTATAATATATATATCTTTTATCCTTGGAAAACATCGTGAGGAAACCGGCATGTCCTAGAACCAAAAAATTCGAAGACATGTGATATCTACCAATCCGCACTGGGCCCGCGTGGTGGATTATAGCCCATTCCCTCTCATAGAGAGGAGGCCTGTGTCCCAGCAGTGGGAACATTAATAGGCTGATGATGATGATGATGATATCCTTTCTAGTCATATCATCCTTGGTAAAGATATCAGTATTCTTTGTCAGCATTAGTGATGAATTGATAATGAAATGCAGGACAGGTAGGATTTGGTTATGAATCCAAAAGTCGCCTTTTACGGTTTCTGAATAATTCGTTTTCGTTGAGCTCCTTAAGTCGAGCTACACGATAACTGACAAATGCTTGCACTGATTGGACCAGTCCACTCAAATCTGTGTGGTTCTTTCTTCATCTCAGAAACGAATCTGCATAGTCCTTATGTGAATTGAGCAAGATTATGTCTGGACTTCAAAAGAGACTATGACGTCTGAGTTTGTTTCGGCTGTTTCTTCTCAGAGTAGTCAGGTACGAAACACCTGTCCCATTTAGTTTTAAAAAATGACGTGTAAAAGTGTTTGTAAAAACCTTCTTGCAAAATAAACATCATTTATCAATATGAGTAATTCTATATCTGAAATCGGGTATCTGGGGGTCTAAAATGGCCGCTTTAGCAGAATCGTTTTGTGAATCACGTTAAAAATTTAAAATTGTTAAAATGGACTTTATTGTTATTCGCATAAAGTCCATTTTAAGAATTTAATTTTTTTAACGTGATTCATGCTAAGATTCTGCGTAGGATCTGCTATAGCGGCCATTTTAGACCCGCTGTTCTTCTTCTTTACTGAGTTGTGTTAGTGTCTAACTTGGTGTAAGAGTTTTTATGCCGTCCATCGGCCTCTAACTTAGCTTTACATGCCGTCGAGAAATATCTCTCTAATATCTGGCATGCTGGTTTCCTCACGATGTGTTCCTTCACCGAAGCAAGTGATAACTATACAATACGCACATGAATCCGAAAAATCAGAGGTGCGTGTCTTGGGTTCGAACTCGAGACCTATGACTTGGCAGTCCGACGGTCACACCACTAGGCTATCACTGCTTGGGTATCTATTTATACTAGATGCTTAATCTATATCTACGTATATCTATATTCTACATGTATATGAAAATATATATATATCTACACGTCTAAACTAATATTATAAAGAGGAAAGATTTGTATTTTTGTGTGTGTGTGTGTGTGTTTGTAATGAATAAAATCAAAAACTACTGCGCTGATTTCAAAAATTCTTTCACCATTAGAAAGCTACATTCACCTTGAGTAACATAGGCTATATTTTATCCTCGTACTTCCACAAGAACGGGAACTACGCTGTTGAAACCGCGTGACGTTCGCTAGTAATATTATAAAGAGAAAAGATTTGTATTTTTGTATGTAACGACTACACTTAAAAACTACTCTACCGATTTGAAAAATTCTTTCACCATTAGAAAGCTACATTCACCCTGAGTATCATAGGCTATATTTTATCCCCGTAATCCCACGGGATGACGTCCGCTAGTGTCTAATGATTTTGCACGCATGGTTACTCTCTATGGAAAAATGATTCCATATAATGAAAGGCTGGTTACATAGCAACATGTGAAACTATAGCCTAAAATTAAATTCACAGTCAGGAATCACTAGTCCCTATATCCAATAGTTACGAATCATTTACATAAAAGCCTAGGGTTTAACAGAGCAACCTGTTTCATATCCGAACTAATATTATAGAAATTGTAAAGTGAGTTTTTTTGTTTGTATGTCACGCCTTCTAGGATAGGATTGCGATATAATGGGGTAGATGACACACCAATCAATGGAGATACTTTTTAAGAGCTGTCAAAACGCGGTTCTCTCATACATTTTGTATGACAATAGCAAACTGTGACGTCTCTGTTTATTCAACTCAATGACTCAATTTTTTATTAATTTCAAACCAACTCAAAATCGAATTTGGCAATTAATTGAAAATAAATCGGGTTTTCAGACCCAAAATAAAGTTGTTTTTTAGAGATTGGTGTCGTGGAATTATTGTTTTATGGTGTCCCAGTGGAGTTTTTAGCGGTGGCCCAGTGGTGGCGGCCCCGACTTACGAACAGTAAGTCGTGGGTTAGAATCCAGGCAGGCGCATTACTTTGTGTAATTTATTTCATCACCGCTGCTCTCAAATCGGTGAAGGAAAACATCGTGAGGAAACCGGCATGTCCTAGAACCAAAAATTCGAAGACATGTGACATCTACCAATCCGCACTGGGCCCGCGTGGTGGATTATAACCCATTCCCTCTCATAGAGAGGAGGCCTGTGTCCCAGCAGTGGAAACATTAATAGACTGATGATGATGATTATGATGGTGTCATCTACCCTGTTTGACATAAGAATAAACTAAACAGGTTTTTTTTCCAGTTGGATAAACCTGGGTTCAATTCCCAGGTCGGGTAAAGTGTTACTGGGTTTTTTCATCTGGAATTTCTCAGTAGCAGAACATGGAGTCGAGATTTGTGCCAGGTTGATGGCAAGTCTCGCCCCCATTTACATGGGACTTAAATATAACTGGCAAAATATTTAGGTACACTTCTGCCTAATCCTTTTGGAACTACAGGCGTGGTGTTAAGTTGACAAGCCTGTGGAAAAACTTCAGACCTCCACGCGTGCGAAGTCACATGCGAAAGCTGGTATTTCAATAAACGTGCTGAAAATGAAAATATTTCATATTATAATGTATGCGCAGGCGACGCCTAGTATAAATTGAGCCGATTGTTATCCGAGTGATCGGTTCGGCTCGGCCTATTATAGCTGCGCGTTTTGAGTGGCGATAGGGTTGAACGGGGTAGAAAATATTAATATTGAAAAAAATGTTGAATTTATGTAGTTATTAGGACTTGTACACGGCTTCGGTTGGTGCGTCTAGCGACGCGGCTTGCGTTGAGGGAAACGTGCGTGCATTTGTTTCCGCTTCCGGGAGAGAGCAGTTCTTTTGCAATTTATATACCTCTGTATTTACATCAAATCTTTATCACTTAGTATTTAATCATTATGATGAGGCTGCGGATGGGTTGCAGAGCGTGACGAGTCTGAAAAAAATTGCAGTGATCTTCATGTATTTCGGGATATCGCTATTTGCTAAGTGGTTGACCGACTCTTCACTTGACTGGTCTTTTTGACCAAAGAATCAGCATAGCCATCCAACGTGGCAATGCTAGTCTTCTGGGTACTTTTCCTGTTGACACCGATGTGGACGAATTTTTTGACGCCCTGTGTTTCTTTTCACATTTTAATACTTGTTCATTATATTTCTATTATTATTTTAAGTCAATTTATAACTCGTAAATAATGTACACTAAGGAAAGAAACAAAAAATATGAAAGAACCCTTATGTATTTGTATTTGTCAGAGGAAATAACTGTGGATCGAAAGTGCGGTCTACACGTGTAGGCACTCGTGGTAAGCTCTTAACAACTTTTTTCATTATTTTTCGCTGTAGCAAGACGCGTGCCGCTTGACCGTCTTGTTCGTGGCCAAGGGGTTAGATATTATTTTTAGGTCATTCTAAGGGATAAATGGACTGTGACGGGGTTTAGGCATTTGTGTAGGCCTAAGTAAGGCTGAAACGTTATTAAATTCGATTATGCTTCGGATATTGAATTGTATTACACTGTGTATTCAGGGTTGTATGCTGAACTCAAATTGGAAGATTGTAAGCGTAAGGAAAAATGAATATAGCAGAAGTTTAAAAATTTTCAACAAAAAATGTATTTAGATAGTATTCCTTAATCTATACACATATTATAAAGAGGAAAGATTTGTAGTTTTGTATTTTTTTGTTTTTGTATGTATGGAATAAACATAAAAACTACTGGACCGATCGGAAAAATTCTTTCAGCAATGGATAGCTACATTATCAGCGAGTAACATAGGTTATATTATTTTCATCCCCGTACTCCCACAGAAACGGGAACTACGCGGGTGAAACCGCGTGACGTCCGCTAGTTATTTGTAAACAAGCCTCTTTGGTCTAACGGTTGCGGAACCTCTTTTACACAATGTGCTTGTCGGTTTGTTCCTCAGGTCGAGCTGAGTGGCATTGAGTTTTTCCATCAGGTATTTAAAAGTTGTCTGGACTGGCACCTGGGCAATGGAAATAGGCTGAACCCCATTACTAGCTTAATGTGCGTATACTCTATGGCGCCTCCCAGTGATGAAGTATCATAAAATGTATGAATAAATGTACAGTCGTGGTCTTTTCCGCCTGATCAGTTAAAACATTTTTCGCTTAAATCATGCGGAGTCAGTCACGCCTCCTTAAAGTTTAGGCCTATTAGGAAAGCGTCAATTTAGCGCGCAAAATACAAATAACTCGTTTGGCGTCCGTCGTCAGTGCGCTCGGCCGATCGGTATTGTCTTTCATTAATTATTTCTATAAAAAGTCAACGGGGCGGGGCTAGAGAGCGTTTCTATGTTGCGTTGCGAGTGCAAGCAAAAATTTGCTTAGTGGTGATCAGGCGGGAGTGTTCACGATAGTACATCTTAGTAGATATTTTACTTTTTACACACAACAAATTAAAATTCCCTATATTATTTTCTGTAACGTCCACATTTGTGAGACAACCCTACCCAACAAGCTTACCGTTCCCTGCATTTGAATGCAATGGACGCTCCGCACGTTTGATAGACATTAACCATTCTCGCATATCCATGCGCGCATATGCTATCCATGCGCGAATATGCGCGCATTTATGTTAAACGCGCTTTAACAGTAATTATTCATACCATAAATTCTCTGATGTTCGTGTATCGTTTTGCATTTAATGCTGGATAATTTTGTGGATGTAGGTCGATGGGTTTGATTCTACATAATTGTTGATAGAAATCGATTGTTGCGTGAAAGTATCAGGTTAAGCTGCGCTTGATGAGGTCATTTAGTGGATGGGTGATCATTCTTTAATAATACGTCGTTTGTTTCTTTAAGGATAAGCTACATTTATATGCAAGTTTCCGCGATATTTAAGATAACTATAACATCATTATTCCCAAAATTGTTGTAGAAATCCTGACATATATGTAGTAGAGATTTATTCATGTTTCTTTCCTGTTTCTGATTTCTATTGTTTTTTATTATTAATTAATTTTAGTATGCGATTCTTTACAATTGTTTATTATTTAATTTTTTACATTTTTACGCTCTCTGGCATAACATAGCGCGCTCTTTATTGCCTTGATACCATTATTACTGTACTTATGTTAAACAAATTAATAAATTACTTTAAAAATTAAATGACTTATTTACATTTTTAATACTATTGAAAATATACAGTTTAAATCTATATACACATTCAAGCGTTTAACCTTTACCATTATCTTACCAAAAACACAATTCCACAGCCATCCCCAGCCAGCCTCAGCCACTGAAAGCTAAAATTGAATAATTCACTCAATAAATTATCATAATTAAGTCAAATGATGGCCCTAGCTGGCCCATTTCACAGTGGCCCATTATGTTAGTTACGTATTATGGTAACCTAATATTAGGGCCTACATAATTTTGGCCTTATTAGCCTATTGGTCATAGAGTAGAGTAGATCTAGATGGGGCATTATGGGGCAACAATGTCAAACCCATAAAATCTATATCTATACTACAGTATTTTAAATAGAAAAGATTTTTATTTTTGTATTTTAACTTAAAAACTACTGTACCGATTTGAAAAATTCTTTCAGCAATGGATAGCTACATTATCAGCGAATAACATAGGCTATATTTTATCCCCTTACTCCCATGGGAACGGGAACTACGTGGGTGAAACCGCGTGACGTCCGCTAGTATGTCATATGTAGCTGATCAAAAACTTTGCCGTTCAAATTGAGTTTTTACGATTATGGCTACAGAATCTGTAAAATGTTGTGTGACCAACTTTTGAGGCAATATTGTGATATTTGTGTAGTTACAGTGGTTCTCTATTGTATTACCTAACTTTTTTATTCATAATTTAAAGTGCCATAACTTTTTTTGTCCTAATCATCATTTGTCCGAATGATAACTTACCCGAACTTAATATCACATAATATCACATGCCATAAAATTGAAATCCCTAAATACAAAATGCTCTAAACCCGTTTGTCATAAATATTACAATCAATAATATACAAAACACTTAAAATCGTTTTCAATAATAGTTATAAATCCTAAATTTAAAAAAAAGTTTAGATCTTAATAATATTTTTAAAACAAACCGGCATGTTCCCAGACGTTCCCAAAAGGGAACAGAACATTGTTATTTTAATTGTGTCTGTAATTACGGGTACCTATAGTAAAGTAAGTATTACTTAGCTTTTGCTATGCTATGAACTTCTCTCAACAGAACACATTTTTATACAATATTGCTCTTATGAAATTTGTAAGAATTAAAAAGTAGAACCATCATATCGCAGAAAGTTCACAGTTAGAATCTTCTTTTGTTTTGGCATACATTTCATATAGGTAGTGATTAAAAGGCAGAAAATCAATCAATCAAACCTGTTAATCATTATAAAACAGTTGAGTGTGAACATAATTATGTGGATTTTATTTTTCCCTGTAATAAGTATGCAAACAAACATGCAGCAAGCATGCAGCAAGCATGCAGCAAGCATGCAGCAAGCACGCAGCAAGCATGCAGCAAGCAGGCAGCAAGCATGCAGCAAGCATGCAGCAAGCATTCAGCAAGCATACAGCAAGCATGCAACAAGCTTACAGCAACCATGCAAGCACGCATACAGTATGCAAGCAAGCATGCAGCATGCAAGCGAGCAAGCAACATGCAGCAGGCATGGTTTCTGTCACGGCTCCGGCGGTCCCTTGCGAGCTTATCGTCGCAGATGTGTTTAACGCTCACCACCGCAGCTTCGGCTTGCTGGCCGGCTTCGCCGGCCAGCCTCAGCAGCGGCGGCGAGTGTTACAACCACCTGCTCCTCAACTCGCGGGCCGCCTCGCCCCTCCGCGCCTATGCGATTTTAAATTACACTCTCGGGGTAGGGCAGACAAGATTGCGTGGGGTCGGATTTACAGCGATTCGTTTCTGTCACTAAAACCTAATTTTTAGCAAATGTTTTAGGACCAAAAATTTTATTATACTTATATGAACATTAGGAATAATACACATTATACAATAAAACACTTAGGATAATTGACTTTATGGCATATAAAATTAGAAGATTCAATTATTATAGTATTCGATATTATGACAGAACAGTTTTAGAAATAAAGATAATTATGTAAAACAAAATTTCGGGATTTTGAACATTATGGTAACTGAAGTTTATAGCAAACGTTTTATGGATAATGATTTTTGGACAAAAAATTTTAGGAGATATAAGGGAGTACCAGTTACAGTACATAATATCTACTTTCTACGCTTTAAAATGCTACATAACAACAGAAATAAATTGTGTGGTTGTATTTTCTTGGGACGATTTCTTGAGCTACTTATTTTTCTCTCTCACTAGGTATTACTATGAAGTACAAGCACACACATCTCTGATTTTTCGGATTCCTGTGCGTATTGTATAATTATCACTTGCTCCGGTGAATGAAACATCGTGAGGAAGCCAAACCAGCATGCCTGAGAGATGTTAAGCCAAGTAGGTAGTCAGTTTAGTAGTTTTTGCATGAAAAAGTAACAAACACACACATACAAATTTTCGCATTTGTAATATTAGTGTGATGTGATACAGTGTGACCAACGAAATGCCAATATGTCATCCAAGTATATAGCAAATGGTTTTCACTGTCTCAAGAGACTTGATCTATGCGCAAATCACTAACGCTGTTTCAGTATTTAGTTAAATTTGCATATTTTACCCGAAATCCACTGTTGTTTTAGGGTTGTTGACCTTTTGACAGTTAAGCCACTGGGTTGATAGTCGAGTTCTGTTGGTATTTCGGTACTTGTTCAGCAAATCACTTCTTAGCCTAAGTGGATTTCGCGAGGACCAGAATATATTTAGAAACTAAGTTTATTTTGATAAATAAGTCAAGCGACCTCGTTACTGCTTAGCACCCTGAGCTTGTATTTCATGTTAATACAGGGTGTACACAGACTTATCACGAAGCCGTCAACCAAGCATTCTGTACATCATACTAAGTAACTTTACGCAAAAAATATTGCTAGGAAACGACTTTTTTTTGCGGTGAAAAATCACGTTTTACGGTAAAACTCAATGTAACAAAATCAAAACATTGTGCTAATGGATGGATTGAATAGTGTGAGGGTCATGGAGGTGTTTAAAGTAAAATTACACTTTGCCCGACCCGGGAATCGAACCCAAAATCTCATGCTCAGCAGCCGTGCTTGCGACCACTATACCTACGAGGCAATCATTTCATAAAATTATAATTCCAGTAGGTTATTTCCTTTATAATGTAAGTAACAGATAAATGCTTTATTCCTTTTGAATTAACTTCCTACTATAACAACGTTTACTACACCCACTCATGGTGTATATTTAACTTTGAACGGAACAAAACAAAACATTTTTACAACAGTGTTACAAAGTTCACCCAACGAAAAAAAACATCCAGAGGTGTCTAACTACAAAAGTAAAAAGCTTTTATTCCCAACAAAAGTATAAAAAAGCGATATAAAAGTATTCGAACTCCATAAAATAATGAATTTCAGCACTCGTGAAAGTGTCTGGCGGGGGCAAAACCACGAGATGATTGAAAAAGTTTAATTTGACACTTCACAATATTCTACAGATGAGTAGATGTATAGAACCTTTTGAAAGTACTCGTGAAACTCGAAATGTTAGGTGTGAAGACCAATTTTCTTCTTAAAAGGTGACAAAAGTTGCTTTTGAAGCGGTCCTTTTATCGTATTGGCTTGTAAATGTGTTGTTGTTGTACAAGGGATTTTCATTGACTTTATTATTTTTTGTTAGCCTACATTATGTCCCACTGTTGGGGAAACACCACCCATTTCCCTTTTCAAACCTCGCTTTGCGATATCTGGCTATGTTTGCCCCGGAAACTAGATTTTTCCAAGGAATAACGATCTATGATACTTTTCTAACAAGCCACTAAATAGATTTTTCTAAAAAAAAGGTGTTAAAAAAACCGCATCCAAATTGGTTCACCCATTTAAGAGCTACGTTGCCACAGACAGACACACACATAGCGATCAAACTTATAACACCCATCCCTCTTTTTGCGTCGGGGGTTAAAAAATATTTATTTTATTTTTGTTTATTTACATTGGTTCACCAACAATTGTTTACACAGGTTGTATACTAAAAGTAATATGCAAAAATGTAAATGCAACAGTGCAACAATCACTTAAAGGTAAACTCCGCGTGCCTATAGAAGTTGTACAATCTATATCTATACATATAATAAAACAGTAACGAAAGAAAAACTGTACATTGAGAATTTTCGAGAAAATATAAGTGGCTTTTGTTAGAAAAACGTAACTGATGACAAAAAGTGACTTTTTAGAATTTTTGTCTGTTTGTCTGTTTGTCTGTGTGTATGGTACGGCTTCACGCCAAACCTACTGCATAGATTGAATTGGAATTCGGCAAAAATGTTCTTTGTAAACCAAGGAAGGCTTTAGGCTACATATTATCACGCCTTATGTTATGGGAGGTGTGGGAGGTAAGCAATATTGATTTTAAAAGGTTTTTGTTCGTAATTGAATGGACAAAATAATTGAATGCACAAAATAACATGTTAATAAAAATTTTACTCTAGGAATATAATAATCACGCTATTTTTATAAAGGAGCGAGGTATTAAACTTACTTATATCCATACTAATATTATAAATGCGAAAGTAACTCTGTTTGTTTGTTTGCTACCTTTTCACGACTAAACGGCTGATCGGATCGTAATAAAATTTGGCAAGGAGATATATTTCAACCTGGGGAAGGACATAGGCTATATATTATTACGCTAATAACTTACGGGGTGCGCAATATTGCATTTCGTCAATATTATTTAACTGTTTGACAACTGACAACTGCCATAACATACGTTGCAATAGAACAGCTATTTTGAACCTTTTGTCACTAAAACAAATAGCCCACCGGCGACAGCGACCGCCCTGTGAACAGTGTTTCGCAAGTTCGAGCCTCAGTCAAGACTCACTTTTTGTACTAATTTTGATTTGTTTAATGTTGTAAGATAATAACTTAGGTTCGCATGTTCGATCCCCATCCAGTTTTCGCTTTTTGTAACTAAGTATTTTGATTTTTTTTAAAGCTTTAAGGTTTCGAAATCATTACTACATAGTTTATACATACTTTTAGTTTTTTTTAACCATATAAACGACGGTTAGGGAATAATTTATTTCAATCAAAATTTATCTATATTTATTAATATAAATCTATCATTTAGTAAATCTGTAGACGTGGAGCTTTTGTATGCATGGAAAGCAAGTCGATCGCTTTCCAAGCATATATTTTAGCAGTTTAAATTGACTCCATTTTCTGAATCGCAGTGTTAAGATTATTATGAAAGAATGATAAATACTGTCATTCGCCCGTGTCAGCTGTGTAATGGAGTTGGGCAGGACACCTAGCAAGGCGCGGTGATCGTAGGTGGAGTAAAGCTGTGACCGGGTGGCGTCCTAGGAACGGAAAGAGCGTGGAACTTAGCACAAACAGAAGAGGCCTATACCCAGCAGTGGGTGAATTCAGGCTGTGGATGATGATGATGATGACGCATAACTTTTTCCAGAGAGGTCCGATTTGCATGATTCTTTTTTAGTGAAAAGCGTATATCTCAAAGTTGGTCCCATAAAAAATTGAAAAAAATCGTGTTCGAACCCAAGTCATGCACTTCTGATTTTTTGGATTCATGTGCGTTTTGTATAATTATCACTTGCTTCGGTGAAGAAAACCATCGTGAGGAAACCAGCATGCCTGAGAGATATTTGTCGACGGCAAGTAAAACCAAGTCAGAGGCCCTTTTTTTTTTGGATGGGAAATCATCAAAGGACTCCTCCCGCTCTGGGCGGAGCACGAGGGAGTGTCAGACTTTTACTGACTAAAACCCATCCATGTTCCTTCATCGCCCTTTGTGTTCTGGGGCCACGGTATCTCTTTGGAACAGTCCCGCAACCCCGGCAGGCCTCGGTCCTTGCGGACCCCTTCCTTTTTGTCGACTCTCTTTGAGGCACGCGTGGAACGCGAACGCGCCGTCGACACGGCCTGTCGTCATGAGACGGACGGACGGCGAGCTAAGCCATAGCCCGACGTCCACGGGCCCGCGCCTACGGTGGCCGGGCGACGGGATGTCCGGGGCGACTTCCGCGGCGGCCGGGACGCTGTGAGGTTCTCTCCTTCTCACGTTCTGCCACCTCCTTCTCTAGCATTACTGCTTCGCAAAAGGAGGTGACGGCGTCCCATTCCGTCTCGCTCCGGACCATGGCTTGAACCAGGGCCGGACGCGAGAGGTCGCCGCCGCCAATCGCCGCTTCGAGGACACGGCGGTGCTCCGCCCACGCGGGGCAAACCTCTACCGTGTGCTCCACCGTGTCCTCCGGTCGATCCTCGCAATGGAAACATCCGAGCGTTTCCTCCCGCCCGATTCGGTGCAGGAACCTCCCGAAACAACCGTGTCCGGTGAGGACCTGCGTCAGGCGGAAGGTGAGGACGCCGTGGCGTCGCTCAAGCCACTCCTCAAAGAGGGGACTTATCGCCACTATTGTGGCGTGCCCTGCACGGGGTTGCGACAGTCGCTCTCTCCATGTCGCCATGAGATCCCGCCGGAAGTCTGTCCGCTGAGCGACAATTTTCCGCGGCAGCGGAGTTTCCCCCCGGCGTAGCGCCTCCAAGTCAGAGGCCATTGGACGGCATAAAAACTCTGACACCAGGTTAGGCACGAACCACAAGAAGAAGATCGTTCTTAGGCTCATTTCATGCTCTTGATGAGAACTTTAACTCTGGCTGGAGTATGACTGTCATCGATATTCTAACGATGGAGACGGAAGGCAGTTGCAAGAGGTTCTCAGAGTTTACAGCATCTGTATCGTGTTTGTGCTCATTTTGATGAACCTTGATGAGAACTTTAGACCTGGGTGGAGTATGACTATCAAAGAAGGTCTGACGTTGGAGAGGGAAGGCAGTTGCGAGAGATCCGCAATAGTTTAATGGAGTTTTATCGTGTTTCGGCTCATTTTATGTTCCTTGATGAGAACTTTAGACGTCATCGAGTGTCTAAGGATGAAAACGTAAGGCTGTCGAGGGAAGCCCTTATTTGGAAAAATATAAGTACTTAGAATATTTTAGCGATTAACGCAAATATTTCTGAGAAATTAAATTGTTACCTACTTGAGTCTATATCTATTATTATTATAAAGCTGAAGAGTTTGTTTGGATGGTTGAACGCGCTAATTTCAGGAACTACTGAATTCGTAGACAAGTTTACATCGTTCAAAATGATAGAATAGATATCGTTTCTATAATGTTGATCGCAATACTCTTTGGTAGGAACGCTCACCATAGACTTAAGTGTATGTTTTTTCTACAGACATTAGAGAACGAGCGATCGACTCAGTCGTGTCAACTTGGCTACCATTTTAGCGCTATCTACAATCGCTGAAACCGAGGGGTTTACGATTGTAGAAAGAGAATCGATATGAAACGTTTGTAACTTGGCTATGCCTACTGGTTCGACTTAAAAGTATCTATTAGTGTTGGATAGCCGATTTATCGAGGAAGGTTATACATCACGCCACAACCAATAGGAGCGGAGCATCAAAGAAAAATATTGCAAAAAACTGGAGATTCCTTTTGGGAATCTTTAACCGTTTACGCAATAATCATAAATGACGGAATTGTTCTTCTTAAAAAGTTAAAAAACAGTCCGCGATAACATAATGATGTCTATCTTTTAAGGTGGTCTCAGAATCTCTAACCTAACCCTCTCTCTCTTTCTCTTATTATGTGACGCAGACGAAGTTGCGCGGGTCAGCTAGTTTATAATATTAATCTACTTTAAAAAAAATACCAATCTATATGTCCTCGTCTTCTGCTGGCTATCCAATTACTGAAGGTTGGCTATCAGAATATTCTTCCTCTTGGTCTTTGTGAGGGCCCACAACTCTGCAGTCCTCATAATTCCGGTCCACTAACGAATGTTTCTCAGCCAAGTCTATAAACCCTTACTATATATTATTTTTATTTTATAAGTAGAAAACAAAACATTCCTTATATATTATCTTTAATTAATTTTGTAGCTCCCAAGAGCCTCATATTGCTGTATGAAAGTTTTGGGCAACAGCTGGGGTTCCTAAATATGACTGACCTTGGCTTATGACCTTCGTAGACCATTGCCACAAACGCTCATGTTGTTAGCCCACAGTAATGGTGTGTTATTATAAGAACTAACTCTTGCTATTTGGACTGCCTCGTTGGGCGAGTGGTTGCGACTGCTTTGCATGATGTTCGATTCTCAGGTAGGGCAAAGTGTTATTGGGTTTTTCCAGACTTTGTCAGTAGCAGCCACATAGTCTGAATTTGAGCCATTGAAGTCACTGTAGAAATAATAAACCCTTTGAAAGCGGTTACCACTCCTAAGCCCATCTGATCAGATGTGGAAATGTGTGTGAAGAAATGTGGTGCTGTTTCAAAAATGATAACATTTAGATAATGTCCTGCGTGCTTTACCACCATGTAGAGCCTATACTACCTACCTCAAATTAGCAACTCTATTTGTGGCGGTTCAAACTTCGTTTGAAACACTGTTAGAATAAAGTTCTAATCAGCTTGCACTACAAAGTGGTTGTTACGTCAGTCACTGCGGGCCGAATAGTGCGAAATGAGTAGTTTTTTGCGATTTACAGAAAATCTATTGATTGGACTAATAAAATAAATAACATAAGACCTGCTTTAGTTCAGTTAGTATAAAAAGTTTCATGATCTAATTTGAAGTATTTTATGATTGCCAGCGGTTTATTGTTCAGTTTAGAGGTAACTTTGGGATTTTTTTCGATCGAGAAAATTTTATGGAAACGTGTTTTCGCCAAACATAGGACTTAGCACTAATCCTCAACTTTACCATATATTTATTTCAAAGTGAATGCTGCCGTATTTTAGGCGTAACGGAGGATCATGCTAATCCATTTGAGGTAGTATAGGAACAACTAAAGCTACTACGGAAGCTGTTCATAATTCCACCCTAGCAGCTTAATACTCTGACCTGATTTACTGAGTTCTGATTGCCGTAAACACGTTTCGCAGAAGACGAAAAAAATGTCGAGAATTTCCCCCAACTTTAAAAGTAAAGATTCTCCGATGGTTGGGCCCAAATTGTGGGTTCAGCGGACAATAGGCGGGCGATTAAACCGAGTTATTTCATTAGCACTTGATCTACGGAATTCTATTAGGCCCGTGTCCCCGCGATATTTAGGGTCCCGTAGCTCTATACAATTAACGGTGTTTGTTTCTTAAAAGGTTTAATTTAGTCATACCTGATTTCATTAACGTTAGAGGACAAGTTAATGTTAAGCGATTACTTAGGGCTAGCTAGAAACGTAATATCCACCAATCACAAAGCGTTGCTTGAATTGCGACACCGTAAGCATACGCTGTGTACGCTGTTGCGTCCTGCTGTGCCAACGACGCAACTGTACATTTTACGTCTGCATCACTTTCATCCGAGGAAGTGGTGCATTTGAAAGTGAAGACCGACTTCATTCTGAGGGTCGAAAGGTTGGAATCGCGCCACAACATCAACTTTAAGTCATTCGTGGTCGAGTTCACACCCACCATCTACAGACCTGCATGAAGGAGAACTTTTGGCCGCAGGGTGTCGCATATCCACATTTCTGAGGCTGATCACGCGACACCACGCAGCGAAACACGACGCCGACAACGTCACATGTATAGGTAGTTTTAGTCTCTAAGGATTAAAATGTGTGCCTGCCTGGGTTGTGGGACTGTTCGAAAGAGATACCGTGGCCCCGGAACACAAAGGGCGATGAAGGAACATGGATGGGTTTTAGTCAGTAAAAGTCTGACACTCCCTCCTGCTCCGCCCAGAGCGAATACTACTATTAGCCCAGAGTTAATAGATTTTTTGTAAATCGCAAAAAACTACTCATTTCGCACTATTCGGCCCGCAGTGACTGACGTAACAACCACTTTGTAGTGCAAGCTGATTAGAACTTTATTCTAAAAGCATTTCAAACGAAGTTTGAACCGCCACAAATAGAGTTGCTAATTTTAGTGTTAGAAGGGCCTTAAGACTTAGTATCCCTATAACATAGGACAGCTTAGAAAACTGCCTACTTTAGGAATTACCTACTAAAGCGCTTCTTAGCTTGATGTCATTGAAAACGGGTGTTAGGTACCGTCCCTGTTAAATTAAGTTAAGGTTTTGTTATTTTAGTATGTACCTAGTTTAATAAGGTGCCAGAAAGGTTGTAGATATAAAGCCTATATACATTTTGGTGTCGACGTAAAATGGGTGCTTAGATGTACCTAAGGTACCTAATAGTTTTGAAACGTGGATGTCGTAAGGGTACCTTATAGCGGTGAATTCTAGAAATTAGGTCACGTGTTTATGTGGAGGAGCTCGTGGCTAAATAATAACAGCCGCTCGGGTCGATCGTTAGGTTAAGCCGTGCTTGCCTAGGTTGGTCTGTGGATGGGTGACCACCCATTACATACCGAGTTTCTTCCTTGCCTCGGAAAGCACGTTAAGCAGTTGGTCCCGGCTGTCATTTGTAGATCTTTGACAGTCGTTAGGTAGTCAGAGGCCCAAAAAGTCTGACAACCAGTCTTACCAAAGGGCATCGTATTACCCGGTACTAACTGGGTTGTGGAGGTCAGATAGGCAGTCGCTCCATGTAAAATACTGGTATTCAGCTGCATCCGTTAAAACTGGAAGCCGACCCCAATATAGTTGGGAAAAGGCTAGGCAGATGATGAGGTCACGTTTTTATGTGCTATTAAAAGGTCCTAGGTGGTGGTACTTTAATCTAATGTGCGTATTAAATAAAATAGATAATGTTGACTGCCGGTTTCATTACGATGTTTTCCTTCACCGTTTTGAGAGCAGTGGTGATAAAATAAATTAGGTACACAAAGTAATGCGCCTGTCTGGGTTCGATCCCGCGACTTACTGTTCGTAAGTCGGGGCAGCCACCAACAAACAAACATCGTGAGGAAACCGTCCTTGAACCAAAAATTCGAAGACATATGACATCATTCTATCAATCCGCACTGGGCCTGCGTGGTGGATAATAGCCCGTTTCCTCTCCTAAATAAGTGTCCCAGCAGTGGGAACATTATAGGCTGATGATGATGTTGACTGCCTATGTGGTTTAGCGGTTGTATGTGCTGCTGCTGAGCAGGAGGTTTTGGGTTCGATTCCTAGGTCGTGCAAAGTGTGGGTTTTTCCATCAAGAATTACTCAGTAGTAGCCTGGATATTATTATGTGCCGCAAAAATTATTGCTGGGCGACTTTTTTGGGTTTAATAATCACATTTTACGGTAAGGCTCAATGTAACGCACTCAAAACATTGTGCTGATGGATGCGTTGAAAAGTATACGGGTTGTGGAGTTGTTTCAAGTAAAGTTAGAACCTTAAAAACTAGTAGAAAGACTTGTAAAAAAGTTGGAACTTTGTTTGACCTCCAATATCTCCGTAGATAACTAGAAGGTTCCCAGGTATATGGTCCCAAACAAAATATATCGCAATAACTGAGAAAACCTTTCGGCCGCTTTCTTTCTGGCCTTTCGGCTTCGTTAAAGATCTTATTAAACCCCCTTTTTTTTCGGATGGGAAATCATCAAACCGCTCTGGGCGGAGCGGAAGGGAGTGTCAGACTTTTACTGACTAAAACCCATCCACGTTCCTTCATAGCCCTTTGTGTTCCCGGGCCACGGTATCTCTTTCGAACAGTCCCGCAACCCCGGCAGGCATCGGCCCTTGCGGACCCCTTCCTTTCCTGACTCTCTTTGAGGCGCGCGTGGAACACGAACGCGCCGTGTCGACACGGCCTGTCGTCATGAGACGGACGGCGAGCTAGCCCATTGCTTCTTATTACACCCCTTACATAAGGCATAATCATAGCAGTAAGAAAATAACCATTACTTAATCTGCAATTAAGATAAAAACTAACACAACCATAAGTAATTAAATCTTACTCCTAATCTCACAGCAATTTTCTTTTCATCGCCATTTTAATGAAAAGCTTAAAGGGGTAGTCTAATACGTTATTTTTATAAGCTCTCTCTCTTATCTGATGGTGCTCAGTACTTAAGATGAAACTTAATTGAGATGAGCATTCTCTGGATGCTGGGGAAACTGTTTAAAAGAATTTGTTTACCGCAAGATAAAGGCTTCAAGTGGAATTCTTAAAGATAACTGAATTAAGGTATCTTTTAAGAAGATATCAAGTTATTTTTGGGTATGATTTGAGTAAGGATTTTTGTTTTTAAAAGTAGACTTCAAAAAGCTTTTTTTTAACTTACATTTTTCAACGTCGATTAAAAGTTAAGCTACGATTGCTGAATTCGGCCCACGGGTGGGTTAAACACACCGAGATAAGAGAATCCTCCATGCCTCGAAAACCACGTTTAGCGCCATTGGTTAGAAGTGTGAAAGTCTGACCGGTCTTACTCAAGGAGTGCTGTGTTGCCCTGTCTTACCTAATTGTGTTGTCATTGTCACTTCATGTTAAATACTGGGTATTTAGCTGCTGAAAGTCAAGTTGGGAAAAGACAGATAGATGAGGATTTTTCGAACTTGGTCCCAGGTTCCGCGTCGTCGCTTAGAATTGTTAAATCAACGACGACGTCTCGCGGTCTCCTTCACAACAGTAGTCGACAAATCGTGCTCGCGTGGCGTCGTGTGATATAAAATGGATATAAATTCGACGCATACGAAGATGCACTATAACATTTGACAGATTCGATCAATAATTTGTCTCTTCTTTATCAAATTTCGACATTTTGTTCTGACGCCCAATACGACATTCACGCTGCAAAGCTTCGAAATAAGAGATGCGGCGCAAAGCGTTTGAATGCCGCCTACGGCGTCCACACGCCAACGTCAGCTTGTAAAAGAGACCACAACAGTACATTTTTATAGTAAGCATCGTGACGCTGCGTACGGCGTGACGCTATTTGCGGCCGACAGCGTTTATAGGAGACCATAGCCATATTTATTTATTATTTATTTATTAATTAGATTTTTTTAAAGCGTTTGATACGATAGGATAAAATCAACATCCTGAAGATTTCACACACACACAGTCATACACTAAAAACACACACACGCACACACTACTACTACACATGAAAATGGAAATCGACACACGAGCTTTCCTTATAATATGAAACTTCAACTCTTCAATGGGACATTACAATAGCTATTACTTTTAATAAGACGTCTTTGTACCCTGTTCATTATTTCTTATAATGATCTAAATAAAAACATACAATGCGTAGTATTTGCTTGTTACCTAGAGCTAACAATCCCATATATTACTATGATGATCTTACAAATTGGAGTATTGTTAACGATAATCACTTGTGTTTGAAGCTTATTTTTTACTCGACTACGGCGAAGCTAAAAGGAAGGGAAGGGTCATGATTTTAGTAGTCTATGTGCTCGGCCAGAGTGGGAGTGCGGTGCGTGGTGCGGTGCGGGTGCGGCAACGCGCGCGGTTTGCCAGGCCAGACTGGCCGCGCGGTGCGGCGAGCGGCGCGGGTTCGGAGATCCCCGCTCCCGCCAGGGTTACCAACATGAGGGTTTTCCCCCCAAATTTAGGGGTAAATAAGAGGGATGTGATTTTTTTAGGGGTACTTTTAGTGCTGGGCTAGACTGAAAACGCGGGTGCGGAGCGGGCGCGGGGCCGGCATACTCAAACATAATATGAACTTGAACTCGCAAAGACGCCATAGCTGCATAGCTCGTTCATACAAGTGGCCGCACCAAGTACGTGGGCGGCAAGCGACAACCGCGCGTGATCACCGGGGTTCTCAAACTACATAGTTCGAGCCGTGCTATGGCAACTAGGAGTAAAACAAAAAATTCACGTTTTTAATTGAAAACAGCGCTATCTTTTAAAAAAAAAATATTGGTGCTATGGCTAAATATATTATTGTTGTGAATTAAAATATATAACAAAAAAAGGATTTTCAAGTAATTGTGGGAATTTTGACTTAGCTTGAGGGGTAAATATTTTTGGGAGTTGGTAACCCTGGCGCCCGCAATTGCCGCCCGCGCGCTCACTGCGGCCACTTGTATGAACGAGCTATGGTTTGAGCTGCCCGCACGCGATTCTCGTGCGGCCCGCGCCAATTAGCCCGCACCGCAGCCCGCACCCGCGTGCCCACTATGGACACTCCAATGAAGTTCATATGTTTGAGCTCGTCGCACCGCGCCCGCACCGCACCCGCGTTTCCACTCTGGCCGAGCACTATGTATATATGTTTGTGTTTAGTACCACTCGTATCCGAACGGTTTTTATTTGACGTCTTGGGGCAGCTGTCACTGTCATGTCAATTGAAATGTCATTGCTGTTAACACTTTGATTTTGTTTGGAACGTGAAATTGAATTACGTTGGGAAAAATTGTAAATCATTTTGAATCTTAATTGTTTTCCGAATTATTGGTTGAAATTAGAGCTTACCGAGCCTAACACTCATATAAAGACATTGGTGAAAAGTTAGAACGATTTAGTTCAGGCCCGTAGCCGTTTTGTGATCATCTTGGACAATTGAGGTGCATTCCGAGCTATTGCACGCTGTACGGACCAGCGTCCCTTGGGAATATCGTCGAACTGGACACCAAACTTTTCACTCAGTACACAAACAAAGACACCACATACATACATACACAGAACCGACGTGACCATCATATAGCGCCAGCGCTAGGTAAGTACAAATAAAGCAAGATTATTATTAATTGGCTCCGCGGATCGCGGACAACGACATCCAGAGCTTGCCCTGGGAAGGCGTCGAACAGTTTGTTTACGTATGTTCCTCCGTAGCGCCTAAACTGTTCATCTAATTTTGATTAATAAGATGTAAGACTGGTTGTCAGACTTTTTGGGTCACTGACTACCTGTAACGACTGTCAAAGATCTGCTGATGGTAGCCGGGACCAAAAGCTTAACGTACTTTCCGAGGCACGGAGGATACTCGGTATGTAAGGGTGGTCACCCATCCACAGACCAACCTAGGCAAGCACGGCTTAACGTAAAGATCGACCCGAGCGGCTGTTATTAACCACGGAAATCACAATTGCTGACAAAAAATCTTCCAAGTTAACTGCCGCGGAATCTCGGCGTAACATTTAAAAATGAGCCCTATTTAAGTTGGAATTAAGTTTAAAAGTCATCTTATTATACAGGAACACAATCTACAACTTACATGAAAATGTCTAATATTCATTTAAACTTTTACTTCGGCCCGCTTGGGAGACGGATTTTCTTTGGGTTCTGTGGTTGTACAGACTAAAGTACTGCTCTACTTAAAACGGATTTTTTATTATTTTATAGTATTTTTTAAATTAATTACAAAAAAAAACAATACTTCCATAAAAAAGTATAGTAATATTACGTATATTAAGTGTGTTTGTTCTAAAGTTATTGTTCATTTACTAATACAAAACCTGTTCCTACCTCACATATGCCAATGACACAACATACTGAACTACAATTAAGTAACAATCGGTCAAGTAATTGCCTAATCATAACTTAACCGAAGAAACATTCTCTCATTTAACTTATGACCAATTATGACAAGGCCTTGTGATACGGTTAAAAGTTAGATCATTTGCAAGAAGCAGCAAATGTAAATTATGAAATGTTCTAGTTTTGACGGGTTCCGACCACAAAGGTGAAATTAAGTGAAATAGTCAGCAATATACTAATGTTGGATGTTATTTATTTAAAGGTAAAAACATTGCCTCATAAGCGTTCGTTGTGGTTGCCATATAAATACATCTAGTCAAAAATCTTCATCATTCCAAATTTGTCATTTATTTCTCAACTAATACTATGACCCAATTTATTTGGGCTCGCGGAAAGCATGTCTTGTTCTATACTTTTCTATCATGACTTCCAGCACTGGTTCTAGCTGGAAGCCAGTGCTAGAAGCCAGTGCTGGAAGCCAGTGCTGGAAGCCAGTGCTGGAAGCCAGTGCTGGAAGCCAGTGCTGGAAGCCGAGAAATACATTCAATACGATCCTAAAATCATAGCGAGTGCACGTACCCTTGAAGTAGTTCATCTATTTACTGATAATTCAGTGGTTGAAGCCCTGCAAATTATACAAATGGCATAAAACATGCTAAAAGGTCATAAAAAGCCAGTGCTGGAAGCCAGTTTCCAGCACTGGCTTCTAGCACTGGCTTCCAGCACTGACTTCCAGTCAGCCAGTGCTGGAAGCCAGTGGTCGCGCCAGTGCCGGAAGTAAAAACCAAAATTGGAGATAAAAATATGTACCATTCATACCAATATAACTTTTTAAATCTAGACAAAGTAAAATACTACTATAATTTATATTATACAAAATTAGCAAACATTACCATGTAAGTACATAATTTAAATCTACCAAAGAAAATGACAAAACACGAACTTTAATCTAACACACAAACTCGTGTGTACTACCGAAACATATTGTCAATTTCATGCTTTGTTCACACAGAAGTTTACCTAAGGTGTACGTACACAGTCCTTAGGGACAGACGGTCTTGTCCCCCTTTTTATCGGGGACAATTTTGGGGCCATTTTTTATAATTGCCAATCTTGCCCGAACGATATCTTTTGAAATTCCGAAGGTCTGAAATGGAACGATTAAGAATTTAAAGAATTCAATTATTTTTGTGTTTTGAACTTTTTGGGTTTGGCATACGGTGGGAAATAATGGTGGAAAGTGTTGTTATAGTGTGGAATGACTTTTTTTTGTTATCTAGTTAGAACTCACTAGAATTATTATCTCTAACTAGCACTTCGACCGCGACTTCTTCCACAAATAATGTGATAGCTCGGTTAATATGCATGATATAAATATAATTAATAGCCTATCGCACCCACAAATAATGCAGCTTTCTGCCAGTAAAAGAATTTTTAGAATTGGATTATTAGTTCAGGAGATTTCTCCCTATATACAAACTTGCAAACAAATTTTACCTCTTTATAGTAAGTATTAGTATAGATATATCTTCTAGCCTTTTTGTTATTAACGAATAGTCCCAATATTGTATTTATGGTCGATGACATTTATTTTCTACTGACTCCAAAAAAGGAGTGACTTTTTGACACTGCTGAAGAATTTATCGGGGTCAATAAACGGAGAAAAAGACATCTCCCGAGTCTAAAAGCGTTTTGAATGAGCGAAATTTCGGATGATGAAATTGAGCCTGAGTCTTTTTATAACAAATATTTGCCCACAATTAATGAACAAACAATGCTAAATTTCAGTCTAGGACACAATCAATCTAGACTCTAATCACGTTCACAATTCACCATGAAACGTCAAAATTGACATTCCTCAATCACCATGGGAAGAAGACACAATCATATTATTATCCTTTAACAGTCAAAAAATAACTGTTTCTAATGATGTAACAGTTACAAAATAACTATAGTCTGCTGCCAAATTTAATTTCATAGTATTTAACGTTGATTGGTTACGGCATTGTGATGGTCGGTTTTTTACAAAGACGTTACGGATGAGTTACCGTCATATAGCAAGTGAACCGTGGAGGAATTATTTTGTATCCTATTGCGTCATGAGTAGGTATCTGTCAGAGGCCGAGCTTCATACTGTTCCTTACACCTCTGGCCGTCCATTAATCACGTGAGGTTCGAAAGGGGGAGTTTGGCAAAAATCAAGGGGGGAGGGAGGGGTGTAGTAACATATCACGTGTATTTATTTTTTCGTCAAACGCGCGATTTCTAAACCGAAATGCGGCGTGCAGTGTGACCTTGACTCGCCGTTGAGGCAATGAACGATTCTTTGTAGGTAATAAAAAATACTCGTGAAATTGAGTGGGCGGGGGAGTGGGGGGTTTAAAAAATGCTAAAAACGTCACGTGATTAATGGACGGCCCCTCTACACAGACATTCGTAACTGCATAGATCTGGGTGCACGGAATAGGAACTCAGAATAATCACACAGAAATTGTAGCATCAAATAATGGGCAGGTAGTTGTGTAAAATATAGCATTGGATATTCTAGTTACTATTTCCGGAGGACAGTCAAAAATTGTAGTAAAAATCTTGCATGATTCTTAAAGGGAAAAAGCAAAGAACTGAACGCGATCAGCTGAAAGATTTCAGTGTTATCGTTGCGGTTTACCTACTCGTGGCGTATGTCAAAGTCAAAGCATTTATTTTTAGTATTACAAGCACTTTGAATGTTGCCGAGAAGTCGGTCAGAGTTAAGGAGTCTGCCCACTACACTGTATGCCAGAGTCGTCACTCAGTCTGTATGCCAGAGTCGTCACACAGTGGGTGTCAGAAGACGAGCGTCGTCGCTGAGGGAGGCCTACAAAACGCTGGAGTGACTTAGAGTGACTTAGAGGCGTTTGTTATAGATTGGCCTGAAAAAGCCGCACGTAGAGAGGAGTGGAAGGCTATGAGGGAGTCCTTTGCCCAGCAGTGGGTTGACAGTTCCAAAAGGTGACTGTGACGAGTTGCGTCTTTGTCGCTAGTTATGTGTGTGGTCTCTGATGGCTATCTACTCTGTGTCAGTGGTGTGACTGATACCGGCTTATTCTATTTGATAGGTAGTGGTACTTGTTAGTTGTGAGATTCTTGATCGTGATGTATTTCGGGATAGTTTCAACGAGCGTTTTATTGCTAGTAGTTTTGATTGACGAAATTATTGTTTACCTGTTGTGCCCTGCGACTTTCGTGAAATTATTATACAAAATATTACTTCCCTACTTAGGTAACAATCACTTTCATTATCATCATCATCATCATCATCATCAGCCTATTAATGTTCCCACTGCTGGGACACAGGCCTCCTCTTATGAGAGGGAATGGGCTATAATCCACCACGCGGGCCCAAGTGCGGATTGGTAGATGTCACATGTCTTTGAATTTTTTGGTTCTAGGACACGCCGGTTTCCTCACGATGTTTTCCTTCACCGTTTACTAATTAAGTACTTAAAAAATAAAATAATAAATAGGTTTTACACTGAAATAATTCCGTTTCAACGTTAATTTTATAGCCAGTATATTTATTTCATAAAAAATAAATCATTTGGTTACACATAAACGGCCATTTAGAATGGCGGATTTATGTGATTGCACGGTAAATTGTCAGTTCATAACTTTTAACCCGACCAAAAGTAAAGCTCCCAGATGGCTTATGTTTTTCCGACACCTCCAACAAATATCATTATATTTTAGCCAGTGTATACAAAAACTTGACAAATTATATACTAAAACCTTCCCCGAGAACCACTCTCTCCATTGGTGAAAGCAGCATGAAAATCGGTGGAATAGTTTTTGAGTTTATCATATATAATGTTTATCATATATATTTATAATGTAGTGATAGTGTTAAATAAACACGATTTTCTTTCAATCTTTCTTTACTTCAATAACTAACCAAAATCATAACAACTTTCAGATATGAAGGTAATGTAATTAGTATTTATTAATATTAATTATAGCATTATGTAGGTACTAAGCTTTTGATTCCAATCGTAAAACAATGAGAATGGTAATACTAAAAATAAATCTGAAACATAAATGGGAATATCGTGTATCCGTCAATTATGAATAAACTCTCTATCGACTTGACAAACAATTCTAACCGACATCGCACTTTCGTTTATTAATAGATCCATCGGTAGTGTAGTGTCTGGCCGAAACCGATTAATCGGTTATCCACCACCTTCGGCCAAAGCCGAAAGTTTAATAACTAAGAAATTCAGATCAAGATAAAAAATAATATCTACATAAAATAAAATTTATTTCAAACATTAAAATTAAAAGTTTTTAGGACACGAAATTATTAAAATTAGCTTGCAACTTATAAAAATGGTACTTAACACTTTTTCGTTCGTTCAATTTAGGCGCTTGCTATAGTTGGTGCCAGTTAAGATGTGAATAGCGGTCATTGCCCTTTCCGTTATATCTCTTCGTACGAACCAAAACAAATAAACCATGTATCGTTTTTCTTTACAAAAAATGTTGAAGATCACGATAGCTATGACGATTCCAGACTAGAACAAGCTTATTTTTGGTTTTCAAAGTTAAGAAACGACAATGGCAGCCGCCCATACATTAATTTAGCTGAGATTCAATTATTGCGTCTTTAAATAAAAAATATATTGTTTAACTCGACGTCAACTTCTGAATTAGTTTATGCAAGAATTTTTGTCCAAGAAGGCCGAGATAAATAGAAATTCAGTCATGAACTTTTGTAGGTTATGTCTATGGTAATGAGGGATTTTCTTTTTAGCTCTTCCCTAGTCGCTGGATAGATGGCGCTAGGAGTAAGTATGATAATGCAAGGAACGGAACCTAAAAAAACTGATTTTAACAAAGCGCGAGAAATGTTGGTTATATTCGGAAGGTTATGCAAATGAAAGTGTCAGTCAACGAGAGTATGTGACGTGACACAATGTTTTTTTTTTCAAGCGTTTTGGCTTTGGCATAGTAAGTTCAACGCCATCTATAGAGTTCTTGGAAACTAAGTTTTTTTTAAAACCTCAAAAGGAAAACCTCTCATTCCTCCAATTCGAGGAAGATAGGTGCAAACCCACCTCGGCGCATGCTGTGCGGGCACGCGGTGCATTTTAACTACGTGGATTCATTTGTTTTACTTCTTTCAGCACAATGCGCAAGCGTCTGCGACATTTTTATTACTAATAACCAACCAACAGGGCAAAAAGACCATTATCCCAAATCTAAAAAAAAATAACTCGGTTTGACAACTGTTGTCAAAACAAGTATAGTATAGTATAGTAGTATTTTTTTTTGGATTTGGAATAATAGTCTTTTTGCCCGTTATTAATTGAAAGTAATTCATTTATTTTTACACTACAATATTTTTACCTCCCTATGTAAGACTTCTACTTAGAAATAAACAGTATTGTTAATTCATTTACTCCGTTTAATTACAATAACAAACTAAAACTGATCCTATTACAATAATGCTGTACTTAGTGTCACTTGGCAGAATAAATATAAAATGGCAACACTAAACCTCAATGAAAAAATCAAATAACTTTTCAATTATATTAATTATTTTTTATCCGGCCTTAACTAGTTAATGTGAAACTTTGAAAAATCGTAGAAAAATAATGGAACTGCCTTTGTATTTAAGTCACTTTTAGACGCTCAAATAAAATTCAGCTAAGATCTCGCCATTGTCCTTTAATAAATGTAGGTGGGTCAATGACCGATAGCACCAACTATAAAAACCTTCGTATTCAGCAAGAACTTCCACCTATTTTGGCCGAAGCCGAAACCGACGGTTCGGTCGGACACTATCCATCGGTAATAATAACGTACAACGAACGGTAACTATAACTCAAGGAAGGATACCGATCGATAGGTCGCGGGTTCAAATCTGACTGCGGTAATTTATGGCTGAGAAGTCTATTTATAATTTGTGTTTGGTTAGCTTAACTGGATGCTGGTTTAGTAACGGATATTTTGCTACTTGAGAGTAGCCTATTTCCATTAAATATAACTGGAAAATGTAGTACTACTGTAGGTAGAGTAGAGAGCAGCGTACAAACACGTGCACCGTACACAGCGTGCAACTGTAGTAGTAGAGAGCAGCGGTGGCCCAGTGGTGGCGGCCCCGATTTACGAACAGTAAGTCGTGGGTTCGAACCCAGACAGGCGCATTGCTTAGTGTATTTTATTTCATCACCACTGCTCTCAAAACGGTGAAGGAAAACATCGTGAGGAAACCGGCATGTCCTAGAACCAAAAAATTCGAAGACGTGACAATCCGCACTGGGCCCGCGTGGTTGATTATAGCCCATTCCCACTCATTGAGAGAAGGCCTGTGTCCCAGCAGTGGGATAAATTCAATCTACAAGCAATGAACTATATATATATATATATATATTTTTTTTTATTTTAGGCTTGGAAGTTTCGGAGATCAGGGGGGAATGGCCAAAATCGGTTCTTTCATGAATAAAATCAAAACTATTTATTTTACAATAATAACAAAAATATATTTGATATCCTCATAATGAGTCCCTTCATTTGATATGTGACACAGTAAGGATTGCAAAACTATTTTTTTAATTCCCAATTTCCTAATTTGTCCCCCGAAAATGACCCTTATTTAAAAAAAATATTTATTTACTTTGCTCATAATTATGTGTTTGGGCCATAGGATTACACCATCGTACCAAATTTCACTTGATTTGGTCGAGTAGATTCGGAGCAAATTGGCTGTGACAGACAGACGCACAGACAGACAGACGCACAGACAGACAGACGCACAGATAGACAGACGCACAGACAGGCAGACGCACAGACAGACAGACGCACGAGTTTTAAAGGTTCCGTTTCTTTTTTTCATTTTTTTGTACGGAATCCTAAAAAGAACATTTTGTACAAATGAACGTACAATATTTAATATGATTAAACGATAAGCCAATTAATTATATGTAATATCAACCAATCAGATCAATTAAACCTATAAATCAGATATGCGTATTTATCATTTCAAAAATTGAATTACCTCGATTTGTGTGTGTATATACGTGTCTCAATTCATCCCGAATCCTGCTAATATTATAAATGCAAAAGTTTATGACGATGTCTAAATGTTTGTACCTCTTTCATGCAAAAACTGCTGACTGGATTTGGATGAAATTTGGTATTCAGATAGTTTATAACCTGGATTAACACATAGAAGACTTTTTATCGCGGTAGTAAGATCCCGTGGGACAATTATAGACCTCCACCCGGGACGAAACGCGGGCATCAGCTGGTTGAAAATAAAAATAAAAAGTTCAAGATTTGGAGAGTCGATGAATATTATTTTACTACATGAGGAGAAGGGTTAACATATTGAAACATGTCCTAAAACTTTGCTATACTAACCTTCAAATTTCTTAACCGACTACGTGGTAAGCAGTACCCTAAACTTGTACCAAACAGCTGGTATTTTTATAAACAATACTTTTTACATTCGCGTTAAGGCTCGGGCTGTAACCCTCGAAGTTTGGGAGCCCTCAAAAACGTGACATTTACATATTTTCCTGTCCGAATACTGTATGTATCAAAAATAAAGTAGGACTCTTGACGGTATTTGCAAATAAGGTCGTGTATCAAAAAACGAAGTTCTGTTTGTTGCCTTTTGTTGCTTCAAAACTGTTTTATTTGGCTTTGGATGGAACTAACTCTAATGGACAAATATTTCTCCTCATTTCAGTTTTTTTTTTTCCTTGCACAGCTTAGGTCCAGCCTGAGTAGTGTAAAATGAATCATTCCCTCGATGTTGATTCCCGATTTACGAAACAAATGATATCAGTTTTAAAAAGTTCATGCTTGACCTCGAAGTTGGTCGAGTACACTTATAAAAGTGAAACGCTGTCTGCACCGTAATTATCAATAACAATTTGAAAGATTTTGAAGGGAATTCTCAATCCATCCATCGCTTCATAAGTTTTCAAAGAATAAAGGCACAATAAATGTTGTTGAACTGTCAAACTTAAATACATTGATATTGCACGATTGTAAAGGAATTACGCCGTAGACCTTTCACTTAAATTATCAAATGAAAATCTACACTATGTGGCTAAGAACTCACTCAATTACATGTAAGTTTTCAAGATTCCCCAAAAAAAAAACCCCCACACATCCCGTTACCTTTTACTTAAATTATCAAATGAAAATTTACACTATATAGCTAAGAACTCACTCAGTTACATGTAAGTTTTTAAGATTCCCTAAAAAAAAAATAACCCCACGCATCTCATTGGACCACGGTCTGCAACTCAGGCCCACTTGTACCCTTCACATTTTCCGGGCCAAGTGGCCCACTGCCCGTGACCGACTAAAACATTGACGCACGGGTTTTTTCATGAAAATATTCTGTTCGTTTCAGGTAAGCCTACACGACTGAAGAGTTTTCTAAATAATGGCGGTAAGGAAGCTGTCGTGAGCAGACGAAGTGATCTTGGGAGATGGGGCTTTTTTTTACATTTCTTTTTATGTTTCCTGTTGTGGTGAGTTTTTTGTTTGAGTCGTGGTTATGGTTGACTGGTCAGGTCGTGAGTTCAAAGTTTTTGAACGTTTTGTAAAGTTACTATGTTTTATTTTTGATAACTTTAAAATAGTCTCGATGAGGTAAAGGTTAAGATTTAGAGGTCAGATCGAACAGAGAATTGAAAGAAAATTACTGAAACAAAAAAGATTTTGTACTTGTTTTGTAATTTGACCTTTTTAGACATAAACACACAATCACAAACAACACCTAATCATACGGCATGAAATACGTATAAGTACCTGAATTTCCAAATCACTGCCTGGTCAATTGGTCATCATTAGTTCTTTGAAAAATCTGTTTAAAAGCCAGGCCACACAATCCTTTCAATCCAGTCAACATATGCAGAAACCCTCGTATAAACTCCTGGACTCATCTTCCTGCCACAATCCCTGCCAAAAGACGTCACTCCAACAATTTTATGCAGAGGAAAGTTGTGGATACAATCTACCCTATCCTCCATAATTTGCATCGGACCCCCAGAATCTCCCTGGCAAGTATCCCTTCCGCCATTTTCATAATCACCAGCGCACATCTGATTCTTTGTAATCCCCTCAGCTAGGACCTTCCTCTTAATTAAAAACTTCATGGAACGGTTGCATATCTCACTGGCTATTGGATCTACGTCGACCTTCATTAAGGTCTGGCTTCCGAAAGTCGCACTTGAAGCCGTCTTTCCGAAGCCGATGACTGTTAAGTTAAAGTTGCTGATGTTTTCTCCTAAATGCAAACAAGCAATTCTGATGTCTCTGTTAAGAATAAAAGGCGGAGTTGCTCTCATCAATGCTATGTCATGATACTTTGAAGGGGGTTTATACTTTGGATGTGCGATGATCTCAGCTACTTTCCGTTCCTGAACTAGTTCATCAATTTCGTCAAATTCGAAGGTAGCTGTTCCGATTCTCATGATGCTTGCTGATCCTGCATCCCTATCCTCAGTGCAGTGGGCTGCAGTTAGGACCCATTTTTCGCTGATCAGACTTCCCCCACATTTCCACGAAGGTGGATCTGGTGCTGATCTTCGGAACCCTATTAAGACCATGTGAGGGTATAGAAGGAAGTCGACTGGAACTCTTACTCTTAGTTTTGGAAACAGTATGTTTCGGCACTCCAACATGAACTGCCCATAGGCTTTGCAGGCTCTGAATGCTTTCTCACCAACACCTGAACCTTGGAGTAATATAGTATAAAGAATGAACACTGTCACTTGAATCTGCATCATTTTCAGGAAGTATGTCTCCCTCTTTGCTTGATGTAAATAAACATATTATTACTCATTCATACACCTTCTTTTCTTTGAATACTCGTTTTTTTCTCACAGTTTAATAAAGTATCCGGCCCCGAAGGACCAGGTCCCCAGTAATTTCAAATGAAATTGGTCCTTCAATCCCCAGAGTTTTTTGTACAAATCCTTTTCCGTGTTTTTTGCTAGACGCGTGCGCACAACCGTTATCAATAATTTACCACGGCAACTGAATGGTGTGCCTTTACAGTCGTAATCGTAATCTGGCCGTGGCTAATCGCTATTCATTCTTAATTGCAATAAAAGTGCGCTAGCCCCACTATTTTGTGTGATTATTTTTGTTCTTATTTAGTTATGGTGGATTTGCAGATGAAGCGAATCCGCAGATATTATCTTTGATCCATGACCTAGGTGATTGTTTTGGAAATAATAGGTTAGAAAAAAGTTCTTAGAAAATAATATAAAGACTAAGAATATCGGTTAATGAGTAGGTACAACAACAACAACAGCCCATAACGTCCACTGCTGGACATAAGCCTCTCCCATGATGGGAGGATTTGCCGTAATCTCCACGCTTGGCAGGCGGATTGGAGATCGCAGTGATGAAAGACTTAACAGAAAACGTTGCTGCCCATTCTCAGGTCTACGGAGGCGCAAGGTGTTCTGCCTCAGACATTAGTCGCCTTATACGACACCCGTGAGTGTAATGGGTAGGTACAATGTTACTTCAATTGTTATTCTAATGAATCGATGTTTTTCACATAAGCAACGATTTCTTGCGAATTTATCTTATTGTAATTTAAAATAATGTTAAAAAAAAAATAACAGAAAATAATGATAGTCCTCCGAAATTCAGAATAACCTTTCAATATTCCAAGAAGAGACAACGGTAAATAAAGAGGAATTGTTTTAAGTTTCGTAAAGACAATTTCCGAGAGAAATATTTAATAGCCTTGCAGCGATTCTGTATCCAACATCGGTTTTTTAATAAGTTGCTAGCTGTTTTTTATTTCAAGAACTCTTAGAATATCTTTAAATTAAAAAAAAAAATAATAAGATTTTCTTTCGCTGCTTTTTTTTGAGTAGGGGTTAAAATCAGCGTAAATTTCACCATTTGATTAATAAAATAATCACAATCAAACTATGTATTAGGTAAAGTAAGAACCCGAAAATCTGACAACCAGCCATTCTAACACAGATCTATCTATACTATACTATATATCTATACTATAATATTATAAAGAGGAAAACTTTGTTTGTTTGGTTGTTTGTTTGGTTGTAATGAATAGGCTCAAAAACTACTGGACCGATTTAAAAAATTCTTTCACCATTCGAAAGCTACATTATCCACGAGTAACATAGGCTATATTTTATCCACGTACTCCCACGGGAACGGGAACTACGCGGGTAAAACCGCGGGACGTCCGCTAGTAATATTATAAAGAGGAAAACTTTGTTTGTTTGTTTGTAATGAATAGGCTCAAAAACTACTGGACCGATTTAAAAAATTCTTTCACCGTTCGAAAGCTACATTATCCACAAGTAACAGGCTATATTTTATCCCCGTACTCCCACGGGAACGGGAACTACGCGGGTGAAACCGCGGGACGTCCGCTAGTTATTTAATATTATAAAGAGGAAAACTTTGTTTGTTTGTAATGAATAGGCTCAAAAACTACTGGACCGATTTCAAAAATTCTTTCACCATTAGAAAGCTACATTCACCCTGAGTAACATAGGCTATATTTTATCGCCGTACTCCCACGGGAACGGGAACTACGCGGGTGAAACCGCGGGACGTCCGCTAGTTTTGTATAAGTAACTGGGTTGGAGGTCAGATGTAAAATACTGATAATCAGCTGCATCCGATAACGGAAAATTATGTTTTATGCCACATACCTTTTAATTCAACAGATTAATTAGAATAATTATACCTGAAATTAATATTATTTTATTAAATTTTGGAACGAACCGCGAAACTCTAGTACATTTAATCATATTATACAGAAATGACAAAAGCTTCACGCTTTAATAAAACCATAAAAATTAACGCATAGACTATATCGAATGTCCAGACCTACAGTCCTGTCCAGATATTTTACATTTAACATGTATCTTATGTCAATGGAAATAAAGGTCAGTTTAATGCAAAATCACAGGGGTCAAAAAGGATGGTGGTTTATCTATAATAATTATTTTTATACGGATAAAGATACACCTTGCAATAATAAAGAAAATTATCCAATAACGTCCTTCATGACTAGGAATAAATGTTCTCTTGCTATTATTTTATCCAACAATACTTATATTCCTTTTAAACGAGTCTATGGAGTGGGCTATTATTTAGACAAAAGAAAATTATGAGTACATTAAGCCTTTAGTCTGGTAAATGAATGATTGTGGTTGGAAAAGTTGAAAGCAGAAAATGTGACTTATGAACTTTGTTTGGACTAGTTAGAAGATAAACATATTAAAAGTCCTGACCCCTCCGAGGTGAGCCCGAGGGGGGGGGGGGGCAAAGAAGGTCCCGTTTTTTGGTTTTTTGCTTATATCTCGAAAACGATGCGTCGTACAAAATTTTGTTGTACTACATAATAAAACCTCATAAAATTTTCTTCAACTTTGCTTTTCAAATTTTTTATCTATCTCTTATCGTTGAATTGGTATGAGCTCCGAAAAACGATCAATTTTTTAAAAAATTTCCTACAATCTATCCCGTTCGTTGTTTTTGGTTTATATCTCGAAAACGGTGTGTCGCACGAATATTTGTTGTACTACACAATGAAATCTGATAAAATTCTCTACAACTTGGCAATTTTTTTTTTTTTACATTTTTTTGAATATTGGAGATAGATAAAAAGTGTGACAAACAAAGTTGTAGAGAATTTTATGAGGTTTTATTATGTAGTACAACAAAATTTTATACGACGCATTGTTTTCGAGATATAAGCAAAAAACCAAAAAACGGGACCTTCTTTGCCCCCCCCCCTCGGGCTCACCTCGGAGGGGTCAGGACTTTTAATATGTTTATCTTCTAACTAGTCCAAACGAAGTTCATAGGTCACATTTTCTGCTTTCGACTTTTCCAACCACACCCCCCTTTTGAGCACTCATTTACCAGACTACTTGGGTGACGTGGTCTTGAGATTCTTTATAGAATTTAGAATTACTATCTGTTCTATGATAAATATTATAAAGAAAAGTCGCTTTGTGTCTATCCCTTAGTTCTTTTAAATACAATAGATTTTGATCCGGTAACATAGACATTTTACAGATAAAGTGAATAATATGGACTTACGTATAATATCTAGCTATTATTGACATTTGGCTTTAAGAACGGCCAACCCGCCATACTTTTCGCGAGAATTTTGACAATAGCTCGTGCGTGATTATGCCGTTGTTAGACATATATCTTTGAATTTTTTGAACTAATAGGTATCTTTTGGAGTATATCTAGGCTTCTATCGAAGCAGAAAATAAAAATTTGTAGAAACAAGTTCAGTATAAGCCTCCAAAAATTGGTGTTTTGCACAAATTTTACCTCAACTTTGGCCGTTCATAATGTACTTATAAATTATAAAAGTAAATAAAGCATCCTGATAGAAGCCTTGCAAATGTAGTGGAGATTACAAATAACAAATATTTATTTCACATACTTGTATGACTAATTCAAAAACACGTATTTCCTGGAAAAAGTTTTATAAATTTTCGAACAATATTTTTCGTTCAATGTCCTCGCGTTAGGCGGTATGAGGTACGCGGGAGGCAAGTAGTGCGGGTTCGGGGCTAGGTAAGATAGGGGAGTTGAAAGAATACCACCGCTGTGGCTCTGGATGAAACAACAAGCTTTTCGACCATGCTCGCGTTGACGAAAGGCGGGCCGGGAAGGGAAATCTCAATGTTTTAATAATATGTCGGCACAACACCCAAACTAGAACCTTATTACCTATGAATTATACCTGTCTTTACCAGTATTCCTATTATTGGCTCTAGGCTGCATAGTCGGCTGATTGTGCTCGACTGGCTGCGGTTGGTCGGGCTCTCCCATCCCAGAGATCTTTCCTTATAAAATCGTGCCCCCTGGTGTATCCTGCTTGTCCGGGTCAGGCTTGCTCCTGGCTGGGTGTGGTGCTCAATTAATCAATCATCAACCAATCAACACCCAAACCAGAACCTTATACCTAATAAAACATTGAGTTCGTTAAAACAAAACAAAAAACTTTATACATGGTGTTCAGTTTAAAAATCAGTCGAACATCAAAGTAACATTTATGAAGATCAAGGTGAGGGTAGTTAAATAAACACCTTCGCTTTGCTGTAGCAGTGGCGGTACCTCCAATACAACAGTCTTCCCGCGACCACGGCCGGTTCAATCCGGTCGAAACGTCGGGCTTACATTAAAGGTAAAATTCGCGATAAAAATCCGTTTCCAAATGTTTTATAATTCCAGTTATTGTCTGTGAATCAGAAATTCTCAACATAAAACGGAACGCGTTGACGGCAAATATTATGGCCGTGCGATTCATAAGATGCATGCCTAGAATTTAGAAAAGAGGATAAGTAGGGTAGTTTTGTTTTAATGTCGTAAAATAGACAAAGATATTACTTAAATAAATCTAGTTTATTGGTATGTTTTATTAGTAAGTTGTAAAATATTTGGGATTCATTTTAGAGGGTGCTTTTTTCGATTTCAAAAATACAACTTTGTCAACTGGATGCTACTGTCAATCAGATAATAGCCATATCTATGGTTTGGCGTATGTTTGGTTCAAAGATAGCCAGAATATAATTTATTGGTCGACCAAGCTATTTAGTTCACATTTTAACATGCAAATTACATTGTAAACTGTTAACCAAATAGCTTGGTCGACCGTACACACAAATATTGTTACAATGGCAGTCTTAACTCTTTCTTCCAGACCACATAAGATCAAGTGTCAGACAAGGATCTCTTTACTCGCCACTCTTAATCAAAAATTACTGTAAAATTATTCATGAAAATAATCATAGAACAGCGAATTCCACAAACTATAGCATTATTCCTCTCTATAACCTGAACCTGTCCATTCCATACATCTCAGCGAATCCATTCCTGATTTCTCTTTTCCTTCCTTTTGAAATAAAGAAATCGGCGAACAGTGCAGCACAATCAGACGGTGCAATACAAACTTTAATCAGTACTGTACGACTGTTCCACAGAGTAGATAGGGAAAGAAGGCTGGTTGCAAAAAAAACCGCATCCAAATCGGTTCACAAGAGACACACATAGCGGTCAAACTTATAACACCCCTCTTGGGTCGCGTACGCAAGCGCGCAGCGAAGAAATATAGTTCAAATTTGACTTAATACGCGCCGGCAACCGACAGCCCAGGCGTATTAAGTCTAACTAACTAAATTTTATCGTCACTGGCGTACGCGTCCGACTGTCAGCCTGACACTATTTCAAGTATTAATCGTCGTAGAACTATAACAAAATCAAGACTATTCTTTTCTCAATAGGGTTGACATTGAAGGGTGAATAGACGTAGTAGTATCTTTGATTACCCATAAATATTTTTGGTGGAGTGAGGATAGAATGTGCTTTGTCAATCATTTGGCCTATCTAAACCTACCTTAAAATCGCCAAACCTGTACGGTTTTTTCCTCGAAAGACTATCGCATAATTATGTCTTGACCAAGATTGTCTGTACTCTGAGTTTGTTTCGTTATTTACTCCCAGAGTTGACGGAAAGGATATTGTTTCTAAATTATTGTCTTTTTTGACGTTTTTTTAAATGCCAAATTTATCACTTGAAGACCGTTTTAGTTTAATGAAGCTTCTGTACCTATCTACTCTGTGTCTGCACTACCTCAGTTTATGTTCTGCTGCACTGATTTAAGAGGGGTTCACAATTTATTATACGTCGCCATTATTGTTCATGTAAGTAGTTTTCTAGTTTGAATGTTGCAGAGTTTTGGCGAGGTACGCAGATTCGTCTTGGTTTTTTTTTCTTGCGATTTTTCTGTTTTGTAATCAGTGTTTTCTTTTGTATAGGGTTTAGATGAGGTTCGTTGAAACTGCTAGCTTGGATGTTGTTTAAAGATTATGATACTGTTTTTTTTTATAATTTTGTTATTTTATAATGTTGAATGTTCAGTAAGAGTTCGATAAAGAGCTAGCGTTTGTATAGTTATTGATTTTCAAACTAAATAGGACACTGTTAGATTACATTATTAATCACATGTAAACGGGTATTTTCGCGAATTTTTACCTTTAATATTTGCCCGACGTTTCGACCGGATTGCACCAGCCGTGGTCGCGGGAAGACTGAAGTATTGGAGGTAAAAGAAGATCAAGTGAGATCAGTACACAGTGGTTTTATTTTCGATTCCGCTAGTGTACCTTCAGGTCAGCCAGCCTCTCCTAAATACCATCAGGTATTTAACATTGGTCCTACGAGCCCGATCATTGGGACAGTTTTTACTTGATAGTATATCAAGTTGATACAAGTGGAGCCACAGTTGGCCCGCTTCTCCGTCCCGTGTACTTGCAGTGGATCGCTGCAGCAAGGTACACGGTCTTCCGCACTAGCGGCGACAGTTTCACCCAGCATTGGCGGTGAGCTGAGTCAGCATTGGCGGACTAGTTCAAGAAGTGGCCACAGAGGGCGCCACTCTCAGTTCAACGCTTCACTGGACGACGCGACGGCAAGGTGACGCAGGCGCAGCGCAGCTATCACGCGACGTCGCAGGGACGTCACGCGCAGTTCAGATAGCGGCCACCAGACGGCGCCACTTGCAGGTTGAAAACGGTGTTTGTGTGAAGTGCAGTTTTGTGAGTACATTCTTTTGTTTTATTTTATCTGTCCACGAATTGGACAAGCAGGTTGACTCAAACGATTTTGAACTCTATTCCAACTAATTTTATCAAGAAGAAATATACAGTGACGAAGTTTCAACTTAGAAAATATCTTGAACTTGTAAAATTTTACTAACTTGTGTGCATGTTACGATTAGGACTTAGAATATTTTATAGAAAACGGAGGAACGGGGAACCTATGCCCGATTTCCACCAGATTTTGTGTGTTTCCAAAACACTTGTAAAAATTTAAGTTATTTTTGGGACTTGTATTTAGTTTGATAAGATTGTCCACACTTAGAAAATTTTAGTCAGCTGTTGTTAACTTATAGAAGTTTACTGCTTAAGTTTGCAACACTCCAGAAATTTAGATTTCATCTCTTTTGAGAAAGTTGTTATTAATATTTACATTGATTTATCAACTACCTAGTTCATTTGTTGTGTTTACAAAATTTGATCAAGTTAAAATCAATTTAAAAGCATTTTATTTATTTTTTAAGTACACAAATCGATTGTAAAAATGGAAGGATTAATTAATGTTTTAAAAGATCAACATAATATTATCACAAAGGGATTGACAAATTTTAAGAAATGTAGTAAAGACAGATTAACGCTAGAATACATTGAAACAAGGCAAGAATTGTTAGAAAGGGATTGGGCATTATTTAAAGAAAATAACACTAAGTTATATGAACGTTTTAAATCAGAAGATATAGTACAGAAAGTGGTTGACATATATGATGCGACGGAGGACACTTATATTATTTATAAAAGTTTAATGAAAACAGCTCTTAATAAAATTCAGTTAACTAAGGATTCTGTACATCAATCAGATAAAGCTTCAACAAGTATCAATAAGTCAAGTAATTCGTTTGTTAAGTTGCCCAAAATATCCATTCCTACATTCTCGGGTAAATATGATGAATGGACAACATTCCATGATCTTTTTACATCACTAATACACAAAAATGATGCTTTAGATAATGTGCAAAGGCTCCATTATTTAAAAGGTCACCTTTCTGGCGAAGCAGAGCAATTAATACGTCATACTCCTATAACTGATGCCAATTATATTCAGTGCTGGACTCAGTTACAGAAGCGTTATAGCAATAGAAAATACTTATCAAAATGTATTCTTAGGAGGTTGTTCGGTCAAAAACGTATGCAAGTGGAATCAGCCACAGCTTTAAAGGAGTTGCTGGATACCACGTGCGATTGTCTTAATGCGTTGACTAATTTGAAGATAGACGTGAGTACATGGGATGTCATCATCATAGACATTGTTACCTTTAAATTAGACAACGAAACGCGTAAACAATGGGAGCTTAGTACTTGCAACAATGACTCCAACGATGACTTACCAACTTTCAACCATTTTAAAACTTTTATGGAAAATCGGTTTCGTGCGTTAGAGTGTGTAGAGCCTAAAAGGGCACCAGTTCATCAGGGCAACAACAATAATAAAGGTTCAGCTGCTCATACTCCAAAGGCAATGTTGGCTACGAGTTCATCAATAAAATGTGAGTTCTGCTCAGAAGAACACAAACTTTGTTTCTGCAAGAAATTCTCAAAGCAGACAGTGGAAGTTAGACGCGATTTTGTAGCAAAACATAAAATTTGCTTCAACTGTTTAGGCGGCAATCACATTGTTTCTGAATGTAGAAAACCAACCACATGTAAAGTTTGTCAAAAGCGCCATCATTCGCTGTTGCATTTAGGTCAGGAGTCGGACAAAAAGGACCAACCTTCGACATCATCGGCTATCGACAGTGTTGGTTCACCTAATACCGGTCCGATTGTTTCGTGTCTGTCGACAGGTAATATTCCCAAGCCCAGACAGGTTTTATTAGCCACAGCGCTAATAAAAGCCGAGTCACGCTCTGGTGAATTTCAGACTGTCCGAGCCTTGCTCGACCAGGGTTCGCAGGCATGTTTTGTAACAGAGGCCGTAGTTCAGCTACTCAACCTGAAAAAAATCCCCATTCAAGGAACTATTTCAGGAGTTGGTGGTAATAGTTCAACCAGGGCAACGTACATGGTACAATTGAAGATCCAATCTCGAGTAGATTCAAATTTTAATCTTAAAATAAACGCTTATGTACTAAGTAAAATTACATCGTACTTACCTGAGTCTAGAGTTGACACTAACATAGATTGGTTAAGCGTCAACACGCTGCAGCTTGCAGATCCAAAGTTCAACACTCCCAATAAAATAGATGTTTTACTGGGCGCTGATGCTTATAGCTGCATCATTAAGGTAGGCATAGTTAAGAATCCGTCAGGAACTCTGATTGCTCAGAGCACTACCTTAGGATGGGTTCTGTCCGGAGCAGTTAGTAAGGACACATCTAAAAGTTCACCTAAAGTTAATGTATTGCATGCACAAGTTAATGAAGACGAAATATTAAGAAAATTTTGGGAACTCGAAGAGCAAAGTAGTTCAAAGAAAATACTAACACCTGAAGAAAAGAAGTGTGAAGAGTTGTATACTAAAACTACAATAAGGGATAGCAGTGGAAGGTACGTAGTGAGACTACCTTTCCGCGATGAAAATCCTTCTTGCAAAGGTGGAAACTCTCGTGCTATCGCTGAAAAAAGATTTAAGTCTTTAGAAAAAAGGCTAGAAAGAAATACAGATCTAAAGGAAAAGTACAAGCAGGTAATAGAAGAATATTTACAACTAGGACACATGAGGCAGATAGACGAGAATGATAAGAACAAGGAACTGGCAGTATACTTACCTCACCATGCTGTTATCCGGGAAGACAAACTTACCTCAAAGGTACGTGTTGTCTTCAACGCGTCCGAGAAGAACAATAATGGAGTCTCACTCAATGACATGTTGATGGTGGGACCTACATTGCAGTCTGATTTACGACACACAGTGTTAAGATGGAGACTTCATCCCATAGCACTGGTAGCGGACATCGTCAAAATGTACCGTCAGGTCAGAATTTCGGAAGAAGACGCAATGTTTCAGCGCATATTATGGCGAGACAGTCCTGAAAACGAAATCAAGGACTACGAGCTGGTGACGGTTACTTTTGGTACGGCATCAGCACCATACCAAGCCGTTAGAACTCTACATCAAGTCGCCTACGATGAAGGTAAAAATTACAATCTTGCTGCTGATATGGTTCTGGACTGCTTCTATATGGACGACTTGATGACTGGTTGTAATAACGTAGAAACAGGCATGGAAATCTACAGGCAAATGACAGCGTTATTAGGAAAAGGTGGATTCACGCTCCAAAAATGGAATAGCAACAATCAAGAAACAATAGAAAGGATACAGGAAATAGAAAGCAATACCTTGAAAGGACAAATAGATCAAATTAGGACAAAGGACAATATGGAAAAGGACAACATAGAAAAGGACAACATAGAAAAGGACAACACAAATAAGCACAAAATCATACAGGACGTCAAACAAGCAATAGAGTACAACAAACCAAAGAAACCAGAACACAAGGAAAGGGAAGTAGAAATAAAATTAGATAGTACCATCAAAATTCTAGGACTTACCTGGAACCGCAACGCAGATACTTTCCAGTACACGGTGAATCTCCCGCCGCCGACGACCGCACCTGTAACTAAAAGATCCATTATTTCTGTGATAGCACGACTTTTTGATCCGTTAGGCTGGTTAGCCCCTAGTGTGGTGTTAGCCAAAGTATTCATCCAGAAATTGTGGCTTGCAGGTGTTGGTTGGGATGAGGAGCTAACCAACGACTTAATAAATGAATGGAGATCGTATCGTGAGGAATTGTTACTACTCACCAAGGTTCGGATTCCTCGTTGGCTTGGCACCAAGTCGAACGATTATCTGGAACTTCACGGTTTTAGTGATGCCTCCAAAACAGCTTACTCAGCTGTGATTTACTTGCGGATTGTAGACGCAGATGGCAATGTCCATGTGTCGTTACTGGTTGCTAAGACCAGGGTTGCGCCAGTAAAGCAGATAAGTATTCCGCGGTTAGAGCTCTGTGGAGCAGTCTTGCTGTCACAGATTCTGTCTCAAACATCTGAAGTCTTGAGTATCTCCCAAGACAAGGTCAAAGCGTGGACGGATTCCACTGTGGTGTTGGCTTGGATAAATAGCCACCCAAGTAAGTGGAAGACGTTTGTGGCCAATAGGACGTCTGAAATATTGACCTCGATGAAAGCGACGCAATGGTTTCACGTCCCCACTAAAGATAATCCAGCAGACTGCGCCTCTAGAGGGATACTTCCAAGTTCACTGCTAGAAAACGATTTATGGTTTTCTGGACCATCGTTTCTTAAATTACAAAACGTAATTTACCATAGGCCAAATAATTATTGCAGTACAAATTTAGAAGAATCAGTAAAGGCACATGTAGCGATCATTCCAAACTGTTCCTTCTTAGATCAATTTTCTCAGTTACGAAAATTGGTTAGGGTCGTTGCATACTGCCGAAGATTTTTAAAGGAGAACAAAATATACAGGAAAGGATATTTACAAAAAACAGAATTAGACGCTGCACTCGAATGTTGTATTCGAAAAACACAGGAAGAACTATTTACAACAGAATACAAAGAACTAAAGGACAAAGGCTATCTACAGTCAAAAACAAGTCCATTGAGGTCACTCTGCCCCTACCTGGATGATAAGGACATTATGAGAGTTAGAGGTAGACTGGAGAAGTCAGAACTAAGCGATCAAGTGAAGCATCCAATAGTCCTGCCTCACTCCAGTCATCTAACGCGGCTGATCATAGCTGACGCACACCATAAAACTCTTCACGGAGGTCCTCAACTCATGATAAGTTTTTTGAGGACAGCCTATTGGATTATTGGGGTCAGAAATGTGGTAAAACATCATGTCATCAAGTGTGTGACATGTGCCAGACAAAGAGCCAGTACTAAAAATCAATTCATGGGTTCACTACCAGCTGTTCGGTGCACCCCAGCTCGACCATTTTTGCATAGCGGGGTTGATTATGCTGGTCCAATTAATGTGAGGACAACCAAAGGTCGTGGCCACCGGTCATACAAAGGCTACATATGCCTGTTTGTGTGCATGGTCACTCGTGCACTGCATTTAGAAGCAGTGAGTGACATGAGCACTCAAACCTTTTTAGCAGCGTTTAGACGTTTTGTCTCGAGAAGAGGTCATTGTGCCAAACTGTGGAGTGACAATGGCACCACGTTTGTAGGTGCCTCCAGGGAGTTGCAGCAGTTGACAGCTATCCAATCGTCACTAGCCGAACACCTCGAAGCGAATGGTACGGAATGGCACTTCATTCCTCCTCACAGTCCCAACTTTGGGGGACTTTGGGAGGCTGGAGTGAAGTCCACGAAGTTCCATTTGAAACGGGTTATCGGTGAAGCTACTCTCACCTTCGAAGAACTGACAACACTCCTCAGTCAGGTAGAAGCGTGCTTGAACTCGCGGCCTATGTGCACAATTAAGGTTGACGATCCTGGTGAACCGTTGCCCTTGACGCCTGCACATTTTCTTGTTGGTGAGTCCTTAGTAAATGTACCAGATCACAAGTACGAAAATTCCAACATTAATTATTTATCACGCTGGCAATTTATTCAACGGATGCTTCAGTCGTTTTGGAGACGTTGGTCTCACGAATATCTCGTTACTTTGACGAGACGTTACAAATGGTCTTCCCAAGTTGCTGAGCCAAAAATTGGAGACATTGTGCTAGTCAAAGAAGACGACTTGCCGCCAAGTCGTTGGTTGATGGGTAGAATACTACAAAAACATCCTGGGGATGATAACATCACCCGTGTCGTCACGTTACGCACCAAATCATCAACAATTAAAAGACCAACATCCAAAATATGTATTTTACCCGTAGCCGATTAAGAAAGTTGTATTGTTTTACTGTTTACATATTTTATTTCATTATTTTTTACATTTTTACTATTTTTACGCTTGTTAAGTTTAGATCAACTGTGAGAAATCAAATAATAGATTTTAAGTTTCTTTACACTGTTTACAATTTGTACAATATAGAATAATTCATGTTTAGCTTTAGTTATTGTAACATCCTTTTTAGCCATTACAAACTGAGTGTTATAGTTATATTATAAGAGTCATAGCTTGCAGATTCAGTTAAAGTACAAATGTTTAGTTCAATTTGCTTTGCAATGTATCACTTTAGTTCAGTTTAGAAGGACATTCCGTCAGTAACGTCCTTGGTGGGCGGTATGTTTAAGACTTAATTATTTGTAAAGCTTCCGGCATGCTCGATAGATGGCGTTGTAGTCGAAATAAAAGTCGATATGGTTTCGTTACCTCGATTAGTACATAAGCAAACACTTTTAATTTTTTATGAGAATAAAATCAACTATTAAGTTAGATCGGTACACAGTGGTTTCGCGAAAATACCCGTTTATATGTGTTTTATAATGTGTTTTGATCGTGAAAGTTTAAAAAAGACAACTGTTAGATTAACTGTGAAAATGAGTGACCTGTGTAATTAATGCAGTAGGAAAAAATACTTGGAAAAAAAGTCTGTTGTGAGTAAATTGAGATGCAGCAATAATATGTTATGGACTGCATTTAGCTCCAACTTTAGTTTTTAAATCAGCCAACATTTTCAAGCCGTTTGTATCTAACTTGAACAGAGTAAATGAATATTTTAAAGCTAAGAAATTAATATTATATCCGAGAACCTATAATAATCGTTCATTGTTTTTGTCTGGACAGCAAAATTTATGTTCTACGCCCCGAATAAAATAAATTAAAACATCCTGCTACTATTCTATCCGTGTTTTCAATAAATATCAGGCTTTTACCTGAATTCAGGTCCAAAATTATATTTCAAGTCAATTTGCTCACCGTTTAGTCTAGACTGAAATCTATTAGCAATATTTCAGGCGTTATTACAAGTAATTTATAAATCTTCATTGTAAAGGGAAATTGCTGCTGATACCAATTTGGTTCGGGGTCCAATTTGATATTCAATTAGTCGTGAATATATTATTGGATCGATAACTTTGAATACGTTAGTGAATATATCAAATGGAACATTCACACAAATTGTTAGTTTAGATGGGCAATTTGAATTATTTGTGTTGATTTCCATTTAAGGATGTGTGAATACGAAACTACGAATATGTTTGGAGAAATCATAGAATACATTTTCATATAACATTATTGTTTGTTGACTAACTTTGAATTCAAGATTGATGAACTACGTAATAATATTTGGATCCTGAATCAAAATTCGAATCTCTCCCACAAAATACTCAGATGGATGAAAACAAAATGGCCGACTAATACCGATACACATATGACGTCAAACCTTCATCAAAATGATTCCCATTGAAGACTAAGACTTCCCCAACTCACGTCCCAAAGATCCCGACCAAGACAATTATGAATAATCTGAATAATCTTATTTATAACCTATTCAAATTCGAGGACACTAAATTGAGATTTCAATTACGATTAAACCGTACCTGGGACATAACTGCAGTATGTATATGTTGTCGTAAATATATGGACAAGTCGAGATATAAACTATTAGTACAGAGTAAATAGTTACAGAAGGTCAGGTCTATACCACGAACGAAAATAGGCAAACCCACACACACATAGATGCGTACGTACAGCGTTCTCAAACATAATATGACAGTCGCGGGTGCGGTTGCACTCGCTGTCATATGTGAAGCGTATCTATGTGTGCGTGGAGATGTCAAACAAGTGGCAGTCGCGAGTGCGCTTGCCCTAGCTCTATATGAAAGGAGTCTATATCGTCCATTATTCCTTACACGCTTGCTCATATTTGCATTTATTCACGATACTGCGCTGATGTGACATTGATATTTGCCGACACGAGTCGTACATCAGTGGCATTTGTCGATGTGATTATGTAATCCAAACACACTTGCGCCTTTGCCACTCGAAAAACGTCTCTTAGTTGCATAGTTCCGCGACTCGATGACCAATGCGAGTGTGAACAAGAGAGACGAGTTTTGCATACGTTTTCGCTCACTGTATAGGTTTCAACACCTCTTTCTTCATCGTGAGGTTAGTGGTTAATCTGGTGTCAGAGTCTTTACTGGGCCTCTGACTTGGCTTTACATGCCGCCAAATATCTTTTCCTCACAATGTTGTCTTTCACCGAAACAAGTGATAAATTATACAACACGCACATGAATCCGAAAAATCAGAGAGAGGTGCGTCTTGGGTGCGAACTCAAGATCTATGACAACGGTCCAACGGTCTCACCACTAGGCAATCAAAACAACACCTAAATATTCTGCACATATGCTAGTCTTCTGTACGTACTATATTCCGTGCTATTAGGCTTTGGACCGATATTCGTTCGAACCAGCCTGCGCCGCTGCCGACCCATATGTGTCTTGATTGCTCCCAGCACTACGCTTTGTGGTAAGGATGTGGGAAGATATTGACGTTCAGTATTCAGTCTTTGTTGACTGTGCACTAGTTCCATTGTGGACTTTAGTATTGTTGGGAAGGACTTCGAGAATATACTGGGGTTGTTTAAGGGTTTTTGGAAGATCAGATAGACTTTCCTAATTTTTTATAGATCATACTATTTTGTTTCTCTAAAATAAATGAAAACTATGACACCTTTAAAGGATAAGAATAGATAATATACATCCCGAGTTTTAGTCTGTTAAAAAGTCATTGTACTGATTATGAACAACTTTTACTATGAAACGAATCCTGAAAACTTGAAAAAAAACTATTTGACGGCTCTTGATAAAACAAATGTTTAGGGTTGGCCTCATAGTAAAAGTTATTTATAATGATGAGCAAAATTACTTCTTAAGAGGTTCAGGGTAAACTAAAACAAGTCTAAAACCGAGCCTTTATTAATTAATCCTTTCTCCTATTAACCTCATCTGTAAGCCAAGCACGTTCCGCTAGCTAGTCTTCGATAAGGTCATGACCTTGACCGGCACAGTGACAATTCAGTTCACCAAGGTTTGATTGAGGCCACATTATAGACCTAAGAAGATATATATTCAATACTCAATATCGTTTCAAATGTTTGAAGTCCTCAATCAAAGACAGCTGAATCAGCAGCTTCTTCAATCCGAGGCGGACCTCAGGAATCTTTAAAAACATTCTCGCACAAAAGCCACTTTAAAAGGCGTCTCTATAGAGTCGTGTCCAATCTTTTCATCCATTCGTGTGGCTCTGGATTCTTCCCTTTTGGATGTTTGCCCTATTGTACTGGTCGACGGCAAATACTGCCTTGGAATGGGAAAAAGTAGTGCGTTGGAGTTCACGGCGATCTAAAGGGGTGAATTAAAAGTGGAGTATGGGGTATTCGGTGTTTCTTGCCTTTGTTAGGAAACTGCGCTGGAGCCAAGAGGTGGTATTTGATGTCTGCATTCGGTCCTTTGTGTCGAATTTTGGCGTGCGAGGCGGTTTTGATTTGTTCGAGAGTCTGACCGATTTTTAGCCGGAAAATCCTTTGTTAGACTGTGGAGTCTATCACAAAGCTCGGGAAGATAAACGATCGATTTCAATTGTTTTTTGTTTGCATAATTATACACTGTTAGACAGACTTTCTGAAAACGCCGCTCTTAAAACAATTTTGAATGCAAAACCAATCAAATTGATGAACGATGGGGTATTCAGCGAATTTAATCATTAATTCAACCCTTCTAAAATCCCCTTTTTGACCCAAAATATTTCGCCTCGACCCTACAAATCATAAGCTACCGTACTTCATTAAGGTAAAAATCCGATCCAAATTGAACTGCACATAATGAAAACCAATCAATTCTGAACAGCTAAGGTTATTGAAGTAATTGGGATTAAATTTTAATCAGCGTGTCGTATCGAAGTGTAGATATATCAGTAAGATCCTGTTGGTATTGAAATTAATGACTCTCGATACTGTTTCACAACGATATTGTTTAATTAATAACTGACAATATAATGAAGGGGAATCGTAAGTCTTACTTCATGTTACGCGATGAATTAACGGAATAAATTCTCTTTGTTGGTCGATTTCAGTTGTAATTCGACCTCCGAACTATGAGAAGTGAGATGTTCAACTTAGCAATTGATTTTATCTTGAGAGTATCTTTGTAATAATAGCTGCCAATGTAGTGCTAGCATTCAGCAAAAATAAGATTGAAAACTGAAGCAAAAGCGGAAGAGAATTTAATTAAAACAAATACCTATCAGGAAGGCACAATTTATGCCTTCGTAGCTTATGATCTTTATCTACACTAATATTATAAAGAGGAAAGATATGTATTTTTGTGTGTGTCTATGTTTGTAATGAATAAACTCAAAAACTTCTGCGCCGATTTCAAAAATTCTTCCACCATTAGAAAGCCACGTCTTTACTGAGTAACATAGGCTATATTTTATCCCCGTAATCCCACGCGAACGGGAACTACGTGGCTGAAACCGTGTGACGTCCGCTAGTTAATAATATTGTAAAGAGTTAAAGTTTGGATGTTTGTATGGTGTCGGACGTAAAGAATAGCACCATCCCATATCTTCCCGTGGGTGTCGTAAGAGGCGACTAAGGGACTTACCAGAGAATGGGCAGCAGCGTTCTCTGAGTTTTTCTAACAACCGTACTGCGATCGCCAACCCGCCTGCCAAGCGTGGCGATTATGGCAAAACCCCCCCTTGGGGAGGCCTATGTCCAACAGTGGACGTTTTTCGGCTGATATGATGATGATGATGAAAGTTTGGATGTTGGGGATAATCTTTGGAACTACTGATCTGATTCCAAAAATTGTTTCACTGACGGGAAGATACATTATCCCTAAGTATTATAGGCTACATTTAAAACGTTCCCGGGGGTTAATTTCCCTACATAACGGGAGTGTAGTCGCGAGCAAAACCTAGTGTGTATTAAAAATATTGTTAAGAGTTAGTTTGTATGTAGGGGGTAATCTTCGGGCCTGTGGACGGTGGGCTATGGGCTAGCTCGCCGTCCGTCCGTCTCATAACGACAGGCTGTGTCGACGGCGCGTTCGTGTTCCACGCGCGCCTCAAAGAGAGTCAGCAAAAGGAAGGGGTCCGCAAGGACCGATGCCTGGGTTTGTGGGACTGTTCGAAAGACATACCGTGGCCGCGGAACACAAAGGGCGATGAAGGAACATGGATGAGTTTTAGTCAGTAAAAGTCTGACACTCCCTCCTGCTCCGCCCAGAGCGGGAGGAGTCATTTGATGATCCGAACAAAAAAATAAAAGGGGGTAATCTTCGGAACTAAAGATCCGATTCTGAAAATTCTTTTACTAATGGAAAGCTTCGTTGTCCTCGGGTGTCATAGGCTATGCTTCTTCAACGCGGACGAAGTCACGAGCTAAAGCTAGTTCATATTTTAGCGTAAACTATGCTTGTACCATGCATCATCTTTGATGTTGAACGAGCGAACCTATAATTAGTTTATGTGTATGACACTATGTGTTCAGTTGAGGCCTTGTAATTACAGTTCTTCAAGGATTCTATCAACAGTCAACACCCACTTAAGAGCCTATACTACCTCAGATTAGCAACTCTATTTGTGGTGGTTCAAACTTCGTTTGTAATACTGTTAGAATAACGTTCTAATCAGCTTGCACTACAAAGCGGTTGTTACGTCAGTCGCTGCGGCCGAATAGTGCGAATTGAGTGGTTTTTATTCTTTATAAAATCACATTTTCGTCTTTTGGAAAAAATAATAAACATAAGACCTGCTTTATAGTTAGTTCAGTTAGTATGCAAAGTTTCATGATCTAATTTGACGTACTTTTTGAATACCAGTGGTTTATTGTTCGATTTGGAGGTAACTTTGGGATTTTTTTCTATCGAGAAAATTTTATGAAATCGTGTTTTCGCCAAACATAAGACCTAACATTAATCCTCAACTTTACCATATATTTATTTCAAAATGAATGCTGCAGTATTTTAGGCGTAACGGAGGATCATGCTAAGCCATTTGAGGTAGTATAGGCCCTTAAGTGCTCACAATTCGTCAGTTTCACCCAGTTCTCTTGCCTTGAACTAGTTACGAGCTACCCAACTCAGTAATTCACGGCTATCCTTATTTGTCAAGTAATTCTGCCAAGAGCTAGTATTTGCACGGACCCTTTTTCAAGCAAATAGGGCCTAACAAATTCTTCGTGCTAAGAGTGGTATAAACTTTTCGGTCCGGTTTATCCGATTCGCGACTCTGGTCCTGGGTTTGATTGTCAGGTCAGGACAAGTGTTATTGGGATTTTCTATCAGGAATTTTTAGCAGCAGCCACAGAGTCTGCTTTTGTGCCCGGCTGATGGCAATAGGCTCGCCCTGTATTACATGGAACTTAAATACAACTGGCCAAATATGGGTGTACTATTAAGCACTATCTAGGACACTTCCGCCTGACCACCACTAAGCTAATCTTTGCTTGCACTTACATACATAGAAACGTACCCTAGCCTCCCGCCCCGTTGACTTTGTACCTATAGAAATAATGAAAGATATCTATCGGCCGTGAGCGCACTGACGACGCACGCCAAACGAGAGTTATTGTTATTTTGCGCGGCAAAGTTGACGCTTTCTAATGGGCCTAAACTTTAAGGGGGCGTGGCTCGGCACGTCCGCATGATTTAAACGAAAAAAATATTAACTGATCAGGCGGAAAAGACCACGACTGTACACCTCTTCCTAACCCTTCAGGAATTGCAAGCGTGATTTTATTGTTACGTTATCTATATATTAGATACTAGCGGACGTCACGCGGTTTCACCCGCATAGTTCCCGTTCCCGTGGGAGTACGAGGATAAAACATAGCCTATGTTACTCAGGGTAAATGTAGCTTTCTAATGGTGAAAGAATTTTTGAAATCGGTTCATTACTTCCGGAGATTACCCCCTACATAAAATCTTACAAACAAATGTTACCTCTTTATAATATTAGTATAGATTTCCACCCAGCTGAACCTAATCACACCAAAAAGTACACACATCAAAAAAAGTTTGTGATCACTAGCATAAGCAAATTTTATATTTTTTTAAATTGAACTTTATCAAGATAAAATCATTTTTGTATTTTCTTTAAATAGAAATAAATAAATAAATTTATTTTGAACACATAATCTAAAAAGAAGAAGAAATCATAATCTATCTAATCTACCGTAACAAAAAAGATTTCGATTTTTCAAAGTGATCGCAAACTTTTTTTGATGTGTGTATGTAGCTCCCCTAACTCCTTAATAAGATGGATTCCTAAGTATACATATTATCTGGTATCCTACTACCCGGGTAACATAAGCATGCTACTGTATTAGGCTCACAGCCAACGCTGCACAATTACGGACCCTAATGGCTTCAGTGTACCGTCAGGAGATAAGCAGAATGGCGGGTAAATGGGGGCAGAGACAAGTTATTAAGTTTTGAAGCACGTGGAACGGTGTATTAAAGGTTGATGCTTCATGAGGTGTGGGGTAATGAGGTGATGGGACACTTGGACTGATTATGCTGGTTAGTTCTTTGCATTAGGTTCTTAGAATGTGCTTGTTTTTTACCCAACTATGGGCCAAAAGGAAGGTTATGATTTTAGCAGTGTATGTACTCTTATCAAAAAAAATTATTTGTTGTGTTTTTTCTTTAAATTTGAAACAGGGTATCCTGTTTGAAATTTAAAAATTATCATCATCATCATTTCCACTGCTGGACATGGGCCTCCCCCAAGTGTCGCCACATTGACCGGTCCCGTGCGACTCGCAACCAGCGGATTCCCGCAACCTTCACCAGGTTATCGGTCCACCTAGTTGGAGGCCTTCCAACGCACCGTCTTCCGGTTCGCGGCCGCCACTCCAGAACTTTTCGGCGAAAAATATACATCTATGTTTAAAAAATATAAATCTATGTTTTTAAATAAATAATCTAAAAAAAGAAGAAATCATAACATAATCTACCGTAAGAAAAAAGATTTCAATTTTTCAAAGTGATCGCAAACTTTTTCTGTTGTTTAGGTTTGTATTTACGTATGTTCCTCCGTAGCGCCTAAACGATTCATCCGATTTTTATGAATAAGGTGTCAATCGATTCGTTATTATGACCTGGGTAACTAAGACTACATTTTAACCGACTTCAAAGGAAGAGTCGATTATTTTTTATTTTTTTCTTAGCCAGTCATGTGTCCCACTGCTGGGCAAAGGGCTCCCCTTTCTCCTTCCAAACCTCTCTATCTTGTGCGATATCAAGTTCGCCCCGCAAACAAGATCAGGTCGTCACACCACCTTCGCCGCGGTCTACCTCGACGGTGATTTCCTCCGTCAGGCGTCCAGTGAGTGACGATCTTTGCCCACCTCTCCGGGTGCATTCGCACTACATGGCCAGCCCACTCCCACTTTAGCTTGGCTGTTTTTTCTTCGACATCTGCAACCTTAGTTATGGAACGCAGTAACTCCATAAATATTTTAGTTAAATCTCTTTGGTGAATATTTGAGATATTTGCCCTCATCTTTTAACAGGGGCAGGCTAATTGCCACCGACTGAGTATAAAAAGAGGGAGCATCGGTGGCCTAGTGGTGACAGCCCCGACTTACGAACAGTAAGTCGTGGGTTCGAATCCAGACAGGCTCAATACTTTGTGTAATTTATTCACTCACCACTGCTCTCAAAACGTTGAAGGAAAACATCGTGAAGAAACCGGCATGTCCTAGAACCAAAAATTCGAAGATATTATGTGACATCTACCAATCCGCGCTAGGCCTGCGCTGTGGATTATAGTCCATTCCCTCTCATTGAGAGGAGGCCGTGTCCCAGCAGTGGGAACATTATAGACTGATGAGTAAACATCATGAAATAAACACCGAATAACATTTTGCACTATCCTAGGAATGGAACCCAAGATCTCATTCAGAGGTAGAAGTAGTTTTGATGGTTTTTTAAATTATTCAAGAAAGTATTTTGAAGTCATTGGATTGAGAGGACTTAGACGAAATTAGTGGAGTTTTCTCCCTCTGAAAGTTTAAGGGCTGTAAGACGATGATAGCAAAATACGTCGTGATTGCTTTGACACCTACGTAAGTGGTTCTAGCGTAGGAGTTAGTGAAAATATCCCTTAAATACAAAGGTATTCGGAGTATTTTCGGTCAAATTCCTATGAGAAAAAAAATCTCAGACAAAACTTGAATATTATGCAAAGGAAGAGGGGTCTTTCAAACAAATCTTTCGTCAATTCCGCAGCAATTTCGAACTGTCTACGTCTTATAATTTAATTTTTTTTTCTCCACCGAAGTCGCCATGTTTTCCTGTTGAATCCAATAACTCGCGTGAACGACTCGTAAGAATGAATCGCCTGTCTATGGACTTGTCAAATATTCAGGAAGGAGGGGGTGAAACAGGGGTGTAACGGGGTGTAACGAAAGTAGGCCAAGATCAAAGTAAACTGAGATTTGTTGATTCTGAATCCTGATCTAGAAGTTTTAATTTATGATTTTATTTTTTTGTCGGAGTTTTGGGGGTGAAAAATAACGGGGTGTTTTTAAAAATACTGTGGGTACTTTTAATATGACTAATTTAGTGATTGTATGACTATTGAATGAGTGAAATAATAACATTTTACTGTAGTGTTTAATAATAGGGTTTTTACTCTAATTCCAACACGTACTCTTTAATAGCGTGTCTGGCTGCAATTTTTATTTTTCAAATGAAAATTGTTTTTCAACAAAATAATTGAATTTTGTCTGTCATTCTAATGTCAAATTTTAAGAAGACATAATTGAACTTCAAGCTGTTTTTTCTTTAGTTTTCATCAGTTTTTTTTCTGACCCTGCATTAATGTATTTCGGTAACGTACAGACTGTTTGTTTTGCAGACGATACATTGGCTCTGTTAATGTGATTCCTTTTGCGATGAATTTGGTATATTTTTAGATAATTTATTACTAACTGTATAGTAAGACTACTAATGTTCTTATTAGTATTGTAAGTGCACTTAAGAATGTTGTTAGATAATTTTATTGTATCAATAATACTTGTTAATGAGGTTAGGCTGAATGTATTGGGTAATAAAAATGCTTGTGATGTGATTAGAATGCAGGTCAAACTAGATCAGATCACAGTTGAAAGTGTCCAGTCATCATATGGGGTCGGCTTCCAGTCTTACCGGATATGTATCTACCAGTATTTTACACGGTGCGACTTCCTATCTGACCTCCACATCCCAGTTAGTACTGGGTAATACGGTACCCCTTGGTAAGACTGGTCCTAAACCTTTCGGGCCACTGACTACCTGTAACGACTGTCAAAGATCTACAAATGACAGCCGAGACCAACGGCTTAACATGCTTTCCGAGGCACGGAGGAAACTCGGGATGTAATGATGGTCACCCATCCACAGACTGACCTTGGCAAGCGTGGCTTAACCTTGAAGAGATTGTTATTGTTTAGTCACGAGCTCCTCCATACGTCCGCAGCAGTGGAGAAAAAAAATATTATGATAGTGATGAGCAATTTTTATTTTATTTCTACCCTTACCAGAATAGCAGTTCTGTGTGCTCAGCAATTTCCAACTCTAAACTTACTCAACAATACCGGAGCAAATCGCTTGTCAATAGTCATCTAAATTGTTAATTGTCAACAATACAATTAATTAGTTGCCATGGTGTCTATTGATCTTGTTTTGTTTGACAATTGTTTTGATCTCATTGACAATGGGAATCGTGTAAATTGGTGTTTATTGAGTTTCATTGAGTTTTGGTTAATTGTTGAATGTTGATGGACAACTTTATGATGGTGAAGGAGAATGGGGTAGATGACACACCAATCAATTGAGATTTTTTTAAGAGCTGTCAAAACGCGGTTCTCTCATAGACTTTGTATGGCAATAGCCAACTGTGACGTCACTGTTTATTCAACTCAATAACTCAACTATTTATTGATTTCAAAGAAACTAAAATTCGAATTTAGCAATTAATTGAAAATATCGTGTTTTTAGGCACAAAATAAATTGTTTTTTTTTGAGAGATAGGTGTCTTGGAATTATTGTTTTATGGTGTTATCTACCATATTCATAACTTTATAGGCATCTAAAAAACAGAAGGTCAATCCCTGTAATTAATAAAGCGTGTAAAAACGTTCAAAATTTTCTCGTTACCGCATCAAAAACTTGTCAAAGATGTAGATAAATTATTAGAGTATTCTTGACATACACACATTAAAAAAAGTTTATGATCACCAGCATAAGCTGATATAATTTTTTAAATTGAACTTATATAAATAAAAAATGTATTAATTAATTTTAAATAAAGAATCTCATATGATTTCTTCTTATGAGATTCTTTATTTAAAATAGATTATATTATAATCTACCGTAACAAAAAAAAACGATTTTTCAAAGTACCTATCCTAATGAGACTAAATGCATTACTTAAAATACGAAAATTACCCCTTTATATCTTTACTCTGTACATTTTCTGTCATGTTTTTCAAAATAAAGTACCACTATCTGTCTTTCTCTTATCTTAAGTTTTGACACAATCATCAACTGAAGTGCATAACGTTTTGTACTAAATGATGTACTGCCTGCATTTAAAAGATACTAGCTTCTGCCAACGGCTTCGCCCGCATGAAGTTTGATAATTGTACCATGGGATCTTACTAACGAGATAAAATGTATCCTATGTGTTATTCCAAGTTATAAACTATCTGTGTGCAAAATTTCATCCAAATCCGTTTAGTAGTGTTTGCGTGAAAGAGTAACAAACATCCATACATCCATTACTCACAAAATTTCGCATTTATAATATTAGTAGGATTTATAATATTAGTAGGATTTATAATATTAGTAGATATTACAATGTTAGTAGGATTATTATTATTATTATTGACTCATGGTTTATGTGGTTTACCTTTTACCTGAAAATAGTGGCGTAGCTAGCATGGGTGACACCCGGTGCGGATATTGTAGGTGTCACCCCAAAAATCAATCAAAACAGTTAACATTAAAATTACGTTTGTCTATTCGTACAAGTAGTTATTTTGTCGATTTATACAGAAAATACTATCAATTGAAAAAAATAATAAAGTGGTAAACTCAATATAAAACTGGTATTGTACGGAACCCTCTCCACGCGAGTTCAATTCTCATCAATCTCAATTTCCATAAGGTATAATATAGTGTCCAAGTGGCAGTAGAACACTGACTCCTAAGTCACAGGTTTTCCTAGTTTAGGAGTCAGGGTTTCAGCTTTTGTACGCCTTAACTATTGTGAACTTTAGCTAGATATTAAGCATATTGTAAGGATTTGTATCAATAAAGTATTATTATTATTTATAGGTGGCACTAGTGATGTTCACGGTGTCACCCGCTTAGGGGTGACACCCGGTGCCGGCTGCCCCTGCCGCCCCCCCCTAGCTACGCCACTGCCTGAAAACATGGCTTTAGTCACCTCGTTATTTAATTTTATATTTTTTAGTTAGTCGAAAATAATAGCTTACTTATTCAGTGAAAAATAAAACACCCTAAAAAATCATATCCAGTAAAAAAACAACCAACCAACAGATTGCACGACCAATTGCAAATCACAAGCGCTATTTACCGACAATACTCACTGATAACGATGACGTATCTATTTAGTTAAATGCTCATGATTAATTCATAGACTTCGAGCGAAGCCGGCGGCGGCAATATGTATTATTGAACGCGTGCGAACGGACATACGGATGGAGAGCTATGTTATATTCATTGATAGTGCTCTGTAGTTAATAACGGTTTTGTTTAACGTCTGTTCACGTTAGGCTATTGGTCCTGGCTGTTATTTATTTTTCACATACATGCTTGGAAATTTAAGCATTATTTTGACAACCTTCTTCAAGATAAATCGAAATTGCTGTACAGGCCAGGTACATGCGACCAGCGGCCGGCAAAAAAAAATGTTTAGCGACCAAATAAATTACATAGTAAACTCATATCTGTCGTGTTATTTAAAAATGGAACGATCTTTTACTCTGAAACATGACAACCAAGGAGGTAATCTTATCAAAGGTTTTATTTAAATTTCGAATTGGCTTGCAAATAGAAAGCGGTTTATTGAAAAAAAAAAACAAATGAACTCTTCAACGCGAGAAAAATTATTGATGTTTGTGTGCATCATTGATTTTGAAAAGTAATTGTATTAATTTCCTCGCATTGTTTGAGAAAAGTATTAAACAAGCCTTGGCCACAATTAGGCATTATATGTGTGCCTCGGCTTCGCCTTGGCTCACATTTAAACGTTCGTCCATCGATGCCTCTGTTGCTGGGCGCTGCACTAATGTACTATATTAATATGTACACAGAAACTAGGAAGTAAGAAATAACATCACACAGAGGTACTGCTTGTTGAATTAAAAAATCTCTCCCAGCAGATAGACAAGAAAAGTAGACACAGTGTAAAAGACAATAATATAACATAACGCTTATAATCCTCGAAGAGTTAGTCAGAGGTGTACCTAATAGTACACCCACATTTCGCTAGTTTTGTTTAAGTCCCATTTAATAGGGACGAGCCTATTGCCATCAACCGGTCATTTATGCAGACTCCGTGGCTGCTACTGAGAAATTCCTGATGGAAAAACCCAGTAACACTTTGCCCGACCTGGGAATCGAACCGTGGACCTCATGGTCAACACTCAACAGTCACGGTTGCAACCTTTAGGCCAACGAAGCAGTCAAAGGCAGTAAAAGAAAATAATAGTCCTTAAGGGCCATATATGCCTCAAATGGCTTAGCATGATCCTCCGTTACGCCTAAAATACTGTAGCATTAATTTTGAAATAAATATATGGTCAAGTTGAGGATTAATGCTAGGTAATATGTGTGTCGAAAACAAGATGCCATAAACTTTTCTCTATAGAAAAAAAATCCAGATTTACCTCCAAATCGAACAATAAACCGCTGGTATTCAAAAAGTACTTCAAATTATATCATGAACCTTTGCATACTAACTGAACTAACTATAAAGCAGGTCTTATGTGTTTTATTTTTTTAGTACAATCAATAGTTTTTTTTGTCAACCGCAAAAAAACACTTATTTCGCACTATTCGGCCGCAGTGACTGACGTAACAACCGCTTTGTAGTGCAAGCTGATTAGAACTTTATTGTAACAGGAATTCAAACGAAGTTTGAACCACCACAAATAGAGTTGCTAATTTTAGGGTTACAAGGGCCTTAACTAAAACATACCAGCTGTGCCTATTACAAGTATAGGCAAAATTGAAATCATCGCAATTTTTATTTTTTTATTTTATTAAATGCATGGGATTCCTTAACCCAGCAGTAGGACAATATAAGGTAAGAAAAAAACAAACACAAATGTTTACCAACACTGTGCCCTGTTGTCAACCTTGTTAACTTTTTAATAAAATACTTTTAAAACATATCTTGAACTTCCAAGGATCTTAGTCGTAATTTTACTTCGAAACGTATATGAGAGTATTTTGCTTTTGTTTTCGCGACGATTCGGAGTTTTTTTTCCAGCAGTTTGTTATCGTCGATATTACATTTTAAATTTAAATGATATTGATAGATGATGTTTAGTATATCTCGCAAATTGGTTTTGACAAAAAAAAATGCACGTATTTTTTTTAACTACATAAATGGGGCCGGTGTTTCGTACCTGACTACTCTGAGAAGAAACAGCCACAACAAACAGTAATTAGTCATAGATATTTAGTGAAAGATTTTTCAAAAATACCTCTGAAATTCCGCAGCTGGGAAATGTTTTGAAAACCGCACGGATCTGCATTAATTACCAAAAATATGATGAATAGATAACCAGACTAATTTCAGCAATGGTAGACATATTAATTTCAAATGTAAATGAATTATTCTGAAAATTAACATAGAGCGCAGTTCGTTTTAACATTAATTAATATTATGGCATATGTTACATACATTTATTTCCATTTCTTCAGTGGTAATAACAATGCTCAAATAACATTGTAGTCTGCGTTCAAAATAGAATATGAAATCATACTAAATTTTGAACCTAACACGTGGTGGCCTAGTTTTCTATGGAAAGCGTGTAATTTTTAATTATTCGGAAAATTAATTAAGGACTTATGGGAAATGCATGCTGTGTCTATCACATCATATTGTACACTATGCTTGTATTATTAGAACAAACAGTGTAACAATACCCTATTGTTCATGACACTATAAAACAATAATTCTAAGACACCTATCTCTAAAAAAACACTTTATATTGGGCCTGAAAACCCGATTTATTTTCAATTAATTGCCTAATTCGATTTTTAGTTGCTTTGAAATCAATAAATAGTTGAGTCATTGAGTTGAATAATCAGTGACGTCACAGTTGGCTATTGCCATACAAAATCTATGAGAGAACCGCGTTTTGACAGCTCTTAAAAAGTATATCAATTGATTGGTGTGTCATCTACCCCATTGTAGATAGACCAATAAATAATTATTTGCACAAAATGGTTCAAGGTTATTTCCAATAGACAATAGTGTACGATGTTTTCCTGAATTTTCAAATCACAATGTATTTTGTTTTTTGTTGTGAAAGAAAATTCAACTATGTAACATAACATCACGCCTATAATCCCCGAAGGGTTAGGCAGAGGTTTACCTAATAGTACACTCACATTTCGCCAGTTACGTTTAAGTCCCATGTTATAGAGGGCGTGCCGATTGCCATCAACCGGACACAAATCCAGACTCCGTGGCTGCTACTAAGAAATTCTTGATGGAAAAACCCAATAGCACTTTGCCCGACTCGGGATTCGAACCCAGGATCTCATGCTCCGCAATCGCGCTTGCGACGGCTCGACCAACGAGGCAACAATTAATTCACAAACAATAAATCTGCGGTATCAACACTATACCTTCCGTTTCGGTAATCATAATAGGCTTGTGTCCTAAAAAGCTCTAATTAGCCCGTCAGTTAGATTATCAAAAAATATTTGACACGTATTTTTTCTTTTGTTACGTAAACCAAAATTGACGAAGATACGACGCTTTTAAAATTCTCAATACGTCACGCTGTGCTATAAATTTTGAGTGCGTTGTGACGTCACGAGCCCCACTCCCGAGTTTTGATGCGTTTTATCTTTGTCAATATTAATTGATTTACAAAAACAAAAAATACGTGTCCATTATTTTCCAATACTCTAACTGACGGATTAAATAGATTTGTAATTTATTGATGGTGGAAACTAGCCTATTCTATTCTGTTCTGTTGAATATAGTCATCTAATTAAAATTAACTAAGGTAATTTCCTATATAATATTATTCCCTACTAAATATTACCCTGTTGTATTCCTTTCCTACCAGTACATTAACGGTCTACACCAACTCCTAGTCAACACTTACACACCACTTATAATAATAACATCCCTGACGACATTCCTGGTGTAAAAAACCTGGTATTTCCAGTCCCGCCCACAGTGGAACCCTACCCTAGTCCGTGGACAATCATTACGACGTGTGAATGACTACAGATGGCATGGTTTTAATGTCGTACCAATAAATACAAGTGTTATACTGGTTCGTACCTGCGGCTTCTGGGACTACAGGAGCTAAAAGTTTTATAATGCAAAAAAGCATATGATTCACTGCAATAAACAACAACAACAACAGCCCATAACGTCCACTGCTGGACATAAGCCTCTCCCAAGATGGCAGGAATTTGCCGTAATCTCCACGCTTGGCAGGCGGATTGGAGATCGCAGTGATGAAAGACTAACAGAAAACGCTGCTGCCCATTCTCTGCGGAGGCGCAGTGTTAGTCGCCTTATACGACACCCGTGAGTGTAATGGGTTGGTTCTATTCTACTCTGCCGGATACCACACGGCTAAAAACAAAACCAGAAAAATATATGATATTCTTCAGGATAATACTATTTACTACCTATTTACTAGGGTCATGGCTTTATCTGTGTTCCAAATTTCATCGAAATACGTGCAACCGTTTTGGCGTAAAAAGGTAACAGACAAACTGATAGACAGATTCACTGTCGCATTTATAATATTAGTATGGATATTTAGTAATTTTGTACGCTAATGTATGTAAAGAGACCTAAATTATTACCTTGGTGAAGCTAGCTACCTATTAAGTATTTAAGGTGTACTAACTGTTATTTTGTTGTTTTTTTGTTATTTGCTTACAATTTTATTGTTGTAGGGTTTATTAAAGCAATTAAACGCCTGAGTTTGCCTTTATATTCTGTTAAAACACTTATTTTATATTCCGCTTTTATTTGACTGCAGAAATTATTGAAATATCTCAAAAAAGTTTTAAGTATGAATGTGGAAGCATAATAAGTAGAAAACTTAGGTCTATAGTTGGTGCCAGTTAAGATGAGAATAGCGGTCAGCATTGCCCTTTCCCTAATTTCTCTTCCTACGAACCAAAACAAATAAACCATCGTTTTTCATTACAAAAAATGTTGAAGATCACGATAGATGACGATTCCTAACTTGAACAGGCTTATTTTTGGTTTTCAAAGTTAAGAAGTTTAATAAATGTAGGTGGGTCAATGACTGCTATTCTCATCTTAACTGGCACCAATTACTATGGTCCCTATTCATTTTCGACAACACAGCTTTTGAATCGTCAAGGATTAATGATGATGACATTTTTTTTTTTTCATTGGTTTTTTTCACGCGTTTAGGATGCTGGTGGGGCTGCCCCACTTCTGTAGTGCGTCGGGGATGTTCGCAGATGCGCATGTGGATTGCTTTTACGCAACAATGCGTAAAAGATGCGCCTCCCTGGTGCGCAGGGTGTGGGGCAGCACCAACAGTATCTTAAGCATGATTGCCAGTCGCCTGGACTGCGTTTATGTGGGTCGCTGCTGTGCAATTACTCATGGTTTGTCGCAGCAGTGATCCACCATTATTTGTTGTGTTGTGTGTTTGATCAGTGCTTACTAACATAGTCGTAAGTTTTACTAACAGCTTTTGAGTCATGGATACTTAAATAAAGATGCATTCATTAATATCTTAATTTCTAGACAAAAATAGACAGTACTTATAACAAAGTCAATACAATAAAATGTACAATAAAATAAAATGAATGGTTCAATCGATCAAAACTTGAATTCTTGACCTTTTTCCAATCTAAGAGCTAGTCACTTTAAATTATTTAAACTCTATTACACTTTTCAACGTTCACTGATAAAATCTTTTGTCTTCATTCAATAAATTCCCAACCCCGGCCTCTATTGGAAATAGGCCAAAATGGTAGTTACGTAATATTCATTTGACAGAAGAATTTGGGCTAGGCGTCTTTTGTTTTTTACTGCAGCTGTTTGTCTCTGCATCACCCAAAGGTTGACTGATAGAAGGGTCGGGGGCATTTGGGACCGGGACCGCGGTCCCGGATTCCCCCTCAATATTTTTGAGTGGTATTTTGGAACCCCAAGAAAAAAAAAGTTAAAGTACAGTAAGCTGAAATAATATTGTGATCAACAATTACATGAATTTATTGTTGAAGTGAATCTTCTATAAAAACTGGGTATTAGGAAAAAGAAAAAAAAAGCTTTCTCCGCTTGTATCAAAGTGAACTATTTTTGGTTTTATAAAAATACGAAATATGTTTGGTTGACCGTACTTTCCCAAGACAATTTTGTTTTTTTTTCTTGTAGTCCGTCCCAAAATACCACTCAAAAATATTTAGGGGAATCCGGGACCGTGGTCCTGGTCCCAAAAGCCTCCCGACCCAGAAAGGGGTTGGGGGGGGTGCCTATGGCATTAAGTCCGCCTCTGTACTTTGTGCTTGAAGTGCTGAATAAATAAACAAACAAAAAAATGATTTTTTTTATAGCCGTGTTAGTGTTACCCGGGCCATTATAACGAATCTATTGACCACCATATTCATTAAAATCGGGCCAGTAGTTTAAGCGCTACGGCGGAACATACAAGCATACACACATAGACTATAGCAAAATCATTACCCTTTTTTTTCGGATGGGAAATCATCAAATGACTCCTCCCGCTCTGGGCGGAGCAGGAGGGAATGTCAGACTTTTACTGACTAAAACCCATCCATGCTCCTTCATCGCCCTTTGTGTTCCGGGGCCACGGTATCTCTTTCGAACAGTCCCGCAACCCCGGCAGGCATCGGTCCTTGCGGACCCCTTCCTTTTTGCTGAATCTCTTTGAGGCGCGCGTGGAACACGAACGCGCCGTCGACATGGCCTGTCGTCATAAGACGGATGGACGGCGAGCCAGCCCATAGCTCACCGTCCACAGGCCCGAAAATCATTACCCTTCCTTTTGGCTTAGCCGTAGTAGGGTAAAAATATGATTGTCATCATCATACTTTGACTTCCAGTCTAACTGAATGCAGCGACTACCTATCTGACCTCAGTACAAGTTCATACGTTAGGATGGCTCTCTTCTGACCTTTCCACTCATATTATCTGCCTTGTGCACCTTGTGTATATTTTCCTAGTCGCCTTTTATTTCTCTCCACAACTATCTTAAGGGCCTGTACTACCTCAAATGGCTTAGCATGATCCTCCGTTACGCCTAAAATACTGCAGCATTATCTTTGAAATAAATATATGGTAAATTTGAGGATTAAATTAATGTTAGCTCCTATGTTTGGCGAAAACACGATTCCATAAAATTTTCTCTATAAAAAAAGTACTTCAAATGAGATCACTAACTCAAAACTTTACGTACTAACTGAACTAACTATACGTATAGAGCAGGTCTTGTTTTTTTTTTTTTAAAGAAAAATTTGTTTTTATAAAGAATAAAAACCACTCATTTCGCACTATTCGGCCTGCAGTGACTGACGTAACAACCACTTTGTACTGCAAGCTGATTAGAACGTTATTCTAACAGTATCTCAAACGAAGTTTGAACCACAACAAATAGAGTTGCTAATTTGAGGTAGTATTGTCTCTAGTTATCTTTTTTAGGGTTCCGTACCCAAAGGATAAAAACGGAACCCTATTACTAAGACTTCGCTGTCTGTCCGTCTGTCTGTCACCAGGCTGTATCTCATGAACCGTGACAGCTAGACAGTTGAAATTTTCACAGATGATGTATTTCTGTTGCCGCTATAACAACAAATACTAAATATAGTCAATGGTACGGAACCCTTCGTGTGCGAGTCCGACTCGCACTTGGCCGGTTTTTTTTTAACAGCAACTGAAGTCTTGTCACAACGTTCCTCAATCTATCATTCAGGGCCGACTTCACCATTGTAACTAAACTTGATCAGCACATCTTAACCACGTTTAAGAGCTGTCATCATTGATACGTTGAGATTGACAAAACTTGAACGAGGTTTGGTTGTAGTCAATTTCATTGGTGATATTCGCCCCTAAAGTTAGGTACACCATACTATTATATTATCTGTGACCATACTAATCACAAGGAACGAAATTCCAGAGCATTTATTCTACTTTCATGTCGCTCTTGCTCCATCCAGCATTCAATGCTTACAACATTATCATCTGCTAGCCTTTTCCCAAATATGTTAGGGTCGGCTTTCAGTCTCATGGAGCGACTGCCTATCTGACCTCCACAACCCAGTTAGTACCGGGTAATACGATACCTGGTTGTTAGAATTTCGGGCCACTGACTACCTGTAACGACTGTCAAAGATCTACAAATGTCAGCCGGGACAACGGCATAACATTTAATGCCTACATCAAACATTAAATATTAGTCGAACACTACTGAGCCTCAATAGTCTTAACATTTAAAGCTACGCATTGACCCTTCGTACTAAGACGGATCCAATCTATTCGAATAAATGGGAGATCCATTTGTTCAAATCGGATCAACTGTTTAGGCTGTCCAAAGTGTTTTGTTCTCAACTTGGAATGAAACGGGCCTTTTTTTGTCCGATTTTACGGATTTTTCTTTTGTTCTTCTTTATACAGCAGTTTTTGGGGTTTTTGGATGATTGAAATTGGTATTGATATTGGTTACCTTAATTACTATAATTTGATTTCTAATATTATTTATTATTATAAGCCTATATTGTCCCACTGCAGGGGGGGGCGGGGGGTTGTAGGCTAATTCTTTGCGAAAGAGTCTAGCTTCATCCCACCATCTCCTTCTGGGCCTGCCGCGTTGTCGTTTCCTGCTACTTAGTATCCATATTTCTGAATATCAATCAAGTATTATAGTCATAGGACGTATTAGATGCTTGTTGCCAAGGGCTCTAAAAGTTACCCCATGTCATTAAGAAATGTGCTCTATTCAACATGGACTATTCATAACTTTAAGGGGCTAATAGTATTCATATATATCGAAATTATTGGATAGGCTAATAATACACTGATGAATAGATGATAGATGACAGTAAGGCCAGATAAAAGTATCCCAAACACTGTTGATTAGGAAGCATTATGCATTATTTCTTTGTATTATTGCGATCCGTACGTGATTGTTACTAGAGGCTCTCTTTGAAGCTCCTTGTTTACCAAACATATCAGTTAGTCAGCATTACAAATAGATTGTTCCTCTCAATCGTTTCTTACACACCTATTATGTTAAACCGATATCGTCTATTCACCTTTTATCCTCCAACAGAAGTTGAACCACACCAATCTAATTCTCCCACGCTCGCCATTTTGTTTCAAACACGCATTAAACAAAAAGAAAAACAAAAAAAAGTCCTTTTTTCCAAACGAAACGATCTCTACCGACCTTCAAACAACATTCTAACCGCAAATTGAGTTTTTTAACTAACGTTAGTTCTACTCCTTGACCACAGAATGAATAGGTGCAGAAGGTCAAGTCCTTACAACGACCGGAAACAAAAGCACACATTGACACTTATGAACAGAGATCTCCTTTCTCGACCCCTTGTCGTCTTTGATACTTTTCTATAAGTCATCGTCTCAGTGGTCACCCCATTTCTAGCGATATCATCTTTCATACGTTTCCATTCATCATTGCTTTAGTCTTCCCCTACCTTTTTAGCCATGCAATCATACTCGGATCATATTCTCTAATCATTTTCCTGTCCTCATCTCTATTTATTTGGTGTCCCCACAGCATGCCTTCTTTAGTCATTATGTCAGTAATCACTCCTGTTTTAGCTATATCCTTTCGTACACAATCTCTCCATCGTGTCTATAACTTTCCCTGCTAAACCAAATACAACAAATGACAATAGGGATGATGACTGACTAAAAAAAATATTGGATACGTGTTTTTTGTTTTATTAAATTAATCAAAATTGACGAAGATAAAACGTGTAAAGATCACGAGTGGCTTGTGACGTCACATTTGAGTAAAAAAATGTACTCAAATGTGACGTCACATGAGTTTTCATCGCACTGTGTCGTCTTAATTTTTTGTTTACGTGAAAAAGAAAAAATATACGTCCAATATTTTTTGGAAATTTATCTGACGGACTGATTAGATTTTTTTTGTCATCTTCCCATAGAATGGTCATGAGTGCGTTTGCACTCACTGTAAGCGAAGCGTGTCTTTGTGTGCGTGCCTTTTCACTCGAAGTATAGACCTGTCCTTCTGTAGCTATCTATTCTGTGTCCCTAACTATCAGTTGGGCTACCTACCGTGACGGCAGCTGTTGTTGACCTTAACAAATAATGTCAAATTTAAACACATGTTAGTTTAACTAGCGATTAAATTGTTGCATGTATTGTTGTATCGGAAATGGTGCAACCGACCACATATTGTATACAGATTTGAAATGGTTTTTTGGACACAAATTATTTAGTATTGCAGTTTGTTTTGAAATATTTGTGCAAATGTTCTGTGAAACATTTAATTTGTAATGTGTGATTATTTACGGTTTAATTCGTGAAATCACCGCGTAAATAATGCAGTTTCTAAATGTTACAATGAACTCAAAATTAGTCGGAAAAACTCGGTAAGACATAGTTGGGTCAGTCACGAAAATCATTAATCCAAATGGAAATAGAACATTATACATTTTTTGTAAAATATTTAATAATCAATAAAAAATTAAATTTAAATAAGTGCAAACCCTGTAGTTTTCGATTTTCCCTAGAACCTTGCTACTGTAAGGTAATGGCAAGGTTCAATATACAATTTATTTATTTTTTTACAGTTCAGGTACAATATACCTTATTCTACAACTTATTGTCTGTTGTCTTTTAAGTCCATAATGTCCTGTGTAATTGGTGTTTTCCATCAGAATTTTCTTTATTTTCTTTTTTTTTTATTATCAAAGATTTAATTTATTATTAAGTAAATATAAATAAATAATTATTAAAATAAATAATGATAAAATTTTTTGAGTCAGGATTTGTGCCCGGTTGATGGCAATAGGGTCGCCCCCTAATACATGGGACTTTAACATAACCGGAAAATGTCTGTGTACTATTAGGTATACCTCTGCCTAACCCTTCTGGGATTACAGGCGTTATGTTACGTGTTATTGTCCTATATTCCATTGTAAACTTACTTCCTACTTTAATACATCTTGGGTGGCCTATCAAATTCCACTGCAATCTATCAAAGCCTTAAAGGTCACTAACAAACACAAATACAACTAGTGAGCTAAGCCAGACCATCGCCTACGCAGTTAGCCATTCATTTCTCCCGATTGAGGCAATTCGCGTAGGTAGGTAAACTGAAATTACCTAACTTTGGACAGATCACTTTCTTGACTGACTGAAGTTAGTTCCGAGTCCGATTCGTAATTATGCTCTATATGAAAACTTTCCTTCTCTCTCTAGGAATGTCAGAATAATAAAATTCTAAATAATCACACCTAGATACTCGGCAAGTCTAGATAGACTAGATTCTCGGCAAGTCTAATCCAGTTGCTACCAGCCGCCCTGCCTGCCAAGATCGTCACCGGTGGAGTGACGATCTCGAGTTAAGTGGCGTGCGATTGAAGAGGCTTGTCCAGCAGTGGGCTGTTGTAGGCTGATGATGAAACACCTAGATAGGCGAAAACAAAGTGGTTTTTGCAGGCCACATTTAAATTCATTGTATTATACGCAAACGTCAAGGTATTACAGTGTGTGACCTGGAATTATAAAACCTAACCGTTTGCTGTAAGGTTCTAAAGAAATCCTGTCACCATCTGACATTGGGATGTGAGCATAAGCAGTGATAGCCTGGTGGTGTGACCGTCGAACTGCCAAGCCATAGGTCTCAAGTTCGAACCCAAGACACGCACCTTTGATTTTTCGGATTCATGTGCGTATTGTCTAATTATCACTAGCTTCAGTGGAGGAAAAACATAGTGAGGAAACTAAACATGCCTGAGAGATATTTCTCGACGGCATGTAAAGCCAAGTCAGAGGCCTATGGGTGGCATTCAATCTCTGACACCAGGTTAGCCACTAACCACACTATAAAGAAGAAGTAGATTGGGATGTGATACGAAAGCATGAGAAAATGTCGTGAAGAAAATTTTGAGTCTGAGTGTTTAGCCGTGTGGTATCCGGCAGAGTAGAATATTACCAACCCATTATACTCACGGGTGTCGTATAAGGCGACTAATGTCTGAGGCAGAACACCTTGCGCCTCCGTAGACCAGAGAATGGGCAGCAGCGTTTTCTGTTAGTCTTTCATCACTGCGATCTCCAATCCGCCTGCCAAGCGTGGAGATTACGGCAAATTCCTCCCATCATAGGAGAGGCTTATGTCTAGCAGTGGACTTTATGGGCTGTTGTGGTATAGCTATGATAGTAGAGAAATGCTGAAGAAACGGTGGATGGACTGTGTGAAAGATGATATGGATTGAAAACGGGTGATAACTGAGATGACGTTGACAAGTAATAGAGAAGTATGGAAGAAGATATGCTGCGTCGACCCCAGTATCAGTATCATCATCATCATCATCATTTCAGCCGAAAGACGTCCACTGCTGGACATAGGCCTCCCCCAAGTGTCACCACATATCCCGGTCCCGTGCGACTCTCATCGAGCGGATTCCCGCAACCTTCACCAGGTCATCGGTCCACCTAGTGGGGGGTCTTCCAACGCATCGTCTTCCGGTTCGCGGTCGCCACTCCAGAACTTTTCGGCCCCATCGGCCATCCGTTCTGCGAGCAATATGCCCTGCCCACTGCCACTTAAGTTTGGCAATTCTTCGGACTACGTCGGTAACCTTTCCGTCTCAAGACGAAAGTCTATGACCAGTGTGTGTTGCCAGTGATTACATACGGGACCGAAACGTGGTCGCTCACAATGGGCCTCATCAGAAAGCTTAAAGTCACCCAAAGGGCAATGGAGAGGGCTATGCTCGGAGTTTCCTTGCGCGATCGAATCAGAAATGAAGACATCCGCAAGAGAACAAAGGTTATCATTATCAGTATCAGCTCATTATCGTCATAATTCAAAATAGCCAGCAGGCTAACAAGCCTACGTCATTTCAAATAATAGTGTCTGGACTTTAAAAGAGACCACGATCCCTGAGTTTGTTTCGGCATTTCTTCTCAGGGCTAGTCAGTTAGGAAATTCCGGCGCCAACGTTCTCTTAAAACAAAATATTGACGTGTAAAAGTGGTTTAATATCCTCATCATCTGCCTAGCCTTTTCCCAACTATGTTGGGGTCGGCTTCCAGTCTTACCGGATGTAGCTAAATACCAGTATTTTACATGGAGCGACTGCTTGTTGAGTGGTTTAATATCCTATTTGCAAAATAAATAATTTCATTTCTTTTCATCCCACTGCTGGGCAAAGGCCTCTCCCCATGACTTCCAGTTTTTCTATCCAGGGCTAATGTGGACCATTGGTCGTTGGTTTTATCCAGCTCGTCCCAGCCAGTGCTAGGGCTCCAGAAAATGGCAATTTTGACCCACAGCTCATTGGGCATGCGGCAGACGTGGCCAGTCCAGTCCCACTTCAGCTGACACTGTACTTACAGAGTTATTCAAACATTGTTTTATGCCACTTAAGTTTCCTTAAATAAACAAAAGCGTTACAAGGCTCTATTCAATATGGCGTCAACCCGCTATAAAAATAACATTTTATATCGAGAAAAAAAAGCGTTATCGCTGGTATAGCGATATCACTACGCAGATGGGTAACAGTAATATAACTAGGGGTACAAGTAGGGCAATTACGATGGTACAACTATTTATGTAAGCTGGCTGTGACCTTTTATGAGGGTATCAGAAAACAAAAGCCTCAAGACGTACGGACAGTTTAGTTTTATATCCTGTTTGGGTTCCCATTGCTTGCTTACATTTCAGCATAAACAATATATTGTTACAAGCTGGGTATGGGATAAATTAATTACTACCGATTTAACAACTAAATAACTTTATTAACCACTCGTATGCCGTAATTATAGAAACAATTAAAAAGTCATTGTGTCTCGTGTAGATCTACGTTCCGGCACACAAGAGGTTAATTACAAAACACTTAAACTCAATCACAAATACACTACTGATCGCTATTCGCTTAGATATCGCACTTCTAGTTCACTTCGATTCGCTTCGTTGTGTAGCCAAAATCAGACTGACTCTCCCGCAAACATGTCGGCTATTTATATGGCGACCGATCCTTTGAGAAAGATCAATGACTTACTCGAATGGTTTTAGACAATTCCATAGTCGGTCATTGTCCTTCCACAACTTGTACAAAATAAAAAAGTAGGTGCTTTATGCCCTCGGCGTACGGTTGAAATTACAATAATACATCCTGATGTCTTTTATAGGTAGTTTGCGAATTTGTACCTACATCATTCGAGACTCGTCCTACCTACTACTACCTACCTACTTGTAGGTACCTACTACCGTAATTGTAGGTATGGGTACGACGTAACAATATTATAATAGCCAAGAGAGGACGCCCTAGAAGGACATACACTGACCTTATTGGTGAGGTTCTTCAAAAAGCTCAGGTGCGTAGTACTCACAACCGGCGTGTATGTATAACCAGATATATGAACGTGGAGGAGGCTAAGGATCGTAGCTTTCCGTGGTTCCTGCCTACCCCCATAGGAAAAAGGTTCGAATTTATATATGTATATAGGTACTACAAACCGTCGTCGTAGAAATATTAGTCAGTTAGCAAGGTGGTAGCGTAACTGCAGGTTCTCCAGATGACTGCACCGTTGTCTATCACAACTAAGAGGCTCGAGGGATGACCAAACTGTTCCCATAATCTAGAATTATCTTCACAGTGAGGAGAATGGCTGAATCTATAAACTTTAAAAGAGAACAACATCAACTGATAACCAGGAGGACTATTACAACAATAGGCAGGAGGACTATTACAACAATAGGCATGACGACATTATCAAAAAATGCAAATCTATTTAATCCGTCAGCTAGAGTATTGAAAATTAATTTACACGTATTTTTTGTTTTTGTAAATCAATGAATATTAACAAAGATAAAACGCATCAAAACTCGGGAGTGGGGGCTCGTGACGTCAGAACTAGCTAAAAATTTTAGCAAGGCGTGACGTATTGAGAATTTTAAAAGCGTCATATCTTCGTCAATTTTGGTTTACGCAACAAAAGAAAAAATACGTGTCAAATATTTTTTGATAATCTAACCGACGGACTAATTAGATGTTTTTTGTCGTCTACCCTATTCATGCAAAAAAATCAGGTAAGTACACTAACCACTGCCAAATAATAACCCCTAAAACCCAACTACCCTCCCAGTTTACATCCCCATTCATTACCTCATTATCTTGCCAAGTATGACTTCTGCCAACTATCTGCCCTACAACCAGTGAGCTCGCGCGGAAAATGAAAACTATATAAAACTGTAGTCGGCCGTCGTCAAATATTGGTGCTGGAGCATCTGCTATCAAAACTTTACTCGATCCTCAGGGACTGAGATGAATGGAAACAGGAATGGAAGTTATTATTTTTTATAAGTAATAGGAATAATATAATTTGAGGTACTTTTTAAGTGGTAATGGCGAATTTGTATGATTTGGAGATGTTTTTTGAGGAAGGTAATTTGTATTTAGTCTTAGTGAGGTTTGTGCTTTTAGGTTTGTCCCAATGGTTTTGGGGTTAATAGGCATTTATCGATCGTGTTTCAACGGATCCCCGGACAATTGATGATCAAATCTCCAAATGTCGGATGTGTATAGACAAGATTACAGAAGAACTGTCGTAGAAAATCTGTAAATGTCATAATTGCCGAGTTTAACATGCTGCAATTTTACGAAGAACGATTTGGCATAGCAAGTAGATAGAATATAATAGAATGCTTTATTTGCTAAGAATGCAGGTATTACAATAAAGGTGTTAATGATTTGTGTCCTTTTACATTCCGCCTTTAACGAAAACGATGCTGTTCGTTTTGTTCCGTCACTCGTAAGTATATTCAACTGTTTTTGGTAAGAGAACACTTTCTTATATAAGTACAACACGAATAAATAAATAAAATATAAATATAGTATTACATCTTCCTTAAAGACTATATTAGTAACATGCAGAAAAAAGAAAAAGAAAAATCACAATCACAGGAAGGTTTAACAAGCTTTGTTGCCGACCGACGTGTAGCTCTGTAAACCTCCCCATTGTAGGCCCATCCAGTCTCTCTGCAAACACCTTCAGAATGCTGTTGCTGCTTCCCCTCACTCAGGATATTACTGAGGCAACTATCTTCCGCATTATCGCAAAGTAATCGTCAGTGTGCGCATTGGCGAACATACCTGACGCACTACAGTAAGGTGGAATCCTCAACAGCGCCCTGAAGGCATTGTATTGAATGCGCAGTGGATTGTCTGCTTTTAGGGTATGATTATCTGCTGGTGTAGGAAATAACAAACTTACTTCAACTCGTAGTTGCAACAAAATAACTAACCATCCAATCACTGTAACATACAAGAACGACATTTCCTATCCTTATCCAGTTTCTCCCTACTCCAAGGAACCGGCACACGTGGGTACCGTTCGACCAGTTATTGCCTTCGACATGGCGACAATTTTTTGCGACTTTTTCCGTTATAACACTACAACATATCGTATAAATATAACCGGGTCGTTCGGGGTTTCGTTTTCTCTTGTTTTTTTATGTTGGTTGTGAATGTGGGTGAAGTTTTGTAGCGTCTTCATTAATTATTTATTAATATTATAGTTATTACTTTAGTGAACTTAGTATGTAAGTAATTTAAGCTTTCGGTTCTCACGGCAAGCCCGCAGATGTTCTATTGCGGGTGGTTTTGTTCTTTGGCTATGTAAGGATAACAATAGTTTATGGTAGAGCCTTGCCCAGTGTGCTTATTGTTCTTATTAGTTTTAAGAATTTTAGAGTAATAGCCTTTGATATTTTTGTTGAGATGCCGACGGTTCTGTTTGTAATATGTTTATTGTTTTACTGTGCTATTTTATTGTGTTACCTAGCTATAGAAACCTTTGTACATTGTTTAGTTTGTAACGTGCCGCTCCGACCGTATCCCAAGTTTTCAATAATTGTTCAAATGTAAAATCAGTCAGTAACTTCTCGTCTCCCGGTTCGGTCGGTCGGCATTCTTGCTCCTTGTAATTTATTTTAATAAACTCACTCCATACTAAGTAAATCCAGTACTTATTTTGCGATTCCCCTAACTCCGACGCTAGTTAACCGACCTAAGTGCGCAAAAGTGGTGACCCCGACGTGATCTCTATCGTAGAGAGATCTGGTTACCTAGTGCTCGGTTAGTGCGCGGAATTGCGAAACCTGTGCGCGAACAAGTGTTAGTTTTTCGTTCACGGAAGAAACCAATAGATTTTAACAAAATGGCCGGTGAGGACCAGGCAATCGGTGACCGCACTCCATCACAATTTCTGCGGCACCTAAAGAATCTTGCTGGGTCTACAGTAACGGACGACGTCCTGCGAGCAATCTGGATGAAAGGTTTGGCTCACGACATGCAAAACGCGGTGATAACAAAGACGGATGCCTCTCTGAATCACCTTGCGGATATGGCAGATCTCATCCACGAAAACCAACAGCTACGATCTGGCCGAAATATCTGCGCCACTGTAGTCGCTGCACAACAAGAGCCCGCAGCGCCGCCTGAAGGACAAATAAGGGTAATACTAGCTCAAATGCAGGCTCAGTTAGACGAGTTACGAGTGTCCCGACCACGCAGTCGCTCCAGACCGAGTTCAAGTCGCAGCCACTCAAGAAGCCGATCAAGGTCGAGACCAGAACGGTGGAAGTGTTGGTACCATCATAAATTCGGCCCTGCAGCAGAGAAGTGTGTGCAACCCTGCGCATATAAATCACCACAAGCGGGAAACGCGAGCGGGGGTCATTAGTGGCGGATGACGCAAACTCCCAGCCACCCACACGCCGCATTTTTATAAAGGACAAAAGCAGTAAGGTAGATTTTCTCGTAGATACCGGTGCAGACCTATGCGTTTATCCAAAGTCACTGATTCATACGGCTCGCCAAATATCTGCCTATGGGTTAGTGGCCGCTAATGGCACACAGATCGCTACGTATGGAACGATCCCACTCACGCTTAACCTAGGCCTACGCAGAGATTTCCCGTGGATGTTCGTGGTGGCAGATGTATCTAGACCAATAATTGGAATCGATTTTTTGGCACATTATAATATAATGATCGATGCGCGCAACCGACGACTTGTAGATGCAACCACCCAGTGTACCGTTAATGGACAGGTAGTTGGGTGCAAAATCGAGTCAGTCAAAACCGTTAACGGTGAAACGCCGTACCACCATCTGTTAGCACAATATGTCGACATTACTCGCCTTGATGGTACTATGCAGAAAACGGTCAAACACAATACTCAACACCACATAATTGTAACACCCGGTCAACCGGTTGCACAGAAGCCTAGGCGTTTAGCCCCGGACCGCCTGATAGCAGCAAAGAAAGAATTCGAGTCGATGTTAAAATTAGGCATCGCTCGACCGTCGAAAAGTTCATGGGCTTCGCCACTACATATGGTTCCAAAGTGTGAAGACGAGTGGAGGCCCTGCGGCGACTATCGTGGTCTGAATGAAAGAACAGTGCCCGACCAATACCCAGTGCGACATATAGAAGACTTCGCCCAGTGCTTAAGTGGAAAAAAAGTGTTTTCAAAATTAGATCTAGTGCGTGCGTTTAACCAAATCCCTATCGCTGAAGAGGACATTCCAAAGACAGCAATAACTACGCCTTTCGGTTTATTTGAGTTTAAGTTTATGACTTTTGGCTTGCGTAATGCAGCACAAACTTTTCAACGATTTATGGACGAAGTGTTATGTGAACTTGATTTTGTGTACTGCTACATAGACGATATTTTAATCGCATCTAGTGACGAAACGGAACATTTAAAACACTTAGAGACTGTATTTGTTAGGTTAAGGAAATATGGAGTAGTAATAAACCCCGCAAAGTGTGTGTTCGGAAAGTCTGAAGTTGAATTTTTAGGTTATCAAGTGTCAGCAGCAGGTACGCGTCCGCTCCCCACTAGGGTTGAAGCAATACGTACCTATCCCTTACCAACCACCGCAAAGCAGCTACGCCAATTCCTAGGTATGTTGAACTTTTACAGAAGGTGCATACCTAATTCAGCGCGTAGCCAAGCTAGTTTACATGAATTGCTATGCGGCAACAAAAAAGGAAAAACACTTATTATTTGGAACGACCAAGCTAAGCGTGACTTTGAGACGTGCAAGGACAGCTTAGCTGAAGCAACGTTGTTAGTGCATCCAAAGCCCGAAGCTGAACTTGCTATTTTCAGTGACGCATCCAACATGTCCATAGGCGCGGCTTTACAACAGAAAGTCGATAATGAATGGCAACCAATTGCTTTCTTTTCTAAGAAACTTACGGCTACTGAACAAAAATATTCAGCCTATGACCGCGAATTACTCTCGATCTACGCCGCGGTCAAACATTTCAGACATCACGTTGAGGCGCGAACTTTTACAATTTTTACAGACCACAAACCAATAACTTACGCTTTTAGAAAGAAAAATAAGCAATGTTCCCCTAGGCAATTTCGATATTTAGACTTTATTGGACAATTCACTACAGACATACGTCACGTCAAAGGAGAGGACAACATTACGGCCGACCTACTATCTCGCATAGAGTCAGTATGTACTGAGATAGACTGGAAAGCTCTTGCATCCTCGCAACAAAATGACGCGGAGCTTAAAAGCTTAATTGACAATAGAAACTCGTCCCTTGAATTACGTCTTGTTCATTTGCCAGAGTCAGACAAACCAATTTTTTGTGACTTTTCTACCCAAACAGCTAGGCCTTTTATTACGGAACCATTCAGAAAGTCCGTGTTCAATATGCTTCATTACACCTCCCATCCAGGTAGTAGGGCTACGACTAAGCTTATCACTAAACGATTTGTTTGGCCCTCGATAAATTCTGATTGTAAGTTATGGGCCAGAGCATGTGTTGATTGTCAACGGTCAAAAGTGTCTCGTCACGTCGTTACAACGCCGGGAACTTTTACACTTCCGTCATCTCGATTTGACCATGTACATATTGACATTGTAGTAATGCCCTATTCTGAGGGATACCGTTATTGTCTTACTATGGTAGACCGATTTACCAGATGGCCAGAAGCGGTTCCCATTGTCAATCAAGAAGCCGACACAGTAGCCCGTGCATTTTATTCCAATTGGATTGCTCGTTTTGGCATACCACTTAGAATCACAACTGATAGAGGAAAACAGTTTGAGTCGCATCTATTCAGAGATCTCAATGCCCTGATCGGTACGGCTCATTTTCGAACGACGGCTTATCACCCTGCAGCTAACGGCATGGTTGAGCGTTTCCACCGTCAATTAAAGAGTGCACTAAAGTGTCACAATGCAGCAACCAGTAGTTGGACACGAATTCTCCCGACCGTTTTGCTAGGAATTAGGTCGTCTTGGAAGGAGGACTTGAAAAGCACATCCGCGGAGTTAGTTTACGGACAGAGCTTACGCCTCCCCGGTGAATTTTTAGGTGACAATCCAACTAACGAAACTACGCAGGCTGAATTTGCTAAAGAGCTACGTTCGCATTTTAATAACCTCAAGCCTGTCGCGAGTACTCAGCACGGTCACAAAAGCACTTTCATTTTCAAGGATCTTAATAACGCTACTCACGTGTTGGTGCGGAACGATACAGTCAAGGCTCCATTACAGCAACCTTACGACGGCCCTTACAGAGTAATTTCCAGGAAGGATAAAACATTCGTATTAGATATACGTGGCCGCGAGGTTACGGTATCAATCGATAGACTGAAACCAGCTTATTTGTTAAGGGATTCTAATTGTCATCCGGACAGCGCTACCAATATTGTCATAGATCTCGCTCCCGAAATCACTTCACGTTCTCAAACCGCACCTGAATCAGTTCCCCAATGTTCACCATCTGTACCTCAGGTTCCTAAACCGCAGGGGCCGCGAAGGTCTGGTAGACGCGTACGATTTACTGATTTCTACCAGGCCAGTTTTTCGTGATCTCGATCACTGGCAGGGGGGTACTGTAGCGTCTTCATTAATTATTTATTAATATTATAGTTATTACTTTAGTGAACTTAGTATGTAAGTAATTTAAGCTTTCGGTTCTCACGGCAAGCCCGCAGATGTTTTATTGCGGGTGGTTTTGTTCTTTGGCTATGTAAGGATAACAATAGTTTATGGTAGAGCCTTGCCCAGTGTGCTTATTGTTCTTATTAGTTTTAAGAATTTTAGAGTAATAGCCTTTGATATTTTTGTTGAGATGCCGACGGTTCTGTTTGTAATATGTTTATTGTTTTACTGTGCTATTTTATTGTGTTACCTAGCTATAGAAACCTTTGTACATTGTTTAGTTTGTAACGTGCCGCTCCGACCGTATCCCAAGTTTTCAATAATTGTTCAAATGTAAAATCAGTCAGTAACTTCTCGTCTCCCGGTTCGGTCGGTCGGCATTCTTGCTCCTTGTAATTTATTTTAATAAACTCACTCCATACTAAGTAAATCCAGTACTTATTTTGCGATTCCCATAACTCCGACGCTAGTTAACCGACCTAAGTGCGCAAAAGTTTCAACGTCAGCTTTTAATTGTGTTTATTTACATGACGTCACGGCTGAAATTCCCGAAAAGGTGTTCCTAATAGTACAGACACATATCGCCAGTTTTGCGTTATGATACTATATACGTACATACAACATATCGTATGAATTTATCCGGATCGTTCGGGATTCTGTTTACTTTTCTTCTTGGAACAGAATTATTTGTCATCAAAGTTGAGTCAGCTTTTAATTTGGGTGGGAATTGTGCTTATTTATTAATGTATGTACTAGCTGACCCGCGCAACTTCGTCTGCGTCACATAATATAGCTTATAACTTGTCATTTTGTGCATTCAATTACGAACAAAAACCTTTTAAAATCAATATTGCTTATCTCCCATAACATACGGCGTGATAATATGTAGCCTAAAGCCTTCCTTGGTGTACAAAGAACATTTTTGCTGAATTTAAATTCAATCTATCCAGTAGTTTTGGCGTGAAGCCGTACCATACACACAGACAAAAATTCTAAAAAGTCACTGTTTGTCATCAGTTACGTTTTTCTAATAAAGCCACTTATTTTTGCTCGAAAATTCTCAATGTACAGTTTTTCTTTCGTTACTGTTTTATTATATGTATAGATTTAGAAACTATAGAAGTAGGATAAAGGTTCGGTTTCATAGCAACATAAAGTTGAGCACTAACTAATAACGTAAAGAAAGCTCATCTAACAATCTGAATGTGGATTGGGTACATTTTCTCTTCTGTAATAAGTCATGATGCGTAGACCGTCCTTCTTAGCCTGTCGATGACAATCTACATTGAATCGGCTGAGAATTTGCTACTTTAAACTTTCAGTAGCGTCCAAGTTCCTGAAAAGTGCAAACAACAGGACACGCCAGACACGGTATCAAATGTCCCGTCATTTGTGGATCAATACCACATTTACACTCTATAATATTATATAACATCTAACTTTACTGAAATCACCATTCCCTTTATTAGCTTAGACATACACGAGATATTAACATAACGTTTGCCAAAAATCAATATTGATTTACCACACACTTCTGTTTTGATTATCTAATAACTTCGCTCACTCCATAAACCCAAGGATTATCCACAATGAGCCCTCCCTCTATCAATATAAAGATAATAATTCTATTCAAAGTAACTCTATCCCCTTGTTTTCCCATCCGCTTTATTTTATTACCAAAATAGATATCAATTTTGACAAATATGATTACACTATGCCCGAATAATCCCGCCAAAACTGGTAATTTAATAACGGGTGGGCGCCATTTTGATTGCGTTTGACAGATAGATGGAGCCACTAGTCGTGTTATAGTAGGTACGTATTTGTTGCGGAATTTCGAGGGAACGCAATGATGATGAATTTTATGGGATAAGTTTTAATTTAATTGAGGTTATGTTATTTTGTAAATTAGGTAGGTAGTAGTTATTGAATGTTTTCGTTTGTATGCTTTCTATAAGTAAGAAGCGTCTTGTCATTATCATCTACTATTTTGGAGTCGACTTCCAGTCTTATCAGATGCAGTTGAATACCAGTATTTTACATGGGGCGACTGCCAATCTGACCTCCACAACCCAATTAGTTCTGGGTTATATGGTACCTTTGGTAAGACCGGTTGTCAGATTTTCGGGCGGAAACTCGGTATCTAATGGGTGGTCACCCATCCACGGATCAACCTAGGCAAGCGAGCTTAACCTGAAGATCGACCCGAGCGCCTGTGATTATTTAACCACGAGCTCGTATCGTAAGAGGCGTATAGCGTTACGCTAAAAAGGTTGTTTTCTGAGACACAAGGCACATTTTACTCGCGATTTACGCCTGAGAAATAAATTATATATAAGCGAAACTACTAGAATAACGAAACTACTAGAATAACCTATAGAACAGCTTCAGTGAGTACGTTTAGACTCTAATCTCATTAGGCTTGCGAACGGGAGTCAATCGATCTGCCAATTTATTGCAAGCAAGGAGATACGGCACTAGTATTTCTCTTGATACAAGGCCGACAGACAATAGGCTTGTGTCCTGAAAAAATCTAATTAGTCCGTCAGTTAGATTATCAAAAAATATTTGACACGTATTTTTTCTTTTGTTACGTAAACCAAAATTGACGAAGATACGACGCTTTTAAATTTTCAATACGTCACGCCGTGCTATAATTTTTAGTGTTGTGACGTTACGAGCCGCTCTCGAGTTTTGATGCATTTTATCTTTGTCAATGTTCATTGATTTACAAAAACAAAAAATACGTGTCTATTATTTTCCAATACTCTAACTGACGGACTAAATAGATTTGCAATTTATTGATGGTGGAAACTAGCCTATTGAGAGGAAGGCTTTTTACTCTCTAGCAGCCTTCTTCGTATACAATATACTGACAGAGTATATTGTATGGTCATTATTTGTTGATAAATAAATGTTGCTGAACAGTCATGACAACTGTTTTTCTTTAAAACAATTCACTCGCACTTCTCGGACATATCAGATCAAATTAATTTCCCAAACATTATTCAAAAACGTCAATCAAAAAAGGTTGATAGGATAAGTTCGTTTCGAGTTCGAGGGGCCGATAAAAGGTTGGCCTGAAATATAATAAATCATATCAGTACGGCCTGCCCCTGTCAGCCACTATATAAGTATGTGCTACGTAAACTGGCCTGTGTTTGTACATATAATGTATGTAGTAATACGTTAAGTGTTTTCGACATGTTTTCGGGGAAGAAAACATGTGTGAGGTGAAATTTTCTGCCATGGTATGGGGGAATTCGCAGGTGTATTCAAGGAAACTTACTGTTTTTAGGTGATATAGTTTTGTTCGTCTATGCGGAGCTCTTGGTGTAATAATAACAGCCGCAGGTCGGATCTATCTTCACGTTAAGCCGCGCTTGCCTAGGTTGGTATGTGGATGAGTGACCACCCGTAACACACCGAGTTTGCGCCGTGCCTCGGAAAGAAGGTCCCGGCTGTCATCGGTCATTTCTAGATCTTTGACAATGACAGTCGTTACAGGTAGTCAGTGGGCCAAAAATCTGACAACTAGTCTTACCAAGGTGGTGGAGGATTACCCAGTACTAACTGGGTTGTGGCAGCCGCGCCATGTAAAATACTGGTATTCAGCTGCATCTGGTTAGACTGCAAGCCAACCCTAACATAGTTGGGAAAAGGCTAGGCAGATGAGTTTTGTGCGTCTTGTTTTACCTCGGCAGTGAGTTGTGATGCCTAACGTGACTGATTTATATCTCTACATGATGAGCATGTGATGTAAGAATAAGTTTGTGATGAATCTGCTGCTAAGAGCAACTGCTCAGTCATTCTGGATCGATTTTAAAAGCTGCCAAAAGGCTCTCCTTTTTGCCGTGTATCCTTATACTCAAGCAAAAAAGTTAGTTAACTGTATTGTTGGAATTAACACACTAGTTGCCAATTGAAATCTGCAACAAACCAACAATACGCGTCTTCCAATCAGAAGTCTCAAAATATTTCCAAACAAGGATGTCAACACAGCAAATAAACAGGGGCCTACGACAAACATTGTCAGATTTGCCCAAACACCAAGCATCAGGTGCAGTAACCTTGTAAGGGCGTGCACACCGCACATTTATCTGTACACCCCACCAATAACTCAAAACAAAATTAAATCCGAAACTTCGTTTTTTTTTTCGCTCGATCAATTTCACAGAAACAACAACCGAACAAGAGGTTCCTAACAACCGCAAAATGAGCTAACATCTGAGGCCCACACACATCTTTCAAAAATCTAATATGGCCGAAAAAGTAGATTTAAATCAGAGATGTGCTCTCACTTAAGGCACACGAAGAGCGAGCTCGCACATTCCATATGAAATGATGTGCTGTATGAGTGAGCGAGACAATATTATTCAAATGTCATTAATGTCAACTAGAAACAGTTTTTAGCGCGGTAAAGCGAGTCTATAATTTAAATCTAAGCTCACATCTTTCAAAATTCTAACATGGTCGAACAATACAAATTTAATGCAACATCCAACATCCATACATGTCGTAATGAAAAACAAACATAGCCTTAGTTGATTTAGGTTCAGAGCAAACATATAATAGTGAGTGGCTGCTACCCCTAAGATTAGAAGAGGGTCGCTTTTGTTGACCTTGCGTAGAGGGGGATTTAACTGCATTTAATATTATTGCATCATGCTCTTATGGTTCTGATTTCTATTCGGGTGCAATTTTGATTTTGTGCCGGATAATCAATTTTCTTATTGGATGTTTTGCATTATGTTCTTACAGTCTTGATTTGTTATATTTTGTTTCTTAATCTGTCTAAAAGTTCCAGTCTAAACGGATGCAAATGAAAACACGAATTTTATGAAGAGTGACTGTCTATCGAATATGTACAATTCTATTACTAACGGGTAACATGATACCCCTTGGCTAGATGGGTTATTAGACTTTCAATCAGCTTTGTCAGTATTTTATACAGGTGCAATTATGTCGATGGTACTTTACACGTACCAGAACTTCGAAATTCTAATAAGCCGTTAACATCATAATACAGGGCAAATATTCTAAAGTTAGAAGTTTCCAAATTAGTGCTTTGCGAAGTTTGAGGTATCATGAACGCTTGATGCTTTCCAAATATTCAATAAGTGGTCCGCTATTAGGTTTCGACTTAGTTTCGATCAGAGTTTGGAGACCAAAGCAACTATTTACCTTGCCTTCTTGTCGAAACACTGGGAAGTCCTCCTAATACAGTTTTGCTATAGTTTACTTAGAAGGAACTATTCATGGCTAATAGGTAATAAACAGGTAAGGTGTAACTGTATTAGATAGTTTATTTACTGGGCGCCGATGTATGTGGGTTCTCGACTTGGGTCTTTCTTTTATAAGTCTAATGATTTTAATGTTACTGCTAGTAAAATTGTCATCATTTGTTGGCAGATGATGATGACCTTTTCCCAACTATGTTGGAGTCGGTTTTTCGTCAGTGTTTTACATGGAGCTTGTCCCGGCTGTCATTTGTAGATCTTTGACAGTCGTTACAGGTATTCAGTGAACCCAAAAGTCTTATAACCAGTCTTCATAATTTCAGCCGAAAGACGTCCACTGCTGGACATAGGCCTCCCCCAAGTGTCGCCACATTGACCAGTCCCATGCGACTCGCATCCAGTGGATTCCCGCAACCTTCACCAGGTAATCGGTCCACCTTTATTCATCATCAAAACCAGTCTTACCAAGAGATATTGTATTACCGGGTACAAACTGGGTTGTGGAGGTCACTGCCTATCTGACCTCCATGGAAAATATGTACAGGTGTTCAGCGGCATCCGTTTAGTTGTTGGGAAAAGGCTAGGCAGATGATGATGATTTTTTTAGATAGTAACAGTGAACGTCAAAGTTATTTAGTTGCTAGCAAATCAAAGGCAAATCGCCCTTTTCATATTAACTTACAAATCGACCCTATTTAAATAAAATCATCAGGTGTCCTCACAAATAACGAATAAAACGTGTTTCGAACATAAAGTAATTTAGCCCAAAACAGGTCTAAAGTCTGAAAAGGTACACCGAAACCTGAATTAAGTTCCCCTAAATCTCGGAGACCCGAATTTTATTGGACTTTTTAATTAATCCACTTAAAAGTACTTTATTTAGCTGTATAATAGAATTGGAGTTTGTAACGACCACGTACAAGGACAGGTTTTAAGAGCTTTCAAAGACTGGTAGAAAAAGTTTGTTGAGGTTTTTTAAATGAACACCTGTACTGATGGCAAGGGAGATAGGAGTAGACTAGAGTAAGGACTCCATTTTCCGCACTTAGACTCTCATTCGGTCCGTTGTGCGTAGGTGTCCTGGCTAAGTTAGCCAGCCTAGCTCCGCCCAGAAACACAGAAGTTTCCTGGGAGCTTCACAGCCTTCACGGAACGACCTCACCGTCCCGAGGATTTGTTTACGTTGGTTAGCCACGGCCTCGCATTCCAAAATGACGTGGTTGACTTGGCTATCAGATACGAATCTGATTGCGTAGTAGTGAATCCCTAGACGCTTTACGGCTGTTGCAGCTTGTGTTAGGGCGACACACTCGCATTGGAATATCGAGCTGTGTTCGCCTAGTTTAGGAAGGGAGATAGGGTTTTAGGCTACTAACAACAACTATTTGGGAGGTGCCTATATGTCCCTGCTACCAAGTTAGGTAGATAGAACATACCTTATTCAATTTCATAATCATCATGATTCTCTTGACCTTATCCTAATTCATTTGTGGTCGGCGCAGCATATCTTCTTCTTCCACACTTCTCTATTACTCGTCATCTCATCAGACACCTTCTTTCTACCCATATCATCCTTCACACAGTCCATCCATCGTTTATTTGGTCTTCCTCTACTCTTATAGCCTCCTCTTCCTCTACTTTATTATACACCAAAATTGTCTCTACTTCATTCTACTCATGTTCACCGTCACGCTATCATTTATTCCTTTTTCTTTTATATCATTCCTCTCACAATCCGTCCATCTTTTCTTTGGTCTTCCTCTCCCTCTCCATCCATCATCATTTACGTTTTCTAATAAACAATATCCTACCAGTTTCAAATCTCACTAGATTTTGCATTTACTATTGGAATAGAGCAGCTTTCGCTTGTATGAATTTCTGTTTCAAAACCGATTCAAAGCTTTGACTGTACAGCTCTTGTATTCGGACATTTTATATGTCTAAATGTTCTGAGTTGTGAAGCGTTAAGTCCTGGGTTCGAAATATTAGGCCAACGCTAAAACAAATAATCTTGCGATTATTTGTAGATCTAGGAATATGTAATTAGTTCAAACAGCAAATAAAAAAGTTACCTAGAAAAAGAGAAGCTGAACAATTAAATTTGTTGCAAAATTGTAGACTCAAACGAAGGCACTGCTCAACAAATCATTAAACGTATTTCAAACATCGCACTAATTCTGTCAATCGTTTAACAATGACAGAGAGACTATGTTGTTTTAAATATTTAGGTGTACTGCTAAACGTATTTATAGCAGAGCACCTGGTCAAACTACTACTACTACAACAGCCCATAACGTCCACTGCTGGACATAAGCCTCTCCCATGATGGGAGGGTTTGCCGTAATCTCCACGCTTGGCAGGCAGATTGGAGATAGCAGTGATGAAAGACTAACAGAAAACACTGCTGTCCATTCTCTGGTCTACGGAGGCGCAAGGTGTTCTGCCTCAGACATTAGTCGCCTTATACGACACCCTTCAGTGTAATGGGTTGGTTCTATTCTACTCTGCCGGATACCACACGTCACAAACTACCTTGCTCTTATAAACTGCATTAATACGCCGCTACGCCTAACTAAAACACGCTTTTTTCTACCTCAATCAAAGTACAAAATCAACTAGCAGTAGGTACACAAGCATCCACAATTCAAACAGCACGATCGATCAAATTAGAACCAAACCGAATTGTCGCCGCAACAACCAACAAGTAGTGAACACGGCACAGAATATTATATTACAAAGGGACCTACTGGCTCCAAATTACTGGACATATTTACCGCTGCGTTGACGCTGCGTGGACACCGGGGCTTGCGGCGTAATGTCGGCTCTGATGCCAATGACTGCCTGCAATGATGGGTGACCGTTTAGTACAGAAGGTAGGGATAGTAACTTGACTGGCGTGTCTGTGTGATTATTATTGTTTAATGTTTTCTTTTATGTTTCTAGTTACGGTTGAATGGAAATCGTTGAGTTATTAAAGTATGATTTTATTGTAAGTAGAAACTGCATCATGGGCCGTGTGGTATCCGGCAGAGTAGAATAGAACCAACCCATTACACTCACGGGTGTCGTATAAGGCGACTAATGTCTGAGGCAGAACACCTTGCGCCTCCGTAGACCAGAGAATGGGCAGCAGCGTTTTCTGTTAGTCTTTCATCACTGCGATCTCCAATCCGCCTGCCAAGCGTGGAGATTACGGCAAATTCCTCTCATCATAGGAGAGGCTTATGTCCAGGAGTGGACGTATTATGGGCTGTTGTAGTGTAGTGTAGATACTGCACAAGTAGTTAATAATTTATTAAAAACAATAAGCTGATACTATTGACTGTGTAGCTGAGAAGTTGAAAACGATGATAGCTGCAAAATTTTAAGCACCTGTAGCAAAGCTGACAGCCAAAACTTCTGCAGCCCTTAGCGTTGTAATTCTCGTTTTGATTGTTTCTGTTATCTGTTCCAAAAACAAATGAGTAACAAAGCACCTGCTGTTGCTACGATTTTCAAAAGTGTAGAAGTTGTATTACCAAACAAAGTGTTTCAACGTATGAGGCACAACATAAATAGTTCAGAAGTCTTATTAGTAAGTTCAAGCCACTGTCGCCAGTAACTGCCACCGTCTAAACACTCCTCACGTCAGGAGTCTATCTGATTTGGGACTCAAACGGCTTCATTGTAATTTTGTACATCCGGTGCCCGATTGACTATTGTTTGGGCTATAATGAGATATCTTACTTTTGTGTTGCAGACGAGCTTTGAGCTGCAGTTTCCATGTCTGATAAGAATGATAACACCTGCATAGCTTTTCACAACCCTTCAATTCGATTTTCGATTCGGAAAGTCGTATGTCTATCTCGCTCGATTTACTAATGTCAAAAAAAGACAGACATACGACTTGTCGAATCGAAAATCGAATCGAAGCGTTGTGAATAAGGGGCCTGATCTCATGCTTTGAGATATTCTAGATGGCGGTTGATCGTCATCATCTTTCTGCCCTTGTGTGACAGCAGCACTTCAAGCTACCCGAAAGAGTTAAATTTTACCAATCAACCTGGAACCTAATGCTTTAGCGATAAAGTCGAAAATTCATTAAAGAAACTTCACAGATTGTAGTATCTTAATGTTCTGGCGTGTCAAAAACCAAAAAAACAAATGAAAATTTCGTGGCGAGCGTGGCGATCGAACCTGGTCCGAACAATCCCGAACATTATCGACCTTTTGAAGCAGCATAAGATCTACATATTCGCCATGATTTACAACAAGCCAGTTGTAAATCAAGCCAGTTGTAGTCAAGTTGACCATTGTCACTATCAAGCTAATGGGTTGGAATGGGTACGGTCTAATAATCCTGTTTCACTTCGAACAGGCGCAATAAGAGCCAATTCAATAGAAATTGTATACTGGAAATTATGAATTAGATATTATTTAATAATTGGGAGAGAATAAGATCCAAGTAAGGTCACGTAGGTTAGCATAAGAAAACCATAAATAAATACAATTTTAAACCTGCTGTGTGAATTACATCTATCATCATTTGCTTAGTCTTTTCCCAACTATGTTGGAGTCAACTTCCAGTCTAATCGGATACAGTATTTTATATGAAGCGACTGCCTATCTGACCTCCACAACCCAGTTAGTACTGGCCCTGGGTAATGCGATACCCCTTGGGAAAGACTGGTTGACATCTATCTATTCCATCAAATACATTAATATAATACTACAAGCATCTTAGGCGCTTGACAAGAATTACATTTATAAAGGAGCGTTGTTAGTAAACCTTAATATTGAAATTCTTTTATTAAATTGTCTTGAAAAAGATGGCGGCGTGTGGGTACCAATTTTAGACACGCCACAAGATCCTAGTTTATCTATAATTACATGTTTCAATTCATACCAACGAAATGAAACTTGTAACTCATGTTACTCAAACTTAATGTATAGCATCTTAACACCGGCTCTCAAAACCGGTTCTGATTACAATGCAGCATCCCGATTTAAGGCCCTCATGTATCTGTCGGGAGATAAAACGCACAAACCACGCGCGTTTAACAAAACTTCGGGCTATTACCAAGCATTGGCAGTAATTCGTCACGATTATGCCTTCATTGCGGTTTTCGGATGCTCCGCGGTGTAGGGTTGTCAATCATATTTTTCGATAATTTTTGAAAATTGAAGGACCAATGTACAGCACTGAACTAAAACTCCTTTACTTTGTCACGTGGACGCAGCAAATGGAGTATAAACTGTTGCAGGTGGCGTTTTGTAGTTTCTGCTTTGAAAAAGCCGTCAGTCTATGTATGTAAACGTAAATACTGCTATAAACGACACTGGTGTCGATTCTTTTGTGCACAAACTAAACTTTATTTAGGCTATTGCTATCTTTTACTAAAAGGCAGTGCGAGAAAAGGACGGCTATAGCTATGAATTAAGTTAGAGATGTCAAACTAGTTTATGCCTTGCGCTTCACCTTGTTTTTAGTCGACATGTTTTTACGTGCACCCAGTGCACCCTTCATTTGTATAGAAATAGTAGTTCCAACTAAATTTGACAGCTCTAAATTACGTCCGTCTCTTTCTCGTTTTATTAGAGAGAAAAATATAGCAACAGCCTAAATTAAGTTTAGTTTGTACACAATAGATTTGACACCACTGACTGCCTATTCAAATACTGCCGTTTGTTAGTAGGTGCCGAAGTATAGGAATAAAAACCTTTTCGTATAGACTGCTGTTCATTAATTGCTATAGTAAATCTATCGTTATCTGTACCTATAAACTTTATCAGGCAAATTGGTTGACCGCAGTATTGGAGTTTCGACTGTATAATATCTAGATTGACAGTAGTAATGGTTTCCTAGATGGGTTTACTTCTTGATTATTTAACTTCGTTGTTCGCATCAAAATTGGCAAACCGATTTTCGACAACTTGTTGGTATTTGATTGAGGTGAAATTTGCACACACCTTAAGTTTTGGTGACAATACATTTATGATAGACATGACTTGATTCTGCAGCCAGGATTGCTTCCTAATGAGAGAACTCCTCAACGGTCAATAGGACGGATACGAAACTTTATAATTCAATGTTGCTAGATAAACCAAATTTTATTTTTAAAACCCAAAATTATTTTCGTGAAAGTGACAACCATATCCCACAGTCATCGTCGATGCGGTTTCGACGTAGGCAGTAATCGATGCGAAATATACTTAATGAGGCGAGTAATTTGCACTTTTATTGCACCCAGCGTAGCGTATGGTTATCGTAACCGAAATTGGAGTTATTTCAATAGGCGGACGGAGAATTTTCGACTTATCCGATATTACTTTTGTGGATTCGTTGGTGTATATCGTGGATAAATAATTACAGCAGTATGGTTGACCTTCAAGGTAAAGCAACGCATGTCGAGGACGGTCCATGAATGGGTTCTTATGAGACCATAATTATTATCCTTCTGCTGCCGTCCCAATTGATTTGGGGTCGGTTCAGCATGTATTTATTATTCTTCCATACTTAAAATGTCACTTACGGGATATCTTCCGTGATTATTTTGAGTTCCCGATATTTCGACGCTGTTGCAAGCGCCATGATCGCGGGTTGACTGGAGAATGCGGGTGGATGAAAAAAATTGTTGGGAGCAGACGAATCTATCTACCCTCTTTCTTTGTCTTTTGCTACGCGCACTACTGGAACTCGACACTAAGTCACGGCAAAACACACTCACAGTATCACTAGGTTTTGTGGAGTTCTTTTATGTTGCTGTCTGCTACTTTTGAGCATACTCAACACTGGAAGAAAGAAAAAGAAAAGAAGCAGAAGATATCCCGTAAGTGACATTTTAAGTATAGTTATGAACCGTGAAAGCTTAAAACAGTGTTTGTTTTTTACCCACTTGTGCTTTCCCCTTTATTCACTTAGTAGAGCAACAACTTCCATACATATTTTAACACTAATATTACCTACCTACACTTCTCTCGGGTACTCCGGACCCGTCCTTGAGCAAGGGCATATTACTAATATGGTCTGGGTATCCTTCAAGGGTATGTCGTCTCGACGACTTGCGATCGCAAGATCAATTGTTTAAGGACATAATTGATATAGTAATTGCTTTATTAAATCTTATTGTTTACTTAAAATGGTAGTAGATAGGTTTACTTGATCGCTGTGAGCACCACGGTTGTTTGTTGGATTGGTAATTCGTCATTATTTCAGCCGAAAGTGTGCTCTGCTGGATATAAGGTTCCCTAAAAGTCGCCACATCGACCTGTTCTGTGGTTCTCGTATTCAATGAATTCCTGAGATCTTCAGTATCTTGACCTTCACCTTCTAAAGGTGATTGGAGAATACAATTTCTGATTCATCTATAGATACATTTAACAACAGCAACAACAACAGCCCATAACGTCCACTGCTGGACCTAAGCCTCTCCCATGATGGGAGGAATTTGCCGTAATCTCCACGCTTGGCGCCAGGCGGATTGGAGATCGCAGTGATGAAAGACCAACAGAAAACGCTGCTGCCCATTCTCTGGTCTACGGAGGCGCAAGGTGTTCTGCCTCAGACAAGTCGCCTTATACGACACCCGTGAGTGTAATGGGTTGTTTCTATTCTACTCTGCCGGATACCACACGGCTACCTATCTATACATTCAATAAATATAATTTACTGTAAATTCAAAATAAGAGATCTTTACCGAATGCCTCTGAAAGTATTTACGATTTATATAAAAAAAAAACTTTTTAAAATTTTTGTCTGGCTGTTTGTACCGGCTAATCAAAACGGCTGGACCGATTTTGTATTATGGGACTTTAACTGGCAGATAGCCGATTTTATAAGGAGTTACTAAGGCTTTTATTTTAGAAAAAGGATTGCGGGTCCGTGCAAAAAAAACCCATGCAATAATTAACAAACTCTGATTAAAAAAGCAGTAAATAAGAGAGTGACCATATTACGGTACTAAGCGTTCATTCGATACTTCCTGGGCAGTCTCCACGCTGCCAGCCTGCTGATTAGTTAATCTTTTTACCATGGCCTTAAGCTTGGGAGTAAGTAGATGAAGAAGTATCTGATTATCTGTCTTGGTATGGGCATGTGATGAGGAGGGAAGAATCGCATGTGAATAAAAGAGTGATGAATAAAAATGATGATGGATGGAGAGGGAGAGAAAGACCTCGAAAACGATGTTTGGGAGTATAAAGAACAGGGTGTAACGTCCTTCATCCCTCGTAGAAAAGGGTGGATCCTCCGACCAGACGGGTGTTATGTCTAGTGGGCCACTGTCCGACAGTTGTTGTCGGGTTCTTTTAGTCTTATGCCGCGGACAACTTTGCTTGCGCGATGTAGGAATTTGACGTATTTCGCTTGTTAGTTCATCATTCAAGTCATAGATGGAGCTGTAGTACTTTTTGTTTAATGAACTGTAGTGCCACTACATATGGATGGATTGTGTCAGGAATGATATGAAGGAAAAAGGTGTAAATGATTGTGTGACGGTTGACAGGGGAGAATGGGAGAAAAAAACGTGTTGCGCTGACCACAAGTAACATGGGATAAGTGTAGGAAGATGATGATCTATACTATACAATCTATACTAATGTTATGAAAGAAAATAGAAAGATTTGATTTTTTTTGGTTTGTGTGTTTGTTACGATTTAACTCTAAAACTACTTGACCGATTTTAAAAATTCTTTCAGCAATGGATAGCTACATTATCAGCGACTAACATAGGTTATATTTTATCCCCGTATTCCCACGGGAACGCGGGTGAAACCGCGTGCCGTCCGCTAGTCTGATTTAAATAGACAGAGAATAGAAGACGTTGCCACCCGTCATGTTTACGTAATCTTTAAGTCTACTTCAAACCCACGAATGGGAGATAAAAGGCATATTTTCACTCAAAAAGGAGGAAACCATATTATACAACGAAATTCCGGTTACTACAAGGAAAAATATAGCTGTTATCATATAAAAACACAAAGAGAAACTGCTCTTAAAATTACTTGTTATTTTTACTCCTTCATTTTCCTCATAGAACTTGGAATGGACCTCATATTATCACGCCGAGTAAAAAAGGAGCAAGTCTAAGTGCGAGCCATAAAATATATGTCCAGTAGTAAATAAAGAAACTTCAGTAATTTTAGTTTAAAAAGTGCGGTATCATCGGTTAAAGCGCTTTTCTAGATAAAGTGTTATTCTGAGAATTAATGTTTGATAGAATTTTATTGTTGGACGCGCTTTTTGTTCTTTCGGTTTGTTTTAGCAATGGTTTTTGCTTAAATCAGCTTAGAACTCTATCATTATCACTATCACTACCAGTGGCGAAGGTTCCATACAACTCGATTCCTACCGGCTGCCCTTTGAAAAATGGCACAGTCAGTATTCTATCTAGACAAATAATATAATCACATTAAAGATAGGTATGTACTCCGGCTTACCTCTTACAAAAATTGCCTTCCTTTAAAATGACCCTTCGCTACTGCACTACATATTATAAAATAAAACAAAGTCGCCCGCCGCGTCTGTCACTATGTATGCTTAGATCTTTAAAACTACGCAACATATTTTGATGCGGGTTTTTTTAATAGAGTGATTCAAGAGGAAGGTTTTAGTATATAATTTGCGGGCAGCCGAAGCCGCGGGCATCAGCTAGTATGACATAAGTTAAAGGGACTACTAGAACAAAACGCGAGTTTTATAATGCAAAAAAGCATATTATTCACTACAATAAACAAAACAAGAAAAATATATGATATTCTTCAGGATATATGCTAGTTAGTGTTTTGAAAATATAATACAATTAATTTGACTCGATAAAAAAAATCAACTAAAAACCATACTAAAATACATGCGATCATTCTGATTTTTTGGCAAATAATTCTACAAGCAACATATTAGCATCATAGTGTTTTATCTTTTTAGTCCAATCAACATTTTTTTTGTAAATCGCAAAAAAACACTCATTTCGCACTATTCGGCCGCAGTGACTGACGTAACAACCGCTTTGTAGTGCAAGCTGATTAGAACTTTATTCTAACAGTATTTCAAACGAAGTTTGAACCACCACAAATAGAGGTGATAATTTAGCTCCTGTAGTCGCCTTAAATAACTTATTTTCTTCACTTGTCTGGCCTTTTCCCGGCTACTGACTACTGTTGGAGTCGGTTTTCAATGCGTTTAGAAAATTAATGAAGTGTTTACCCTAATCTGCCTACTTTTTGCCAACTATGTTGGGAGTCGGCATCCAGTCCGGATATTTTACATGGATCGACTGCCTAACTGACTTCCACCACCAAGTTAGTACTAGGAAATAAGAAAGTAAAGTAACACTTGGTAAGACTGGTTGTCAGACTTTCTTGGAGGAAACTCGGTATGTAATGGATGGCCACCCATCCACAGATCGACCTTGCCAAGCACAGCTTAACCTCGAAGATCGACCCGTACGGCAGTTATTATTTAAGTACGAGCTCATTCTTCATGTCACAGTATAACTACAAAACAGTAGTCCAAGGTCAAGAAAATTACAAAGTAAAAGTTGTTGAACCTCTGGTATTTTATTTACCTATTAATTATTAAAAGTTACAATGTGGTTATATGAATGTTCTTAGCTTTAAGCATTTTTAACACTTTCTATGCCTATTGTGGAACGCAAATAAATTAATGTGCACTCATTCTTAAAAGAAATACAATTATTACTTCAATGCCCTTTGAATTTATTTCGTAGATTTATCTCGCTTTTTGCGAGCAATTTTAACTTAATTTTAAGTGTCATTCTTTAGTTCTGATATATCTTTGTGGTTTTTATTCAAGTATTTTTTATTTAAGTTTGAGAATTAGATTGAGTAGAATTCATAGGTATAATTAAAGTCGTTTTTATTAAAATCTAAGTATCTATCGGTCGATTGTTGTTTACGGTTATCTATTAAACAGCGTTAAAACGAACAGAGTTGAGGGCAGAAAAACCTTTTTTCTTAACAGCTTTTAAAAGGGTCAAATATTAAAAAAAATGAAATGATAAAAATCGCAATACCTCTTCAATATCGCCAATTCATATCAGAATTTTCCCTCTCCCAGTACCACCCTGCTAAAATGTCCAGGAGGCGTTTCAGAATCGCGGTAAAATAAAGAAAATTGTGTAATTCATTCCAAACCTACCCATTTCACTGTCAGGGCCCTTAGTGTGTGGGCGTGAATATTACAGGCCGCAAAATATCTCGGTACATTGGCTTTTTATTGTTTTATGTTTTATCTGTGCTGTATTTTTTAGTCTGTGGCTTTTTGCCGCCATTTTTACGTGCCCATTTTGTTTTTTTCTGGTTTAAATAAAATGTTATTTGTTGTGTTAACTGATCGCTGTCAACTTGTTTATGTTTTTTTTGAAGCTGGACATTATTTATTTATTATATTTATAAATAAGGTATAAAGAAAAGCCGTGTGGCCGTGTTAGTCGTGTGGTATCCGGCAGAGTAGAATAGAACCAACCCATTACACTCACGGGTGTCGTATAAGGCGACTAATGTCTGAGGCAGAACACCTTGCGCCTCCGTAGACCAGAGAATGGGCAGCAGCGTTTTCTGTTAGTCTTTCATCACTGCGATCTCCAATCCGCCTGCCGAACGTGGAGATTACGGCAAATTCCTCCCATCATGGGAGTGGCTTATGTCCAGCAGTGGACGTTATGGGCTGTTGTTGTTGTTGTTGTATAAAGAAAAAGATGTGATATTACATCAGATATTATCATCATTCTGTCCTTATCCTAATTTATTTGGGCTCGACGCAGCATGTTTTCTTCATACATACATCTCTATAAAGCTTGACTCACGCTTGACCGTGTCGGGTTCAAGCCGAGTGTCGGCCGTATTGTATCGTATTGTCCGTTGCTCGGCCATCACTCGGTTGCCGCTCGGTATAACGTAAGTGTGTCCATACTATTGACCGTGCTACGGCCGACACTCGGCTCGGACCCAACACGGTCTAGCGTGGGTCATCCTTAACTCGCCATATCTCAGCAAAATCCAAATAAAAATCAATCAGTGGAACCCGGTATAAAGGATGACCCATGCTAGACCGTGTCGGGTCCGAGCCGAGTGTTGGCCGTAGCACGGTCAACTAAATATTACCTACATATATTTTGTTTGGACACACTCACGCTCCACCGAATGGCAACCGAGTGATGGCCGAGCAACGGACAATACGATACGATACAATATGGCCGACACTCGGCTCGGACCCGACACGGTCTACCGTGAGTCAAGCTTTAACCGAAGTTTAATCCTCTGTACACATTACATCCAAATTTGAACCCACTACACAAACATAATCAGCCAATAACCCAAAACCACAGGTAACTTAATATTCCATTAATTTCAATTAATTTGCTTGTTTTAACTAAAACCTCATTTATGTGTCTATCGACCCAATTGCGGAACCTTTCAAGCAAATGTAGATCAAGTTTAATCGAATCAAAATCCGGATAAATAGCGACTCCTGTTAATGTTCTGAGTCAGTCGGATTGGTTGCGGTGGTGGACTTAAGGTGTAAGTGGTTAGTGCAACTGGTTGTAGTTGTTGTGACTGGTTGCTTGTTAGTACTTTTTCTTGTTAGAAGTCTTGTTAGACGTTCTCATTAGGCTGAATTTTATGTGTAATTTGACTTAAAGCCCGTTATTAAAAACTTTTTCTATTGGGTCAGAATATTATTAATACAAAGACAAAAAAGCCTTATTAACCCGGCGGGAGTGTGGTGGGGTGTGACATACCCCAGTGTTCGTTTGTATCGATATATGATTTGATTCTTTTATGCGACGCTTACACGGCTTCGTGTAGCTGGAGGTAAGGCAGTGTAGGGGGGAATAGTGACGTGATGTCAGCGTTGCGTCGGCCGGCGTTGGAGATCCACGTGCGCAAACGTAATTGGGGTAAGTGACACCCCGCCACATAGTTCGTGTGTGCTATTATATACATTATTTATACTGTTTATGTTATTTTATTTTATTCTTTTTTAGATTTTCGTCAAACATGGGTGAAGACAGTGGTGAAAGAACACTTAGGTCTTTGTTACGCGAAGTGTCAGAGAATTCTGAGAAGCTGTGGAGTAGCCATTTGTCTTGAACACGCAATTTTTTCCTGCAAAAATTGTGCTAATTTTGAATCTAGTTCCTAAAGTGTTCCTATATTATAACTTCATTTGTATTTTGTTTATTCCATTAAGGATCTCATGTTCTTTAAGTTTTAGGAGCTTTTTTTTCGTTAAAGGAAAATTTGTTTATTTTGTTGCGACTTTATAATGACCGTTATGATTCTGTAACCAAAAAGTGTGTGCCTTAATAAATTTTTAATTAAAATTATTAAAATGTATTAATAATATCTATTTTTTTATTAAAACAATATTGATGGTACCTAAATAAATAAAGAATACAATAATTTGACATAATTTTAATAACAACAATGATATACTGGCAGTTTTGTTTTGGGGTATATCATACCCCGCCACATACTTGATGTAATATTTTGTCACCACACTCCCGCCGGGTTAAGCACTTTTTTTGCAGATTGAGATACAGATTAAATTGCGAAAGTTCATAAAAATGCGCGAGGTATCTTTTGAAACAGTCTCAATATTATCCTCAGGTTACTTTTAGATAAATATATCTGCAAACACATAGCAAGTTCTTGTTTACTTCCAATGGAAACTCAGATTGTTATGTAAGTTGCAATTGATTTCTGTTCAATCAGTCAAATCTACCCACTCACTGGCTACCAATCAGGGACGTACACAACATGTCTATCTTACTACAGTCCAATTTGCAATTCGTAGAACTATAAGTATCAGTACAACTTAATCATCAGCCTATAATGTTCCCACTGCTGGGATACAGGCCTTCTCTTTGAGAGGGAGAGGGTTGCAATCCACTACGAGGGCCCAGTATGGCTTGGTAGATGTCACATGTATGTATGTATGTTACCAATTTGAGAGCAATTATGATGAAAAAAAATAACAAAGTAACGCGTTCGCTCTAGCAAATGACTGTTTTGAGCGACAGAAAAGGATAGGAGCATAGAAAAACGCGATTCCGCTGGTCTCAATAGCAGTAGCAGTTGAAAATTGTACAATAGTGCTCCCGAAACTCGCGTATCGGATGATGTAAACTTAGTTACCTCAAAGAGGCGGGCCAAAAGGCCTCCTCTGAGGGCCCTTTAATCTAAAAGCTATCAAATTACAACTCCTAGAACGTACTGAAGTAGTTTTTATTGACTTCCATTCCGTTCAAATCATATTTGCTTCGAACGAGTGGGTTTTAAACTTGGTAGTGCAGTGACAAACTCCATCTTTTGTAGGGAAATAATAATCCATCACTGGTCCTTTGTGAGAAAGAGATGGCGGTATTAGTCCTGCATAGCTCTGTCTCTTTCTCACATTGAACAAAGGATAAATTAACAGTTGCTGAAATGGCGCTTATGCTCTTTTTTCTGCCATGATTTCCCTGGGCTAATATCACCAGCAAAGCCAGTTTCATACCAGCTTTTCTGACTGTCTAATCTATTCATGTCTGGTCTATAGACCTACCAGACATGAATAGATTGATAGGTCTATAGACCTACCAGACATGAATAGATTGATAGGTCTATAGACCTACCAGACATGAATAGACTAGACGATTGATGAAATTAGCTTATAAGCTATCTTTCTGTAGCTATAGCTGGAGTTTTGATCTGTATCGGTACAAAGCAACAGGTTGAAGATAGCTCTGTTTTTGATGAAGAATAAAATAGGCATGACGACAGAATACAAAAATTTCAAATCTATTCAGTCCGTCAGTTAGAGTATTGGAAAATAATGGACACGTATTTTTTGTTTTTGTAAATCAATGAATATTGACAAAGATAAAACGCATCAAAACTCTGGAGTGGGGGGCTCGTGACGTCAGAACGCACTAAAAATTATACCATACCAAATGTGTCGTATTGAGAATTTTAAAAGCATCGTATCTGCGTCAATTTTGGTTTACGTAACAAAAGAAAAAATACGGATCAAATATTTTTTGATAATTTAACTGGCGGACTAATTAGATTTTTTCAGTCGACAAGCACATTGTCGATAAAGTTATTTAATAGAGGTAATTTCAAAGCATTCCTGTTTTACCGCGTCATAAACGGTGGAAGGAACATTAACGCATAAACGGTTACCAAGTATACAGTACATCATTCTGATCCTCTCCACATATAAATCGATGTTCCTTCCATCCTGGATTCCTCCACCAGAACCACAATATCATAGAACAAAAAATTCGAAGATATGCGACATCAACCGACACGCTCTAGTTCCACGATAGATTACGTGCCACTCCTTCATTCAAAAAATGGGGGCATGTGTCCCAGCAGTGGGGACATTGATAATGTTATACTATCTCAAAGCAATGTGACAACACTGTAATATTCTTATTAAGTATCGATTCAATAACATATCAAAAGACACAAGGCGCTTAAACAATTTTGCCTCAAACATCAAAAATCTTAATACCCAACTCAATATTAAAATCGAAATCACACAAACATCTCCGCTCATTAACCAGCTATTAAAGGACCCCTTTTTATTAAAAACCGTGAACGTTCAAAGAGCAAAATCGCATATATCTTTTGTGCTAATTTAACACCTCACACTAAGAGAAACTCGACACCCGACGAGAGTTCGCGAAACTTTTCAAACGCCATAATGGCTTATTATAGTAGGTTCAGCCAGTTTTATATTTCAATGCTTATATTTTCAAAATTAACAATATAATTGGGCAGCGAGTCGAGTTTTGCGCACAATGCACGGTGCTTTTAGACATCTGGCGTTGAAAAAAGGGCGGATATACGAAACAGGGACTCAATGGAATCGTGTCCCAAAAGGTCGGAATTTTATCAAGCGCCTTCCTTAAACCCAACCTCAAAAATAAGAGACAACCTACTCTATTAACACGGGGATTAAGCCCATAATTGCTCACTGAACAGTGGCACTTAAATCTATTTGCCATGACACAATGAGTTGCATCTGAACATCCCTTAGAACACATTCGTTTTGATTTTTTGCGCAGAAAAACGACGCTTGTTTGTTATTCGATTTCATGGTTTATTTTGCTAGTGTTAGAGTAGGATTTTGTTTGTGTTGTGACGAAGAATAAGTCATCACCCTTTTGTAGGAATTAGGTGTAGCGTATAATTAGCGATTTTGTGAAAATTGTTAGGTAAACGCGTCTAAATGTAGGGCTGTGTACCGACACGGTCGTCGTTACGAATATTGTCAAAGAAATGTTTTTTTCTGTTGACGAATATGTGAGTTATGATTTTACCTTTAGCTTCTAGTATAAGTATGATGTATTATTTTCGTACTAGTCCGTTAGAAGGTCAAGTTTTTCTGAGAGAAAGATGATGGTTCTGATTTTTCTTTAAGGGCTTTCCTGCAAAAATGTTTGGAGCCATGTAATTTGTATTGTAATTGTCCCAAAAGGGCCTATATGTTATTTTTTAGGGTTCCGTACCCAAAGGGTAAAAACGGAACCCTATTACTAAGACTTCGCTGTCTGTCCGTCTGTCCGTCTGTCTGTCACCAGGCTGTATCTCATGAACCGTGACAGCTAGACAGTTGAAATTTTCACAGATGATGTATTTCTGTTGCCGCTATAACAACAAATACTAAAAACAGAATTAAATCTATATTTAAGGGGGGCTCCCATACAACAAACGTGATTTTTTTGCAGTTTTGTCAATTTTTTTTAAATAATGGTACGGAACCCTTCGTGCGCGAGTCCGACTCGCACTTGGCCGGTTTTTTAAGCTAGTACTTCTGTAACATGTTATCTACCATTGATTTTTATTAGTCATAGGATATAGGTATCATTATATTATATATAAATTATATTATAAATAATTTGTATTATAATATTAAATAAAAAATATATTTATAAATTTTATTACCAACTAAATTTATGTATACCTCGAAGATCTTATTATGAGTATCATTATATTATATTTAAATTATATTATATATAATTATATTATATATAATTATATTATATATTAAATAAAAATTATATTTATAAATTTTATTACCAACTAAATATATGTATACTTCGAAGATCTTATGACTGAAAACACTGAGCAAAACTAAAAGCAACAGCTTCGAAATAGATAAATTTGCAATGTAAAAAAAGAGATTTTGTTACAATGTTTGTGTACATTTACATCATCAACAGTCCTGACCCTATCCCAATTCATTTGGGGTCAGCTCCACATGTCTTCGTCTTCCATTCTTCTCTATCACTCGTCATCTCATCAGACACCTCATTTCTTCTCATATCATCGTTCACACAGTCCAATACAGTTGGGTGTCCAATAAGGTTTATTCTATCTATCTTCTAAAACTCTGAGGACAAAAAAATTACAATAGTCTGCGCCAGAAAAGTAAGAATTAAAGGTCATTGACCTTTCCTTAATTTCTCTGCGTAGGTACCCCGACAATACATTATGAATCGTTTTTTAATACTAGAAAAAGTTAAGGATCACAATGAAGGTCGTTTCGGGACAAGTTTATGTCGTTATTTCTGTTTTCAGAATTATGTATTTGAATAAATGTATGCGGGTTAATGACCTTTAATTCCTACTTATCCGGCGCAGACTATAACCAAATAATCCCGCCTGGATTTCATAAAAAGTAATTTATACTAATATTATAAAGAGGTAACATTTGTTTGTAAGTTTGTATGTAGGGGGTAATCTCCGGAAGTAATGAACCAATTTTAAAAATTGTTTTACTGATACAAAGCTACATTATTCATGAGTGCTATAGGCTATATTTTATTCCCGTACTCCCACGGGAACGGGAACTACGCGGGTGAAACCGCGGGCCGTCAGCTAGTAAAAAATAATTACCTAAACAATTTCTGCCAGCCCTCGCAAGAAGGCGAGGCAACAAACTACGTGTTAGCGTCACGCCCTACAATTTTGTGCCATTAAACTATTTACAGAATAAAAAGTATGGCCTACATTGTACCCCAGTTGAATATGACGGAAAAATGCGACTTTTCATATTTGTATCATGTTGAGAGCTGTTAGGTAAAGTTAGAATTATACTTTTGAAAAGCGTTTTGTGTAAAAATACTACTACTACTGTCACTGTTAGCCTACGTCATACCACTGCTGGGCAAAGGCCTCTCCCGATGACTTAAAAAAGAAAAAAAAACTAGTAAAAAAGCACGCTAGCTCACTAGTAACTAGAAAAATATTTGTAGAAAATATTACTTTTTTTTTTTGTTATTTTTGTCATGATTTAAAGCCGTGTTAATCAAATCGTACCGGACGTCATGTCTTTTAATTGGAACAAAAAAACAGATAACCGGGAGGATATCCCTATGATTATCACGCTAAACACGCGGACCAGTAACTCAATGCGAATATACGATAACTATTTAACTATAGTTGTTGTCAGTTAAGATGTTAATAGCGATCATTGCCCTTTCCCTGATATCTCTTCGTACGATCCAAAACAAATGAACCATTTATCGTTTCAAATTAGAAAAAATGTTGAAGATCACGATAGATAATAACGAATAGCGATTGAGAATAGCGGTCATTGACCCACCTACATTTATTAAACTTCTTAACTTTGAAATCCAAAAATAAAGCCTGTTCAAGTCTTCAATCGTCATCTAACGTGATCTTCAACATTTTTTTAATGAAAAACGATATATAATATGGTTTATTTATTTTGGTTCGTACGAAGAGATATTAGGGAAAGGGCAATGACTGCTATCGTCATCTTAACTGCCACCAACTATAGTTTGTATTTTTCTAAATTACACAAACTCCGTAAGTATTTTAAATAAAAAGACCAAATAGTAGCTACCTTTGAGTCAAGGTACCCCAGTATGTCTTGCCCCTAAAGCGAAGCATCTATCCAAATTGCTCAATGAAACGCATAAACATCTGTCACACTGGACATATTATTGTACAATGTGCAGACGAACGCGACACATTTAGGCCATTATATTTTACCTACTGTTCACCAGTTAGTCTTGACTTGAAAGTGTTCGTGTTGGCAACGAGATTCAATTGAAAAAAAAAATCCTTTTGATCCAGAAGGCCAGTATCTCCAAAGTACCCATTGATAATTTATATGTGTCACGCGTTTGTATTTTTTACTCACGATTTGGACGAGTCAGCTGGCCTTGGCTTTGGTACACTTGATTACATTTCTCTGTCGTTTGAGGAAAGAATGTGTGAGAGTCTTTGCAAATCATAGTAGGCAGGTGTCAAAAGGATCAAGTGTAGCAACGTCCTCTTTTCTTCTAATAATGCACAAGCACACTGCAATTATGGGCATTTCTTATTTGTCTAAAATATCCAGTTCCTGACCCATAAAAAGCCTTCTGTCTTCCACTTCCTTCGTTGTTGTCCTCTCGCTATTTCATGAGACAGCCATTCAAGGCGTTCCGCCATCTTTTCCTGGGTCTACCACCTTATTCGACTATTCTTCGTGCGTTTAAATTATCATCATCATCATCAGCCTACAATATTCCCACTGCTGGGACACGGCCTACTCTCAATAAGAGGGAATGGGCTATAATCCACCACGCGGGCCCAGTGCGGATTGGTAGATGTCACATGTCTTCGAATTTTTGGTACAAGCCGGTTTCCTCACGATGTTTTCTTTCACCGTTTTGATAGCAGTAGTGATGAAATAAATTACACAAAGTAATGCACCTGTCTGGGTTCGAACCCACAACTTACTGTTCGTAAGTCGGGTTTCTATATCCTCTTCGAATCAGCGGAGCCCAAGCAGTCAGTCCTGCTGGCAGGCTTATATTTTTATCACGGCGCGAGCTAAAAGCGAAAAACATAACATTAGCACGATGACAGATCAATTAAACCCCTCTTTAATATTAACAGTCAAAAGGATGTAAGTGATTATAACATCTTTTTCATCTAAATAGCTCTTTTGTTATACCAGTCATCAGTGTTCTTTATACGTATAATCACATAATTTGTGATACACAGCCCAAAACTCTTGAGTTATTTATGCCCGTCTTTGATCAACCATCTTGTTTTTAAAAAAATACATGTTGTCTATCCTAAATCAAAGGAAAAGAGGTGAAAGGACTGCTTTAAAAATAAAATTAATTTGTTTACATGTTCTTTTGAAGTGTATAGTTATACATTGTGACTTTTTTACTATAGTTGTAAATTGTATACGATGTCAAAGTTCTCACATGAATGCAATTTGATACTTTACAAATAAAAAAGAAGTTATAGACCATTATAGAAGTCTAGAAGTGTCATAAACTCATAAAAGATACGCATTTGCAATTGTAAAGATTTAAAGCCATAGTTCTGTCTGCCTTTTTGTTTATTTATTTATGTAAATGTATTCGTTTACAAATTACCACAAAGGATCAAATGGAACACCTATAACTTCGTGATGGAGTAGACAATAAACTTTGGTGAGCCTCGAGCGATGACATTTTGAATTATATTTGAATTTGATCAACGGTTTTCGAATACAACGATTCGTTCTGGTTCTGCTCGGTCATTTTTAAATAAAAATATAAAACCTAACCCTGTATTTGCTGTCGCATAATCGGCAATTTGTAGTAGGTAGTAGTAGTCATGGATTTTGAATTTATGCCCGGTTAATGGCAATAAGCGCTCTCCCTATTACAACATGTGACTTAAACATAACTGGCGAAATATAGGTGTACTAATTGGATACACTGCCCAACCCTTCGGGGATTACATGCGTGATGTTATATTATGTAATTATAAAGGGTGTAAAAACGAAGCTAATAACGAAGCCGAAAGGCACTTGTTCTTCTCGTCATTGCGATAATTTTTTGTTACACACCATACCTGGGAACCTTCTAGTTACGCAGATATTGGGGGGTCAAAGTAAAAACATTTTGACAAGTTTTTAATGTAAGATTTTTACTTTAAACACATCCACGAACCCCGTACTTTTCAATCCACCCATCAGCACAATGTTTTGAGTGCGTTACATTGAGTTCTACCACAAAACATGATTTTTCACCCAAAAAAAAAAAGTCGTTTCCCAGCAATAATTTTTGCGTAAAGTTACTTAGTTTGATGTACAGAATGCTTGGTTGACGGCTTCGTGATGAGGTCTTTTACACCCTGTATAAATACAAAAATACAGTACAATCCTTATTTTACTATTTCTGTGATATTATTATTCTGCTTCGCTAAAGATACTTATATTTTATTTTTGATACGAACTCAGGTGTTTGTCTTTGTCTACTATTATCATTGTTTGAAGAATCTATAAACTTTGAGCTCAGTTCCATTATTTCTTTGATATAATATTTATTATAATAAGATAAAGGATAAAGTAAATATCATTATTATTGTCTCCCTTTGTTTGGTTTTGAAAAGAATAGAGACTTTTATCCTCCAGTAAGTCAAAAATGTATAGATTTAACTTAAAAGTTTTTTCTTAATAATCTAGAATGGCGTTAAGTAACTGTATTACCTAAATGACCGAACTTTATTTAGATTATTTTAGAAATCAATTAAAGTTTTATCAAATTAATAATTAAGCTGGAACCAAATTGCTTATAAAAACTAAAACCTTTTACTGAGACTGTTATAACATAAAATCGAACGATTAGTACTTCGATGGTTAATTTCGATTAGACCATACTCTTGAAACTCGAAGCACAACTATGTAAAACATCGAATTCCGATAGAACATAAGAAATAAACATTTATGGCGTTGATAAAGCTTAAACAAAATACTGACGACCAAATTATCTACATTTTGGCTATAAAAATGAAATTCTATAATAACGTCAACAGCCTTATGAGCATAACACTCAAATAACGAATCCAAGAAAAAAAAATGTTCCGATTTCAAAACAAACAAATGAATTTTTGAAAAAAGAACTTGGTATAAAACTTTTGTGACCCGACAAATGGTAAAAGATGGTAATAAAATGGTAACGGATGGTAATGGGATAGATAGTGGGCCGATCTGGCCCCCCACCGCTCGCTACGGGTTAATAGCACAACCCATCAACTCCGTGTGTATCTCAGCGTGATAAAGTATTTGTTTATGAATAATTTCCTTAATGTATTGCCTAAACTGGTAGTTACTAACGGGATGCGATATTGATTAAAATTTTAAATGTTTCTTAGGAACCGTAGAAATGTCGGTTTTATGCTGATCTGTCGAGAAAACGTCGGATGCATCTGCTGCTTAATTTTTTGGAGGGAATCGGGTCTTGATTCTTAAACATGATCGTGAACGAGTATCGATTTCTTTTTAGAATTTAGGTGATAAAATAAATTGCTACAACCTACTTGAATGCTGATATTATGTATAAACAAAATTATGCTGTCATATCGATAACGAAAACATTTTCCATGACTTTCCGATCGAAATATATTAAGGAAATCCCGTATTCAATATTTAAAGTACCTACAAACGAAATACGGAATTTCCTTAGTGTGAAACCGATTTCGAAATACGTGGTCTAGCCTACCCCGAAGTCGGGAAGATGGAATTTTGCACGCAACGCCGGGTTAGTCTGAAAACATGCATGGCTGGTCTTAACGACCGGCCACGACGCTTGAGGGTTAGTTAAGGTTAGTTTCCATAATGCTAACGTTTAACCCAAATTGAGGTACGGTTTTCTATTACTGCTGTTTGTGTAGAAATAAAGAAATGAATAGTGTTGCCAGTTTTTAAAATTAAAAAGGTAGAAAATGAAAATAATGAATGTGTTGGTTAGTTAATGGTTACAGGTACAAGGTATATACCTGTTGTGAAATTAAAATTGTTTTTGTCGGTCGAATTTATTAGGTACTAGCTTATGAGACTACTAGCTTGTGAGACTTATCAGGGCTTTAGTGTTTCCCATTATTTCTTTACGGTGCTGAGACATGGACTTTAAGAGAAAGCGAGAAAATGAAGATAGACGCCCTTGAAATGTGGTGCTGGAGGAGATTACCTTGGCATAACCTGGACACAGTTCCAAACCAACGTCTCAATCCTCCAGGAACTTCAAATCAAACAGCGTCTTTCTTCCATCGTGCAACGTCGTATCCTCACTTTCTTTGGGCATATCACACGTCAAGAAGACACACCTGTGGAGCGACTTGTAGTGCAGGGAAAGGTTGAAGGCACAAGAGCGCACGGCAGGTCACCAATGCGTTGGACCGACCAAGTTAAAACTGCACTCAATGGTCCACTCCACGAATGCACAAGAAAAGCCACGGTACGGGAGGAATGGCGACGGATTGTGAAGCTTGCCACCACCCCTGATGTGACAACCACGGCCACTCTGCCAAGAGTGTGACGACGAAGAAGAAGGTTATGCCCTATGTAATTGTCTCAGGGGTCGTACTGCTGGGATGAAAAGTTTCCTATGTTTTAATCCAGGTTACAAACTATCTGTGCGCTAAATTTCATCCAAATCCGTTCAGTAGTTTTTGTGTGAAAGAGTAACAAACAACAATATTAGTAAGATTTTATAAATTAAATAAATGGTTGAAAGAATAGTTGCTGAAAAACTCTCTAGACATAAAAAAATTCAATCTCTAATGAAAATTAAATCTCATTTTCTTAGAAGATCTAAAAGTCTTTTCAATAATTAATTATTTCGTCTACCCTTTAACCTTTTGTGTCTAAATACTGTCTTAAATACTATTACAACGGATTAATAATAATATAATAATAAGTTCTACAGGTTTTAAAGGACCTCATCACGAAGCCGTCAACCAAGCATTCTGTACATCAACTTTACGCAAAAATGATTGCTGGGAAACGTCTTTTTTTTGGTGTGAAAAATCATGTTTTGTCGTAGAACTCAATGTAACGCACTCAAACCATTGTGCTGATGGATGGATTGAACAGTACGTGGGTCGTGGAGGTGTTTAAAGTAAAAATCTTAGAACAAAAACTTGGATTTAAAAAAAACTTGCCAAAAAGGTGAAACTGACCCCCAAATATCTCCGTAACTACAAGGTTCCCAGGTATGGTGTAGAACAAAAAAATGCTCGCAATGACGGGGAGAACAAGTGCCTTTCGGCTTCGTTAAGAGGTGTTTTACACCTTTTATACTATTCTGTGTATCTTAAATAAAATGTACTAAAACTTATTTTTTCTTTGTTTTCAGGTAAGCCATTCAGTTTTATGGAATCCATACGCTACTCAAGAAGCAATTAATACAAGTTATGAACGAGATAAAACTGGTAATTATTGGTTTTAGTACTGCTATAGATTTTTAAAACTCCGGTTCAAGAATTTAAAAACATTAATAAGTACTAAAAAAGCCTGAGGTAGCAAAAAGTATTAAATGACTTTAATAGCACTTCAGTTGGCATTATTTTTTATTGTAAAACAAATAGCATTAAAGGCGGTTCCAAGAGCAAAAAGAGTAGCAACGTTGTTAGAATAACGTTCTAATCAGCTTGCACTACGTAGTGGTTGTTAAGTCAGTCACTGCAGGCCGAATAGTGCGAAATGATTTGTTTTTATTTTATTCTTTATAAAATCAAATTTTCGTCTTTTGGAAAAAACAAGTCGACGTAAAGGGATTCGACGCAGGGGGAATGATTCAAAAATAAGACACAAGACCTGCTTTATAGTTAGTTCAGTTAGTATGCAAAGTTTCATGATCTAATTTGAAGTACTTTTTGAATACCAGCGGTTTATTGTTCGATTAGGAGGTAAATTTTGATTTTTTTTCTATCGAGAAAAGTTTATGGAATCGTGTTTTCGTCACACATAGGACTTAGCATTAATCCTCGACTTTACCATATATTTATTTCAAAATTAATGCTGCAGTATTTTAGGCGTAACGGAGGATCATGCTAATCCATTTGAGGTAGTATAGGCCCTTAAGTGGTTCTTAAATGTATTTTAACCGACTTCAAAAAAGGAGGTTATGATTTTTTTGCTAAGATATCTGCCATTAATAGAATAGTGGAGACATTATTAAACTTTATGTTAGTATCTACTAATGTTTCAAACACATCACCATAAATTACGTTTTTTAGGCTCTAAAATAATCTGTCTATAACTCTATACCTATAAAATACAAGCAAAATTGTATGCAAATTAAATATCTCTGTTGGCACCTTCTTTGTAAGATTAAATTACAAATTGATTCACGCCAGACGCATTTAAATCGTTAAATTAAATAAAAACTTCTTAACAATTTTACGGAAAATTAGCGTTTTGTATGTGAAAAACTGGTATTTAGTCAGTCAAGGATTTGGTCAATCGGCAGATTATTCGCAGAAGTCAAGCGTCCCTTATCTTAGGTTTTCCGTCTCTTTTTCGCTTATCTGTCATTCTAATGGAATTAATAATTTACTCTTAAACTTTAGCAGTTGCTAGTGTCAAAACACAGCCTAGCTAAAAGGTCAAGTATCACAAATGATCTGCTGCTAGTAAACTACATAATTTACTTATGTCTCCCAAATATACTCAACGGATTGAGTGCTGACAGCAAAAAGCAATCGCCACAGCTTCACCACTTACCACTTGGCCACACGCTCAAGCAACACGTATTATTGCGACAGCCACTGCAGAGAAAACAAATGCAAGAAATTGCAAAGCCTGATCGACTCAAAATAAGTGACACACACGCGTGATGCTTGACAAATGTCGCATCATTTGAGGTGGTAAACGGGCCGTAAAAACAGCTACAGTCGTCTTTCAATGTGGTACTACCCACTGCCTACTGCCAGTCTCGATTCGTTGCATATGTAGAAATATTCTTGAGAGACAAAGCAATCGTCAAACAAATTGCCGCTGTCAAACCATAGGCTAGCTTAGCTACTCGCAAATGATCTGTCAAACTGGTACTACTGTCTCTACCTTCGCTAGTTTCTCGACTGATCACATATCTGCTGTAACTAAAGGATAGATGATGCACTTTAGGTACAAAGCAATCATCAGGTTTTAGTTCTTTCATAACACAGCTTACCCATACCCTCAAAAAAACTGTCAAACTGTCCTGTCTTATTCTCCGCATGTCTGTCGTTCCTAGATGCTCAATAGACCACGCTTTGTATAGGCAACTGCCAACTGCCTCGCCACAGCATCTCCGCAGCTACAAGAAGTTACTCAAACTGGTACTACTGCTCCATTCTTCGTTAGTCAGCCGATTCGTTGCATGTTTGTCGTTCCTCGGGGTTCAATAGTTCACGCTTCGCCGCGTTCGGTCTATACCGGTATGCCAGTACGCCGATACGCCGGGGTACGCCGGTACGCAGCATTCTGGCGGTTTCTACCAAGTCTCGATTAGCTCAGCTTTGTTAAACTACGCCTGAAGTATGTCGATGACATAATAGTTCGTATCGGAGTATTCAAATTTTGATAGTGTTTTATTTTTCGTGTTTCGAAATTCGAATTTTGATATTCTCTTTTGTTTTTTTTTTCTATTTTCGTTGCGTTCCAGATTTGTTGTGAAAGCTGAATCGAGGTCGCTTTATAAAACGGGAGAGTTTTATTTTGAAAAGGAATTTGATATTGAAATATTTTAGAACACTGACTAAACTGCTAGTATTGTTTTCTAGATTTTCGTTGTTGTATTATTATGGATAGTCTGAAGCAGTAATAGCATTTCATCTTGCTAAAAACATAACATCACGCTTGTAATCCCTTAAGGGTGAGGCAGAGGTACCTAATAGTACCTACACCCACATTTCGCCAGTTATGTTAAAGTCCCATGTAATATGGGGCGAGCCTATTGCCATCAACGTTCACAAACCTAGACTCCGTGGCAGCTACTAAGAAATTCCTGTTAAAAACCCAATAACACTTCGCCCGACCTGGGAATCGAACCTAGGACCTAATGCACAGCAGTTCCGCTTTCGACCACTAGACGAAAGTGCAATCTTGTGCTAAAAGTACAAGTAAGTCCCTATCTGAGGCAAATATCTTTAGGCACACATTATTTTCTACTAAATATACATTATATAGGATATTACATTACAGGTATTAGGCACTTAAGTAACATCTTCCTACCTCATAAATTTTGTAAATTGTGATATTCAGTAATAGACTTAAAAGCCCTTTTAATAAGCCTTCATGTTGCTAAGAATACCAAGAATAAGGTATTTCTAAGAATACATTTTCTTCGCATAACACAAGTACTTACAACATCCAGACTTCTATTTAAAGAAAAGCGAAGGTTATGTCTATAATTTCATCTTTTCACGTCATAATAGCTGAACAGATTTGGATGATATCTATCACACGGATAGACCAGGACCTTGGTTGTAGCTCTTCTATACCCGCAATTACAGACACAATTAAAATAACATTGCACCGTACCCGATCGGGTACGGCTGGGGACATACAGGTGATAGAATACTTTTGATCATGGTAGTACACACTACGGTGGGATAATTTTCAACCTCCGTACGGGCAAAGCCGTGGGTAAAATCTAGTTGTCTGCAAAAGCAGATGAGCGCTTTTATTTGTCCCTATCAACATGAAAATTAACTTCGTGTATTAAAAATGTTTGTTTTCAAGGCTTTTGGCAAAACAAGGCGATAAATGTCGATAGTAATTTAGTTTTCAATAGAAGGTAGATTTTTGTTGTAGCTCCTGTAGACTAAAAGTAATAAGGATTAGGAGCTTAGGTCTACAGTCTGATAGATCTTATTGCTGATAAATACGAAAACTAGAAGAAAAATATCAATAAGAATTTTTGACCTTACGTATCTGAAAAAAAAAACTTAAAGGCTTAAACGACTGTCTATCTGACCTCCACAATACAGTTAGGTACAAGTACTTAGTAATATGATTCCCCTTGGTAAGATTGGTAGTCAGACTTTCGGGCCAGTGACAAAATAAAACAAATAATTAAAAATATCCCTCCCACGTCTGATATCTCATAATAAAATAACCACCTTACTCCCTCCACTACTTCCACCCACGTAGCGACATCTCCTAGATATTCTCACAAAGGCTCACAATTGTCACAACATATCAATCTTCAACTGAGTGTGAATTAATCTCGTAAGTGCGAGGCATCCGTTACAAGAAGCCGGTCGATCGCTGAGTGGCTGACAATGAGGGACGAGGTCGCCAGATCGATTACCTGGACCTGGAAAATTGTTTGTGTAGGGAAAAGTAAGTCTTTCTAGAGGTGTTTGATCTTAGTCTAGCGAAGATGGAAGCGAAAATTATAGTGATTTTAGAGCTAGGATCCAATTTTTGCTATTAGCCTCTGAATCCTGCTTTTTGATGTGAAACATCTTAGGTGAGGGTAAAACCAAAAAATGGCGTGGTGACGCATGCCGGTGGCAACGCGTAGCCAATTGTCAACTTGTCAACCCGGCCCGAAAAATCCCGAACATTACCGACCTGTTGAAGCAGCAAAAGATCTATATATTCGCCAGGGTTTACAACAAGCCAGCTGATCTCGGGGCACAGCGCTGGGATACAATCTCGTGACTTCGAGTTCGGTTCCAGCCTGAGGATTTTCTTTATGTGAATCGAGTCATTTGGGTTTTATTTAAGTTTTATATTTAATGAAAATAAATGATTGTTAAATAAACAGTCTTCATTTTCAGGGAAAAATATATTCTTGAAATCGACACAGATTTCTTTCTTTTAGGTAGTATGTTTATTAAAATATGATTTGCGACCGTAACAAATATGGCTTTACCGAGTAATAAGCATTAAAATCATCAATACAACCCTCCAAGTTCATTTAATCCGATTGAATGACTTTTCATTAAATAGTCAAGGGGTTGTATGACCGCGAATCATATTTTGTTCAACATAAACCCTGGAAAATTACTAAATACGTAAAAAAATTGAATTTCTCGAAACTTGGTGAACTTTCAGACCCAGTAACTCTTTTTTTCATATCTCGAATGATAACGACCATTGAATACTTAGTTCCAAAAAAGTAACCTTTAACTATTTCTAAACTCGCGATTTTCCATAAAAAAACCTTGAATTATTACAATCACAGTTTTCTCACAAACTGTCCCAATTAACGAAGTTGTAATCAAGAGATCGCCAGTGACTGAGTGACGAAACGAATTGCATTCACTTACTAATGCCATGCAAGAGCGATGGAGGGCAAAATCGTTTGTTGAAATGAAACGGTATTTTTCAACAGTATCGTTTCAATTTTGGTTATGAAAAGATTGGGTATGTTTTTTTTTGTTTTTGTATTCATTGCTGCAATATTTTTGCCGGGTCAATGCCGGGTTCCGTTGTGCTAATTGAAACTGGTTCATCATCATCATCATCATCATCCTTTTCCCATTTACATTAGGTCGGCTTCCAGTCTGACCGTATGCAGCGGAATACTAGTATTTTACATGGAGCGACCTACCTATCTGATTCTGATCTCGTTTTTACACAAAATGTTTTTAAAACTCAAGGCATAAGATAAGGGGCAATAAGCATGCCAAGTTTTGCTTGCAGCAGATTATTTTAAACTAGCTGACGTCCCGCGATTTCACCCGCGTAGTTCCCGTTCCCGTGGGAGTACGGGAACAAAATATAGCCTCTAGCACTCACGAATAATGTAGCTTTCTACCAGTGAAACAATTTTTAAAATCGGTTCATTACTTCCGGAGATTACCCCCTACAAACAAACTTACAAACATACAAACTTACAAACAAATGTTTCCTCTTTATAATATTAGTATAGATGTATAGATAAATTTCTCGAACGTCTTATGTCATACAGAACACCCTCTTTGATTTTCTCTAAAACGTCAAAAATAAATTCCCATGAAAACCACCCGTGACAAACAAACACAAAAACAATTCTACACGTCCCACTTTTCACACACCACGGAACTCTAAAAAGAAAACAGCTACTAAATGAGCCAATTTTCTATACAAATTGGTACGATGTTGACATCGCGAGCGTACCGCATATATACACACCGGTGCACATGTAGGTCCGGCAGTTCTGATGTGTTGTGACACTTGCGTTCGCTGCACGCGTGCACTTGCCTAGATACGTCACTTGACGTCATCTTAAGATAACATGCGTGATTAGCGAACTGGATTATTATCTTAGTTCAGCGTGCGGATTGAGAGTAGTGGTTTTGTGGTGGAACTACGCGCGTCTGTAGGTAGGTTATGTCACTTCTAGCCCGCTTAGCATGCCCACCGAAGAAACGAAAGAGGATCGACAAATCTTTTGTTCATCTGTCATTTTGTCGATTCAATGACAGCAAAATGACAGCGAAATGACAGATGAACAAAAGATTTGTCGATTCTCTTTTGTTTCTTCGGTGGTTATGCTAAGCGGGCTGACGTGATGACGTAGTATATCTTGATTCCCGTTATAAATGGCTGTATAATATTTTAAAATAGTAACGATGGTGTTTTTGCCTATTCTTCTACATACGAACGGGCAGCTAAAAGTAAAAAAAAAAAAACAATTCTATATTTTCTGTGTAAAGTTTGACGTTCAATGTGCCTATAGTGGCCAAATTGAATTAATAAAAAAAGATTACATAGTCAGCTAAATATTGGGATTTAAGCCAATATCAAAGTGTTTTCTGTCAGCAAATAGTCTAATGAGAAGCAGTGGTCAGCAAGAATAAAAAAATGATCAGCAATAATAATGGGTAATGGGTAGCTCTAGTTACTGCGACCAACTTTTGACGTAGCGTTAGCCGGCCGCGGCACCATTCGCTTCGCATGTTCATTATTTTCTGCAAATTGGATGTAACTACACTACTACAACAGCCCATAACGTCCACTGCTGGACATAAGCCTCTCCCATGATGGGAGGAATTTGCCGTAATCTCCACGCTTGGCAGGCGGATTGGAGATCGCAGTGATGAAAGACTCACAGAAAACGCTGCTGCCCATTCTCTGGTCTACGGAGGCGCAAGGTGTTCTGCCTCAGACAAAAAATATGATTGGATGTAAAAGACACTTCAACTCGGGGTGTTTAAGGGGACTACAGGAACTGAACGCGAATTTTATAATGCAAAAAAGCATATGATTTACGGCAATAAACAAAACCTGAAAAATATATGATATTCTTCAGGATATATGCTAGTACGATAGTGTTTTGAAAACATAATACAACTAATTTTACTTGATAAAAAAAAATCACGAACTTATCCCTAAAAATTTCTTATAACGAGTAAAACCATACTAAAATACATGCGATCATTCTGATTTTTTGGATAATAATTCTACAAGCAACATATTAGCATTATAGGGTTTTATTTTTTTAGTCAAATCAATAGATTTTTTTGTAAATCGCAAAAAAACCACTCATTTCGCACTATTCGGTCCCCAGTGACTGACGTAACAACCACTTTGTAGTGCAAGCTGATGAGAACTTTATTCTAACAGTATTTCAAACGAAGTTTGAATCACCACTTATAGAGTTGCTAATAGCTCCTGTAGTCGCCTTAATGGGAAAAGAATTGTGCGATTTCTGACTCTTTTAGTACTCTAACCTGAGTTGGTCCCATAGAAGTTTTTGATCAGTATTAGAAACAGGATCGATTGACATCAGTTAAATGTTTTGTGTAAAATGGCCATTTTCTTGCTAATTGTATTTTTCTTTGAAAATCTGTGAATTGGGATCAAAATTTTACAAAAAAATATGGGTAGTCTCCTAAGTTCATTTTCGTGTAGCTGCAACGGTTAAGGTCATAGCTATATAGTAAAGATCATAGAATTAATAGTTTTTTTATATTTCTGTGGTTAAGGTAGTTCCCCTAACTGCCCCGCTGAAAGTTTCCATCCTATACACCACGGTAATACATTCCCATGGTACAATACATAAACAATATCTAAAATTCCTTTATTCAACAAGAAGACCATCAACCAACTACACACTACTAATCACTTTAACCCTACAGACGCTACCCGCAGGTACACATAGCTACCTAACCGTCCGTCTGCCGCCACAGACTGCCGCGAAGACTGTCAAGTGCGATCCTGTAACCCAATCCCGAAGCCGTAGGGGACAGGTGTGAGCCCAACTCACGGGTGACAGGTCCGTTAACCCTTTCGCGACGAGGACATGTCATTTTGCACATGGTAGGGTTAGGTCTGTGTGAATTAGGAAGGTGTTTTTATTAATTTGGGTAGTGTGGATATTTTCTTGTGTAGTTGGGCTTTTAATTGAATATTGATTAATTTGGTGTAGTTAATGTGTAAAAAGGACGAATAATTTAATTCATAAAACTGAACGCTATTTGTCAGTGTCAAAATTCCATAAATGACGGGTTTTTTTTCTTTAAATAAACTGGTCGAGTTCCGTTTCACTGATTTTATTGTATTTTAATTGTAATGCATTTGAATTAGATTTGAATTGTATTTCATTGCGTTTGAGTTAATTCTATTCGTATTGTATTTTATTTTTATCTAAATTTTAATGTTTGATTTGTGTTTATATTGTGATAAATGGCAATGGGAGTAAATTACCTGGATAAGTGAATTTAAATCACTACATACATATTATAAAACAAAGTCCCCCGCCGCGTCTGTCAGTCCCTATGTATACTTAGATCTTTAAAACTACGCAACGGAGTTTGATGCGGGTTTTTTTAATAGACAGAGTGATTAAAGAGGAAGGTTTTGGTTATAATTGCGGGCGGGCGAAGCCGCGGGCATCGGCTAGTTATATTATAAACTGAAATTCTCGTTCAACGCAGCCAGACAAATACGAAAATATATTTTGCTAATGAAAAGGCAACACATAGGTGTTTACCTAATATAAAAGGACATTTAACTTGGTAACTAACTTTTTCGGTTAGGACTAGGAGTCAATATTAACTCCTAGCCTAGTTTGATTGATAAAATTCTAGAATCTAACACATACTGTGCAGAATAAATAGTTTTTCTTTCTTTCTAAAACAATTATACCTTATTACTTTTATATTGACTTTATCTACCACATTATTCTTCATTGTTTTTTCACTATTCGTTGCAAAAATATACTTCGTAACATTGATTAACTGACTATTTAACTACTTTCATAAAACTAAACTTTGAATTATCACATCAGAAAGGCAGAATTCCGCCAAGAATTTCTCAGTAGCAGCCCAGAATGTGAGCATGGCAATTATATAGGCCCCCATCACATGGGATTTAACTAAATTTTGTATTAGGTACACCTCTGCCTGACACTCCAGGAATAACATGCATGATTTTATATAAGACTAGCGGACGTTCCGCGGTTTCACCCGCGTAGTTCCCGTTCCCGTGGGAGTACGGGGATAAAATATAGCCTATGTTACTCGTGGATAATGTAGCTTTCGAATGGTGAAAGAATTTTTTAAATCGGTCCAGTTGTTTTTGAGCCTATTCATTACAAACAAACAAACAAACAAACAAAGTTTTCCTCTTTATAATATTAGTATATAGAAGAATAGACACCATAGTGGTGTCGATTCTGTTGTGCACAAACTAAACTTAATTTAGGCTATTGCTATCTTTTACTAAAAGGCAGTGCGAGAAAAGGACGGCTATAGCTATGAACTAAGTTAGAGATGTCGAACTAGTTTATGCCTTGCGCTTCACCGTGTTTTTAATCGACATGTTTTTACGTGCACCCTTCATTTGTCTGGAAATATTAGTTCCAACTAAATTTGACAGCTCTAAATGACGTTCATCTCTTTCTCGTTTTATTAGAGAGAAAAAGATAGCAATTGCCTAAATTAAGTTTAGTTTGTGCACAACAGAATCGACACCAGTATCACCATAACCTTGTTTATTACACAGCTACCAAAACAAAAGCATCACACAAACAAACTCTTTCACTCTCTCTCTATCTCTCTTTAACCTCTCTCTCTTTTTTACTCTCCATCAGGTCACCACCGCATTCCAATACGTGAAAAGACGTGTCAAATAACAACAACAAAAAAAAACTTCCATTACAGCATTTAATCCGAAAATCAAAGTATCACAAAAACTTGCTTATTTCACGGTTTGGTGGCCTAAATCAACACGTTTGGGGTAAGACTCGTGTTGGGTTACAAAAAGTATCGGTGTAAGCTCGGCTTATAGTAGTTCTGGGAGAGAATACGGTTTTATCAAGTGGTGTGTTTGTGTTTTTCTTGTTTTCTCGTGTTGGTGTTTATGCGAGAATAGTATGCGTTGGTGAAATGTTCTTCTTTTTCTTTGCGTGTCGATGGACTCAAATAATTACTTCTACAGCGGCCAACCTGGGCCCGCAAACGGTTAAGAAATTTCCAGATTGGCCACTGCAGTTCCTGTCCAGGAGGATGATGTTCTGCTGGATTGATGAAGTCAGGAGCGCATGTCTGTTCCTCTACGATTCACATCTTTCATCTGACGCACTGTCTTATAAGGAAATCGTGTGTCGCACGAAGCTTATAAAATGTTGGTTTGTCGGCTATGTGGCTTGATTCCCGGGACACCTAGCAGCCTATCATTAATCTTATTCGAAAGCTCTAGATTCGATAATAATCCCGACTGAACCTGCATAAATTTACATCAAGTTTAACGACGAAAAGCTGGTTTCTGAATTCAGAATTTGAAGTCCAGAATTCTCAACTCTAAATTCGCGATTCAGAAACATACCTGAATTTTTTTGGACTAACTATAAAATCGATTCTTTGAAGTATCTTAGTTCATTAAAAAATTACACACACTACACTACAACAGCCCATAACGTCCACTGCTAGACATAAGCCTCTCCCATGATAGGAGGAATTTGCCGTAATCTCCACGCTTGGCAGGCGGATTGGAGATCGCAGTGATGAAAGACTAACAGAAAACGCTGCTGCCCATTCTCTGGTCTACGGAGGCGCAAGGTGTACTGCCTCAGACATTAGTCGCCTTATACGACACCCGTGAGTGTAATGGGTTGGTTCTATTCTACTCTGCCGGATACCACACGGCTGAAAAAATTACTGGTCCTTCCTATTAGCAAAGAAAGTAGAATATACACACGAAAATTGAATTCTTCCTTTTTTGAAGTTGGCCAAAGAGAAAATTAATTGAATTTTAGTGAGGAACATAAGCTAGTCTCCTGCTAATATACAAGTCCGTGATTAGACCTGTCGTACTGTATGGATCGGAATGCTGGGCTGTGAAGAAGATGGATGAAAAAATGAATGCATGTAGCAGAGATGAGAATGTTGAGGTGGATGTGTGGTGTGACAAGAATAGATAAGGAACGAGTATATTAGAGGAAGTTTGAAAGTTGTGCCAGTTACAGAAAAGTTGAAAGGGAATCGACTGTCTTGGTATAGGCATGTGATGAGGAGAGAAGAATCGCATGTGACTAAAAGAGTGATGAATATAAATGTGGATGGATGGAGAGGGAGAGGAAGACCAAGGAAAAGATGGATGGATTGTGTGAGGATTGATATGAAAGAAAAAGGTGTAAATGATTGAGTGACGGTTGACAGAGCAGAATGGAGGAAAAAGACGTGTTGTGCTGATCCCAAGTAACCTGTGACAAGGGCATGTAGATGATGATAATGATAATGATGATGATGAACTAGTCTACTGCTAGGCCCGGATTCTTATAGAAAACCCTAGCCACCAGTATAAACTCTATACCCTCCTACAACAATAGGCGAGACGACAAAAAAATCTAATTAGTCCGTCAGATAGATTTCCAAAAAATATTGAACACATATTTTTTCTTTTGTTACGTAAACCAAAATTGACGAAGATACGACGCTTTTAAAATTCTCAATACGTCACGCTTTGGTATAATTTTTAGCTTGTTCTGACGTCACGAGCCCCCATTCCCGAGTTTTGATGCGTTTTATCTTTGTCAATATTCATTGATTTGCAAAAACAAAAAATACGTGTCCATTATTTTCCAATACTCTAACTGACGGACTAAATAGATTTGCAATTTTTTGATACTGTCGTCATGCCTACTTCATATTCATGTATGAAAATTTCCACTATGTTATATCTGCGTTTACTGCTCCAGGATTCAGTTAGTTTAACACTACAATAACAAAATTAAACACGACGACAACCAAGACTAGAGCATAACCCTCTAAATGCTAAGCTGGTTATTTCGACCCCCAGAGACCTAAACTAGTGACGGCGCCCAGAATTACGTTATTACGGTCAAAGCCTGGTTTGGTTTAATTAATTTAGACTAGAGTTGAACATCAACAAGACCCGACACCTATAATATTAAACTAAACAAATATATAAAATTGAAGTGTCTGTTTGTTATTTCAAAATAACGTTTTTTACGGAATGCATAATAATATAAAAGTAAAAACGGTACTTGTAACAAAAATGCTTTTTTTTATTTTTGTCTGTCTGTCGGTATGTTTGTCTGTCTGATTGTTTGTTCCGGCTAATCTTTGAAACGGTTGGTCCGATTTTGATGGGACTTTTACTGGCAGATAGTTGATGTTATAAGGAGTAACAGGGTTTACTTTTATTTTAGACAAAAGATTAGGGTTCCGTGCAAAAAATTAAAACCCTTGAAATTGATAACAAAATCCGATGCAAAAAGTGAAGTAATATATAAGTACTTTATAATAATTTAACGCGAACGAAGGTCACTGGCTAGTCTATTACTAATATTATAAAGAGGTAAAGTTTGTGGGGGATAATCTTCGGAACTGCTGATCCGATTTCGAAAATTCTTTCTCTAATTTGAAACTACTATATCCCTGAGTATCGTAAGCTACATTTAAAACGTCCTCGACCATAACGCGAGCGAACCCGCGGGCATAACCTAGTGCCAGATATAATTCAGCACGTTTCGCACTGACGGTTTTGCGTTTGTGTTTTGTTGCTGTAATTTTAATAAGGTAATTATGAGGTAGTCGTAGTTTCAATTTTCAGGTGTTGCGTTCACATTGCTAGTTAGGGGATTATTTTGTTGGTGTTAAAAAGGCTTGAATTATAAGTTACTATTTCTCCTCCTCGCGTCATTACCGAGGGTCATGATTCTCCCGACGTGAAGCAACCTTGACGATGTTTGGCCATCTGTGCCTATCCTTTGCATTGTGAAATGCGTCGTGAAGTTTTGAGTACAGCGATGAGCAATTTTGGTCCGTCTATCTTAGTGGACTACGACCCCTCAGACGCTTGCTATCGACCTTGCCAGTGACCATCAATTGTTCTAGGTTATGGCTAACTTTTCGTGTGATGTAGCCTAGACATTCTAATACTGTTGTAGAAAGTCTGGTTTGGTTACTAATAGGTATGGAAAGACTGACGACTTTGACGACGAAACTAATTTAACAAAAAGGATTGAACTAGTTATTAATCATTGATATCGTAAGGTGTAAATGATTGCGTGACGGTTGACAGAGGAGAATGGAAGAAGAAAACGTGTTGCGCCGACCCCAAGTAACATGGGATAAGGGCAGGAAGATGATGATGAGATGATGATGATCGTACTGAGCATGCTGAGCATATGGAACGAAATTCTTTTTGAAAATAAACGTTGTTAAAAGCAGCACATTGCATTGTTTAAGAAGAAGAAGAAGAAGAAAAGGTGAATTCCTTTGAAACCACATCTACTTCTCTTGCCAATTTTCTATTCAAAACAAGTCTTATTATGTCTTAAAGCCTTTTAAATACTGACCTATTTCAGACCCGCCTGACATAGCCACCAAAAACTCTCCACCTTATTTTGTACCTGACATTTTCTATGTCATAATATTTAAAATGTAAATAAGTTTGCTTCCCCGTAACCCCAAAGGACTTATTAAGTTGTGAAATAGACAAATATTTTTAAAACTTGGACATCTTTGCCAAGTTTTCGGCAAAAAATCGGAAATACAGTTTTGGAAACACCTTTTTTCTGATGGCAAAAAATCTGTCGACGGCCTCATAAATTCATGTCCTGACACCAAAAATGTGTTCCTGACATGTACACGCTGATGTTTTAAATTTCACTTAGCTATTGTTCTGCAATAAGGTCTAATTTTGCTTGTGTGATTAAGGTTTTTGGTTCGGAAGTAAATTATGTTATCGAGACGTTTGTTTTTGAAAGATCGAATAGTGATAATGAATTTTTATGGCAGAATAATTATCTTAAGACCATTATTTTAGCTGTTTGGTAAAAGACACATGGTGTTTACATGCCATTAATTAAAAAAACCGTATTCTTTTTTCTTCAAATTAGTGATTATACTCTGTGACAGCCATGTCGAGGCGAAACAAAAGACAATGCATGAACACCAAGAAAAATCACGAGTCGACTTAAAACGGGCGAACATAGCGCGAATAATTTCAACATAGGTAATGACTTTTACTAAGTCGATTTAAAAATCCCTTGCAATCATAATTACTGTGTTCCGAATGTCAAAATATTGCAATTTTAATACAAACATTTACAAACCGGGACCGGTTTGACTCCATACCTCGGAAATGACATGAAATAGCAGTTGGTCCCTGTTATCATTGGTAGATCTTTGACGATCGTTGTGAGTAGTCAGAAGCCCAAATGTCTGAATCAGACCAGACCTGCCAAGAGCCTCGTTGAACTACTGGTCACGATCGCGACTGCTGAGCATGAGGGTTCTGGGTGAGGGGTCCTGGGTGAGGGGTCCTGGGTGAGGGATCCTGGGTTCGATTCCCGGGTCGGGCAAATTGTTATTGGGATTTTCCAAAACTAATTTCTCAATAGCAGCTATACGGAGGCCTCCTCTCTATGAGTGGGAATGGGCTATAATCCACCACACGGGCCCAGTGCGGATTGGTAGATGTCACATGTCTTCGATTATTTTGGTTCTAGGACATGCCGGTTTCCTCACGATGTTTTCCTTCACCGTTTTGAGAGCAGCGGTGCTGAAATAAATTACGCAAAGTGATGCTCCCGGGTTCGAACCCACAACTTGCTGTTCGTAAATCGGAGCCGCTACCACTGGGCCACCGCTGCTCACTAATAAGCATGCAGTTGCTCCATGTAAAATACTGGTACATCCGGTTAGACTACAACAACAACAACAACAACAACAGCTCATAACGTCCACTGCTGGACATAAGCCTCTCCCATGATGGGGGGAATTTGCCGTAATCTCCACGCTTGGCAGGCGGATTGGAGATCGCAGTGATGAAAGACTAACAGAAAACGCTGCTGCCCATTCTCAGGTCTACGGAGGCGCAAGGTGTTCTGCCTCAGACATTAGTCGCCTTATACGACACCCGTGAGTGTAATGGGTTGGTTCTATTCTACTCTGCCGGATACCACACGGCTACGGTTAGACTGCAAGCCAACCCCCAATATAGTTGAGAAAACAAAGGCACATGATGACAGTAGATATTCACACAAAATTGCAATATCTTCCTTATGTTTACACGCATATCAAATGAAGTAAGGCTGCTCACTGACCGCACCACTGCTTGCTAGAAACTCCTTCGTAGAACATTTCGCGCCCGACTGCGCGCGAATGAAGTAACAGCTAGTAGTTACTTGCAAACAGTAAAATAATAAAGATGACAGCAAAGTTGTATGTACGCGACATGTGCACGTTACATTATGGGGTGTGGTCCTAGTGCGAGACGACAGCGATTTTAGGAAACTGTGGAACCTGTGTCTGTGTGTTTGTGTGTGGAACTTTCATCTAGATCTCGTTTTCTCGGAATAAGAAATGGTGAAGAGCGTCTTGGATATTATTCTCAGGGCAAAGTGTTATTGGTTGTTTTCATTTAAGATTTCTCAGTAGCAACGGAGTCTCGATCTTTTTACGGCTTTATAACACGGGAAGTAAACATTATTGTTGCAATATTTATAAATCTTTGAGACTAGCAACTGACTACACGGATTCGAGGAACTGTTAAAAAGTCACATTATAACATAACACACAAGTCTAACAAAGATTTAAGCAGATTGGGAGTTTGAAAGTGGGGCTAGTAACTGAAAAGTTGTGTGGTAACCGGTTGGCTTGATATGAGCATGTTATGCGGAGAAATGAGGAAAATGTCTTGAGGAAAGTTTTGAGTATGAATATGGATGGGTATTAAGAGTAGAGGAAGACCAAAGAAACGATGGATGGACTGTGTGAAGGATGATATGAGAAAGGCGGTGTCTGATGAGATGACGAGTAATAGAGAGGTATGGAAGGAATACGTGCTGTGCCGACCCTAAATTAATTTTTGATAAGAGCAGGAGAATTGTGAAGCCGTGTACTGAAATACGGACATAGCGGTAGTGATAGCAAAAAGAAAGTGGAAGTGGGCGGGCCATATATGCAATAGACTGGATGGAAGATGGGGAAAGAAAATGCTGGAGTGGAGACCACGGACCGGACGGAGGAATGTGGGAAGACAACCGACTAGGTGGACAGACGATCTCACTAAAGTGGCCGGAAGAAACTGGATAGCCATGACACAAAACCGCCAAAAGTGGAGAGATGTGGAAGAGACCTACACTCAGCATTGGGTGGCCAAGGGTTGAAGAAGAAGAGAAGAGTACTGAAATAAACTCATAACAATGAAACAAGCGCTAAAGGCTCAACTAGGGCTGGTTTATATCTAGGCAGTGGCGTACGAAAGGCTGATATACGTATGGTAAAAGCTCCTATATTTAGCTAACTACAGGTATTTTTCTATCAAGAACGCACTGTTACCTTCAAAATGTCTATAAGACACGAAAACAAAATTAACCGAAAAAATACATAAAAGAATAAAGCTTTAAATATTCTAGCCTTTATTATAATATAACCCGCGTCGTGCGTAGCTGTAGTTTGTTTTTGTAATCATTTTAATGGCAACATTATCATCAGAGTTTTATGTCCCTAATCCCATAAACATTGTGGTTTCCGATTATGAATATGGCCACCCCGTTGTTTCCTGTTGGTGTCGTAAAAGCTTTGGATGTTATCTGTACAATGTTACCTATAGTCCTTTCACTCGTATTCTTATATGATTACATAATTATCAAAATCAAAGTGATCTTTATGAAGGTAGCAATAAAGCTGTTGTCTCTCTGCCCTCACTTACAGTCTTTCAAAATTAAAGTGATCTTTATTTGCGTAACTATAAGGTTGTCCTTTCACTCGTAGTCCGTGACTGCAGCTGAAATAAGTGAAATAAGTGAAAAGGAGAGAAAAAAGTGAGAAGAGGAGGTCGTGAGAGGGAGATGAAATAAGTGTGAAAGGACTATAATACAAAGCTACCTAGCTTAGTTATTGTTTTAAGGAAGATGTCACGTGAGCAATTGATTAAAATCAATATGTTAGAGATAATATCATGAATAGGCTAGAATGCTAAGAAGAAGAAGAATGCTGCTAAAGAATAAGAGGTATTCCATGAAGCACACCCAAACGAAGCACACCCAGACGAAGCCCACCTAAATTATTCCACTTAGCACACCCGTAGGTGGGCTTCAAATAAAAATTTAAAATAATTAATTTCCTATTCCACGAAGCACACCTATGAATATAATTTCTTAGTCCCCGCACTATGCGAGTGATATTCGTAGGTGTGCTTCGTGGAATAGGAAATTAATTATTTTAAATTTTTATTTGAAGCCCACCCACGGGTGTGCTAAGTGGAATACTTTACGTGTGCTTTGTCTGGGTGTGCTTCGTTTGGGTGTGCTTCATGGAATACCTCAAGAATAATGCTAAGCTTATTGAAGACAACAAAACAAATTAGAATAGGTCGTATTTTCAGAACATGAAACGATAAGAAGAGGCATTAAAATGCTTACCCTTGGTCCGTATCGCGTTTAGATACAGACAGATAGCCGAATGTTCCTTTTTTTGTGGAAAAATCCTAGTTAAAACCTTCTAAACGAAGATAATGAAGCGTTGAAAATCACATGGGCACTTACAAAACGTCGAGAAAAGGTGCACGGTTCAGGTTGGTCGTTTCCTATGGAGAAGAACCGGCAAGGAACGCCATGGTTACTCTCTACGACTACATGTTTATGTCGGACTCCTACCGACTTCAACTCTTCGACTTATGTCACTTCCATGAGTCAGGAACCGATAGCTACAGAATCCTGTACTGGCAAATATAACTATCAGCTATTGATCTGATGTATCCCTAAAATATTTGGCAGAGGTAAATCTAAAGTATACCTACATTTCGCCTGTTATCTTTAAGCCCCATGTACTTCGCGGGTAGCAGGAGCTGGCCTAGGGGCCAACAATACGGCAAACTCTTAAGGCAAGCACACTATTCAGAAACCCAACATCATGAGTAGTTAAGTAGTTTGTTATAAGGACAAGCTAAGCTTCTGGTGTTTACCACCAGAAGCAAGCACTTAAAACAATTGTCAAGTCACTGTTACTGTTAGCCTGTGTCATCCCACTGCTGGGCCAAGGCCTCTCCCCATGACTTCCAAATTCTTCGATCCAGGGCCAATGTGGACCACTGGTCGTTGGTTTAGTCCAGCTCGTCCCGCCGTTGGTTTTATCGCTTGTCGCTGACAATCACACCACACCTTTACCACGACATATTCATTTTCTTTGAAACGCGCACACAAGTTTCTGGAGTTTAATAAAAGTGTTGCTTGTAAATACACACTGTCTTCCACAACGGAAGCGACACGGTGCCTCATAGTTACGAGTACGACACGACTTTACAATAGTTGACGCGAAAAATCTCTCTCTAATTAGGTTCAGTGGAACGCGACCCTTTTTGTCAAAATTGGGTCAGTGTATGATGGATGTGGCTGTGTGTGTGTGGCACCTGTCCTACTGTTGACGATAAGCGAGTAGAAATAGCTAGTAGAAACTAGTTGGTTTGGCGAGTAGCGAGTGAGTTTTCGGACAGTTTTATCGCTGGGATTTAGGTAGGGTTGCCACCTTTTTTTAGGACGAATAAAGTATTTGTTCATTTTGGTAGAACAAAAATAAAGTACACAGCATAAAAAAGAGTATTAATTTATTGTTATATTTTCATTATTTGTCCTTAAAAACGTATGTTTTGTTGCGCTTTGCGACATTTAAGAAATATTTGTCTTCCTTGAAGATATTTACAGCCTCTTTGCAATCAAAAAATCAAAAACCAGTTTATGTAATCTAATAAATACTCATTAACCAGTAACGAGCCTGTAACAATCAGTTTTACGTAAATAGAGTATTTTAGCGTACTTTATTGGTGTCGTAGATTATAAAGTACGCCTACGTGAAAAAGAGGACAATACTCTATTTAAGAGTAAGGGTGGCAACCCTAGATATAAGCGACGAGTGCGAGGGTTGATTACTCGCGTCCAGTCACTTGCTGGTATGCGTATGTAACAAGTAAATCTTCAGCGCATGTTCCAGCCGTCATGCGCCATTGCTGAGCGAGTTATTCGACTGTTGTCGCTGCGACAAACTACTGGTGAGAGAGTTCTCGCTAGCTGCAACAGTGCGAACTACAAAATGCCCTAGTTTTACCACGTGGACCGCTGACACAGTCAGAAGGCGTTACGACAGACGTTGGGGCGGGACGAGCTAGACACTACTGGACGAACTCAACAACCAATGGTCCACATTAGCCCTGTATTTAAAGAAGCTCGCCAGCAGTGTGAACAGTATAAAATGTCCTAGTTTTACTACATGGAGCTCTGATACAGCCAGAAGGCGTTACGAGTACGACAGACCTCGGGGCGGGACGAGCTAGACACTAATGGACAGACCCAACAAGCAATGGTCCACATTAGCCCTGTATTTAAAGAATTGAGGGTCTTTGCCCAGCAGTGGGATTAAGCGGGCTAGCAAAATCAGTACCACTTTTATTGATATGGGACCTACATCTATCGTATTATAGAACGTACGTTTCTTGAGCGAGAAAATAGATAAGTCGGCAGCGAGTCGCTAGCTCTTCAGCTATGGGACAGATACCTGATGATGGACATCTGTGTGTGGGTGTATGTGAGTGGTAGTTAGCATTTTGAGGGTTATCTTATGGTGGAGATATGAGTGTGTGTGTTTTGTTGCGTAGTTTTTGAGCAGTGACAGTGTTGGTATGTTTTGATTGTGATTAGTAAAGAATTGGTCCCAAAAAATATTTAATAAATTACCAAATGTGATATATGATTCAATTTAAAAACAAATTAAGACATCATTATTGGAAAAATGTCATTAAAGAATAGACGAATTTGATATTTATTTAATTTTGACATTGTATTATTATCTTTCATTATTTATAATTATGTATACTCAATTGTTAATGTTTTTTTTCTGTCTCAAGTTATGTTTTAGTTGTAATTATTTTATTCTAATATGTTGATTTTTTTTTTTTAATAAAGATTACTTAATGTGTGAAAGAGTGTAAGTGTAAGTACACCTTTTAGGTAGATTTTTGAGGACCTATTATCTTTACTTCTATACTATTATAAAGAGGAAAGATTTGTATTTTTGTATGTAACGGTTAAACTTAACAACTACTGGACCGATTTGAAAAATTCTTTCAGTAATGGATACCTACATTATCAGCGAGACAGCGAGTAACATAGGCTATATTTTATCCCCGTACCCCGTACGAGAACAGGAACTCGGGTGAAACCGCGTGACGACCGCTAGTTTAAATTATAAAGATCTATGTAAAATGTACTAAAAATCACACCAATAAATGAATTTGAATTTTTGTTTTGGATTTCTGTTTTTTTTAAGTTAACAAATTGCTTTGCCCAGCAGTGGGAATATAGGCTAATAAAAAATGGTACGTGGTTGATAGTAATAGTACTTGCTGTGGTGAGTTATTTCTAAGTCACTAAGTATTTATAGTGTTGCTATTGTTTGGCAAATACAGGGTGTAAAACATCTCATAAAGCCGTCAACTAAGCATTCTGTACATCAAACTAAGTAACTTTACGCAAAAATTATTGCTGGGAAGCGACTTTTTTTTAGGGTGAAAAATCATGTTTTGTGGTAGAACTCAATGTAACGCACTCGAAACATTGTGTGTTTCATTCTAAGCGAAAACGGCCATTCACTTCTATTTTATGTCAAATTGCAAGCCTTTCTCCTGAAAGAAAATTAATAAGAAGATGTAATCAAGGTGTTAATGCTCTTATCATCAATATTTAATTAAAAAGAAAATTTTAATCAAGGCAACAGTTTAATCTTTTAATCTAAGAAGAAAAGAAGTTCCTGCGTTTAATTTTTGAGCACAAAGCGTACTATCACCGCTTGATCGGTTGCGCAAGACTATGCAAGTGCATTATACTCTGAAGATGGCTCAGTAGATACGTAGGGTTGCCAACAATATTTTGGTAAATATTTTCAACTGGTGTTAGAGCGATACAAGGAAACACAATATAATTATATTTTTTACGACCCGAATGACGCAGCGGTAGTGAGGCAGCCTTCCGATCTTAGGGTCCCGGGTTCGAATCCCGGTAGGAGCAAATGGTTGTGTGATGAGAATGGACATTTGTTTCCGAGTCATGGATGTTTACATGTACGTATATTAAGTATGTATTTACATACAAAAAGTATATATGTAGTATATAAACTATCTGGTGTCCACGACACAATCCTCGTTGCTTAGTGTGGCACTAGATGGCGCTGTGTGTAATGTCCAGCGATATTTATTTAATTATACTTAAATAAAAAAATAAAAAGATTTTTTAAATGAAAGTGAGTACAGTTACACACGGCGACACATCAAGCTATAGGTATCCAGTATGATCTTACCTCGCTTTGAATGAGCTTCCCCTACAATGAGAGATCAGCGTATACTGGTTATGCGTAGTTTGATTGGTCGTCGTACGTACATGAGAAAGAGTTGTTCCTTTAAAAATAAATCATCATCTGCCTAGCCTTTTCCCAACTATGTTAGGGTCGGCATCATCGGATGCAGATGAATACCAGTATTTTTCATAGACCGCCTTCATATTTGATCTCCACAACGCAGATACTGCCAAATTACTCCTAGGAAAGAATGCCCTGCCGGATTGTTAGAAAGATGAATTGATTGATTTTTGTAATTTCGTGTAAGAATTCATTAAGAAATGGGAAAGGCTAACAGAAACATAGAAAAAAGAATCTGGGCAGTCTGGGGACTGCCGATAGAAGTGAAAACAAAAAGTACACAGGCCCCTCCCCAGTTGTAGCACTGGTTATGCCCCGCACATGCCTACGTGGTGTTACGCCGTAGCAGATCGCCTACGAGTGCTACGAAACGTGACCGCACGTTACGTCAGGTGACGATGAGTTCAATGCTTTTCCTTTACCCAAAAAATTGCTCAACGCGCCTAAAGAAGTTTTTACTTAAAAAAAATGCAAATAAAAGGGTCATTGGCATTAAACTTAACTAATAAAATCTAATCCGTGATATTATCTCCATTAAATATGACAATATCCGATTTCTGCCAACCCTGCCGACATACGGACTTCTTGAATTTGCATAATGTTTATTAAAAAAACATAAACGATTCTCATTAGAGTCTTCCATGCTTCTACTCATAGTCACAGTCAAAAGATAACCAGTAAATCAAATAGGACAAATACACGGTTTATACAGACTCTTCACGAAGCCGTCAACCAAACATTCTGTACATCAAACTAAGCAACTATACGCAAAAATTATTGCTGGGAAATGACTTTTTTTTTGGGGGTGTAAAATCACGATTTACGGTAAAACTCAATGTAACGCACTCATAACATTGTGCTGGTGGATGGATTGAATAGTGTGGGGGTCGTGGATATTTAAAACATGTATTGAAAAAAATCAGAACAGTCTTTGGGGACTGCCGATAGAAGTGAAAACAAAAAGTACACAGGCGCCGCCACAGTAGTAGCACTGGTTATGCCCCGCGCATGCCTATGTGGTGCTACGCCGTAGCGGATGCTACGAGTGCTACGAACGGCTACGAAGCGTCACCGCACGTTACGTTACGTGACGATGAGATCAATGTTTTTCCTTCACCCAAAAAGTGCTCAACGCGCTTAAAGAAGTTTTCACTTCAAAAACTTCTGAAAAAGTTGGAACTTTGATCCCCAATATCTCCGTAACTAGAAGCTTCCCAGGTATGGTCTAGAACAAAAACGAACTCGAACGCGCCGTCGACACGGCCTGTCGTCGTAAGACACAAACATCTATGGTCTTCATTTATGACTTATCGAGATTCTGTCTGTACTTGAAAAGAGATTTGACTGTGATATCTGAGTTTGTTTCGGTGTTTCTTCTCATTTGTTCCTAGTTGAATTACTGTATGTTAATCCTAATATGCATACACATACTATCTGTCTACTGTCTCATAGTTTACGAGGAAAAGTTTTTGAATTGATTTAAAAATTGGTTATGGTACATAATTAAAATATCAAATTACGAAATCCGTTTCTTTTTTTTTTTATTAATTAATACTTGATAAATATTCTGCTAATGTTTTTGGTTATCGTTAAGTAAATGTGTTTTACATTATTTATAAGGGATATTTTATTTATTTTTTTAATATTTTAGTAAACAAGAAGCGAAATGTGTTATTAAAATCCATTAGGAAAAGTATTTAGATGTTAAGTAGCCGTTCTTAAATTACTTGTTAACATCTGGTTAAGTTTTATATGTATTATTCATTCCTTAGTTTACCAAGTATTAGTATTTATTATAAAATCAGGCCATCTTTGTCTATGATTTTATAATAATTATACAACGAAAATGTTATTTTAGTAAGTGATCATTCAAGTAATATTATGAAGAGATCTACAATATTTTGAAGTAATAAATAGCCCAGACATATTTATGAAAAATGGTTTAGTTTGTAACGACTTTTCAATGCTTTTATCAGTACTTACGGCTCATGAACTATGATGAATATTGTTCTCAAGAAGCTCTTAGTTTGTTCGACTTATTGACTACTTCGAGCTTTTAGATCAGGTTTATAGGCTATGTGATGTTTATGTTTATTGTAACTTCAAACTTTGAACATTGACAGCCGAAAAAGTTTTGGAAGAGAACTACTGATCCGAGTGCAAAATATTTAAACGCGTTCTCGTAAACGCTGGTTAAAGATGAGGGTCGTTCTTTTATAAATGTATAATTATGTAGTATGCATAATATAACATCACGCCTTGTAATCCCCGAAGGAAGGGCAGATTGTACCTAATAGTACACCGACATTTCGTCAGTTATGTTAAAGTCTCAGGGGATGAACCTATTGCCATCAACCGGGCACCAATCTAGACTCCGTGGCTGCTACTGAGAAATTCCTGATGGAAAAACCCAATAACACTTTCCCCGACCCGGGAATCGAACCCAGGACCTCATGCTTAACAGTCGCGTTTCGGACCACTAAACCAACAGAGGCAGAAGAGGTATTTAATAAACCGCTCTATACTTAAGCATAAATCTTGAAATATGTTATGATTTTAGGAAATAAACTATACTACAACTATAGCTTATGCCCGCGGCTTCGCTTGTGTTCCACTGTCCCATGGGATCATACTACCTACTGGTATAAAAAGTATTATTTATATTAATTAATCCAGGTTATATACTATTTTTGTGCTAAATTTTGATTTGGCCCAAATCCGTTGAGATCCATCCATCCTCGCAAACAAATCTTGAAATATATCATGATTTTATGAAATATTTAACGTGTTAAGTGCAACCTTCGGTCGTAGGTAAAAATATTCACACGACCAGTCACGACTTACGGGATATGATTTTTGCTTACTTCCACTTGGGTGCCAAATGGAAGATTCAAATGCCATTTGACGTGGAAATATTTATGGAATTATGTCTACGGCAAGATTATGTGAAATATTATTTAATAATGTCGCATAATATGGCATAAAATCATGCCAATCCCGTAGGATTAGGGAGAGGACGTACTATCGTGGTCTTTTCCGCCTGACCATTTTAAAATTTATTCGCTTAAATCATGCGGAGGCGCCGAGACACGCCCCCTTAAAGTTTTGGGCCTATTAGGAAAGCGTCAACTTTGGCGCACAAAATAACAATAACTCTCGTTTGGCATGCGTCGTCAGTGCGCTCGGCCGATTCGGTATCTTTTCATTCATTTTTTCTACACAAAGTCAACGGGGCGGGGCTAGAGAGCGTTTTTATGTTGCGAGTGCAAGCAAAAATGAGCTTAGTTGTGGTCAGGCGGGAGTGTCCTCGATAGTACCTCAGTAAACCCACATTTCGCCAGTTATGCTTAAGGCAACTACAGGAGCTAAATTAGCAACTCTATTTGTAGTGGTTCAAACTTCGTTTGAAATTCTGTTAGAATAAAGTTCTAATCGGCTTGCACTACAAAGTGGTTGTTAGGTTACGGTACGGTACGTCATTCACTGCGGGCCGAATAGTGCGAAATGAGTGGTTTTTTGCGAATCAATTGCTTGTAGAATTATTTGCCATAAATCAGAATGATCGCATGTATTTAAAATTTGCTTAAAATTTGTTGTATTATGTTTTCAAAACACACTCATACTAGCAAATATCCTGAATATTGTCATATATTTTTCTGGTTTTGTTTATTGCAGTGAATCATAAATATGTTTTTTTGCATTATAAAACTTGCGTTTAGCTCCTGTAGTACCCTTTAGTTCCATGTATTAGCTAGCGGGCGAGCCTATTACTACTACTACTACACTACTACATCAGCCCATAACGTCCACTGCTGGACATAAGCCTCTCCCATGATGGGAGGAATTGCCGTAATCTCCACGCTTGGCAGGCGGACTGGAGATCGCAGTGATAAAAGACTAACAGAAAACGCTGCTGCCCATTCTCTGGTCTACGGAGGCGCAAGGTGTTCTGCCTCAGACATTAGTCGCCTTATACGACACGCGTAGTGTAATGGGTTGGTTCTATTCTACTCTGCCGGATACCACACGGCTAGCTTATTACTATCAGACAAAAATCACAAAATAATAATATCCAGACGTAATTTAAAGAAATCATCGAAACAGTCACTCAAATTGTAATTTATTATAATTAATTTCATGTTATCACCTAATATCAAGTTACGCGTTAACATAAAATTAATTTCATAAATTCTACCATTCTTAGCGATGACATAATTACGTTTCCTTTGACACGTTTCGACAAAAATACTCCTCAATTTTAAATAAATGTCTTCACATAAATAAAACAAAATTCCTTACAAGCATCAACGACAATATTGCTTTCCGCCGATTATAAAGTAAAAAAAAAAACATAAATCAGGGAACGCATCCATAAAAGACGTTCGATTTTCAAAATAAAGCAATAAATCTACGTTCCTTTGTCAGTGACGACAGAACAGCGCACATTTTACAAGCTAATAATTATTAGACAAAAGGTTATCTTTTGTTCGCGACTGTACCTTCTAAGAAAATAATGTTTAGTGGACGACAATAGTGTTTTGTTCTTGTGGTCTTACTGTTTTGGTAATAACTTTGCAAGTTCTCATGAATGAGTAATAGAGTCAATTAAAAATGAGCCCTAAAACAATAGCACTAGAGTGACATTCACCCTGGCAGAATATTAATACCGTAATTAAAGTAGTATTTTAGTCCAAAAGGAATCTCTAAAGAGCGCACTTTCACATAAATGTTTTATATTCGTCCTTTTGCTACTCGTTGACTTTTAGAATTTCAGTAAAAATATTTGCAGTCCACTTTTGCTTCATCGAGTTCCATTTAATATTAAGTATTTTACAGTAACCGCTCACTCAGTTTTTCTGTGGCGCAATTTTTCCGAGCTATTTGCAGTTTTGCACTTTCTATTTATTGCCCATCACAAGATTGGTAATCAGAAAAATATAGCCACCATTTTTAGGGAAAAAATAAAAATCTTTTTTATTTCACTTTATTCAAACGCTAATTTTGAAGTGGAAAATATACAATTCTCCGTTACTTAAAATCGTGAATATTCTCTTTGAATTTGGTACAATCGCGATGAAAAGTGATTCTGCTCGAGAATCCTTTGTGCCTATGCAAATACGTTTATTAAAACCGGACCCTCTGTCCCTTCAGAATTTATATCTTATTAATTGGGACTAAGTCAGCTATTGTTGTTTTGTGATTAACTGTACCTACGCGTTTGGGGTAGTCTTTTGGAAGTAATGTACGACTAATCGATATTTAGCTCTTTAGAAAAAATGGACCTTTTTGAGTGGCTATTAATGGCTTATACAGGTGAACGAAGTAGAAGCTAATGGCATACTTAGTTTTTATTTCGATCAAAACAAAAAAAAAAAACGTAATTTTTTTTTTTCTAATCTGAAAATTTTACTTGAAATTTATAGCGTTTTTTGACGATAGATCAATTTTTTTCTAAGCAGTGTAAAAATGAAAAAGCTCCTACTCCGTTCACCCAATATACCTATTTTTTTGGAAAGTGATAAAAAATTCATCCGGTATTTTTAACACTGATAGAGAATTTTTCACACGTTCTTCTTCGTATCAATCCAGTTTCTTCATCGTCTTGATCGCAGTCATTACTTACAAACCCAAATTAATTAATTAAGTTAATTTCAAAGCTTGTAGCTTTAAGAAACGCACCGTTGAAGTATTACTTCAGTATCTAGGTATTTCTTGATTTTTTTATTAAGTTATTAATGCCAAAGCTTGTAGCTATAAAAAAGCGCTCTGTTGAAGGATAAATTCTAGCAATATTAGGTATATAGGTATTATTTAGGTGTCAGTGAAAACTCATAAGAATAATATAAAAGATTAATATGTAAGATAATGAAAACAGGAATCATAAAATTACACTTACCGAAAAAAATACAAGAAAGTTAAATCAAATTTAAATAACACAAAATCTTTCTCAACCCAGAAACCCGCAAAAAGACAATCAATTGAATAACGAAACACCATGAAACAGTGACAAACTATGCACTGACAAACCGTCCCTATCCGAATCACCATAATGCCTAATACCGGTGGGGTGCATGCATTATACCGGCTGCACATAGGCACATTAGTATTACCGTAATTCAACTAGGAACATGCTCGATATCCAATGGAAGAATTGACAGAATGTAAATCAAGCATCAATTCATAAAAAAAAAAAAACACACAAATGGCCTTTGTAATTTGCACCATATTTTCATTTTAAATTTAAAGACTTTTCTTCGTGATTATACGAATATTATACTATGAGATAATAGAGATATAGAAATATCAAAAATTATACGAATATTATAATATGAGTCAATAGAGATATAGAAATATCAAAAAAATATCTCAACTAAGAACAAATGGTTGGAATGTACTCACAGATACAGCAACAACAGATAGTCGAGTGCAATTAGACAATGAGGTGGAACGAAGTTTATAGTGGTCGAATTTTCATGGGACTTTTTTTATTGGGTTCCTAGAGGAGTAGAGAGGAATGTTAAAACAAAATATTTGCCGCTCGCGATTTTCTTTGGAATAAGTTTATTTTTTTTCGTTTATGAATTAACTTCAAAAATTTGACAGATTCATATTGTATCATAATAAGGTGACCTACATCCATCCATCAAACGCTAATTTAGTCTTGTTCATTGTTGTCGATGTAATGCATATTTTAAGTATTTTTTGAAAATTTCTAGTAAGTCGGTGCTGTCGCATCGAGATATAACAAAATTAGCTGACAAGCATAACACCCGCTTTGATTTCAAGATAACCTCCTCTTTTTTTGAAGTCGGTTAAAAAGGGCCTAGGTTTCTTTTTATGAATGGCATCTAGCAGGTCTACCTAGGATGTTGTCGTCTGCTTTAACGGAAAATCCTGTGGATGCCTTGAGAAGTTGAGAATAAGGTCTAAAAACTTATTAACTAAGCGATTATACGCTAAGCCCACCCCATAAGGCTCATGTGGGTTAAAAAACCTCGGCTTAGAGCGTCGCTGGGTACAACAGGCAGGCTGGGCCGTAACAAGGCCTAGTTAGTTCACTGATTATCTTTACACTGTGATACCAGAGGGGTGCATAATACCGGCTGCACATAGGCACTGATCAGACATCAAATATTCCGCTTGTAACCCGATTAAGGAGTGTCACAGACGCTGATTGGCTGATTAACATTCGTAGCTATGAATAGTCGCTGAAATATTTGAATTTTAGTTTTGGAACTATAGAACTTTGATTTTCTCTCGTTTTTTAAATTTTATGGAAAACGTTGTTCTAACACCACGTAAGTCAATTTATAGCGGTTTTGATTTTTGATGCCGTTTGTTATAGAATCTGAAGTCGCTTTGTTTCTGAGCCCTCTTTCGCCACGAGCTCCACATTGACAGATTAATGTGAATCGTTGGTTGGATTAACTCAAAGCTAATGGTGTCGATTCTGTTGTGCACAAACTAAACTTAATTTAGGCTATTACTATCTTTTACTAAAAGGCAGTGCGCGAACTACTTTATGCCTTGCGCTTCACCGTGTTTTTAGTCGACATGTTTTTACGTGCACCCTTTAGTTGTATGGAAATATTAGTTCCAATCAAATTTGACAGCTCTAAATTACGTCCGTTTCTTTCCCGTTTTATTAGAGAGAAAAAGATAGCGCAAGGTATAAACTAGTTTGACATCTCTAACTTAGTTCCTAACTATAGCCGTCCTTTTCTCGCACTGCCTTTTAGTAAAAGATAGCAATAGCCTAAATTAAGTTTAGTTTGTGCACAACAGAATCGACACCAAGATCGCTCTTGCCTCTAAATGTTGTTATAAATTGATAAAATTTGATAAGTATGTGTTTTTAAACTTACATAATTCTTGAGTAGTGACAAAATATGTGACTCGCAATGATATTCTATTACACAGATATGTTGTGAGCGCGCAATCGCGAAGACTCGAAAACGAGCCAATTGGCCTGTTTTTCCTTTATTCTGCGTCACTGCGTGTATGTGAGCTGGCTCTGCCCCGCGGCACACTTTTTTCTGTGGTTTTGTAGGTGTATAACATATCTGTTTATTAGAATATCATTGGTGACTCGTGATTCTATTGCCCGTTTCCCAATGTATTAAGGGTCGGATCAGCATGTCATCATCTTCCATGCATCTCGTCATCTCAAATGTAACTAATATAGTGAAAATCATACAGTATTGTATAGTACTCAAGTCTCAAAGTAACATACATAATATGAACATCTAAATTCTAATTGGTCATAATTTATGCACCACACCACCCTGTGTTTTGAATAAATAACGAAAGACAATATCGTGTAGGTAGGTTCGTTTGATAATGTTGGAGGGTGTGGTGTGAGCAATGGGGTGTTTTACTACAAATATACCTCATTCACGAGCGAGTAAGTTTAAAATAATGTAAACAAATATAAGTGACTTTTTTAACACTTTCCAAAAAAATGGGTATAATAGGTGAACGGAATAGAAGCAAATGGTATACTTAGTTATTATTTTCTTTGTTTTGAAAAAAACTGAAAAATGTTAAAAAAAAAAAAAAAAAAGTATTCGTATTTTTTTTTTCAAAATTTCTTTTTTTCTAATATGAAAAGTTTACTTGAAATTTGTAGCGTTTTTTGATGATGGATCAAATTTTATCTAAGCTGTGGAAAAAACAGAAAAAAACTAGGTAAGTATCCATAAGCTTCTACTCCGTTCACCTAATATACCCATTTTTTTTTAAAGTGATAAAAAAGTCATCCGGTATGTGGTTTTTGAAAAACCACTTTTATACCCTCAGTAAAGTACAGTTTGCGCCACAACTTATTTTTTTTACCCTAGCATAAAGTAGATATAATTGTTGTAATGGAAATAACAGCTAATAAAACAGCCTATTTCGAATAAAACAATATTTAAATTTTTCGTTACATTTATTACGTGTACAATCGTGGCAATAAGAACTTAATGGCAATCAAGAAAAAAGCAGATTTGTAGACACAAAAAATCTAACAAGGTAAAACTTTTAAATTCACACTTTCAATTCTTTATAAACTAATATTTCTTTGAAGAATCCACAAAAAAGTTAAAACAAAAAAGGGTTTACAAATCAAATAAACTTGGGGGCGAATTGACAGACTCAAGTATCAAAATAGTAGCTATTTTACAATAACAAGTACTCATTACCAGCAGCAACTCTTCAGAAACGTCACCATATAATAGCCAAATTATCTTTTGTAAAGAGTCTTATATTTTTATAAAAACGACACGAATTGAGGGTCAATTTGGTTTCTTTGGTTATTTGGAGTGACTCTCAACGTGGCCAATTAGCTCCCCTTGGGTGAATATGTCGTTACGGGGATAGGCGGGAAGAGCGCACCACGGTACGACTTTTTAGTCGCAATATCGAGAAGTCGGGATTGACAATGATGTCGATTCTGTTGCACAACAGAATCGACATCATTGTCAACCCCGACTGATAGCAATAGCCTAAATTAAGCTAAGTTTGTACTAAGCTTAATTTAGGCTATTGCTATCTTTTTCTTCTCTCTAATAAAACGAGAAAGAGACGGTCGTGATTTAGAGCTGTCAAATTTAGTTGGAACTAATATTTCCATACAAATGAATGGTGCACGTAAAAACATGTCGAAGGCATAAACTAGTTAGACATCTCTAACTTAGTTCATAGATAGCCGTCCTTTTCTCGCACTGCCTTATTGTAAAAGATAGCAATAACCTAAATTAAGTTTAGTTTGTGCACAACAGAATCGACACCAATATTAATAGACACTAAATCATCTGCCTAGACTTTTTCCAAGTATGCTGGGATCGGCTTCCAGTCTAACTGGATGCAGCTGAATCGTACATGGAGTAACAGCCTCAACTCTACCACCCAGTTACACGACATCTCTTGGTGAAACTTGGTGAAAATTAAAGCTAATTAAAATACGGAGTTTAAGGCCTGAAATTCTGCTACGCTGATGTCAGTCGCGTACGTCGGTTGCTCGTACAAGTAAACATTGTTCTTTATAGCGCCATACTGCGACGCTAACGTCAGCGGCGCGTATGTTGCTACATATTTCTCGCTGACGTACGCGACCGACGTCCGCGTAGCAGGAATTCAGATCTAGAGGTTTTTTCCCCATCCTGGACAATTACGACTTACGCCATATTACGTCGACGAAAAGTGCCTTCTATTAAATTGCTTTAAAATGACGGCAGTTCAAACACGTTTCAAATGTCACAAAACTTTAATTAAACAGAAACTTGGGTAGCACTAATCAAAAGCCACAATTTTAAACCCACAGTACCTACGGGCATCTTTCAAACCGGCCAAAAAAAAAGGACTACCTGCGACTGTGCGACTGCGACTAAAAATTCGCACAGTGTGCGCTCTCAAACCGGTAACCAGGACCCCGTCGCCTAATTATGTACGAGCAGGATTTTGGTTCACATCCATGACGTACCGGCTTAAAGGTCCGTTGTGAAATTGGAGCTTCTGAGCGAATGCGTAATGGACTTATTAATTAAAAATTATTATTACTTCGGTTGAATGAAGAATGGTGGCCTAATGGTAGCGTTCCTGAGTTACGTGTTACATCGTGAGGAAACCAGCAAGCCTGAGAGATTTTTCTCGACGGAATATAAATCCTAGTCTCATCATCTGCCTAGCCCTGTCCCAACTATGTTGAGTTCGGCTTCCAGTCTAACCGAATGCAGCTGAATACCAGTATTTTACATGGAGCGACTGCCTATCTGATCTCCACAACCCAGTTAGTACTGGGTAATACGATACCCCTTGATAAGACTGGTTGTCAGACTTTCGGGCCACTGACTATACCTGTTACGACTGTCAAAGACCTACAAATGACAACCGGGACCAACTGCTTAACGTGCTTTCCGAGGCACGGAGGAAACTCGGTTTGTGGTGGTCACCCATCCACAAACCAACCTAGGCAAGCGCGGCTTAACCTGAAGATTGATCCGAGCGGCCACGAGCTCTTCCAATGTAAGGCCTAGTCTGGTCCCTGACCACACAATAAAGAAGAATTAGTGGCGGTACTTTCATACAAGCCTATACAAGCATGCCTTGCACTTATAGCCTAATACACTTCATAATGCTAGGTTTTCTGACCAGTCTGCAGCCATATGGGCTTGCCGTATTGTTAGCTCCTAAGCACGTCACTGACTTCTAAGGTCAGCTGGGCACTTCATCATCAACTGCCAAGTCTTTACCCACCTAAATGATGGAGTCGGCTTCTAGGCTAAACGGATTCAGGTGAATATCCGTATTTTATATGGAGCGAGGTCTATGGAGTTTGTTTGGATCATAGGAAATGGCGTCATTTCGTTTTTTGTCTACCTCCATGGTTAGTAGTTTGAGTTTATGTGTAAGTACAGGGTGTAAATAACCTCATCACGAAGCCGTCAACCAAGCACTCTGTACATCAAAATAAGTAACTTTACGCAAAAATTATTGCTGGGAAACGACTTTTTTTTGGGGTGAAAAATCATTGTTTGTGGTAAAACTCAATGTACCGCACTAAAAACATTTTGCTGATGTATGGATTGAATAAAAATATTCATTCAAAACTTGTATTTTAAAAAAAAAATGTCAAAAAGTTGGAACTTTGACCCCCAATATATCCGTAACTAGAAGGTTCCCAGGTATGGTGTAGAACAAAAAAAATATCGCAATGACGGAGAGAAGTGCTTTTTGGCTTCGTTAAAAGGTTTTTTATACCCTTTATAGAGCGAGTAGGTATTACTTTGATAAATTTATTTCATCATCTCTGTTCTCGAAACGGTGAAGGAAAACATCGTGAGGAAATCGGCATTTCGTAGAACCAAAGCAGATGACTTCTAGCCGCGTGGACAGAGAGGAGGCCCGTCTCCCAGCAGTGGGAACATTGTAGGCTTCGGTAGTGCGGTATGCTGTGCATGAAGTTGGCTATGACAACGATTTATTAGATTGACTGCATCTCCTTTCGCATTTAAACGAAGCAAAATATGTTGTGGTGTGTCGAACTGTCGACAGCCTTAAAAGTCGGAGTATCGTAAAATGTCTTACGTACCTTATAAACATCAGGTTTTAAGTTTGTTTCTGAATTTACTCTTTATTGTACAGTACCAAAAAGTTCCTGGAGAAACCGCTACATGAAACTTCGTGGATGCTCATTTAAAATAATAATTTGTTGTACAATCTTCTTGTAACAATAAATCTTAAAGTTATCATGTATGAGGCTCAGACCAAATAAAAAACCAAGACATAGCGCTGCGAACAAATAAAGTGAAGCCAGCGCAAAACTAAGCTCCGCTCTGTGCGTACGCGCTCACACGCACACATTTACATCAAACTACAATTAAACTACGCTCAAAAATGCACACATGTTTACGAAACCGGCATCACTTTATTGTTCGCAGCGCTGTCTTGGTTTTTTATTTTGTCTGAGGTTATGAAAATCTGCCTATAACAGAATAATATCTTAGTCGTGATAAATGATTTCTTCTTATTCTTCCACTTTTGGCCTTCTAATGCTGAGTATAGGTCTCTTCCAAATGTCTCGTTTGGCGGTTTTGTCTCATGGCTATCCAGTTTCTTCCGGCCACTTAAATCAGATAAATGACTATGTAGGTAATGCTTTTCACTAACTTGGCGACACCTAACTGAATGCCTAAGTAAAACCGCTCTGCTAAATTAGTATGGAGAGCCAGTTCCATCAGTAAAACATACATAAAAGGGTGTCTAATTGAGAATGTACAATAATAATAGCCCCAAAGCCACCATTGGTAATGATTTATTCTAATTTTCCCCTTCAAAACACATCGCGATTAGGGGACACTAACTTATGGTCAATTGTTCACCCCTGGACTTTCTACAAATATAGATCTGATATAATTTCTATATCACATAATTTAACAATGGCCACATTCCAAAAAATCATAAGAACAATATTTAGAAATGTTATCTGGATCTAAAATGTCGGCGTCTCAGTATTCATTAATTAATTGTTCCATATTTTATGAGGGATACATTATACCTGAGACTTTCCCCTTCGCTGGTACGGTAAAAGGACATCTTGCTCTAATTTGGGCTTCCACTCAAAGCTACGCTATAATCCGCTTAGCTTTACTTTGAAAGCAGGAATACTTATGGCGACTTGCGCTAAAGTACTCAAGTATAGTGCAGCAAGGTTGTTATAAGGCTTGAATTTATTATGTAGAGTAAACTAACTGTACCTATACATTATTAATTAAAAACTAAGTATTAAATAAACTAACAACAACCTAGACGGGCATCAAAAACGCCTCCTCAACGCTGTCAGCTGGTAATGTGCCCAAGAGACTGGCGGCGTTGCCACGTTGTATGGCAACACTTAGCCTCTGGCCAAGGTAAGAGCCAGCCTTTGGGTTACGGGTAGCGTCAACTAGGCGTTTTGAAATTTCCTCGGACCCCCACAGCCCCAAAGGATTAACCCCAAAGACTGGTAAATAAAGATTCCACAAAGGTTACTACAAGCTTGAATGTATGTATACGTACTTGTATGTCAGAAGTGAGCGGTTGAAACATATTATGTAAAAATGTATTAGAAAATAATGATGGCAGCTTTGGTTCCAACTATGGCCACGCGCCAAATCAGCCATGCAGAATTGTAGCTTACATGTCTTGGATAACCATGTTATCACAAATCAGTTTTTTTTTGCGTAATTAATGCAAGTTACTTGCATGCTGTTGTACATGAAGCTGGCATGCTTTCTTGACTTAGACAGGATGAATGTGAATTTGCTAGTGAAACTCCACAACCGTTAAGGGTACTACAGCTGACGGCGAGGTCAATGGCCGCTGGTCGTGTAGTCTTTGAACGTGTACAGTACAAGAGCACAACAACCACTAACATTATTATTTCTTCATTTCTGCAATCTTATCTAGCGTCCATATTTTTGGTAATTTTAGCAGTTCATAGAAAAATTTTTCAACTTAATTTTTTATTTAGATTAAAAAAATAAACTAAAAGTTAAACTTACTTTGTATCCTTTTGATGCTAAATATTCAGTCCTAATTAGAAGTTTCTTTTCTCATTTGAATAATAAATTGCAAAAGAAAAATTAACTAGAACTTTTCACTTAATTAATCTGTCGGTGACTTTTGTAGTCCGTTCAAAGTTAAATAATGATATTGTAGTATTTTTTTCTTGAATGTACATGATTGATGAGGTTTCAGTCACTAAGTTTTGTTGAAAAATGCTTTATTTTTCTATTGTATTAGACTAATGATGTATTGTTTATTTGGCTTTCAAATTGGATTACAAGCAATCCGTTGTCCAATACAAAAGTTCAATACCTAGTCGACCCAATTGTATGAGACAGCTGATTATTTTTTGCGATTATGATGGTGGTCCCATAGAGAAAGTTATTCAGTTTAATGAATCATATCCTGAAATATGACCACAATTTTCTGATACATTTTTTATGACATCATAGTAGTATATCGTCAAAATATAGCTTAAAATTCGCCCACAGTGGGAATCAATCCCAAGAAATATAATATCTCGCACAGTTTTTTCCCTCTCAAATGAAATCCTCAGAGAATTCCCATCAAGATCCCATAGCCCATTGTTTGAAGCCCACCCTTTGCTTTATTTGGCATAAGTAGGAAATTTTAATGGCCGCCATAAAAAAAAAACGGAGGACGAATTTTAAACTTTTAATGTTCGGCCGACCGACCATAGACATTATGAATAATATATTTATAATTCTATCTTTTTTTTCTGAGTATCGGGCATTCGGGCGCGTTTGTTTTCTGGTTCTAATCGTCAACGTGATCAAATATTGTTATGTGACATGAATAAAAAATGGTGACCGCGATCGTGAAAGGGGAGGAAGCGAGCTTCGGTAAAAGTTTCCGTATATACGCATTGTGAGCAAGGGATTAAAATATTAATAAACTTGGGTGCAAAGTTTGTTCTAGTTGGTTCTCATAATCCGTCATTGCGTACAAAATTCATGATGTGTACGGTAAATTGTTGAAGGATGAAGTTTATTGTGACTTTGGTTCCTGTTTTAGGTGTGGGATTATTAATATTTTTTGTGTGCATCATCACCCTGTTATAATCCATGCAAGGAGTTATCTTCATTTTCTTATGTTACCTCAATTTCTTATGTGATACTAGCGGACGTCACGCGGTTTCACCCGCGTAGTTCCCGTTCCCGTGCGAGTACGGGGATAATATATTGCCTATGTTACTCGCTGATAATGTAGCTATCCATTGCTGAAAGATTTTTTTAAATTGGTCCAGTAGTTTTTAAGTTTATTCGTTATATACAAAAATACAAATCTTTCCTCTTTATAATATTAGTATAGATTCACAAGGAACTGTACCTATTAGGTTTTTTCATAGTAAAAATGCGTCAGTACATTGTCTGTAAGTAACTGATTGAATTTGAGATTTTTAAATAGTCGATTTCACTTTCTTTTCCAGCTGTGGGACAGAATAGACATACAAAAAACACTATAATGGTTTTTCAGATATGTATTATCATCAATGATCACCCTCAACTCTACGTTTAATAAACTACATTTTTAGTCCCAAAATAATGAAACATGATCAATCAAACCATTTTAAATTAAATTTCAAGTAACAGGCAGACATTTTAAACATTAATTTTGTTTCAAATCTCGTCTGTTTTTGACAAGACTTATATTAATCCGATGGTATTTGAAACGAACAGGCTTTTGGACAAAGGTCGGTTTAATATTGTAGGCTGTAGCTAATAATAAAATAGTTGGAAAATTCATTTTGATATTTCGTATAATATTCCCAATGGAATCATTTGCTTTGTTTGTTTGTATTACGTCACTCTAACTCTTTTAATGGCTTTTGGGATTAGAATCATTAATTTAATTCATCCCTACTATATTAATATTATAAATGCGAAAGTAACTCTGTCTGTCTGTTACCTTTTCACGCCTAAACCGCTGAACCGATTTTGATGAATTTTGGTATAGAGATAGATGGAACCTTGGGAAAGGACATAGGGTACTTTTTATCCAGATCCCGATCCCGATCCCGGAATTATACGGGTGGAAACGCAGAGTGCAGTTGTGTATCGTATATCCCTACTAAATGAATTTTGGTATAGAGATAGATGGAACCTTGAAACGGTTGTGATCATTCAACATTGATGGTGATTGTGATGGTGATCGTGATGGTGATCGTGATGGTGATCGTGATGGTGATTGTGATGGTGATTGTGATGGTGATTGTGATGGTGATGGTGATTGTGATGGCGATTGTGATGGCGATTGTGATAATGATGGTGATATTGATGGTGACTGTGATTGTGATGGTGATTGTGTTGGTGTTTGTGATGGTGATGGTGACTGAAATAGTGATGGTGATTGTGATAATGATTGTGATATTGATGTTGGTTTTGATAGTGATGGTGATTGTGATAATAATGGTGGTTGTGACAGTGATGGTGGTTGTGGTGATTATGAAATTTGGCACATCGATAGTTTATAACCTGGATTCACATGTAGGACACTATTTATCCCTTTAGTATGATTCAGTGGGACAGTTACCGAACTTTACGCGGGCGAAGCCGCGGGCAACAGCTAGTGTACGAATAATTAAAAGCAGACTTAAATAAAACCCGACTAATTTCTGCCTCATTGGGGGCGTCCATTAATGATGTGAGGCAGTTTTGGCAATTTTTCGACCCCCCTTCCCCCTTGGTGAGATTTTGTGAGATTTGATTTGACCCCCTCACCCCGCTCCCAATCTCACGTGAGATTTATCAAAACAATTTTACACTGTTTTTTGCGGGAAAAAAACTACGTGATATTTGCCGAGACCCCCTTCTCTCCCTCGTGAGATTGGGTGAAATTCGGCTCGACACCTTCCCCCCCCCCCCCCCCCAAACGCCTTATGTAATTAATGGAAGCCCGTTTAGTGTTGTGTTCACAAGCTCTGAAGATACCTACTCATCTGCCTATCCCTCCGGATACAACAGGCGTAATGTTACGTTAGAATATTGGCCGGAAGGACAAGTAAAATGTTGACTGTTTTAATTAAATCCAGGGCTCCAAACCATCTAGACACAAATCAGAATAAAGCTGGTGAATTATAAGCACTAGTTTTCGAACTCGGCTTCTCTTGCATACCTAGAATGTTAAGTAGCTATCCCGCAAACTATGTTGACGATAGTAATGCCCGTTGTCACAAACAATAAGCAACACCTACTCTAGCGTTGTTGGAATTTGAACTCTCAGCACCTTACCGAACGCTAAAGATCTAACTGAACACTTTTATTAAGGTGCCTTGTTAATACGGGCTTCAGATTTGACAGTATTAAGACAACTCTAGCTAGATCCGCTGAATTCGCGCTCAAATGACGTTGTCTATTGAAGGTATATATGTTACGGCTAATAGCCGAAGTGCGGCTACACCTAGCTTTACCCGGCTAGAACTAGGTGCAGCCGGCCATATGCGGTTAAACCTAGGTGTATCCTCTTATCTTCGGTTAGAACTAGGTTTAGCCTTCATCATAGCGGCTAGAACTAGGTGCAGCCACACACCGGTGGTTAAACTTAGGTATATCCTATTTATCATCGCCTGGAACTAGGTTTTCAGTTCAGTAATGAGGTGGTTGATGACAAACTAGTTTTGCCTAGGCCGACTTGGAGCACCCCGACACAGACACATTTTTTTTATATATAAGATAGGTATACAGGTTGTAAACAGACTTCACGAAACCGTCAACCATGCATTCTGTACTTACATCAAACTAAGTAACTCTACGCAAAAAATATTGCTGGGAAACGACTTTTATTTCGGGGAGAAAAATCACGTTTTACGGTAGAACTCAATGTAACGCACTCGAAACATTGTGCTGGTGGGTGCATTAATAATATAATAATATATCATTTAATTCAAATAACAAAGGACCCATATCATATACCTTACAAACTAACATACATATTTTTAAACCACAAAAACCTAATTAATATCGTTGCGTTAGTCATGTTGCGCTGCGTGGTGTTGCGTAGCCTTCCGCGGAATCGCCGATAGATGACACCTTTCGGACAAAACCTTCCTTGAGGAAGATCTCAATATATAGAGTCGGCACTCGCAGCACGAACGATTAAGTAGTACGGGGCTCGTGGAGGTATTTAAAGTGAAGTAATAACAGCAACCGACGACCGATGGCCGATGGGGCCGAAAAGTTGTGGAGTGGCGACCGCGAACCGGAAGACGTTGCGTTGGAAGGCCTCCCACTAGGTGGACCGATGACCTGGTGAAGGTTGCGGGAATCCGCTGGATGCGAGTCGCACGGGACCGTTCAATGTGGCGACACTTGGGGGAGGCCTATGTCCAGCAGTGGACGTCTTTCGGCTGAAATGATGATGATGATGATGAATAACAGTAAAAACATCATGTACTAAAAAGTTGGAACTTTCGGCTTCGTTAAAGTACTTTTACTCTGTATATGCACTGTTGCGTTCCAGAAATAGAATGCATTAGTATTTCCATATACAATCCTGATATTCGGCTCGGCAGGTCTACTACATAAATGATTACCCCTTGCCTCTGCCTTCAAGCAAATTATTCAAATAGGAGCAGCCTCCATTAATCGATTGGAGAGGACCTCTCGATTCCCAGACTCGATTCTTAATCGATTCCAGATTGGACAGTTTATCATTCGATTACATCTACCGAGACATTATTTAAGTTAATCGATATGCAAATTCGTTGATGAAATGACAACACTGAAATATGATAGTTGTATTAATTTGTGTTTAATTAGTCGGTTACGCATACTGATTTCGATGCTATTGTTTCGAAAACAATGATTGGAAACTAGAAATTAATACATTCATAACCGTTGGTTTACAACAGTAATCTGCAATAATCGATACTCTTAAACATAAGAGGTGTACCATGTATATCCACATTTCGCCAGTTATGTTTAGGTCTCATGTAATAGGGGGCGAGCCTATTGCCATCATCTGGGCACAAATCCAGACTCCGTGGCTGCTACTGAGAAATTTCTGATAGAAAAACCCAATAACACTTTGTTTGGCCTGGGAAACGAACCCAGGACGACATGCTCAGCAATCGCGTTTGCGACCACTATACAATCGATACTCAATTATCGATATCAATACATCCTCACTATAGCTTCAGAGTCTGTTCTAGAATTCCTCAATCAAACATTGTCGGTCCTCACTGCATATTCTCATTTTAAATCGCCCCCGTTCTCAATAAAACGCCGCCCAGACGTCTGCTCGGCGTCTCGGTCGACACAATAGTGATAATGAAACATGCATTACAGCGCCTTTTGTGTTTCCCCCACCACTTTCCGCGCAGCCAATCATGGCGCCTTTGAAGTGGATCCAGGGGTTAATAAATTTAAAATATACCTTCAATGTTGAGTTTCTTGGCGATGATGAATTATAAAAATGTTCTTTTGAACTCTTGACTTTGTTTATACTTGGAATTAATAATGGATGGTGTATTACTTTCGTCTTGTTTTTCCTGTGATAAATAAAGTATTAGGCAAGATTTTGCCTAGGGATGAATTTCATAATCTGAATTTTTAATGAGCATATTTTTTTAGAATATAGCTAGGCATTTTAATACCGAGATAATATAGATACTTCTTTGTGCAATGTGAAATGAAGTGAGTAATTAGAGAAAATCCGCAGAGATGATAGGTATCACTGACATAAAAAAAATGTTTTTTTGTTAATGACGAAAATGTGAGGAAAGTTCTGAGTATGAATGTTGATGGGTTTAAGAAAGAGTAGAGGAAGTCCAAAGAAACGATGGATGGACAGAGTGAAGGATGATATGGGTAGAATGGAGGTGACTGTTGAGATGACGAGTAATAGAGAAGGAAGAAGAAGACATGCTGGGCCGGCCTTAAATTAATTGGGATTTTACTTTGATTTAATCAATCTCCTACCCCTGTAAGAGAACGTTGATTAAATCAAAGTTAAAACCTGTTTTCTGAGAATGGCAGGTTTTAATTATAATTTTAACACGAGATCATGGTAAACATATCGATGATTTTAACACAATTTCCAAGTAACAGGTCATAATTCTGACTACCGCTAACAAAATGACCATCATCATCATCATCAGCCTATTAATGTTCCCACTGCTGGGACACAGGCCTCCTCTCTATGAGAGCGAATAGGCTATAATCCACCACGCGGGCCCAGTGCAGATTGGTAGATGTAACATGTCTTCGATTTTTTTGGTTCTAGGACATGCCGGTTTCCTCACGATGTTTTTCTTTACCGTTTTGAGAGCAGTGGTGATGAAATAAATTACACAAAGTAATGCGCCTGTCTGGGTTCGAACCCATGACTTACTGTTCGTCGGGGCCGCCACCACTGGGCTACCGCTGCTCTCTCAGACTACAAAATGACCCGACACTGCTCAAATATTTGAATATGATTAAATCCGATAATACATGTAATATCGACACAATATTCCCGCGAAATACTCCCAATTCCCGGGACGTATCCCAGTCCTAGATCGCGCCGGGAATTACAAATGTAGTTATTGAGAGTCATATTTGATATTGAGATACCATATTTTATGTCGACACGATATTACGTCAAAATTGAATTCTTGCTGAAGAAAGTCATCGGAAACTGATATGTGAACTAAAATGTAACATTTTCGTGTTCGAAGATTTTTAGTGGACGTGTGAATTGACGGTTTCTTTACACGGTTTTCTAATGGAATAGGTATTTTGCCTTTTGAAACTTGGAGTAATGGAAATTGATCTGTAGTCGCTCATATCTGGTCAATTTCTTGTGAAGCAGTACCTATCTGAGACTAGCTGCAGTTAGTTGAACTTCGATTTTTGATCAACTTTGATCTTCGGGACAGGTAAATGTTTAATGAAATATGGGATTCATAAAATATGGGTTTAATAAATTAATTGTCAGTATGAAGTCGTATTTAAGAAGATAATGAGAGAATTCATCATCATCATCAGCCTATTAATGTTCCCACTGCTGGGACACAGGCCTCCCCTCTATGAGAGGGAATGGGCTATAATCCGCCACGTGGGCCCAGTGCGGATTGGTAGATGTCAAATGTCTTCGAATTTTTTGGTTCTAGGACATGCCGGTTTCCTCACGATATTTTCCTTCACAGTTTTGATAGAAGTAATGCGCCTGTCTGGGTTCGAAACCAAGACTCACTGTTCGTAAGTCGGGGCCGCCACCACTGGGGCACCGCTTCTCTCTCTCTCGGAGAATTCATAAAAAAACTTATTTGCTCTTGTACTTTTTTTGTGTTTCTTAGATGTCGGTTTCTTTTGAAACCGACATCTAAGAAACACACTAAAAAAGTCTAGAATAACTTTTTTTTTCCTTCCTTCCTTGTAAAAATATTTGATGACCAGTAAGTACCTAATTAGTTTTGCTACATCTGATTAGATCGTTGAATAATGTTTGCGCATGAGATACATATAGTATTGTTTAGGTAGGTATCCATTATTACAATATTTTTTGTAAAGGGAACTTTTCAAATATCTAGAATTAAAAATATTAAAATCATCCCTAAGACCGGGTCTCTTTTCATTATCCACCCACGCTAAAAAACTAACACAAAAACCCATTAACAAAATTTCCATCCCAACAGTTTCCAATACACACAGTTATATATTCACGTCTTCCGAAACAGAACCCACATTCAATATGCCCCCAGACAGCGTGCCGTTAGATCATTTGCGGTGGGTCACAAATAGTGACGTTACGCGATAGTTCCCGGGAAATCCCGGGATTACGGGACTCTTGGTGAATTATAAAAAGTAGAATCGTACCGTGGATAAATCTCGTCTGGCGTTTTTGTTTAAAGAATCTGAGAAAGGATGTTGATTCTCAGTTCGTTGGAGTCTGATTCTAAATGCGTTTTAGATTTTCTGAGTTTGTAATGCGTTAATTACGTTCTACTGTAAAACTGGATGAAAACAAGAAATCCATTTCTGGAATGCCAGCTTGAGCAACGTAGCGTTTATTGTTTTAGTAATGCTTAAAAACATATCCTTTAAGCAGATAAAATTACCTATAGTGTCATGTTGCCAAAACCCGGGAAGTTCAATAGTCCTGCAAAAGCAACCATTTACTCCCATCACTAGTTATGATAGCTACAACCCAGACATTACCGTCTGAGTGAAACCGCAGGCAACGCCAGAAGACGGCGCTAGTTACAAATTGGCCCCTTCAATTATTTGTCCAATGATGATGCGGAATCAATGGCTTATTGAGTATATTCAGATTAAAATGGCGGATATATTTCAAATAATGTGGATTTTAAGATGCATATAAATCAAACAATAATTCGGATAATTATTATTATTTATTTGTTTTATTTATTTATTTACCACTAATTATAGCATCATTACAGATTGGTCCAATACGATGCTATAATACTTACATACAATATAGAAAACATACAATAACAACACATAAAATAGAAAAACACACAATTACCCAGTAAAATTAAATAATATTATTATAATTGAACACAACAATGTGTTCATAGTTGAACCCCTTTTTCAATTATTATTTGTGCCCTCTGGATAAATCTCGACAGGTTTTGACCAAATATATCATCCGATACCGTTATAATATTAATAATACGTGCAGCTCGCGACATAGGGAACGACGAACTACTCTAACGTTACAAATAATACTGTACGTACAGGACTAAAAATTCCTACATACCTAAACACACTGTATTTTTTATATAGGGATAGGCAGAGCCTACAGACCGCTTGCCACGATTCTTAAACCCGCAGCGCCATGTTATCGTGTTATAATAACACAAAACATGTTTTGCTAACATAAGGGGGCGTGGGCTAACATAAAATGTTCTCCGCGACGAACGGAGAGAACCTGTAATGGTGCGATCCCACAGTGTGCCGCACAAATGATCGCGCACAAGTTTTGGTGGGATCGCACCATAATGATAACATGTTTTGTTAGATAATGTGCGCTGCGGAAACGGCTTTACATAGGTACTCCTTTTGTTTCGTCCACGTTCACACATATTCAGAACTTAAGGTGCAAGTTGGCAGCGGGCGACACGAAGCCGCCGCAGACGACGTGTCGTCACTTCATGTCACCGCGACACGTCGCCGCCTCATGTCGCTGCAGTCATAATTTCGAAGCATTTCGGCGTCAGCGACACTACTGATCTACGGTCGGGCGACACTTGCGTCTGCCGCTCGATGACGCGTCGCTAGCTTCATGTCGCTTGCTTCGGAGGGAATTTTCTAGAAATACATAGAAACCAGTAGTGTCGCTGCGACACGTCGTCTACGGCGGCTTCGTGTCGCCCGCTGCCAACTTGCACCCTATATGCTTCTTTTGCATAATATATTTTACACGTTATGTGACGTTAGATATTTATATCTGTTTTGACTCCTTTTAGCAGAACTAACACCCAATTGATCAACAAAGCCACTTCACAACAAAATGCACACAAGATAACCTACTTTTCCTCAATCCTTACCCCATCGCATCCTAGCCAGCTTACCCTGACAGCTAAGTAAACAGACGGATGAGCTAGCAATCACTTAATGGTATCCTGGGACTAGTCTGAGAGGAACTAGGTACTGGCATGGGATTTAAATGATAGGAAAATTCTGGAGCTTAAGCTATAGAAAGGATATATTTGTTGACTGTATTTTGTGGATGATTAAGGGCCTAACATGCCTTAAATGGCTTAACATGATCCTCCGTTACGCCTAAAATACTGCAGCATTAATTTTGAAATAAATATATGGTAAGTTGAGGATTAATGCTAGGTACTATGTGTGACGAAAACACGATTCCGTAAACTTTTCTCGATAGAAAAAAAATCCAAAGTTACCTCCCAATCGAACAATACACCGCTGGTATTCAAAAAGTACTTCAAATTAGATTATGAAACTTTGCATACTAACTGAACTAACTATAAAGCAGGTCTTATGTGTTTTATTCTTTTAGTCCAATCAATAGATTTTTTGTAAATCGCAAAAAACCACTCATTTCGCACTATTCGGCCGCAGTGACTCACGTAACAACTGCTTTGTAGTGCAAGCTGATTAGAACTTTATTCTAACAGTATTTCAAACGAAGTTTGAACCACCACAAATAGAGTTGCTAATTTTAGGGTTAGAAGGGCCTTAAAGTGGCCGGATGAAACTGGATAGCCATCAGTGGCGAACGATCCATACAACTCGATTCCTATTCCCTTTGAAAATAGCACAGTCAGTATTTTATAGACAAATAATAGAATCACATTAAAGATATGTACTCCGGCTTACTTCTTACAAAAATTGGCCCTTCGCTACTGATAGCCATGACACAAAACTGCCAAAAGTGGAGAGATTTGGAGGACACCCAGCACTCACACACACACTCACTCACACACACACACACACACCCACACACACTCAGCATTGGGTGGCCAAAGGTTAAAGAAGAGAGAGAGAGAGTGTGGATGAATAGTTCTATTCTTCTTTTTCGTGACGCTGGCCAGTGTTTTATATTTTATAAGGATAGAAATTCGCCTCTTCTACGGCGTTGTCAGTGGCAGCACTGTAGGAGTCACTTCGGGTGCGTGTTTTGGGGCTCAGAAAGTAGGAGGGACGGCGCGCTATCGATAAGTAGAGATTGATTAAATCCAGCTTTGCTCGTACGGTTTTTACCTTTTTTAATATTAGTGTAAACAAAATAATTAATAATTTATGATAGTTAATAATTTAAAAAAAATGAAGAGATTTTAGATATGTTTATATCTTATAAAACACATATAAACGGGTATTTTCGCGAATTTTTACCTTTTAATATTTGCCCGACGTTTCGACCGGATTGCACCAGCCGTGGTCGCGGGAAGACCACACCACCACCACGACCACGGCTGGTGCAATCCGGTCGAAACGTCGGGCAAATATTAAAAGGTAAAAATTCGCGAAAATACCCGTTTATATGTGTTTTATAATGTGTTTTGATCGTGAAAGTTTAAAAAAGACAAATGTTTATATCTTTAAAATAAGAAGTAAGAAGAAGAAGAAGAAGGAAGTGTTGACTGCTGCGCGTGCAGATGAGATAATTCAATAGATTTGTTTTATAAAAGGCAGTCTTGAGAATGTGTCCAGATAAGCAGTTAAATCTGGATACCTACTTGTAATTTTGTTATGTCAACAAAATGCCATACTATACTAAAAGCTTATATAAATGCTAATGCTATACTACTTTAAGTGTAGTGAAAAACCGTGAAAGTCTAAAACAGTGCATTAAGTCGAATCGCCACAACGAAGATTAGTGTTAGCAGCCTATACATAGCTGTTCATTATCTACCTATGCATGTATTTACAGTCCACATTACTTTAAATTAGTTAGTGAGAAATAAACCTTTATAAAGGGAACACGTCTATTCATTTCGAAATCCTGCAAACACAAATATCAACCTTATCGCTACAAACACAATAAAATGCCATAATTTTAGTATTACGTGTAATTTTTCATAAAAACAATGAGAGAGGTCGTCGGTTTAATCAGCCTTCAAAGCTAAAGTTAAAGAAAGCTAAAGAAGTCTGTGATGGAATGAGCGTGCCTAGAAGATGCCCATCTTCTAGGCATGCTCATTCCATCACAGACTTCATCCATCGTTTTACAACTCTACCTAACCGTTCGGGTATAACAGGCGTGATGTAATATTATGTTATGTTATATTCAATAATGGACCTTTAAGGCTTTATTTCCTTCTCATTAACCCCATAAAAAGTCGAAGAGTTTGAGATAAACCAACATTTTGTTGTCCACGGTTCAACAAACTTAGTGTGTATCCTATAAAATAGTTATATCCATTATGTCTGAATATGTCATTTAACTAAGTGGCACTGTGTAGATACGACGGGGCATAAATAATTTTATGTCTATCATAGAGTTTCGTATCTCTATGGTCTGCTGGTCAAAGACCGTAAAATGCTGGACGGTTTTTTTTTATATGGGGTCGTTGCGGGATGAATCTGTTGGTTATTTATTTATTTATTGACACACCAACAACTTATTCACTAAATCACTTACATTAAGTAATTAGATTTTATTTATTTTTTCTATTGTTTTTTTTTATTTTTTCTATTTTCTTTTATTTTTTTTACTTGGTACTAGCTGTTGCCCGCGTGAAGTTCGGTAACTGTCCCACTGGATCATACTAAAGGGATAATAGTGTCCTCCATGTTAATCCAGGTTATAAACTATCTATGTGCCACATTTCATAATCATCACAATTATTATCATCACAATCACCATCACTATCACAACCGCCATCATTATCACAATCACCATCACTATCACAATCACAATCACCATCACAAACTCCATCACCATCACTATCACAGTCACCATCATTATCACCAATTATCATCATTAACACAACCACCATAATTACCACAATCATTATCACAATCACCATCACAATCACCATAACAATCACCATAACAATCACAGTCACCATCACAATCCCCATCACTATCGCTATCACAATCACTATTACAATCACCATCACCATCACAATCACCATCAAAATAACTATCACAATCACCATCATCGTTATCACAATAATTATCATCGTAATCACAGTCATTATCACACTCACCATCACCATCACTATCTCAATCGCCATCACAATCACCATCACAATCACCATCACCATCACAATCACCATCACTATCACAATCACCATCACAATCCCCATCACTATCGCTATCACAATCACTATCACAATCACCATCACCATCACAATCACCATCACAATCACCATCATCGATATCATTTTGGGGGTATGAAGAACAGGGTGTAAAGCTCTTCATCCCCCGTAGAAAAGGGAGGATCCTCCGACCAGACGGATTTTATGTCTGGTGGGCCACTGCCCGACAGTTGTTGTCGGGTTCTCGTATATAGTCTCAAGTCGCGGATAAAGTTTCTTGCGCGATGTAGGATTCTGACGTGTTTCGCGGTTAGTTCATCATCTCTGTCTTAGATGGCGCTGTAGTACTTTTTGTTCCATGTAGCGAAGTACTTTTTGTAGTGCCGCTACATCACTCCCCCTCGGAGACCAGAGTCGATTGTAGACAGATGTGCCATAGAGAGGTGCCGTAGAGGTGCGCCGTAGAGAGGTGCGCCGTAGAGTAGCGCCGTAGTGTAGCGCCGTAGAGTGGCGCCGTGGAGAGTAGCGCTGCGATGTGGCTGACTGCTGGCGCTGACCGGGAGGATCAGCACTCGACCGGCCGTAGGTGCAGTGCCAAGGTCGCTAGGTTGAGGGTGCTGACCAGGTATGCGCGTCCGCTGCATGCTGGTGGTCAGGAATACCCGTTTGAAGCTGGCTGGCTATGTCTCGCTGCTCGAAAGCTTGAGGAAGTGATCTTGATGATGATGACGTCTCGTTGCCCGAAGGCTGCGCTGATGTCCATTTCAGGGTCACCAATTTGGGGGTATGAAGAACAGGGTGTAAAGCTCTTCATCCCCCGTAGAAAAGGGAGGATCCTCCGACCAGACGGATTTTATGTCTGGTGGGCCACTGCCCGGCAGTTGTTGTCGGGTTCTCGTATATAGTCTCAAGTCGCGGATAAAGTTTCTTGCGCGATGTAGGATTCTGACGTGTTTCGCGGTTAGTTCATCATCTCTGTCTTAGATGGCGCTGTAGTACTTTTTGTTCCATGTAGCGAAGTACTTTTTGTAGTGCCGCTACATCACAATAATTATCATCGTAATCACAGTCATTATCACACTCAGCATCAGCATTGCTATCACCATCACAATCACCACCACTCTCAGAATAACTATCACAATCATCATCACCATCACAATCACCATCAAAATCAGTATCACAATCACCATCATCGTTATCACAATCATTATCATCGTAATCACAATCGCTTTCATCATTATCACAATCACTATCATCGTAATCACAACCATTATCATCGTATTCACAATCATCATCATCACAATCTCCATCCTAGTCATCACAATCATTATAAACGTAATCACAATCATTATCATCATAATCACAATCACTATCATCTGAATCACAATCATCATGATCACAATCGCCATCACTATCACAACCACAATCATTACCACAATCACCATCAATATCACAATCACCAACACTATCACAATCAAAATCACAATCACCATCACCATCACAATCACCATCACCATCACCACCACCATCACAATCACTACCCTCGTTATCACAATCATTATCATAGTAATCACAATAATCTACATCATTATTACAATCACCATTACTGTCACAATCACAATCACCATCACCATCGCTATCACCAACACAATCACTGCCACTTACACAATCACCATCACAATCACCATCACCATCACAATCACCATCAAAATCACTATCACAATCACAATCACCATCATCGTTATCACAATAATTATCATCGTAATCACAATCATTATCATCTTAATCACAATCATCATCATCACAATCTCCATCCTCGTTATCACAACCATCGCTATCACCATCACAATCACCGACACTATCACAATCGCCGTCACTGTCACAATCACCATTACAATCACAATCACTATCATCGTAATCAAAATCATCATCATCACAATCATCGTCATCATCATCACAATCATCATCATCGTAATCACAATCACAATCATTATCATCTGGATCTCAAAATAAATGCCATTTTCGTATTCAGCACCCCTGATAATCTCGGTATCGACACCCATATTGATTTTTAGACATTTCAACCCCATCGCACCCCAACAGGGAATGGTAGTATTTCAGGTCTGCCACATTAAATCTTAAAATCGTTGTTTTTGTAATACCGGGTGTATTACAAAAACAACCTAACCAAACCAAATGAACCCAATTCACCATAAAAACAATACCTATGTTGAATTTCAGGCTTTGTTACCCCATTTCCCCCTTTAGGGGTTGAATTCTGAAAAAACCTGAAACCCGTTTCGACTTATTTATCAATAGAAGCACTCCTGTGAAGTTTCGATTAAAATAGTCTAACTAATCTTGTTTCCCCATACAAACTTTGGGGCCCCGTTTAACCCCCTTAGGGGGTGAATTTTGAAAAATCCTTTCTTAGTGCACCTTTAGACTACATAAGGAACCTACTTGCCAAATTTGGAATCTGTAGACCCAGCGGTTTGGGCTGTGCGTTGATAGATGAGTCAGTCAGTCAGTCAGTTTCTTCTTTTATATATTTAGATGAATCTTTCTTATTCTTTATTACATACAGAATGATAAGATATACACACAAAATTTAGCTTATGTACAACGGGCAAGCTTAACCGAGAATTGGGTTTTCTTTCTTACAGCAAACCTTACTTCAATTGCGAGATTTGCAGGAGATCAAATCTTATCTTTCATAGAGATTTGGAATAATTTGTATGACCTTTATACACTTCTTTAAGGTCAGATGAAATTAGCTGGAGAAACTTCGAAAATGTGATGAATGGCTCTCTGTTCCTAAGTTATTTTTTTTGTGAATTTCATCAAAATTATTTTGTCCTTATCCCAATTATTTTGGGTTGATGTAACACGTCTTCTTCTTCTTCACAATACTTAAAATGTCACTTACGGGATATCATCCGTGATTATTGTTTATTTTGAGCTCCCGATATTTCGAGTTTTCGACGCTGTTGCAAGTGCCATGATCGCGGATTAACTGTGGAAAGCATAAAATATCGAATATCGGGAGCTCAAAATAAACAATAATCACGGAAGATATCCCGTAAGTGACATTTTAAGTTTAATTGTGAACCGTGATAGCTTAAAACAAACTTTTCTGTTATCCGTCCTCTCATGACTTTCCAGGCTAGCTAAATATCCTTTTTTTTCTCTACTTTTCTCACGATATTTTTGTGTTTTTAATATGTATTAACAATCAAATAAAACTTTAGAATTACAACCAGACTATTCATTCAATAGCTAAGTAGTGTTTAAGTTATATAAAAGACGTATTGCGGATTGCTTACTTGTTGTCTTGCTAGTCTATCCATAGAAAAATGTGTTCTAATTCCATAAAAATAATCTTCTAAATCTAACAACAATATCCATCACACAATACACATGTTTCATAAAGAATTACGCGACTGACATTAATAAAACTAAGAGAGGAGAGGGGACTTTCTGAAATAAATGAATGAAACGGACACAGACGTCCTAAAAATAGGTGTGAAAAATTGCATTTTCTCTGTATTTTAGAGTACACGGTGTGAGTCGTATTTTTCGTTACTTTGACGGGCATTGCAATACTGCAACGAGACTTATAATCGATATATATAACAAATAAGCTTGTGGTTCTACTATAGGAACGAAAAAAATGCTGAGTTTGCATCAATTTCCAACAAGCTGCATTTTTGTACAGGTCTTGAATATGTCATTAGTCATCAAATACATGTCAAAATTCCCCATCGATCCCGCTTGTGCGTTGTTTTCGGTCAAAGTTCACAAATTTTAGTTTTTTGGTCGTTCCAGAGATAAACACAAAAAATCTACTTAATATCTGGCCCGGTAGTCCACCAAACGCGCAACGTGTAGTCTGTCCACCCCGATAAGTTCAATTCTTTTTGAAGTGAAACCTTCTATAGGCAGGTTGAGCACTTTTTGGGTGAACGACGTAACGTCCGGTCACGCTTCGTAGCACTCGTAGGCGATCCCCTACGGCGGGCGTAGCACCACATAGGCATGAGCGGGGGCATAACCAGTGCTACGACTGGGGAGGGACCTGTGTATATTTTGTTTTCACTTCTATCGGCAGTCCTCAAAGACTGCCCCGATTGTTTTTTTTTTATCGATTAAAACCATTGCATCCCTCTGGCATCCGTGGCATCACTCTGCTGGGCCCTATCAGAATACCAGCGCTGTGTTTTTTTTTTTAAAACCTTGCTGTGATAGCCGCCTTTTGGCCTTGCACAAGACCAGTTTGATTGTTTTTTATTTGTCTCTTGTTTACTTTTGTATAATTTTGTCATGATCTATTCTGTCTTTTTCTTTCTGTTATGTCCTGTGTAAGTTTAATAAATACTTTTCTTTCTTTCTTTCTTTCCATTGCGCATTGGTCCCACCTGTCATTCGGATATTTTGACAACCGATACGGGTACCCCTCATCATGTAACCCACGCATTCGCTCTATGTAAAAATTGGTATTATGACATTACCCATGTATTACCTATCCTTATAACATCTAAGTACCACTTACTTACTCATGTACTCCTAGTATAGCTTCTCAATAACATCAGGGCAATAACTTTATATTCAAAACAATTCAGATCCACTCACTGCTTACGTCATCAACCCCTCTCACAAAACTAGATTCTGTTTATAACAGCTAATGTATTGTCCATGTCTGCATGTCTAGGTATTGTGGTACAGTAATAAGGTATAAAAAGGGGTATGAATACCTGAATAAGATTTGCAGTTTTGTATCGTAAGCTCATAAAAATTAGATTCTGTTTACAACAACAGCTTTTTGTGCACGTCTGGCTGTTCAGGTATGTCGGAATGAATACGTTTATGAATCTATACTTCCATGCTAATATTCTAAATGCGAAAGCAACTCTTCGTTTGTAATAATAAAATCATGACGACTGTAATACTTGACCGGGTAGGCAGAAGTGAACCCACATTTAGCCAGTTATATTTTAAGTCCCATAGCACAAATCCAGACTCAGAGGTTGCTACTGAGAAATTACTGATGGAAAAACCCAAGAACACGACTCGACCTGGAAATCGAACCCAATACCTCATGCTCAGTAGACATACTTGCAACCACTGGACCAAAGAGGCAGATGAATTTTGCATGTAGGTAGTCTGGGACCTGGAAAAGGACATAGGCTCTATTTTTATCCCGATAGGACATTCTCGTGGGATGATTGCTATCCTACTCACGGGCGAAACCGCGTGATAAAGCTAGTATTTGTATACCTGTATAAATCTGTATTTTCCTATCGTAAGCTCTCATGGTAATGCGATTGAATTGGACATGGCGTTGCGGTGACCATGGATCGGATTGTTCTGATAACTTGTGGGTATTATCCGTATTACTTTGTGAAAAAACAATAAGGTACGGTTATTTTGTTGGTTGCTGTAGTTATAGCTTTTGATGTGAAACATCTTAAGCGCAGATAATCCAAAAGAACAAATAAAAAATTCGTGGCGATCGAACCCTGCCCGAACAATTTACATATTGGACCTTTTTATAACAAGCCTGCTGGTCTTGGGGCACAGAGCGCTGGGTTACAATCTCGTGACTTCGAGTTCGATTCCAGCATGAAGATTTTCTTTTTGTGAATCGAGTTATTTTGATTTTCTTTTCTTTTATTTTTATTTTGTGTTTTTTTTTCATATTGACCTTTTTTAAGCATATTACTTGTACAAAATAATTTCGATGTTTCACACTGCCTGGCGTCCCGCGACGGCTCACTTTTTTTAATTAGCCAGCAATGTAAAGCAATGCAATGTTAATTGCAATATTATTGGGGAATACATTTTCATGTTCGTTTAAAACTCCCTTTGCATGCAAACTTATGCGTCTGTATTTTCTGCCACTGACCGCTCTTAAAAGTATTTTCTGCTTCCTTTTCGGCCTGTATTTTTTGCATCATAATATTACCTATGTACATTAAACCAAAGGCCACTAATTCCCTAGTGGCCCAGACCCAACCTTGCCTCATCAGCTGTATGTAAATACATACTTTCTAAGGAAATAATAATCGATGTAACTATTTCTATTCACCTCTTTTTTTTCGGATGGGAAATCATCAAATGACTTCTCCCGCTCTGGGCGGAGCAGGAGGGAGTGTCAGACTTTTACTGACTAAAACCCATCCATGTTCCTTCATCGCCCTTTGTGTTCCGGGGCCACGGTATCTCTTTCGAACAGTCCCACAACCCCGGCAGGTTCTATTCACCCCTGGATCGGGCTTTGGACTTGCTGCGGACACCGGACTTTGACAGCTACACGTACTGTGTAATCGCAGTCCGGTCTGGTCTCTACAGTCTGCTTCGTTTGATAGCAAATTTACTTCTGTTATTTCTAGGGTAACCCTTCGGGGATTACGGGCATGATGATATGTTATCTGAAAAAAAAAAAAATTTTTTTTTTGTAAGTTTGTATGTAGGGCACAATCTCCGGAACTAATGATCAAATTCTAAAAATTCTTTCACTGTCAGAAAGCTACATTATTCGTGGTTGCTATAAGCTATAAATTATATTTATATCGTGCATATTAGCCGAGCTATCACAATTTTTGCAGACGAAGTCGCGGACGAAGTGCTAGTCTACGTATACTTCTAAACGTATACTTCTATACTAATATTATAAAGAAGAAAGATTTGTAATTTTTATGTAACGAATAAACTTAAAAACTACTGGACCGATTTGAAAAATTCTTTCAGCAATGGATAGCTACATTACCAGCGAGTAACATAGGCTATATTTTATCCCCGTACGCTCACGGTAACGGGAACTACGCGGGTGAAACTGCTTGACGTTCGCTAGTATTCGATAAAATTATTGTTATCCTCTACACAAATACCTCATGGCGACAACACCCGCGCCAACCAGAATATGTTAACATTAATATCATTGTCGGATTTGTTCGATTTAATCTGCCATTTTCGCGGCAATGCTTTTGAATTATTTATATTTCATCGACATGTCCTGGCTTGTCGGATATTTTGCAATTAGCCGATTGCACAACAGGTATTATTGACTGGAGATTAATCTGGCGTTAAAACGTTCGTTGAACTTTAATCAATTGATTAAGTTGTAATTGTTTAGGTTAAATCAACACAGATAACCACTGGTATACTGTAAATAAAAAACATCATATTATGCAACATTAGTAAATCATTATGAATAACTTATTACGTCTACGTTGAATAAAACTTCAACAGCTCATTCCGTCAAAATAGCGTTACACGATTGATGGCGCAAATCATCCACTATTACTGTCTTATTCTTCTATGTATGTACTACCGATTTCAGTTTTCACTCGTCGACCAATTTTCAACCTTATCTTTTAAGGATAAATGATAAGGTTGAAAATTGGTCGACGGTTAGTGAACTCGGTAGCACAAGTAATAGAAAACTACCCTTAACAATATCAGTGTAAACCCATAGAATCTTTCACATTATCTAAAGTGTTCAATAAAAAGTAACATCGATAACCTAATCCCTCAAACTTAAGCTTCTAATATGAAGCGAGACAATATTGATTTAAGCTCGTTGCAACTAAGGCTTCCTCAGCATTAACAGCCACCTTTAAGGTTATCCGTTTAATTATAATCCACCTAAGTAGATTGCCACTTTAGAAGTTAAACAGTAATTGCTAACCGCGGTTTAACGATACGAGAACCGATTATTATTGAACTCAGGTTAACTGATTGTGTAACTGGTGGTTTGGTTATGTTCGTCCGTTAAGTGTCCAGCGGTTAAGGGTCTTGGTTTAGACAGCTACAGTTTAGTCGTGAGAGATATTTGGTATCTGTGATCCGTTTCTATGTATGTTCGTTGGAGCAGAACTACTTAGAAATGTATCCGGGATGTAAAAGAATTAATTATACTTCTTTTGTGGTACCGAGTAAATAAATAGAAATTGAGAATAGCTATGAGATTTCCTGTGTAAACTATCGCGTGGCTTCCTCCTAGGTTTTAGGTAGATGTTAGGTGTGCCGACGACCTTAAAAAGATGGGTGGACCTGACAGGGCTTATGTCCTGAAAAAATCTAATTAGTCCGTCAGTTAGATTATCAAAAAATATTTGACTCGTATGTTTACTTTTGTTACGTAAACCAAAATTGACGAATATACGACGCTTTTAAAATTCTCAATACGTCACGCCGTGGTATAATTTTTAGTGCGTTGTGACGTCACGAGCCCCCGCTCCGGAGTTTTGATGCGTTTTATCTTTGGCAATATTCATTGATTTACAAAAACAAAAAATACGTGTCCATTATTTTCTAATAACCAACTGACGGACTAAATAGATTTGCAATTTATGGATGGTGGAAACTAGCCTATTGCAGTACAGCTTTTGAGAAGCCCAATACCATGCATTGTATTGTGCTTTTTATGAATTCTTAGTCACGGAAGTTAACGAACTAATAATTGCTAAAAAAAATGTAGGTATCACATTTCCCGAAACCGTCAATTATGACAATTATGTTCTGTAATTGCTAGACCACACAAACGTATCTATTACTCACTCCAAAATTGCTTCAATACATCGATATTTAGTAGAAACCACAACAATAGGATTCCACGTAGAAAAAAGTTCTTTCGGCAAAGGAAGGTGTGAATAATTTTATCATCCAAAATGAATCATACGTTGTGAATAAGAAATCTATTGTTGACGGTGGTATATTAGTTTCTAATGACACTAACCTAACCGCAATTACTTTTTCGCTGTCAGAATTTTAAGTAGTTAGTTGCAAAGAAGTAGAAATCTGCATACATGTTGTCATTTTTCGTAGAATCTTCGAAAGCTATGATGTTTTAAGCCTGATTCATGAAAGAGATTTCTAGACGAAAGTATATTTAAATAACCTCAAAATTCTTGTACATCATTCTCATCATCATGAGCTACTTTGTGTATTTTAGCTATATTCTGTGTAACACCCTAGTACGTGGAACCGGCGAACAGAGTCACAGAAAGCTTCGGAGCCAGCGGTGCTAGATCAAACATTTGGTTTTGGCCTTTGTTTAGCAGTGTATGTCATTACAAATGCTGGACAAAGGCCTTTCCAAGAATCGCCAAAATAGGTCCTAGGCAGGCCGTAGCCCAAATGTAGTCTACGCCAAGAATCTCGACGTAGACTGGGCATCGACGCAGAAGATATTATAGTACTCAAGTGTGAGCACAAACACTCTCACTCTTTCTCTGTCTCTCTTATCTAGCATGTCTAATACGTTACAACCTGAGGAGTAGTTATTAAGACTAGACATTACAATGAACCATCGGTCTCTACCTAGCAATATTAAAACTCCTATACCTGAAGAGAAATGAATCATGAATGTAAATCCGTCAATTAAGAAACATACAACTTAAAATTCTGATGCCATCGAAGAACCAATTGCAGTCAAAACTATTGACACCAATTTATGAACCATAAACCAAACAATAGATTTCCTCGAATGAAACCCACCTTTAGGTCAGGTAATGTGTTAATGTAGAATCCATGATTCATACTTGTAAACTACGAAGCCGATAAGCTTGTATTTGCATGACTCACTTACAGAACGAGGTCAGCAGATAACGTGGTTCCCACAATATTGTTTACTATTCGATTTCTTTGTGTACTGTCTGTGTTATAGTGTGATAATTTAATTGAGAACGTGGATACTAGGAAAAATCAGTCTCTAATCAGTACCTGTCACCTCACCTAACTCTCTTAGTTTTTTTTTACTAAATAGGCTTGCGTTTGGTTGCAAGTGCAACTCGCCTAATGTGAAGCGATGATACGCTTCCCTAGAAGAAACCGATTCACTCGAACATTGAATAGATCCTGATTGTAATGATAAGAGGACAGAGAAGCCAAAGAATGTCCCTTAGTTCAGTGTGCCTCCTCTTCGTCTTCAACTGCTTCCGATCTTCTTCTACCCTTCTCCAGTTGGGATCAACTGTGAGTTTCAGCTCATTGTCCCTTCTTCTCTCTTGCCTTCCTCTTATCCGTTTACCATCTCTAGTATACCTGTCAGTGACAATCTTGCTCCACTTTTCATGGGTACTACGCATTATATGGCCCGTCCATCTCCCCTTTAGTTGGTCTATCTTTAAAAGCACGTCAGTTACTCCAGTTTCAACTTCACTTTTTTACTTCAGTTTCTATCTTATTAAAGTGTTCCATATCCTGTCCTGTTTCTTGATGCCAATCATGCTCCGCTCCATAGTTCTTTGGCAGTGGTCAAGACTGTCACTCGAAAAAGTTATTCAGATGCAAATTATCAGTGCTTAAACATTACTCATTTCCTGACGACAACAAAATTTAACGGTCAAAATTGACGGCAATATAACATCCACTGAATCTAAACTCTAATTATTTATATTTCAATATAATCTATCTGAAAAGCCTGTTGCATGATATTAATTTAGGCCACAATTCCATAATTAGTGTTTGATTTCTGTTTAGAGAGTGCATTCATCATGTTTGTTTAGGCTACATGAAGATAATTACTTTAGTTAATTAAAGGATCTACATAGGTTAAATACATCATTATTATTTGCTTAGCCTTTTCCCAACTGTGTAGGGATCTGCTTCTAGTCTAACCGGATGCAGCTGAATACCAGTATTTTACATGGAGCGACTGCCTATCTGACCTCCACAACCCAGTTAGTACTGGGTAATACCTACGATAAGGACGATACCCCTTGATGGTGTCTGATTGTCAGAGTTTCGCAGTGTTATTTGGTTTTTCCATCAGGATTTTTTCAGTAGCAGCTACGGAGTCTGGATTTGCGCCCGGTTGATGGCAATAGGCACGCCCCCTTTAATATGGAACTTAAACATAACTGGCGAATTGTGGGTGTACTATGCCTAACCCTTAGAGGATTACAGGCGTGATGCTATGTCTCTCCCTAAAACATTACTAACACGAAAACAATCATCAATTAACTGGTTACTTGGTACTTTAAATTAATCTACACTCCTCCAATCTTACTGCATCGCCATCCAAGCTCTCCGAAGTCAAACAAAATTGATCCAATTAATTCCCTTCATTCTCACTTAGTAATAAGGGTTGCAGTGAGAAACGACGCTGGAACCGCCCCTATTTATTAACTCGAGCTAAATACACTTTATTAGAAGCTGGTGGATAGCCTTCTTCATAATTTTAAGGGTTTCTTCGAAGATCTTTCGGTTTTCTAGTTCATTAGTCTGGTTCCCCTCAAATGTGTATTTGCAATGTAGAAGCTGGTGGATAGCCTTCTTCATAATTTTAAGGGTTTCTTCGAAGATCTTTCGGTTTTCTAGTTCATTAGTCTGGTTCCCCTCAAATGTGTATTTGCAATGACCGCTAAAAATGGCCAGAGGAGTCATAGAAAAATCATTGTTACCAAACTTTTTAGCGATGTTCTTCAACATTACCATTCTCTTGCCCTTATTCTAACTTATTTGGGGTTAGCACCATGTCTTCAAACTTTGTCCTGCCTCCTATCCTGTCCTCTGCTATTCAAAATATGTAGTTAAAGTGACTTCTGCGCTGCCACCGGTGACTCGGTGGAATAGGCCGAATGAGAATGAGAAAATACCGTAGTCTCGAAGAAGAAGCATGCCTTGTTCCATTCGTCTCTGATAATCTTCATCTCAGCAGTCACTTCCTTTCTAGCCATATCTTTCTCTTAGTGTACCCATCGTTTTTTTGTCTTTCCCCACTCATATAGCCTTGAGGATAAATAAATAAGTGGACAGTGTTGTGGGTTACATTATTAGCAAAATGCAAATATTGTTATACTAGTTTTTTGTTTTCATAATGTAACTGTTTGCTGTTCCTTATAGGTAATAAAAATAAAATGAAATAAATCTTTTTTCATCCACAGTCTTTTTCAGTCAATTTCATGGCCTCCTTGTTTTAACCTACGCTATTTTCCCTTGTTCTATGGCAATCTGATCCAGATCTTCGAAACACTGGCTTGCACCTAATTCATCATCTTCATCCTTTTGCCCTTATCCCAATTTATTTTATATCGGCGCAGCATGTTTCGTTCTTCCATACTTTTTTATGACTCGTCATCACGGCTTGCACCTTTAATGTCATTACAGCCACAATTATGTCAACAAAATCCTAAAGTACCTTCAATTCCTGTTGGAAAAGGCAATGACTGTTGGACGGTAACATAACCTTAAATGTGAGAACTTTCAATTTCACTTTCTTCAAAACTATTTGTTATTATTGTCATCACTTTAGTTCCATCAATAAAGGTCTTTAGAAACGTTTAAGTATGTTATTTTATTATACCAGTAACGATTTCCATATCTTTCCAGTCTAAATCTGGATTCGTTTCGCACAATACTTCTCTCAACACACCATACATTTTGTTATTACTAATATTAAAATCTATTATAAGCCATGAAATGCTTTGTAAAGGCTCATAGTGTGGAACAGCTTTGAAAGTGTGATATTACCACAGAGTAGAAAATTCAGAAGGCCTACCGCTACTTACAAATATCATGATTATAAGAGTACTAAGTACGTGTAGCTGTTGGTCCCGGCTGTTATTTGTAGATTTTTGACGATTGATTGTCGGTACGTATCCGTGTAGTCAGAAGCCTGAAAGTTTGACAACCAGTCTTATCACGGACTTACACTTGATACCCGTGCTACCCTGTAATTAGGTTCTGGGGGTCAGACAGGCAGTCGCTCTTAATAAACTACTGATGTTCAGCTGCATCCCGTTTGACTGGAAGCATTGGAACCCGACCCCCAACATTGTTGAGAAAAGGCTAGCCTATATTCAAGAACTTTGCTAAAGCATTATTCCTGTCACTGTCGTACAACTGTCAAGATATGCACGTAATGGTTTTAGATTCGACCTGAGGGTTCTGATATAAATTGGCTGTAAGGAATAGGGGATTCAAACTCAAAACTGTATGAAGTGAATTTTCTGTCCATGTTTTTTTCATCACTCTTCTAGCATAATATAGGTTTCTCCGGTAATACTGCGTAGGTGGTTCTTTAGTTTGACACAGGGGCGGTACCAATACCTGCTTTGCCAGACAGTTTAAGATTTATTGTGAAACAAGCTTGAGGCTTATAACCTCGGTCTTCTTGGTATTGAACCGAGTTATGGTAATGTCATAGGCTCATTCATATTTACGCGTTACTCGACTGTGTAGACCTCACACTTATCCTGTTTCACCACCTGAATATTGGTTTTGATGAACTTGTCTGATAAATAATCACATTCAATTTGTATTTTTCATATGGTAGCTTCAAGTCATTCATCTAATCAATCTCATTCTCCTGTCCCATCGAGCACATACCCCAATAGAGTGGTAATGACGGGCCATCCACCTCCGTAACTAATAAGTGATTTGTCACTTATAAATATTACGCTCGCTCTTACTAAAACAGTGAGAGAGAGAGTGTTATTTGACCTTGGGTCAGCCAATCAGAGTAGAAAACGCAGATGTAGTAGCTGTGAGTTAGCGGGTTTGTTTTCAAACAAAATAAGTAACATTTCTGCTCTATTGAGGTATGTGCTCGATTCCTGCCCTTATCCTCAATTCATGTCTTCTTCTTTCATTCTCTCATCCTCGTCATCCCAGTAGTCGCCTCCTTTCTATCCATATTATCTTTCGTTTAAAGTCCATCCATCGTTTCTTCGGTCTTCCCCTGCTTTTATAGCTTTCCACATTCATTCTCAACACTTTCCTCACGAGGATTTTCACATTCGTCATTCAAATCAAGAATATTAATTAAAATTGCATCTGTGATTGTTCTTGACTCCTAACTACTCTGTGACTCCTCAAATGTTCCCAACATCGATCGTATTAAAATAATACCAATTGTCAGTTTCTTAGCCAACAAACAGTGAACGATCGGAAGTCGGAAGTTCAAAGCCGGTTGATCAGTAAAATAATATAGTGATTGCTAACTAGTTAAATCGATTAAGTTGCAGAGAGTTGCATTGCGATATAAGACTGTGGTTGTACTGGTAAAATGAACAATTTGAGCATTCTTGCTAGCCATTTTGTTATAACGTGTTGTTTCCACCAAACGTTGGCTCCTTGGCTTTTTCTTCGTATCGTATTTTAATTGGGTAAACGTTTAGAAGATCCTATATAACAGTACTACATGACATACATAGTCCTAGTTTCTTTCTCTTTCTCCCTGCATCGTTGGTTCTCCAATACTGGGGATGATGACCACGTCATGGTTTCAAAACGTTCTCCTTAAAGGAAATATGGACTTGGGCTGACCAGCGTTTCATACTCCTTGCTCTTGGTCCTTTGCCTTCGCCTTGACTAGTCGTAAATAATTTGAACAGGTTGTCACCAGGTCTGCGGATGACCACAGAAGTCAAAGATCCTCAGAGGCATACATTTGTTAGTTAGATACTCCTAGTTTATTGAAAACAAAAAAAATCTGCCATGCTATCTTTCTAAAGTTACAAATGCTTTCCAGCTCGTCCCGCCCGCGCCATCTCCTGCGAAGTAGACATCGCAGGAGATGGCGACGAAGGCGACGATGGAGAAGAAGGTGACGTGGTAGACCACGTCCCCTTCTTCTTTAGCTTAGCGGCATTTTGAGCGACGTCAGTAATTTGTGTTTGGTCTTTCTAAAACAGACTTCCAAAAAATACCCTAATTTCAAAAAGTTTCACTTTAATTGCATCAGAAGCTTTTGCAAGAATCAGTGTGACCACAACCTAACTCTATGTTAATATTGTCAGAGTCAAGTATTGAGCTGGGACTTAAACTTGGACTTAAAACTTTAGCGGTCACTAACACGGAGATTGTTTTCACTTATTAAAAGCAAAGCCATAAAAATAGTTTTCATTTTTATGGTCGTACTTTGTTTTATGATAGAAATAAGTTAGTCTGTGGTTTGAGCGTGTTTACATGCGATATAAAAGATGTCTCACACTAAAGAATGGAAGACTGCTATTAAAATGTGCAAATAAATACTAGATAGTAAAACTGTCAATGTGATTTCGATTTGAGTTTTTTTTCTAGATTTCCTTTTTAAGAACGAGCTTTTTCTACTATACTGCTCAGAGTAAATAAAAAGGTAAAAACCAATGATATTCTATTAAACAGATATGTTGTAAGCACGCGAAGACTCGAAAACGGGCCAATTGGCTTGTTTTGCCTTTATTCTGCGTCACTGCGTGTATGTGAGCTGGCGCTGCCCCGCGGCATACTTTTTTCGGTGCTTTTGTAGGTGTATAACATATCTGTTTATTTCGCCGTGTACACTCAGACCAAAAAAAAAGTTAAGACTGAACTTTGCGAACAGAGAAGTGAGTCCGGTTTCATAAACATGTTGTGCATTTATTGAGGCATAGTTTAATTGTAGTTCGATGTAAATGTGTGCGTGTGAGCGTGTATGAACAGAGCGAGACGTAATTTGACGGGCTTTTTTTTTTTTTTTTTCGGATGGGGAATCATCAAATGACTTCTCCCGCTCTGGGCGGAGCAGGAGGGAGTGTCAGACTTTTACTGACTAAAACCCATCCATGTTCCTTCATCGCCCTTTGTGTTCCGGGGCCACGGTATCTCTTTCGAACAGTCCCGCAACCCGGCAGGCATCGGTCCTTACGGACTCCTTCCTTTTTGCTGACTCTCTTTGAGGTCTTTGGTCTGAGCTATACTGATACAAGTACCCCGTATATCATCATTCTCTTACCCTTATCCCAATTCATTTGGGGCGGCGTAAGATGTCTTTCTCTTCCATACCTCTCTATTACTCGTCTTCTCATCAGACACTTCTTTTCTTGCCATATCATTCTTCACACAGTCCATCCATCGTTTCTTTGGTCTTCCTCTACTCATATACCCATCCACATTCATACTCAGAACTTTCCAAGAGACTCCGGAGATTCCCTAGCAAATTAAATTTCACACTATTTACCATTATTATGGAACTCTGTAAAGTAAAAATGTACCTACCCATTTACTTGTTGCAAGGTGTTTTTCAAACTGTATACAGAAATACAATACCTAACTTAGTTTTAATAATGTTTACCGTTAATTGTATTTAGTGAACATTAAAATCTTCGAACTCTCTTAATTTTGTTTAAGTTATTAGTCGAGTATCATTAAAATTCTATGTACCTCTTAATTTAATGTAACTTTGTTAAAATAAATTACTGAGCCTCTTTCTTTGTTTATAACTCAATCTTAAAGTAAAACATTCTACATGTTAAGGTAGAAATTTATTTAAAGAAAGTTTTTTTTTTCAATAAAAAATAAGGTTTCTATTATATAATTGGATTTGGTACTGAAACTAACAAATGACGATCATCTATTTGGATTCGCTCAATCGTTTGCCAATTACCAACAATACGTAGACATACTTACACACATACTTTTACTATATCTTATGATTTCTAAATGGTCTACCTCGTTGGTCCTGTGGATGCAAGCGCTACAGTACTGCTGATCATGTGGGGTTCGATTCCAGGATCTGGCAAAGTGAGAGTTTGAATTTGTGCCCCATTGATGTCATTAGGCTCGCCCCTTATCTATACTTCTATACTAATATTATAAAGAGGTAACATTTGTTTGTATGTTTGTAAGTTTGTATGTAGGGGGTAATCTCCAGAAGTAATGAACCAATTTTAAAAATTGTTTCACTGGTAGAAAGCTACATTATTCGTGAGTGCTATAGGCTATATTTTATTCCCGTACTCCCACGGGAACGGGAACTACGCGGGTGAAACCGCGGGACGTCAGCTAGTTATATTTTGAGAAATAAACATAACATAACTAGCGAAATGTTCCATAGGAGGGCGTCTGCCTACCTTTCAGAATTTACAGGCGTGATGTTATTTTCTATTGGGAAAACGAACCCTACGTATGTATAGGTACTCGGTACTTATCTCTCTTTTTGAATATAAAGGACAAAATAAAGGCTAATAATAAGGATAAAGAATAAGAGATTGTTAGGGACTTATATTAAAGACAAAATTCCAGACACCCCTAAAGCACATAATTAAGTAGGGACCAACAGTATTCATGAAGCCTTAAGTAATATTCTAGGTACACTTATAAAAACCGTTTTTATGAAAAATCATAGCACACAAAAAAGATGGAAACACAAACAGGAGAAAGAAAGATACGCATAATAAAAAGTATATTTTTTACTAGCGGACGTCACGCGGTTTCACCCGCGTAGTTCCCGTTCCCGTGGTAGTACGGAGATAAAATATAGCCTATGTTACTCGCTGATAATGTAGCTAACCATTGCTGTAAGATTTTTTTAAATTGGTCCAGTAGTTTTTAAGTTTATTCGTTACATACAAAAATAAAAAAGACAAATCTGTCCTCTTTATAATATTAGTACAAAAGTATATACTATTACAAAATTGTTTAAAGATATAGTGTACGATATGTCTCTCCTTTTTCATTATGTGGTGTCTAATATATGAATTTAATATGACAGAGGTAAAACGCAATTTTAAAATACAATAAACTGACCAACATCCCGTCTACCGCTTGTGTACAACTAACAAATCTTTGTAAACGTGCTTAGTTTTATAAAGAGCCATTTTACGCACTAGATTGGTAATGTTGGTAGACCGAGCCCGCGGCTCGGACCACGTGTAGCTTATTTTAATTTACTGGGATAAAATATGGTATTATATCCCTGCCCACATAAAATTGGGGGCGGACTGAGATCAAATGACTGTTATTTTTTTCTGTAATTCAAAAGGAAGGCCTCCGTAGTAACTGGACAGATTCGCAACTGGACAGATTCGCAACTGGACAGATTCTCAGCTGGACAGATTAGCAACTTAAAGAAAGAGGTGGATAATTAGATTCTGTTTTTCTTGAAGATTTTGTCAAGTCCAGTTGTCTTGGCGGTCAATCATTCCTTTTTTTCTACTTGGACACATATGGTGGTCCTTTTCTAGAAGAATAGGGAAGGCTGTCAGACTCTTGCAAGTTACTTCTGAGGTTCACACAGAGTTTAGTGTACTTCTTAGCGTGTCGATGGCAATTTTTTATTAAATGTGTTTAGCCCAAAATTTAGCTATGCGAACTGCGCTCGCTGCAAAAAAAATATTGTTAGCGAAATTCCGCTGACTTGATGAAATCTACACACAATTTAAAAAAAAATTGAGAATCGATAGAGACTCTTCACGACTTCTATATCACATTATTTTGTAAACTAAAATTTGATCCATAATAATTTCTGAAATTATAACAAATCGATTTTGAACTTATATAGTCACTTACGGGATATATTCCATATTTAAGTTTAGTTTTAAACCGTGAAAGCTTAAAACAGTGTTTGTAATCGATTTTGTAATGTGACTATTAAAATAATAAAACTGACGAAGAGAAAATTAAAACCCTACGATATCTTTCGATAAATCAAGCGACTAATGTCTAAGATTTCAGCCATAATTACCCAAGAACTTGAACTTTCATCCTCAACAACCTACCCAAGTATCCACTGACCCGAAGAGACACATCAATCTAACTCGCACACAATAAGGCGAATACAAATATTATTTACTAAGAGATATTTATTTTGTTCCAGGTAATTTCGCGTGCCTGCTGCTGATGTGTCCCCCGGCTTTAATTGCAGACCGATGGCTTTTACAGCTTAGTATTGTTTGTCTTCAATTGTTTTCAGTTTGGGTTATAGATTTATGGTTTGTATGTATGTTTGTGTGAGTCTGTGGTTTTGGTGAGTGTGTGTAGGTATTTTATTAGCCGTGTGGTATCCGGCAGAGTAGAATTAGCCGTGTGGTATCCGGCAGAGTAGAATAGAACCAACCCATTACACTCACGGGTGTCGTATAAGGCGTGTTACTCAAATTTGAGATTCGAGCGCATTTTTTTTTAATTTTAAGAGCGGGACCAATCTACTAAAGAAAATGACATAAAAATGATAATTTAGTAAACTGATCCCGCGGGATCCAAATGAGCGGGATCAATTTACTAAAGAGCCCACTAATGTCTGAGGCAGAACACCTTGCGCCTCCGTAGACCAGAGAATGTGCAGCAGCGTTATCTGTTAGTCTTTCATCACTGCGATCTCCAATCCGCCTGCCAAGCGTGGAGATTACGGCAAATTCCTCCCATCATGGGAGAGGCTTATGTCCAGCAGTGGACGTTATGGGCTGTTGTAGTAGTAGTAGGTATTTTATTGAAGAATTTCAAAAACCTCTTTGGGTACTGTACGATGTTGGATGCAGCTGTGGGGCTGGTGAATTAAGGGAGAGGTGTCGTAGCAAATAAAACACGTGTTTTTCTTTAACTGAGTCACTTCAAGAAAGGTAAAATAAATAAATAAAAGGTATTGACAAATAATTTGACATCATACATGCAGTGTTGCAAGGCAAAAAAAAAAATGTTGGGGATGCCAACAGGTTCGGAACCCAATTAAGTAGACAAGATCATTAAAAAGAAGTGTGGTTTTTATTATTATCTTCTTTTGTATCGGAACGAATTAAATTAAAATTTGAAGTCTATGTGTCGGCCTGTACTCTGTACTTTTTCACACCTTGAAGACTAGCTGATATCGATGAAATTGTTTTTAGAAATAGGTCAAAAATGCGGTCAAATGCTTGTAGGAAAGAAATATTAAAAACGATAGCGGGTGCACAGGGCTCTTTTGATTTGAGATACTGCATGATGTGGTATGGAATGCTTTACATTTTAATTAATCCATAACCCATTACGTATTCATGTCTTGACCATTGACCTAGTGCCTTAGGGGTTAGATGAGAGTGCCTTAATTGATGTCTGAAGATGGATAATGTCATCAGCGTACTGTCCCATACTACTAACTGTAGCTGTACTGTTCTGTCATATGATGCAGAATGGACCATGATTTATATCTGTCATACCAAAAATACTCTGAATTTAAACATAAAAATTCGATGCTCGACGATGGTATTGATATCATCTGCGTAGCCTTTTCCCAACTATGTTGGGGTCGGCTTTCAGTCTAACCGGATTTAGCTTAATACCAGTACTTTACATGGAGCGACTGCCTATCTGACCTCCACTCGATGGTATTTATATGAAAACAGTAATATCAAATTAGATACTTGTATTATTGTGTATCTTTTCTAGATATCTAAATATGTCTCACACCCAAGAAGTCAGGTAACTGTCACTAATGTCAACTGTTAGTCACCTCTAATGGCGGGAAGTTGGAAGCTGAAGCGTACCCTGGACTCGGCCTTGACCATCAGACATGCTACTAACGGATGCCAACTGCAGGTTTAATAGATGACAACGAAAACGGTTGATGATGGTACCTTAAAGAAAAAAAAAACGACGCAAGTGACGTCTATGGAAAGAACTGGCCAGTAACAATTCTCACTAATTCAAATAAAGAATTTGGCTGGCCTATCAGTCACCACGTATCGCACGCAATCAAAAGGCCCATTCCTCTCTCTATTTAAGACGAATCGTATTCCAAAAATGTCCCTTATATTTAGGCGCCATATTAATCCGAATGAATCTCCGGGAAATGTCGGAATTCCACAAATTCCGAGGTCGGACGGGCCCCTCAAATATTTCGGGGGCCCGGCCCTTGGGCCCCGAGGTTTCATATCCTGTTCACTTAAAATTCTCTTTTAAACGTAGAAATTTTAATCATACAACTGCGAGCTTGTGATATACTGTTCTTAGTGTTAATTTACGCTTTATAATTAGGAGGGTAGGCAGTACTGTTCGTTATTAACGTGGCTTCTGATGTGAGTGAGGTTTTCCTGCGGTTTCTTTGGGACTTTGCTGAATTTGATATGGTTTTGTACAAAACAAACAGGAATAAGTAAGTTTTTGGGAGTTTCGTACTTTTGAGGAGTCTTGTTGTTTGAATTTGTAATTAGATGTACATTTGTAACTTTTATTATTTGTTGAAACGTTAAAGTATAAATAAATAAAAGCATTGGAACTTAAAATTAACTTCAGAGCAAAGACTTATTACTGGGGTGTGGAGGTCAAATAGGCTATCTACTGGTATTCAGCTAAATCCGGTTACACTGGAAGCCGACCCCAATATTGTTCATAAAAGCTAAGCAGATGAAGATTTCACTTACAATCACGGACAGACCAACCGCAGGACCCGTCAAATCAAATGAAAAAAGGTAGAAATAGCCCCAGGACCCTCTATTAAATCCTTTACCCTCAAAAATCATATCAGTATTGTATCCTAAGTCACACAAATCCATTTAAACATAAGTATAACACATATATAATAACATACAATAGGAAAAACGCTAAAAGCTTAAAAGGTTTTATAAGGAAAGTCCACCCCGAGTTCTCGATGCTGCAACCCCAACCAACAAACCTTGACATTTGACCGTGGCGCTGCTTGTCAAGGAAAATGTCATTTCTTACGTCAAAAACAGTATGATTCTGTTTTAGTTCCGAATTTGGCCACGGGTTAGGTTATGATGGGTACTCTCTGTGGTTGTAAGGGGACAGTGAAATGCGTTTGACTCAAATCGGTCGGGTGGCGAATATAAATAATTGTTACCGGAATATTTGTGTGCAGTTAAGGCGACTACAGGAGCTAAATTAGCAACTTTATTTGTGGTGGCACAAACTTCGTTTGAAAACCCGTTAGAATAAAGTTCTAATGAGCTTGCACTACAAAGTGGTTGTTACGTCAGTCACTGCGGGCCGAATAGTACGAAATGAGTGGTTTTTTTGCGATTTACAAAAATTGTATTGATTGGATAAAAAAAATAAAACACAAAAGACCTTCTTTATAATTAGTTCAGTTAGTATGCAAAGTTTCATGATCTAATTTAAAGTACTTTTTGAATACCAGCGGTTTATTGTTCGATTTGTAGGTAGGTAACTTTGAATTTTTTTTCTATCGAGAAAAGTTTATGGAATCGTGTTTTCGTCACACATAGGACTTAGCTAATCCTTAACTTTACCATATATTTATTTCAAAATAAATCCTGCAGTATTTTAGGCGTACGGAGGATCATGCTAATCCATTTGAGGTAGTATAGGTCCTTAAGGGTATATAGAGATTTGAGGAAGCTACTTAGACTACCTCGATGGTTTAGCAAAAGTGCGACTGATGAACATGATGTCCTGTGTTCGATTCCCGGGTCGGGCAAAGTGTTATTGGGTTTTTCCATCAGCAGCCACGGAGTCGGTGCCCGGTTGATGGCAATAGGCTCACCCTCTGTTACATGGGACTTAAAACATAACTGGCAAATTGTGGGTGTTCTACATATTAGGTACACCTCTGCCTAACCCTTTGGGGATCATAGGCGTGATGTTATGTTACATCCATTGGCAATATATTTTATTTTGACAGTTCATTATTTATATTTATTTATTTAAACCACACATACAGCTATTCTCTATTCTATTCTATTCAGAATTGGGATAAGGGCAAGAGAATGATGATGATACAGCTATTCTCACAAGTTTAGGTACCTAATACAATAGCGTAGTTAAATTTAAAGTTACAACAGTTTACCAAGACTAGAAGATGATTAACATTCATTTAGATTTTAGATGTTTACGTTATAGAGATTCCTTCTAAACTCTTCAAATTGAAAATGTATTAAGTAATTGAGGTTGTCGACCTTTGTTGTTTAAGTAACCAATCTCTATTTCTATAATAGCCAGAGGGAACACGTTTCTCTGAAAGAAAATACTCAAACAAAAGTAATAATGCTCCAAAATCTCCCAAAAACAAATACCTAATACTCCATCTTTATCAACAATCCGATATCATAATATCAATAAACTACCTACCAATTCCAATACATTACGATAGAAATGTTTTTTCTCCAGAACTCAAGTATCCAATGACATTCAATTTAAGCTTATTATTATGCGAAACTTGAGATCTTTCTACCTGTATCGTTTGTAAACATAATATTGTGTAGACACGTCCTTGGACTGAACGTCAACTATCGTTCGGTAGAAGGATATTTTTGTTTTTGAAGTAATAACTTCTTTAGGCGCGTTGAGCACTTTTTGGGTGAAGGAAAAACATTGAACTCATAGTCACGTAACGTGCGGTCACGCTTCGTAGCACTCGTAGGCGATCCGCTACGGCGTAGCACCACAGGCGTGCGCGGGTCATGTCCAGTGCTACAACTGGGGCGGGGCCTGTGTACTTTTTGTTTTCACTTCTATCGGCAGTCCCCAAAGACTGCCCCGATGGTTTTTCTTTTTTTATGAGGAACTAGCTGACCTTCGCGACTTCGTCTGCGTCACATAAGAGACAGTGGGTGAAGGAATATTTTTTTCCCATTTTTGCATCGTTTTTTATTGATGCTCCAGTCATATTGATCGCCTTCCTCGATAAATGGGCTATCCAACACTAAAATAACTTTTCAATTCGAACCAGATCCATTAATGACTCTTCCCTGGAGTGTAAATGTGGTGCTGTTCCACAAACGATGGGGCACTTATTATCGTGTCCTGCGAGTCCTGTTGTTTGTTCACTACAGGAACTGATGGATGCTACCGAAAGCGCCAACTATAGTAGCTCAGTTCTGGGCCGACTCAATTTAGATTGCCATCGACACGCTAAAAAGAAGGATTCGAACCAGTAGTTCCTGAGATTAGCGCGTTTAACGAAACAAACTCTTCAGCTTTATAATATTAGTGTAGATTTGCAAATATGGTCATGAATTGGCGAGAAGAAGCACACTAACCGGAGAAGTGGAAGGAACAGAGGGACTTCTTTGACCATGAGTCCTGGATAAATTGGGCCAAGTATAACAAAATAAATGGGTACTCTTTACACCATGATTATCAAAGCTTAGTGCCTCATTATATAGCCTTTTCCCAACTATGTTGGGGTTGGCTTCCAGTCTAACCGGATGCAGCTGAATATATTTTACATGGAGCGACTGCCTATCTGACCTCCACAACCCAGTTAGTACTGGGTAATACGATAGCCGTCTAAGCATAGTGCGACGTATGCCGCCTATTAGTAGTAAAAACGGGCATTTAGCAATTAAATAAAGCTGCGAACGTTTTGTGGGCTCAAAACTCACAGTCAAAAAACTCATAAACCCGAACCAAAACCGAAGATACACGAATGATTCCTAAGCCCACATTGGATCGGTATATAAACCTATACATAAAAGAGGGTGTAGGGCGCAAAAACTGCTCTTAATCGGCTTAGCATATTAGAGATTTGACGGGAACTGTTACTACGATGTGTTCTCGCCTTAATCCTTATTTTAGAGGTCATTAAAATATTATGTACGGGAGTGATTTTAAGCTTGAAAAAAAAAAAAAAAAAACGAAATGCATAAGATTTGCTTTACCGAATGTTAAAAGTAGCGATTGTGATATAGTACTGAATAAAGAGAAACTTGAATTCGTAGATAAAACGGTTTTCCTGGGGATTACGCTTGATTCAAGGCTACAATGGGGTTCTCATTTAACATCTCTGGCGGGGCGGCTAAGTTCGGCAGCATATGCTATTAGAAAAATCCGTCAATTTACTGATGTAGATACTTCTAGATTGGTCTATTTTAGTTACTTTCATAGTATAATGTCTTATGGCATTCTGTTATGGGGACGGGCTGCTGACATTGAGTCTATATTTATTCTGCAAAAAAGAGCCATCAGAGCCATATACAATCTTCGTAGGCGCGATTCTCTGAGGGAACTGTTTAAGGAAATAAACATCATGACTGTACATTGTCAATACATCTACGAAAACATAATGTACGTAAGAAAAAATCTACATCTTTTTGGTAAAAGAGGTGACAGACACAATTACAGTACTAGAAATAGGGACCAATTAGTTCAGCCAGGCTTCAGACTCGCTAAAGTAGACTTATCTTTCATGGGGTACTGTTTGAGATGCTATAATAAAATTCCACAAAGCATTCTTGAACTGAATGAAACAAAATTTAAAACATGTATTAAACGCACACTTTGTAAGCGAGCATATTACAAATTGGACGATTATATCGCTGATAAAAATGCTTGGCTCAATGCCGGTCCTGCTCCACAAGGACAGGGGCGCATTAATGGATAGCACTAATTGTATTGTTGGAGCTGCTGAAGATTGTACAACTATCTTTGTATTGTATAAATTCAATATCTTTATTATTATATAGCCGCATATCGCATATTGTGTGAGTGCTATGTACTAGAATGCTATCAGTCGCTGGAAACCTACGTTTTTCCTTGACTTGAATGTGCCGTGGCGGTTAGGAGATATGTCATGCTCACTCAAATGTCTCGCTGATGGTGACGCGTGTGTCGGATCATTTAGTTCCCTTCAAAATGGTTGAGTTGAATGGTGCTGATACATGCGTCATGTTCGTGAACGAGCGCTGTCAGTTGGGACTGGTCGGCTCTTGGCTGCCACGGCTTATTTGAATTTAATAATTTTATTTTTGAATTGTTTTTGTTTTGTTTTTACTATGGACACCTTTAACGTGCACATCTTGCTACATTGTTCTCACATAATGTACCATCTCAACATGAATGATGTAACCAAGATTTTGTAAAAATATTCTGATTTAAAAGAGTGTCCATGGAGTTTCTTGCCCATTCTTCTCCATAGAGAGCTACGCTAGGGAATGGGCAACTACAGTACTTTCACAGTTTTTATGTCTTGTGACTGGGACTGTAGCTACATTTAATTTTCATATTTGTTTCGACAATTCAAAAGTGCCTGTAACTGGCCTACTTGAAATAAATGCTTTGATTTTTGATTTTGATTTTGATCTTGTTATCATTTTTGGGGTGAGCTGAATTCCCAGTGGTCAGAATTAAAGCTGTTATTTTAACATTCGCGTGGAGTAAAGAAAGAGGTAGATAGGAGCACTTTAAAATGCTAAATACCGCACTAAAGGAATTATACTGCTGGACATAGGCCTCCCCCGAGTGTCGCCACATTGATCGGTCCCGTGCGACTCGCATCCAGCGGATTCCCGCAACCTTTACCAGGTCATCGGTCCACCTAGTGGAAGGCCTTCCAACGCAACGTCTTCCGGTTCGCGGTCGCCACTCCAGAACTATTCGGCCCCATCGGCCATCTGTTCTGGAAGCAATTTGCCCTGCCCACTGCCACTTAAGATTGGAAATTCTTCGGGCTACGTCGGTAACCTTGGTTCTCTTGCGGATGTCTTCATTTCTGATTCCATCGCACAAGGAAACTGCGAGCATAGCCCTCTCCAATGCCCTTTGGGTGACTTTAAAGCCTTCTGATGAGGCTCAGAGTTATACTTATTGACTTCAAATTGACTGTTTCTATACAAGTATGTCAGCTGACTTATACCGTCAAAGATAGTACGAGATTGAAACAATAATTCTCACTATTACTCATTGGTCGACAATTTCTCACAATACAAAGAAATCGTAAAATAAATCCTACAATTAAATTGTATCGCGATAGTATTTTGTTTCATCGAAAGTCGACATTTTACAGTTGTTCTTAATGGACAGTTCACAAGAGAACGTTTTTAAAATTACTTTGTCAAGTTGAGATGGAGTTGGAAAAAAATAAACTTACAGGATTATTTTATCTTTTTGCGTAACTTGTTCAAAGATAATTGTTTCTCTTCAGAATCCTGAATAACTCAACAAACAGTATCTAACGAATAATATAATTTTCCTCATCACATTTTTCTCTTCTTCACGTTTGAGACACCCTGTATAATTGAGTTGTCACTGCCAGGCAGTCGGAAGCCTAAAAATGTCTTTAAAACTTTGTGTAATGTCAGAATATACAGGTTGTATTAGACCTCATCACGAAGCCGTCCACCAAGCATTCTGTACATCAAACTAGTAACCTTACGCAAAAACCATAGCTGGGAAACGACTTTTTTTTTGGGGGGTGAAAAAACATGTTTTGTAGTAGAACTCAATGTAACGCACTCAAAACATTGTGCTGATGGATAGATTGAATAGTACGGGGGTCGTGGAGGTGTTTAAAGTAAAACTCTTACATTAAAAACTTGTATTAAAAAAAAACCTTGTCAAAAAGTTGAAAACTTTGACCCTCAATATCTCCGTAACTAGAAGGTTCCTAGGTATGGTGTAGAACAAAAAAATTATCGCAATGAAGAGGAGAACAAGTGCCTTTCGGCTTCGTTAAGAGGTGTTTTACACCCTTTATATAGGTTGGTTTTTAAACGATGTAAATTTTATGATTATTTTTATTATAAAACCGTGACATACCTACGTTTAAACAAACGTTTACAGCCTCGTTGATCTAGCGGTCGCAAGCGCAATTACTGAGCATAAGGTCCTGGGTTCGACTCCCGGGTCGGGCAAAGTGTTATTAAATTCTAAGTAGCAGCCCCGGAGTCTGGATTTGCGCCCGGTTGATGGCAATAGGCCCGCCTTCTATTACATAGGACGTAAAGGTACTAATAGTACACCTCTGCCTAACTCTTCAGGGATTACAGTCGTGATGTTATGTTTAAAGAAAATACATTGAATAAAACACGTATCTGATATCTGAAACAAATTGTTCACTATTTTATTTGGGTAAAGTACGGTCGGCTGATAGTGATCTTCGATAGTAGTGGTTACTTCACTAAATGAAATAGGTATTTCATTTCAGTAGGCACTAGGATATATAAAATAGATTTTTGGGTAGGTATATGGGGGCTGTATAAAAAGAGTAGCATTGATTTCTAAATATTTAGTTTTCGGACTTATTTCTGTGTAAAAAAGTATATATCTATTTACACCTAGGTTTTTTTTTTTACAAAAGTAGATTTTATTTTTTATTTTGGTTTTTTTACACAGTACTTTGTACAATAATGTTATAGTTTATATACCTAGTTAACGTACTGCTATAAAAGACGTTAAATTAAGCTCTACCATCCAAGTTTTTTTTTTTTAAATCCTGTAATATTTTTTCGAGATTTCAACGAATTCGGAAACAACACTGTTAGTATTTTTTTTTTGCAAAAAAAATTGATTAACAGTCTGTAGAACTTATGCAAAGATTGCTCTGGTAATATTTAATTTTAAAATACCTGTGAACTTTTTATGTCCAAGTATTTCCATTTCCAGTTAAAAACGTTATTTTTCTATAAACAACGCACAAAACATTTTTTTCAGAAATTCCTTCCAAAATATGGCGTTTTAATATTAAACCCTACAAATAGTCCAAATTAACAATTCGCAATACATACCTAACCCTAAAAATATAACGTCGAAAATTTCGCCGAATTCGCCACATTATTTCGGTCATTAAGCCATTAGGGCTTGAAATTTTCGCGTCGAAATAATTTAAATTGAATAACAGCCAAACTCTGAGTCTCATTCTTTAGTCTATGTGGTCCGTTTTAAGCATTTCAAGTCAAATATTTGAACAAAGTCAAAGTCCCTTGGAAGTTTATGTTCCTATGCCCCGTTTAGTACGTTAAGCAAGTTTCTTGGTCGAGTTGTAAGGCAAGCATCTGTCATAAGTGGGCCCTTTAAGTTATCATTATAAGCTTGTTAAAAATCTACAAGACAATGAATGCTTTCGCAAGAGGTTTAGTGAATTTAATGCAGCGTGGGTAGATACTGTTGATCGTTATGATAGGTACCTAATACTGGTTTAGTAGTCTTGCTTGTTCGACGAGTAAGGAGGTCATGGTGTTTCGTTTGAACACTCCTTTATTTAATAATAAAATCATACTTGATTGTTTTAGTTAAGTATAACGTGAACGAAGCTTCTTGTATATCATTTAAGGATCGTAGTCGGTAGGGCACGCCACAATAGTGGCGATAAGTCCCCTCTTTGAGGAGTGGCTTGAGAGGCGCCACGGCCGCGGCGTCCTCACCTTCCGCTTGACGCAGGTCCTCACCGGACACGGTTGTTTCGGGAGGATCCTGCACCAAATCGGGCGGGAGGAAACGCACGGGTGTTTCCACTGCGAGGATCGACCGGAGGACACGGTGGAGCACACTGTGGAGGTGTGCCCCGCGTGGGCGCCGCCGTGCCCTCGAAGCGGCGATCGGCAGCGGCGACCTCTCGCGTCCGACCCTGGACTGTTCGAAAGAGATACCGTGGCCTCGGAACACAAAGGGCGATGAAGGAACATGGATGGGTTTTAGTCAGTAAAAGTCTGACCTGCTTCGGCCAGAGCGGGAGGAGTCATTTGACGATTTCCGATCCGAAAAAAAAAGGATCGCAGTCGGTAGCGTTTTATAGGTATATCATGTATCTTTTTGATTTTTTAATAACAATATTTCACACATATTAGTTAATCCTCGTAATTCACCAACATAATATTTTTTTACACGTTAAGCCTGCGAATGCAAATGTGTACCTAACACCGATTATGTAATAAACTTTGTGACACGTTATACACGTGTATCATTTACTAAAAGTATTTATCTACACCCATGCTATAAATCCTCTATAAAGGTATCTGAAACAGTTAGCTTATGGCCAACATTAAAACAGCCAGTGTCACAATAACCATTATAACACCCAAACGGGTGTTATAATGTTGTACTGAATTTCATTATGCAACTCGTTTTAAAAAAAGAACACAGAATGTGGTAGTGAATCGAACGTCTAGCACGTGCGATTCACTACCACAGCGCCGTAATTAAAAAAAAAACTTATAGGTTAATTCGAATTCACGTCACGTCGTATCCCGCCATTTTTGTTCGACATTTGGATATCAGTATTGCATTATGTACTTTGTTGTTTACAAAAATGAGTGATACAAGCTTTGTGAATTTTGATAATTGAACAATCCAAAATGTAAATAATTATATTACTACCTATACACGGTTTGTTTGTAGTAAATACAAGCAATTAAACTTTCCATGAATTTACATAGACTTCTTAGAACACTGCAACACCCTATGGTTTCAGAACCTTTTATGGAGGATTAATATCATGGATGTAGATAAAGTCTTGTATGCAACTGTACATAATTAGGTATTAAAACACTCATGTGATACTATTATCACACTCGGCTTCGCCTCGTGTGATAAACCCACATTCGTGTTTTAATACCCCTCATTATACAACAGTTGCATAAATAACTATCATAAAACAGAGTTTCGTCCATAAAAGCATAAAAGTGAATGTTCGTATTTGGTTTTTAATCTCCTAAACTGCTGAACTAATTTAAATATTTTCGCTTGATTCGAGAGATAAAGCTTTCGACGTGGCCGTGGTGGCGTAAAATAAATACGAACATGTTACTATTAGTGTTTTTTCTACCAATATTTCGTGAATTACTTAACGAAGCGCCGATTAATGAAAAAAGTATACATTTTTCAAATATACAGTCATACATTAAAAATTTAAATAGTGTGGTGAATCCTATTGTAAAACCAAATTATAATCTTGAATCTATCTCACTACATCGTCGTGAAATTCAAATATATACAATTTTTAATTACAAAATTTTCGATATTTAACTAACTTAACATAAATTAGTAAGTACTAGATATACCACTTAGTAAACCTGCAAGAGTCAATTCTATTAAATTAAGATGAAAACCGCATCAGAATCTGTTGCAAAGTTTAGGAGAACAACGCGGGCACAGAGAGACACGAAAAGTGGCTTTTATTTATAGAATTAATAAATACTAACTTATGCCCGCGGCTTCGCTCGCGTATAGTTCTTCTTGTGTTAACTATCTTTAATATATAAACTACCTGTGTGCAAAATATCAGCCAAAACCGTGCAATCGTTTTTGCGTTTAAGAGTAACAAATATCAATCCTCACAAAAGTTTCAAACTAGTATACAAAAAATATTAATTTAATATATATTGGATAGCATGGATATTACATTAATTGAACACCTTTATTTATGTTAAACATACAAATTATAGCTGTGACCTATGTAGGTAAACTATTTTAAACGGGGTTCAAGCTTTTTAAGTCGTTTCTATATTTCTTAGATTTAAACAGAATCACCCCTTCCCTCTCATTGAGAGGAGGCCGTGTCCCAGCAGTGGGAACATTATAGGCTGATGATGATGAAATAAAATCACTAACTGTTACCAAAAAATCGACACACCGCTGAATCTTCCAAAAACTATTCCCCTGAACTAGAAATACCAGTCTAAAGTCATTCTCGGGAATTCAGCTAACACAGTCCTGAGAAACGTTAATCCGGATTACACTTCGATTTCAGCTTCAGTTACTGCCCATTCGCTAATTAGGACGTTAATTGTCAATTTATGTGTGTACATGTACATTTGTGGAGGTAGGTATGGTGATGTTTTGGGAGAAAGTGTCTCGAGTTAAGGATTTTGAGACGGTTCTCTTATCAGCAGTATAACCTTTGACATGTCTTTCAATCTTCATCAACTGCCTAGCCTTTTCCTTACTATGTTGGGGTCGGCTTCCAGTCTAACCGGACTGCTTTTCTAACCTCCACAACCCAGTCTTCCAATCTGGAAGCTTTTTTATTTTGTCTATGGGTACCGTCTGTTTGCGATAGGAGGAGGCACGGGACTTCTCCTAATTACATACTACTAAACAGCGGTAATACGTACATAACATACTCTACTTGAGGATTCAGAATTTCTGTAACTAGGAACCACAAGAGACAGTCTTGTGCTGAGCTGAACATTTGGCACTTCTAACATGTTATTCGAACTATTTGGGTGTTGAGTATGAATATGGAAGGCTATAAGAGTAAAGGATGACCAAAGAAACGATGGATGGACTGTTTGAAAGATGAAATGGCAAAAAGTAGCAGTCATATCAATGGAAGAAAAGACATGCTGCATGCACCCCAAATTAAGGACAGGAGAATGTTGACGACAATGTTTGGGAGAGTATTTTAACGAATGCAGTGGTTAAGACTATTATTATGAACCAACATGCTAATTAATACTTTAATGATGATCAGTAAGAAACCGAGTATACCTATCTGATAAATGCAATGCGAATTCCCTCATTATAAACCAAGAATGTAATGATGCCAACATAACCTTGACTAGATAACAGACACCGCTCCTTTTAGATAGATTGAAGGTTATAGACATAATAGAGGCAGGTAGGCACAGGCATGTGAATCAGTTGGTTACATGTTTGATGAACGTGTTTTGAATAAGAGTAGAGGAAACCAAAGAAACGATGGATTGTGTGAAGGATGATATGGCAAGAAAGGATGTGTCTGATGAGATGACGAGTGATAGAGAAGTGTGGAAGAAGAAGACATGATGCGGCGACTCCAAATGAATTGGTGTTAGGGCAATAGAATGATGATGAGAGGGTTTTGAAACATCAATGTGGTACGTTTTTTTCAACATTCATCAGTAAAGATTAGATTTATCAAATGTTTTGATGATGTTTGTGTTTCCTTAAATAACTGTGGTTTTTTTTCGATTCTAAATCAAAATATTTTATTTCACATAGGCCTATAGTCGTTTCCTATAGAGAAGAACCGGCAAGAAACTCCATAAATTGTTAACAGATTATACCTGGTTCCGCGGACATCCCCAGGATTCGAAAAATCTGGGACCAGTCGAATATCAATGTGGCGATATATATTTCTGGATAAATAACTTGGAACCCCGGGAGGCTTCTATCCAATAGGAAGATCTTCCGGCTAAAATGACGATGTTGAAGTTTTAGTCATGTTTTCCTACTGTATATGTCATTTTGATGCTAAGATTCAGCTCACATCTGTGTGACCCAAAAGCAGGTTCGTAAAGACACCGCATAGACTAATAAACACACGATAAAATCAGCAATAAATTGTACAATCACAGCATTTAAAAGATCGGCCATTAATCCAATTAGCATATCTTACCAAATAGTTGCTGTATCTACACTTTCACTACTAGTGGCGAAATCTTTATAATTACTTAATTATCTGAAGTTGTTAACATTTAAAACAGAAGAACTAGGTCTCGAATGTGTCTTTGTATGTTGGAAAGGTTACGCAGAAGGTCGACGAAGTTTGGTATGTAAGGTGTTTGATGCACTGACCTATAACATTATTGGATCTATTATGTTTGTACTTACGGCTTTACAACTGTGTGATGTATGGAGTAGAAACTAACAACTGTGTATTTATAGGCACGAGGGAAGTTTTAATTGTGAATGTGGAAGGTCATAATACTTGGAAGACCAAACACACTGTTGATGGGCTGTGTTAAAGACGAAACGGCTAGAATCGTGGATGACTGCAAAGATGATGACGAATGGAAAAGTATGAAAGAAGAAGATGCCGATGACAACTTAAAAAGGGAGTTGTAAAGTTATGCGACAACTCTTGATAAACTTTAAGAAAAAAATAGAGAAGTGAAACTGCAGGCTATTCTTGTAGATCAATTGGCTAAAGAAAATGGTAGGGATCATTTTATCAACAGGATCGGCAATCTGTTCGCAGAAAGTCATAAATCACGCCCGTTTTTTCACATGGCAGCAAGCAGAAGCTACGAAACGCCACATGCTCACACGCTCATACATATGGTCATACACGCGCGCTTGCGAGTACTACGCACCTGACATTACACATCTGGTCTGAGAAAAAAAAACGTTCAAATAAAATCAGAGTGGGCGAGTAACTATACTGTCTCGAGTCTAAACGTAGCATCCAGGTTAAATAAGCAAGTGTCCCGTGATAGAGGGTAGTTCGGGCAAATTTGAACTTTGGCCGGTAATAGCTGAGGACTATCTTTAGCTATTTCCTCTTAAGGAGTTTTCGAGGGGAGGGCTCTGATGAAAATTGTTAAGGGGCCATTTCAACGCCAGTGGCGCGGATGTTTTAAGAAATATGCGCACTTATTTTATTTAAGGCGTAGTCCTTATAATTACTTTGACGGAATTCAAGTTTGGGTTAGAAATTATGGCGGACGGGAGTCGTTTTTCGGTGAAAGGTTACTTTGATTTTTGTTTTTAGTTTTTTTAGAGGTTTTGCTACGATGTTTTACTTTATCAATTGCCTTTATTTTAGAGTGGCACTAAATTGCTTGTTTGTGATTATAATATATGACTTAACTCGAAAAATAAGAAATACAGCTTTCATTAGATTGCCTTTTTTTAGATACCTTTTATCAAAAGATGAGAGGTTTATCTTACGTATTGGGTTACTTAATTTAATATGTACTTACTTTCGTTAATTTTATATTTAACTACAAACAACATCGAAGAAATCTTAATTTTCGAGTTACGTCATACTTGTCGCAAACTAGCGAAATATGAAAACATTTTCAATAATTCAAAATCATTTCAAAACGCATTCGGCTAACTAATCTAAAAATAAAGTTAATAATAACAGCCGCTCGGGTCGATCGTTAGGTTAAGCCGTGCTTGCCTAGGTTGGTCTGTGGATGGGTGACCGCCCATTACATACCGAGTTTCCTCCGTGCCTCGGAAAGCACGTTAAGCCGTTGGTCCCGGCTGTCATTTGTAGATCTTTGACAGTCGTTAGGTAGTCAGAGGCCCAAAAAGTCTGACAACCAGTCTTACCAAGGGGTATCGTATTACCCGGTACTAACTGGGTTGTGGAGGTCAGATAGGCAGTCGCTCCATATAAAATACTGGTATTCAGCTGCATCCGGTAAAACTGGAAGCCGACCCCAACTAAGTTGGGAAAAGGCTAGGCAGATGATGACTTTATAAATCAATTTTTAGTTTTGGTCATATTTCTAATGAAAATTTCTATGTCTATTTTCATGTCTTACAAAAGGAGTGAAAGGTAAGTCTTATCGTGTAATAAGCTATTCATAAAATATAGAATAACATGGATTACTTTGTGCTTTAACGAATGTAGGTACTTTATTATTCCATTAATGGATTTCTCAACCCTTTGATTATTTATTTTAGTAGCAGTAAGTATAAAAGGTTTTTAAAACAAATAGAACTGTACTACACATTTACTCTCTTGTTTAATCTAAAATTCATAAGATGGATCTTAACATAATAAATTAATAATGATCAGCACGTTTTTACAAAACTAAAATACCTAAATGATAAAACAATTTATTATATTTATACAAAAAAAAAAATCTCAACCCTCCTTAAGGCTTCAGGAGTACATCTTCAACCCCTCTTTAACTAAGAAATCCACCTTTAGTTAAGAAATCCTAGATAACATCTCAAACGTATTACAGTGATCCACTTAACCCTATCCTAATATTTACTGAACCCTTCATCAAAAGAAAAATCTGGGGTTCTTCTTGACTTTCACCCCCCACTAGAAGTGTTTTACTGAAATGTAAACGGGTTGTGAAGAAAAAAATCCGTAATTGACTCTTGTGTGGGTTGAGATTAAGATATTTGGATTAAATAGCACTGGAAAAATTCTAGTATTTTTTTTTTGTATTCTAATAGCAGATAAGATTATGATAGATTTATTTATACCCTTTTATTTTTTTCTTATTATGGCGAAGGTGGAATGACAATCATGTTCACAGGGCAAGCGTGGCCAGAAATTTCCCTTCAGTGGGACACAAATTAGGCTATGAAAAAAAAGTAGGTTTAAATAAATGTAAAACAAAACATCAATTAGTGAATTTTCTGTTGTTATTCACATCTTGTTCGCATTAATTATGTGGGCGTAGGATTCAAACAAAAACAGCCTTGTCTTTATTTTGTGGGGGTGAAATTTCAACCCTACAAAAACTAACCAGGTTAAATTATAAAGAGTTTGACCGTCTATTCATTAAAGAGTGCACTAGTAGTTTCTTTAGTAAACTAAAACCTATCTAGAAACGGCAAGATGAAGAAGTCTGCACAAACAACTTCAAGTTTCTCTTCAACATACACGACATCCGTGTTCGTCAGTTGACTTTTATAAATTACTCGAATAAGAACTGCCTTACGATGTATCATTCATTATAGCTGTTAAAAGAAAATTGTGCAAAAAAAAAAACTAGCTTATGCCCGCGGCTTAGCCCGCGTGGAGTTCGATAACTGTTCCACTGAATCGTACTACCGGAATAAAAACTCCTATGTGTTAATCCAGGTTATAATCTAACTGTGTGCTAAATTTTATCTAAATCCGTTTAGCAGTTTTGGCTTGAAAAAGTAACAAACATCCCGCCATCCATACTCACAAAATTTCACATTTATAAAATTAGTAGGAAGGATGAAGAATGTGATGAAGGATGTGTAGGCAATTTAAGTACTTGCTTACTTGACTTCTTTCGAGATGAAACAGCAACAATTAGAATGTCCCTTGATACGCTGCGCCGTGTTGCTAGGGTTAAGACAGCCAAGACCAGGTTGACTGCCTAAGGTCTACAGACTCGCGGGCCTGTGGACGGTGGGCTATGGGCTAGCTCGCCGTCCGGCGTCGGTCTCATGACGACAGGCCGTGTCGACGGCGCGTTCGTGTTCCACGCGCGCCTCAAAGAGAGTCAGCAAAAAGGAAGGGGTCCGTAAGGACCGATGCCTGCCGGGGTTGCGGGACTGTTCGAAAGAGATACCGTGGCCCCGGAACACAAAGGGCGATGAAGGAACATGGATGGGTTTTAGTCAGTAAAAGTCTGACACTCCCTCCTGCTCCGCCCAGAGCGGGAGGAGTCATTTGATGATTTCCCATCCGAAAAAAAAAAAGGTCTACAGGCTCTAGATATTACGTCACCCATCCCATCTCCTTAATATATTTTTCTTTGCGAAGTATCTGCGTAGGTTGAATTGAAATCAATCTTATACGACGTATGTCCTAACAATTCCGTTTTATTTTTAACCTTTCCATCTATGCGAAAAAATACCGATTGAGGTTCAAGTACTCGTCAAACAACAATAGGTACCCATTGTACACACAACCAGTCACCCACGTTTACAATCAACAGCCCACTCAACCTCTCCACATTCTACAAGGGGTTCAAAAACAACCCCTTTCAGAATACCCCCGAAATCTACGTCTCTATTACTGGTATATATTGATAACGACTTGTGGCTTTCATCATTAAAGTATTTGATTGATTGACGAACGATGACTAGATTCGCGGAAACAATAAAATCAGCAAATCATTAATGGTTTTCAACCCTCGGCAGTCGAGGGGTTGAAAGTTGGAATAACATTTGGATTCACCCCGCAATGTTTGGTTTGGCCATATGTCGGTATTTTAAATGTTTAAACAATGGTTTTAATCTGGTTTCCGAAACGCGATGTGAATTTATTGTACGTGATTATGTGAGTTTTAATTTGGTGCTGTCACGCTAACGTTAATTGAATAGTTTTGTTGATTAATTTTTTGTAATTTGATTTATTAATTGAGGAATTTTGAGTAACTTGAAGTATTTTATGAAAGATTGGAATTGATATGAAGTATTGGAGCAAAGCTTTTATTTCAACAAGGCCCTTTTTGCAGGGAATTGTAAATTGTTTAAGTCAGTCGATTAATTTAAACAGAAAAAAAACTCGTAATTCATAAAACGGAGTAATTCATCAACTGGTCCCACATGCCTACGGCCCATGTGGGACGAGTTGATAAAAATAACTCTTCAGAAATGAAAAAAAGACACGATTTCATTTTTTTTATTAGCCCTTATTGTCCCCCTCACTTCTTCCACTTCTCACGATGGTGTGCTTCGTTCCCATCTTCGTTTTCACTATTGATTGATGATGATGAATGAGCACCACACCCAGCCAGGAGCAAGCCTGACCCGGACAAGCCGGATACACCAGGAGGCACTATTTTAACATGCTCTGGGATGGGAGCGAAAGTCCGATCAACCGCAGCCAGTCGGGCACAATCAGCCGACTATGCAGCCTAGAGCCAATATAGAAATAGTGGTAAAGACAGGTACAATCCATAGGAATGAGCATTGGTGTTTTGACCTTCGTTTGATTGGTCCCATTTTCGTTTTCACATATTATTACAAAAAAACAGTACAAATTAAATCCGTTGCTTCAACAATATTATAAGAAAACTTATCGAATTTTAAAACAAAGAACAATGAAGCTGAACGACCATGTCATCACGAATGAAGTTTTCATTATTCTCACGGAAAGTAGCTTCTATACAAAATAATTATTCAATATCATGTTAAGTCTGATGATCGGTCGAAATCGTTCCAGAATATATTGGGAATCGACAAAGTTTCCGAATGCGCGGGAATTTAAAAATACTTGGCATAAAGCCGGTCATTCGTTCGTTTCGTTCATTCGTTGCTATGTATCGAGCTTAGGGCTGTCACGCATATCGATAAAAAATAACGTTAGAAACGCTGATAGAAAACTCTTTATTATATAGTACACCAGATTACAAAAATATGAAAACAAAGTAGAACTATAGCTAAAAGCGATATTTTCAATAAAATCTTTTGATGGACTTCAGCAGGCCTAGCCAAGTTACAAACGTTTCGTATCGATTCTCTTTCTACAATCGTAAACGCCTCGGCGTAAGCGATTGTTGAAAGCGCTAAATTGGTAGCCAAGTTGACACGACTGAGTCGATCGCTCGTTCCCTTGTCTGTCGAAAAACCTACACTTTAGTCTATGGTGAGCGTTCCTACCTAAGAGTATAGCGATCAAAATTGTAGAAACGACAACATTCTATTCTATCATTTTGAACGATGTAGGTAAACTTGTCTACGAATTTTCTATTCGTTTGTGTTGATCACGTGATTTAACGTTGAGATGATGTCATTCCAATGCATTTGATTCGTTTTCTACTAGCGTTAACGATTGTAGATTGTCAAATTGGCTAAGCCTGCAGTTCTTATATTCCGATTTCTTAGGTATGATCATAATAATCTGATGGAATTCATTATTGAACTATTAAAATACTGTCTTTGGTGGTCTTATAAAATGAGAGGGAAGTGCCCATTTTTTACCCGATTACAGCGAAGCCAAAAGGAAGTGTTATGATTTTAGCAATATATGTATGTTTGTATTTTCATACTAGCTGATGCCCGCGGCTTCGCCCGCCAGCAAATTATATTCTAAAACCGTCCTCTTGAATCACTATATCTATTAAAACACCCGCATTAAAAATCCATTGCGGATTGAGATGTGTTCTACAGATCTAAGCATACATAGGGACAGACAGAATAGGCGACTTTGTTTTATAATATGTAGTGATAGTGATGTTTCACCTTAGCTCCTTAACTATTAATCCGATTTTGATGAGTAAGGTGTCAATCGATTCGAATTTATGGCCCGCGTAATATAGGCTACATTTGCTTCAGTAGTCGGACAAATTATTGTTCTGGTTTTGGGCATAGCCAACATTAATTACAAAAGTTTGGTACCTACCTAATATCCAATCTCCAATGATCGAATATCGTCCAAATGACATTTAACCTTATTTAGGAGTTAAATTATGTTGATAATAACGTGATAATGATAAATTAAATCCATTTACTCTTCCATTTATAATTTAATTTAGATTCAAAATCAACACTAATAACATAATTATCACCAGGTTTGCATGTTGGATTAGTAGGTAGGTAATATCCATACAAAATTAATGTTTACCCGGTATATAGGGCAAGCGAATTCGGGTTATTCACCAACTGGACACGAAAGACTGGACACACGTGTGTCCAGTTGGTGAAACTCAATTAGTATCACTTATTATTTCGCCAACTGGACACACCCAGTTTTTTTTGTCCGGTTAATAGCGTACAACCAGACTGTACCCTTTTTTTTTGCAAAAAAAACTGATGGTTTGTTTCACCAACTGGACACGCGTGTGTCCAGTCTTTCGTGTCCAGTTGGTGACTAACCCGTGAATTCTGATATCATAGCATAATATCATGCCTACTTTTCCCGAAGGTTTCGGCAGGGGTGTACCTTATAATCACCCTCATTTCAGCGCTATGCTAAAATGCCATAAAATAGGGGGCAAGGCTTTTGCCACCAACTAAGCGCAAATCCTGAATCAGTGCGGCTACTGAGAAATTTCTGATGTAAAAACGTAATTTTTCCCGACCTGGGAATCGAACCTAGGACATCATAGACAGAAGTAACGCTTGCTACCACTAAACTAACGAGGTGAATAATATTTATTTATGTAAAATTTTCGCACGCAAAAAAAACTACCAGTAAAACCATAGAAAACATTATATTTACCTGGTAAATAGGACAAGCGAATTCTCACATAAATATGTTTTGGTACAAAACGTGAATTTAATAACAGCAAATGTAATTGGAATACTCAGGCGTCTTGACAAAATTATAAGAATACACGACGAAATGATGAAAAATCAGCGAAAAAAATGTAAATGGAATTTTAGCGAAATGAACCAGGATTCTACACGTTTTTACTCCCTTGTTGTACTTAATGTAAATCAAGGCAAAATGTATTCAAAAAAATATGAACTGTGTTAGCTTTACTACAAAAATTTGGAAATTATTGTTAATCTCATTTTAATTTTAAACCTATGAAATAGATTTGGGCACGTTTCTGGATGACAGCGATGTGGAGGAGTACTTAAGGGCTATATATCCCTCAAATGACTTAGCATGATCCTCCGTTACGCCTAAAATACTGCAGTATTAATTTATGGTAAAGTTGAGGATTAATTCTAAGTCCTATGTGTGACGAAAACACGATTCCATAAACTTTTCTCGATAGAAAAAAAATCCAAAGTTACCTCCAAATCGAACAATAAACCGCTGATATCCAACAAGTACTTCAAATTAGATCTTGAAACTTTGCATACAAACTGAACTAACTATAAAGCAGGTCTCATGTGTTTTATTTTTTTAGTCCAATCAATAGATTTTTTGTAAATCGCAAAAAACCACTCATTTCGCACTATTCGGCCGCACTGACTGACGTAACAACCGCTTTGTAGTGTAAGCTGATTAGAACTTTATTGTAACAGCATTTGAAACGAAGTTTGAACCACCACAAATAATAGAGTTGCTAATTTTAGGGTTAGAAGGGCTTAACGTCCAGTCTGTCCAGCTCGTCCCACCATCTCCTGCGAGGTCTACCGCGTCGCCTTCTGGCTGTATCAGGGCTCCACATCGTGGTTACTTTGGCCCACAGCTCGTCGGGCATACGGCAGACATGGCCAGCCCAGTCCCACTTCAGCTTAGCGGCTTTTTGAGCAACACATAAATTATAATTTATGTTTTGGAGCGTAATGTGGTTTGGTCACATTAAAAAAAAATGACAAACATTAAAAATATGTTAAAAAAATACTAAAATCTCTCTCGCGACAACCCTAGCAGCATCGGATCGGCATGAATGAAATGAAATGCAAGGATTGTTTGCTTTCAATCGGATATTAAGGTGTATCCATTGCTTTGTGTAGGTATTCAAATGAAAACTATTCCAGTATCCCAGTATCCCAGTATCCCAGTATCCGAGTATCCGTCCCGTCCGCGTTGGCCCAGCACTATTCCATACAGTAATTGTTCGTTTTTAACCTCACTGTTATTGCTTTGCTCCAGTTTCTGAACAGAACGCGTTGTGTGGTGAAGTTGATAGTTTTATGACGGAGATTGGGTAAGGGAAAAAGACTTAATTGGTCTGGTCTAAGAAATGACGTCATAGTGTTGAAATTCCGAGGAATACAAGGTATACACGGACCCATAACGAAGCCGTCAACCAAGCATTCTGTATCATCATCATCATCATCATTTTAGCCGAAAGACGTCCACTGCTGGACATAGGCCTCCCCCAAGTGTCGCAATTTATTTTTTTACTTTGTATAACTCTACGCAAAAAATATAACTGGGAAAATACTTTTTTTTGGAGTGAAAAATCACGTTTTACAGTAGAACTCAATGTTATGTAACGGACTCAAAACATTGTGCTGATAGTGTATTGTAAAGTTATATTATAACATTAAAAACTTGTATTTATAAAATAAAATGTGAATAAAACCGACTTCAACAAAAAAACGAAAAACACAAAAAATTACAAACAAGAAAAAACTAATTGAAAACACACAAAAAAGTGAAAAATAAATTTTGTTTCAGAAGCCGGTGATCAATCAAACAAAGGTCAAGCTTCTAAGTCGGTGACCTTTGTTTGATTGATTTAATGCTTTTGTCACCGACTTCCGAAGAGAGAAATCAGGTAACATACATACCGGGGTTGCGGGACTGTCCGGGGTTGCGGGACTGTCCGGGGTTGCGGAACTGTTCGAAATAGATACCGTGGCCCCGGAACACAAAGGGCGATGAAGGAACATAGATGGGTTTTAGTCAGTAAAAGTCTGACACTCCCTCCTGCTTCGCCCAGAGCGGGAGGAGTCATTTGATGATTTCCCATCCGAAAAAAATAAAACAAACACGCGAACATATAACCTCCTTTTTTAAGTCGGTTAAAAAGTAGGACTGTCAGCCCCAATGCTCCGTAAAAAGAAGGTTCCCAGGTATGTTCTAGAACAAAAAAAGGATCGCAATGACGGGGAGAACAAGCGCCTTTCGGCTTCGTTAGGGTTTAGTAATCTACCCAGACCCACCCATGATGTAATAGTATACTCGTAGTACATGGTATCGCCCGGTTGTTAACCCATTACCAATTCTGATGGATTAATTGCTCGGAATTTTAACTTCCTGTTTTTATAGCTTGCCCCAATTTTGAGCAACGACGAGTGTGTTAAGATTTGTTGAGACACTACCGTCTTTGTTTTATGAATGTAAGTCTATGATGGTGATGTATCCTAGTGCGTTCTGACGCAGAATGTCCCATTCGCAAAATGTCACCGTGAAAACAAATGTCCTATTCGCGAAATAAACTTCTGAAATATTTTTAAAGTAAAAAAAAAACAAGGGAAAGTGAACTGAAAAAGATTTCATTTCAGATTTCATTTGTCTTTTTCAGTTCTAGCGAATTTTGCGCTACTCCAATTACTGAACAACAAAATCGTCAACATTCTTCGATGACCCCGATATTATGTACAAAAATGGTCACCTACTGATCTCACAACCTCAGCAAGCGCTGCTTAACCTCACACGACAATCAATCCATACCGATTCTATTAGGCCACTTATATATTTGTTTAAACTTCATGGTAAATAGACAGACTTAATGCTCATTCCTCTTATATACTTAGGTTATATGCTAATGTTGACCATTGAGTATCCACTTCACTAATAATGACATCATACCTCGCCTGCCTATCCCACGATTAACAATCAAATGACCTAGAGGTATTTGTTGGTAAATTCTATTCAATTCCATGTTTCTATTTGATGTTATTTCCACTTAAACGAATTTCGACTTTATCTTAGTTTAAATACAGCTCGTTGGAATTAAAGGTGCTGCTGTAAATAACAAAAAAACAAATACCAACAGGATTACATTGCAGTGCTCATTCAAAATGAAACCAAAATTGAACAGAGAAAAATAAAAAACCTGCCAAGTGCGTGTCGGGCCACGCGCAGTGTAGGGTTCCGGTAATAATAATAAAGAAATAGATATAATAGATCAAATTTGACAACTGTCAGTTTAGCAACTACAGCAAATACTTCATCTTAGTCACTGAGTTTAGAGGATTTATTCTAAGGATTTTGTATAAGGTACAAAATTATCCAACACCGGGTTCGACGACTATTACGACTAAGCCAGTGTATTTAAATGTTCAATTTTAAAATGTTTTCAAAATTACTAAAAATCACATACAAATAGAAGTTCTTGCGCAAATTGAACTTTTTGTAAAGGTAATAAAGTTAGTTTTACAAAAACACTTATCTGTTTACATGTTCGGAAACTAAATTGCGAACACAAGATAGGTATTTGTTGCTAAGCACTAGTGTTTGTGTATGGTGGGCCGATTACTAGGAAATAGGAATTCTAGTGTGATTCGCATGTAAAAAAGGTTTATCGGTGGCTAGATCTTTTGTTGGTTTAGATAAAAATGGACTCATGAATATTTGTATGTATTGAGCTGTTTTTTAGGGTTACGTAGTCCTGACAAGGAACCCTTACAGTTTCATCATATCCGTCTGTCTGTCTGTCTGTCCGTCTGTCTGTCCGAGGTTTTGCTAAGAGAGCGTTAGTACTAGAAAGCTGTAATTTTGTAGAGGTGTGTATACATACAATTACGCCCACAAAATGGTAAAATAAAAATTTGTTTTTATTTTTTATTTTAGCTACGATCTACGATGGGGTAGACGACGAAAAAGAATTCATCCCCACTTCACATGTAGGGGATGTGAAGTGAGGATGAATTTTTTTTTCGTCGTCTACCCCATCGTATGGGTTATCGTTGATTATATATTTTTAAATGACTTAAGGGTTGTTAATACTATTTTTCGTTTTAATGCTCCATTTACGAAATATTAAAATTTAAAGTGCAAGTTTCTGTTCCAGTAGGGCGTGGCTTGAAAATCTGAAAAAATCATGATGATAGTGCATTTCCTGAAATTTAAAGGAAAATTATAGAGGTTAAGATAACTTTATTAGTTAAGCAGTAATAGTCGTTGAACTTGGGTGTTGGATTATTTTTGTTATTATAACCATTAAGTAACTCCTAATTTCTTTACCATTAATTATATTCAGAATAAAGAACAACAGAATCGTTCTATTTGATAACGGGCTACTACCCTACACTGCGCGTGGCCCGACACGCACTTGGCCGATTTTTTTTCTGTCTGATTGAAAAAGTAAGAAAATACTTTCTGAACGTTGTTTAAATATCAAAATTAAAGTCATGGTCAGATTTCGGTAGAAAAAAAATACTTATCTGTAGAAAGTCAGTTTTTAATAAAAACAAACTTTTAACAAGACCATGCCAAAATGTCAAAAACATGGATGTAAGACCTACTTAATTCTTACTAAGACATATTATATTTCAGAGACAGAAGTTCTAAAGTAATCTAAACATTCTAAGTTAAAGCTATCACTGCCTGTTCTCAACTTTTTAACAGAATCCAGTACAAGTAGGATTACCATTTTAATTCGAGACAGTCCTAATAAAGAGCCGGACGTTTGAAAAAAGGCGGGTTTTTTTTCTTTTCGATTTTTCGCAACAAAAAAAAACAAGACAAGACAAGACAAGACAAGACATTAACAAATATTATAAGTATTTTATTCTGTAGCTTTTCCCGTGGCTTCGCTCGCGTTATGATCGAAAATTATCCCTCGGGAATGTTTTAAATACAAGGTGTAAGAGACAACGCCGCACAAACGGTTATCACATAAAATATATTAAAATAATTATATTCGCTCTAGAAAACATAAATTATTTAATGTCCCATTTAGTCGCACTGTAGCTTGATCCACTTCTCCTGTACTGCTTATGAATGTATGCTTGTATGCTTACGAAACTCAACGTGCTCGTGGAGACCAACGCTGGATTGGACTTGTTTGCTGATGAATGGAAGACGATAATGTTAGAATGTTTGTGGTTCTGCGAGAAGACCGAGTAAACGGATTAGGTATTTAATTTAGTGCTAATAGTTTTAAATACTGTACAAAATAAGTAATAAATAAATAAATCACGTTTCCAGTACATCATTCTGCCATCATCCATACCATCATCATCATCATCATCATTCATACCTACACGTCAAAATGTATGGAACAGCTGATTTTTGCTGACTCTCGGGGATAATGTAGCTTCCTATTAATGAAAGAAATTTTTGAAATTATATCATAAGTAATTCCGAAAATTTCTCCTACATCCAAGAATACAAACTTACAAACATACAACCATACAAACTTTAACTCGAAAAGCCTATGGATACAAATGACAAGGCTGGATAAAGTTCTGAAGAGGGACCAAAAAGTCTCATATGTCCAGAAAAATACAATACGATGGTAACCCTAAGTACAAAGTAGAACTTTTAATATTTACACTGATACGTTTTTGAACAATCTGAATCTTAGGAGAGTATGTTTTTAATGTTAGGTTCTATCTTAACTTAAGATAGCCTTAAGATTCTTTAGGCTAAAATCTTTTAAGACTTGGCGGCCTTGGGCTAGAGGCTTCAACATGATTCTTTAAGATTTTCTTTAGTTTTAATATGGTAAATACTAATTATACTGTGCTGCTGCTGGTATAAGATGAAAAAAAAAACCGGCCAAGTGCGAGTTGGACTCGCTCACCGAGGGTTCCGTACAAACTTGTAGGTATTTTGTTTTTAAACTACATATTTACAGTTTTCATGTGCTATGTAAGACATTCCTTCTTGACAAATTTCATAATCCTAGCTCAGTACCCTATAGAATATTCTCTATTCCCTTGTGAAATCGCTAAATATGCGATATAAACTGTCATATCTTTTAATCATGTTGACTGATATTTTTCACAGCTGAAAGAGACGATAGACTTGAAAGACTGTACTACTCGACTATTTGAAATAAATTTCAACTCGATACCTCTACGCGTTCCGGAGAAAAACGGTCTTGAGAGACAGACAGCAAAGCGATCCTATTAGGGTTCCTTATTACTTTTGAGGTACAAAACCCTAAAAAGGCTAAAAGAGCAGTTCCACTTGATTTATTCATGTTTTTTCTCTAACAGTATTGGACACCTAAAAGACAGACTTTCGACGCGACGTAACAAAATAAAAAAACACACCCATTTCCTTTGACAAATCGCGCAATATCGCAAAATTTACAGACGGCAATAAAACAACCAATTTTATGCATCTTTCTTACAAAATTTATGGAGCTACCACAGACAATACATCTACTTTCAATGCGCCAAGATGGGGTGCGATTTTTTTGTCGCACGACAAAGCCTCTTTGTGGTTTAACCTTAAATCGTGTCGCCTGGGTAAACACGATAACCGATCCTCGTAGTTAATGAAAAGTGGGGGTTGGTAGAGTATATAAATAAAGGTTCTTTGAACTTAGGTACTGCCTTTTAGTTATGTGTCTACGTGAATTTTAAGTGGGTTCCAAGAGGTTTTTGGTAGATTTTGAGTACCTAGTTAATTATGTTTTTATTTGGTGGTATTTTTCGTTTGTAGCGAATCGCAATACGCCAAGTTTTATGTCATAAGTCGAAGTTTTTCTCTTTGGTTATATCGGGTTTTAAGTACCATGAGCTCGAACACTGTTTTAAGCTTTTACGGTTCATAACTATACTACAAATGTCACTTACGGGATATCTTCCGTGATTATTTTTATTTTTGAGCTCCCGATATCACACACAATATCGCTCACGATATCGATAATCACGGAAGATATCCCGTAAGTGACATTTGTGACCATGAGCTCGGACGAAATCTGCTTATTTTTAAAACAAAATCCCGTGCACACTATCTTCACATCTGTTTACCATCCTTTACGAATCATCGACACAAAGAAGAACTATTATTTATATATAGAGAACTATAATGTAGTACCTCATAGCATAGCAACCAAATACCAAACTCAACGTAGAAAATGGTTGTGGCAAATCTACCTAACCTTCTCCCAACTACGTTGGGGATGGCTTCCAGTCCAACCGGATGCTGCTGAATACCAGTATTTTACTGCCTATTTGACCTCCACAACCCAGTTAGTACTGGTAACTGTCAAACTTATCTATATTTTCAAATACAAATCTCACTATAATACACATGAAAACGAGTATTTACCTATCGCGAATTTTACCTTTAATAATAGCCCGACGTTTCGATCGGATTGCACCAGCCGTGGTCTCGGGAAGACTGAAGTATTGGAGGTACCGCCACAGCAAAGTGAAGGTGTTTATTCTGATCGTGAAAGTTTAAAAAAGACAACAAATCTTACTAGTACAGATACCAAGATCTCTATACAATACTATGTTAGTTAGAGTCAAGACCAGATACACGATAGGGCGTCAACACATGGCGCGCTGCGATGTAAGTACGAATATTATTATATTCGCGATAGGAGTCCTGGATTCGATACCCATTATACTAACATGAATTTGTGTGGTATATATGGCTACAACTAAAAGAAGGAGCTCGTGGCTAAATAACAATAGCCGCTCGGGTCGATCTTTAGGTTAAGCCGTGCTTGCCTAGGTTGGTCTGTTGATGGGTGACCACCCATTACATACCGAGTTTCCTCCGTGCCTCGGAAAGCACGTTAAGCAGTTGGTCCCGGCTGTCATTTGATCTTTGACAGTCGTTACAGGTAAATAGTCAGTGGCCCAAAAAGTCTGACAACCAGTCTTACCAGGGGGTATCGTATTACCCAGTACTAACTGGGTTGTAAAGGTCAGATAGGCAGTCGCTCCATGTAAAATACTGGTATTCAGTTGCATCCGGTTAGACTGGAAGCCGACCCCAACATAGTTGGGAAAAGGCTAGGCAGATGATGATATGGCTACAACAAAAAAACCGGACTACAGAAAAATCACGCGCTAATTAAATTCGGATTTTACAAGGTAAAAGCGGGTCCGTGGCTTAGGCCCCCAGTGGTCGACGCACCCCTGATTCGATAATTTTGTTTTTTGAGCTTTTTCTCTTAGTACAGTCATCAGGTACAAAAAAAAAGTTTTCGACCTCGAGGAGCCTGTGGGTGTTGAGACTTTTGTTAAATATATATATATATATATATATATCAGATAGAGCCTTTTGCGACATATACATACTACTACATTTATTATTTTTGTAAAACATTTTGTGATTTCCAATCCAAAAAAAAAAAGAGAAAGGGATATCGTATTACCCAGTACTAACTGGGTTGTGGAGGTCAGATAGGCAGTCGGGCCATGTAAAATACTAGTATTAGCTGCATCTGGTTAGACTGGAAGCCGACCCCAACATAGCTAAAGGCATCTGCCTAGGCAGATGATGATGATTTTTGTGCCTGACAGTACATTTGATCAAAAATTGATTTGAATTAAATTTATAGAATCGGGGGCGTCGGCCACGGGTGCCTCGACCACTGGGGGCCTAAGCCACGGCCCCTTAAAAGCGACTCCTCTATTGTTAAAGTCGGTTAAAAGTTAAAATGTAGCCTATGTTTACCGGGCCACAATAACGAATCGATTGACACCTTTCATCAAAATCGGATGAATAGTTTAGGAGCTACGGTGGAACATACTTACGTAAATACAAACAGATAAGTACCTATACTGCTAAAATCATAACACTTCCTTTTTTCTTCGCGGTAGTCGGATATAAAGCCCATGAAATCAAACCAATGCAAAAAATAAACGAATCGAACTTATTAAGTTAAGAAACTTCTCAGTCGTTATAAAATTAAAGTTATCACAATTTCCCAAGATTTATAGAAGATTATTCAAAGTGTTACTGGCCACTTATCCTAGGTTTCCGCCAGTTTGGACCTAACTATTAATCATGGCTAGTTTTCAGACTGGCGTAATGGTCTGGATTTACATCTGCACCTGTTTCAAACTGGCGATTTTTAACCGACTCTGATAAAAAGGTAGTCTGGTTTAAAATAAATTGGGTAGTTATTGTTGTTCTCCGGTACAAAACACACAGTATTTTTTACAATGAGAGTTTTTCTTTTTGAGGTATTAAAAAAAACATAGTTTCCAAGAACTCTGTAGATGGCGTTGAACTGACTAGGTAAGTACGTTACTTGGTGCCAAAGCCAAAAAAAACGCTTGGAAAAAAAAAATATTGCGTCGTTACGCTCGTTGACTGACACTTTCGTTTGCTTAAGCTTCCGAATATAACCTAGTTTTCTCGCGCTTTGTTAAAATCACTTTTTTTAAGTTCCGTTCCTTGCAGTAACTTACCAAGTTCAGCGCCATCTATCCAGCGACTAGGGAAGAGCTAAAAAGGAAATCCCTCATTTGAATTTGACGTCATCTACCTACAGAGGTATTTCATATAAAAAATTGCAATTAATTTAGTTTAAAAAAATGATGTAGGTACCCCATAAATAATTTAAAAAACTGTCAAATATATGACAGCAAAACTGTTAAATATTCTTTTTAAAAAATCCGACGCATAAAATACTTAACCCTTCTTTGCGCGGTTACTTGTCAGACAGTATTAAAAACACGCACGGTACGATGTTTCCCACAAAATTATCGCTCATTACCGTCAAAATAAAAATATTAAAAAAAATATATATTACCATTACAATGTCTTCAGACAGGACTAGGCTCCATATGTCAGGTTTTATTCATTGTTTTGTGTTATTAAACAATGTAAAAAACATTGCATTTGTACGTAATACATCACTTTACGTACACGTGTGTGGTTATGTTTAAATTACGATAATCTCGCCTCTGAAATACATCTTTGGATAAAAAGGTGTTTTCTCTGCTGTTGTTATCATGGTTTTTCTTGTGTTTTTTCGCGATATTACTTGCTACTCGGTTTAGGAATGACATTGGGTCGAAATAAACACAAACAAATACGGTCTAAAAAGTTAGATTTGCTTTTTTTCATTTCGTAGAAATCTTGTTAGATCTTAGTTCTTAAGGTGAATGCTTCGACCAGCCCGCGAAATTCAAATTTTCTTACGTTTTTGGCAAATTGCAGGCCAGTGCTAGGTTGTATGTTGATTAAAATATTGGACGCGATTGTAAGACGTATGTAGTTACAGAATTATAATCATCAAAACCATCAATACAACCCTCCAAGTTCATAAAGGTCTAGCAATGACTTTGACCTTGAAAAAATCGTTTCTCGACCTTTATGAACTTGGAGGGTTGTATTGATGGTTTTGATGATTATAATTCTGTAACTACATACGTCTTACAATCGCGTCCAATATTTTAATCAACATACAACCTAGCACTGGCCTGCAATTTGCCAAAAACGTAAGAAAATTTGAATTTCGCGGGCTACCCTGGAGCATCAGCCTTAAATCTATTCTTAGTAGGCCAAAATAAAAATGTGTACTAGACAGATACTAAAAAGCTTTCAAGGAATCTAGCAGCCTCCAAGGCAAACTAATTTAATAAGTACGTATATTAGGTTTTCCTATTCAATTGATTTCAGAAGAAAACTAATAGAGTACAACAAACAATCCAAAATGACACCTGGATCAAAAAAAAACAAAGTATGACATCCATAAACCTGTACTGAGATTGCGTGGTATATTATGGACGACTCCCTCTTACAAAGAGGAGGCCTGTGTAGTGAGAACGTTTATAAGATGATTTTGCTATGCTTATGCTAAAAATGGTAGGCAAAGGTAAACCCCTAATTTGAGCCAGTTATGTTATATCCTATTTCCATGTAATAAAGCCCAGTTTTCAACCACAGTTCTTTAAGAAAAACCTTGCCCTATATTCCAGGAGATCATGGCCGGAGTTCTCATAATCAGATACGTGTCCCCCTCCTATTATCATAAAACAAAGGCCACCATAACAAAAAAGTCCTACGACACGCAAAATATAATTTTCTCCAAAAGAAAAATTGTTTTAGAGGAAATCAGAGAAAAATGTCGTATCTGAGCATCGTTTCCGCATTCCGCTGTCAAACTCACTTTTCCGCTTTGAAAGTCGCCTTTGAAAATAAATCGCGTCGCAAATTCTCTTGTGGGTACGGAGTCTCACCTTTTTTGAGTCGGATTGCGTGCGTAATTATAGATTTTACGCACGCAATTGTTACGTTACGCTAAGCATTTTTATATTTTCTTAGTTTATGAGAATTTTCTTGAGACGTTATGCTTGTGGTTCCTATTTTAAGAGCCTACCTCAAATTAGCAACTCTATTTGTGGTGCTACAAACTTCGTTTGAAATACTGTTAGAATAACGTTCTAATCAGCTTGCACTACAAAGTGGTTGTTACGTCAGTCACTGCGGACCGAATAGTACCAAATGAGTGGTTTTTATTCTTTATAAAATCAAATTTTCATCTTTTGGAAAAAAATAAAAACATAAGACCTGCTTTAAAGTTAGTTCAATTAGTATGCAAAGTTTCATAATCTAATTTGAAGTACTTTTTGAATACCAGCGGTTTATTGTTCGATTTGGAGGTAACTTTGGTTTTTTTTTCTATCGAGAAAATTTTATGTAATCGTGTTTTCGCCAAACATAGGACCTAACGTTAATCCTCAACTTTACCATATATTTATTTCAAAATTACTTCTGCAGTATTTTAGGCGTAACGGAGGATCATGCCATTTGAGGTAGTATAGGCCCTTAACAGTTAGATGAACATAATAATATGAGATTTGTACGAGTGTGTCTTTGTTTTGTTCTAGATTATCATGACTTTTGTATTTAAAATTGTTAGGTAATATGCGTGCAATCCGTGCACGAAATTAACTCATTTTGAACTAGGGTATATTTTTTATGCATCAAAAATTCACAGTCCACAAGTGACAGCCTAGTTTTTACTTACTACAAGTGATTCTAAACTGCAAGTAAAGCTAAATAATTTCTCAAAAAAACTGACATCATTGCTCCCAGCAACAAAAGTCCGCTAATGCTTTTTTAATCTCAAAGATGGCGTGGGCGCAGGTGCAACTGAACTCAACCCGCCAGATGCCGCGTCGCGTGTATAATCGAACACGCCATGTTGGACGCAAATTGCGCCTGCGATTTTAGGGTTAAGGGGCCGGGGAGCATGAATTTTTCCATACAAACGTAATACCAAAATCATTTTCAGTATGAGCATATTTCCACCTTAATATACTGTTATTCGGAACAAGATGGTAATTACCTAGGTTTCTATATTTTTTTTTTTTTCAAAATACTTACCAAAAGCGAAATGCAAACATATTGAATATCTCACATTTTTACAGTTTAAATACGATGTTTTCATCTCATCTGTTCTATATTAAAAACGGTAGTATTTGTAATATTGTTAAAATCGAAACATGTCTTATATTGTTAAATAATATAAAAAAAATAATGGAAAAGCATTGAGTTTTCATTCATCATTTTTGGTATTACGGCACACATTCAAATTAATCACAAATGTTCATCGGAAGTCGTGCTATCGCATCAAGCATTGAGCTGGGGCGGGGCGCAGGGCGCGGGACAGAACATTTGGATGTGTTGACTGTGTTGAGTATAGTGACAAATGTAAATGTGTGCGTGCGCACCTCGCCACCCGGCCGGGCCGGGCAATTCGTTCGGAATCGTTCGTCAGTGTTAGACGATTACTTGATTGCATTGTGCGTGCGTATTGGTGCGTATTTGTTTGCCAATTGTATCGTAATATTTCTGACACTTCTTGACCTATGCTACGGATTTGGATTTAGATTTGCCTTGTGATTTGGAATCGAGTAACCTACCTACCTACTTTATTACGACTTTTGTTTTGTTTACGGACTTCGATATTTGCTTACGATTTGGTTAAATTTAGGTTACAAAACAGGTACTTACATAAACATGATTATATAAAGGTTAGCAACATGCGGGTCTAAAATGGCCGCTTTAGCAGAATCCACGCAGAATCTTAGTATAAATCACGTTAAAACAATTAAATTCTTAAAATGGACTTTATGTCCATAATCAACAAGTCCATTTTAAGAATTTTAAATTTTTAACGTGATTCATATTACGATTCTGATAATGTGGCCATTTTAGACCCCATGGACTCCAAACGTTGGGATGTATCTCACAATAAGTATCTACCTACCTTTTTGTTTTCATCATTTTTTTAAACTCAGACCAAGAAAATGCCTGCCTACCTACACATATTTTTTCTCGTTCATAATCGAAATTACATTACACTGGGTTAGTACATACTGAATTAGATGTGTTTAGGATTCAAATGTCCGACTAATAGGTTTCATTCATAATCAATCATAACATAAGGGTACCTAGGTACCTACCGAGTACCGACTAAATAAATATTATGTTTTATTTTACAAGCTTTGATATAGTTTCACGTGTCCCGATGTTTGTCTGTAATCTGTAAGTAATCAAATCTTGCAAGTAAAATTTGATCCACTTCCCGATTACCGATTGAGCTGAAATTTTGCACGCATTATGTAGGTATATCGCGTGACAACTGGTGGCCATAAGAATTCTGTAATGTAACGACGTAACCCCATCGAGTTTGAACTTGTTTGATTCGTCGTGACGAGTACTTTGTCTTTAGGTTATATCCAGGGTCTGATGATGGAGCTAGAAGGTGTCCATGGGAACTCCGTTATAAAACGACATAACCCCATCGAGTTTGGGCTCGTATGATTTGTCTTGACGAGTACTTTGGTGCTAGGTGGTATCCAGGGTCTGATAATGGAGCTGGAAGGTGGCCATTGGAAGTCCGTAATAAAACGAAATAATCCCGTCGAGTTTGGGTTCGTTTGATTGATCTTGAAGAGTAAATTGGTCCTAAATGGTAATCAGGGTTTGATGATGAAGCTGAAAGGGGGGCCAAAGGATCTCCGTAATAAAACGACGCAACCGCTTCGAGTTTGGGCTCGTTTGATTCGTCTTGATGAGTACCTACTACCTGCCTACTACCTGCCTACTGCCTGCCTACTGCCTGCCTACTGCCTGCCTACTGCCTGCCTACTGCCTGCCCACTGCCTGCCTACTGCCTGCCTACTGCCTGCCTACTGCCTGCCTACTGCCTGCCTACTGCCTGCCCACTGCCTGCCTGCTGCCTGCCTACTGCCTGCCTACTGCCTGCCTACTGCCTGCCTACTGCCTGCCCACTGCCTGCTGCTGCCTGCCTACTGCCTGCCTACTGCCTACCTACTGCCTGCCTACTACCTGCCTACTACCTGCTTGTTACCTGCTTGTTACCTACCTACTGCCTACCTACTGCCTACCTACTACCTACCTACTACCTACCTTCTACCTACCTTCTACTAGCTACCTACTTTTAGGTTCTAGGATACTTATGCCGGTTTCCTCACGATGTTTTCCTTTTCCGTTTTGAGAGCAGAGTTGATGAATAATAATTACACAAAGTAATGCGCCTGCCTGGGTTCGAACCTACGACTTAGGCGCGGGCAGTATTATAAGTACTAAGTCTATGGGCGCGGGACAAATACAACACACGGTATATCGTCACATCCTCGTCAGCGCAATGATATACCGTGTAGCCTAAATTGCACTTTATTTCCATGCATTTTGTATGATATTTGAATGGAATAGGAAGTCGCCCGCGCCATGTCCGCGCCCGACGCCTCTTGTATTTGTCCCGCGCCTTACTGTTCGTAAGTCGGGGCCGCCACCACTGAGCCACCAGTACGTACTTTTATTTCAGATTTTCAGGCGAACCGTATACTTATTCCTTACCTACATTAGTGGTATAGAAAGAGTAGTAACCCAGATTTTTTTTCAACAAAGCCTAGATTTTGAGTTAATCTAACATTTGAGATAAAAACATTGTAGACAGATTTCCTAAAAACGCATTACTATTCTGCAGATACACTAACGATTGCACAAAGTAACTAACAAAAATAAACCAAATAATGAACATGATAACTACCTAAAAGGTAAACACCAAACACTATTAACACACGCATAGGTAAACACTATTCACACACGCTCACGCGCGGCTACGCAACGGGCCGGGGAGTGTGAAACAGAGACAACAATATTTCAACGTGTTTTTGCCTTCGCTTCGAATTGCAGTTGCGAGCGGACGGCGCCGCACTCTTAACATAGTTTTTAATACATTCTTTGATGGTCAAGTAATTTGTGGTGGGCTTTGTTCATTTTTAGGGTTCCGTACCCAAAGGGTAAAAACGGAACCCTATTACTAAGACTTCGCTGTCTATCCGTCTGTCTGTCCGTCTGTCCGTCTGTCTGTCACCAGGCTGTATCTCATGAACCGTGACAGCTAGACAGTTGAAATTTTCACAGATGATGTATTTCTGTTGCCGCTATAACAACAAATACTAAATATAGTCAATGGTACGGAACCCTTCGTGTGCGAGTCCGACTCGCACTTGGCCGGTTTTTTTTTTTGTGATTTTGAAGTTTTTGCAAAGAAAAAGCAGAAGTAAGTTATCACGGCTTTTTGTTGCGAAACCGAAGTGTAATTTAGAAGAATTAGGTTAAAAAGCAATCAAACTGACTTCCTATCAGAAATACTTTTAATAAATAAATAAAAAAACATAATAAGCCAACTGCAGCCACTGTAAATACGAAAAAACGCACCGTCATTGGAAACATTCGTTCAATCAGAATTAAATTATGATTAAACCCGTTTTTACCCAGTTCAAGATCATAATGCGTACCATTGCAAACCCTACGAATGCGCCATCCAATTTACGCAGAATTTTATTTATATTTTATTTCTTTCAAGACACTACGTTCGTTCTTCGTTCACATAATTATATTACTGCAGTGACAGCAAAAGAAATCCATTTACGGTTATCATTCACTCAATAAAATAAAAACACAGTTTTATCTTCCAATTGGCGAGGCTAGTCACAAAATTTTTACTCAACTATTGACTCAATTTTGTCCTCTAATGTTATTGGCCAAGACAAAATGCCTAAAAAACGTGAGCAAATAGTTTTTAAGGTCCCTCAATCTAGTGACATATGTTGGACGTAAATTCTTAAGGGTGTTTACGCACGATTGCTTTCTATATTGAATAATGACAGCACTAACGTTTTTCAACAGTTTTTTGTGTGTTATATTGATTTTTTTCGTTGATATTATTTTTCTGTTTGTTTAAGCGACAGTGAAAGTTAGTATAGGCAGGTATTTTTTCTATATAACTGTCAGCCAAATAATCCAGCTAGTGATCCTGTCTAATTAATGACTACAATAATATTAAAAAATACAACCTTCGACAGGTCACGGTTAAAAGCGGCCATTTTGTCCTCATCTCTTCATAGACATAAACCGAACGAATTCTTTAATACATTGAGAGTTTTTTACAATGCATAAACCTAGATTAACTGACCCACTTTGATTTAAAATACTACAGTTTTTATCCGTTCCGGTGACATTGTTGCGTTTTTTTTATTGGCAGGCATAAAATAATTATTCTATAACTTTAATTCAATTTTGTGTTCGTCGTAAAAATGTTTTTGCGTCAGTTTTTTAGGGTTGACTATTTATTCTCTTTGTTTGGCTTATGATTTAATTATTTTTGTTATTATTTAATAAAATAGGTTATAATTTATCAGGTTTACAAACTTTGAATTCAATTCTTTTATTAAAATTGCGACTACAGTTTTGCTAAATAACTTATAATGTTTAATAATGCTATTCAGAACTTAAATAGGTCCTTAGCGTTCCATAAATTCATAGAATAGGTACTTAAATTACAGCTAATTTCTTCTCAGAAATCCACTAAGAAAAAGTTATTTCACCGTATAAGTAACCAATCGATTCCTTAGCCAATAAAACATAATCGATATACAATCATATAGATCGAACATAACTGATCATAATGAAATTGACAGATGAATAGTCGTGTGGACCTGGAGATGGACTTAGGACACCTGGCACCCTAGATCGCAGACGGGAGTCGCGGGAAGCAGCTAGTCTTTGCAAACGTAAACGAACAAAAAGATACTTTAAAACGTATTTTTACACAATATCATACACACATCAAAAAAAGTTTAGAAGTGTATAATATTATATTATGATTTCTTCTTCTTTTTAGATTCTTTATTTTAAAATATAGATATTTATTTTTTAATTTCAAACAGGGTATTTCTACACTTAATAAAGTAATTACGGGATTATATCCGTTTCCGTGCAATGATTTGTCTGCTCATAATAAATAATTTTCATCCCACCCGCATACCTCTTCAGTATTCCCGCGATCATGTCATGATGCTTGCAACAGCGCGCGTCGAAATATCGGGAGCTCATAAATAAAGAAAATCACGGATATTATCCCGTAAGTACTTTAAGTGTAGTGAAAAACCGTGAAAGTCTTAAACAGGGTATTTCTATTTAAAGAAAACACAAAACAAAGATTTTTTCTTGATAAAGTTCAATTTAAAAAAATATATCAGCTTATGCTAGTGATCACAAACTTTTTATGATGTGTGTATATTAAGCCTATAATCCCCCAGAGGTGTATGTAATAGTGCACCCACACTTCACGTATTTTAAACTTACTACAAATAAACCACACCCTACATTTTTAACCCCATTTCCGCCCTTATTTCAACAACAGTTTACATAACTAATAACCACATTTGACAGGTAAACTATTAGTTAAAAACAACATTATTAACTACCGTTTCATTAATCTTCGTTTACATAAGTAAACCGGTGTTTATTATGATTTACGGTTTACGCGAAAAAAATAGATTATTACGGTTATTTTTTTATATAAACAGGGATTTGAGTGAAATGTTGGATTTGGCTTGAGGTAAATCGTTTGTTTAGTTTAGGAAAATATGAAGGTATTCTTATAAAATATCTATCACAAGAGGTAGACTAGATAGACCCTTTGAACTACGATGGCTCTACCAACGAACATAACATAAACATAAAATCACGCCTTTACGCCACCATGCGCAAGCGGTGCGCGTCCTTGGTGCGCAGGGTGCGAGCCAGCTCCAACACTGTCCTGGCGATGATTGCGGGGAGACTTGATTGTCCTTATATGAAGCACTGCTGTAACCGGCATGTTGCTTAGATCTAATGTTTACATATAATTATATACGATTGTTTTGACATATTTCTTATAATTCCACATATTGTATTATTTTGATAATTAATTTTGACATTTAAATTTCTTGTAATTCCAAATTTTGTATTTGATAATTTATTTTGACATTTATTTATTTATTTCTTAATTCTGCAATTTTAATTATATGTGTTTGTATTTTTGTTTAATATGGGTCTCGGACCTGAAATAAATGATTTTATTTTTATTTATTTTATTTAATCCGATTCTGGTTAGGCAGAGGTGTAACTTATAGTAAACCAACATTTCGCCAAATGTTTAAGTCCCGTGTAATTGGGTGGTTGCTAGGTGGTCCCATGGTTGCTACAGAGAAAATCTTGATGGAAACACTCAATAACATCTTGCCCGACCCGGGAATCGAATCCAGGATCACGGAGGAAGAAGGAGTTTGCGACTACTCGACCAACAAGGCTACCTCTACCAACGAATCCATAACAATCGTATTCTGTCTATCCGTGTACTCGCTACAAAATCAGAGACTCCTCCCCTAAACATGAACTGTGTTATGGCCCCTCCATTAGGGCCATGCCCATCAATAACAACGTAACCGAACAATGATGTCTAGGTCCTAAAGGCGACACAGATTGACTGCATTTAGGATACAAGCCAATGTAGCACAGAGGCTAACGGCGTATAGAAGCGACAGTACTTATAAAATTCCAGATGCCAAAAATTGAGTTGTGAGCAGAAATTTTTTTGCAGACAACCTTCAAAGCTGTCAGTTTCTATATTGTAACGTTACATTTTCCTGGATAGGATCCACAAAACTGTAAGGTCACTGAGCACTCACCTACCTAACTTTCAGTCTGGAGGGGAGCACTATTAAAAGAAATAAAAGGGACGAGTTATAAGAATTTATTAACAAAGATAATCTAAAGGCTGGAGCTACTTAATTACTAATGCCAGTGAAGCTGGCGGAAAGTACTGAAGATGAAACGCAGAATGGAATAAATAACTGAAGAACGTCCGTCTTCAGACTGTGGAGGAGGACCGAGGAACCATCAACTCTCAGGCCGTAGAGAAGGGCCTAGGGCATCTGTCTTCAGACGGTGGTGGACGGCCGAGGACCGTCAATCCTCAGGCCGTAGGAGGAGGGCCGAGGGCATCCGTCTTCAGACGGTGGTGGACGGCCGAGGACCGTCAATCCTCAGGCCGTAGGAGGAGGGCCGAGGAGCATCAAATCTTCATCAGGCTTGTGTAGCTTAAGGATCAAGGTTTCCAGGTGTTCTTGGTGAGGGTGCGGCACGGAGAGAGGCCGACTTAAAACCGAAGAATAAGGGAACTGCCCTTTTACATATATTTTTATGGAGCTTCTTAGAGGTGTTCCTGCTCTCAGCTCTGAACGTAGACTGCCCATTCCACCACCAGGCTCCTGTCAACTCCACATAAATTACATTTTAAAATTAGAAAATTATTAAAAAGAAAATCGAATGAGGTCGATGTGATTTACCTATACAACCTACAAATAGCTCCAGCAATAAATTAAAAATAAAACTAGGGTTGCCACTAACTGACATCACAAAAGTAAACAAAGATTTAATAAAGATAAAAACTTAAATAACATGAATTACAAGGTAAAAAGGCCAAAGCCGTTGCTAAGCCTCCAAGAAATGACCATGAAGCTACCTAGGGAGGACAAATGCTTAAATTTTCAGGTTAATAATATCTAAAAATGTAAGTAAAAAACATGTAAAAGACACACATTACATTACCCCGAAAACCCCGGAAAATTTTTGAATACAATGAAAAAAATTTCTTATTTAGCATTAAGAGAGCGTTAATCAACAAAAAATTAAGCTAAATGAGTATATACAGTGATAAAGTAAGTTTAAAAACAATTAAAACTAAGATTCCCCATAACCCCAGAAAATTACTAACTAGAAAAAATTTCGAGGTTGTAAATAAGACCTTGATCTTTCATACACCTTTCATCAACCTACCCTACACACTTCCTCAATCATACATCACCAGCATACTTAGGGGATATGGTTCACATTCAATGACGCATACTCCACAAGGAATTATTTTTAAAGTTTACGAAGGCTTATTTATTTAATTTAGGTGTCGTAATCCGCACCTGTTCTAAAACCCGTTAAAATTAAAAGAATATATTTACAAAGTTTTTCTGCTTTAGAAAAGCAGCCAAGGTTTAAGAGCATAAAGCGCTTAAGAGAAGCCTTTAAGCTTTAAGTCAAGGGTCAAGGAGGGTCAAGGATAAAAAATTATTAACTAAGTTTAAAAAGTACACTAAGGCTTATTTAACGAGTTAATGCGACCGCTCGACACAACGGCTTATTTAATGAGTTGTGCACCGCTCAACACAATGGCTTATTTAAAGAGTTGTGCACCGCTCTACAAAATAAAAAGAGGGATCTAAATAAGCCAAAAGTTTTAGGGAAGGTAGACCTTGTGGAGTATTTACATAACTTAAAATCTAAATGGTTTTACAAGAAATCAGTTAAAGAGGCTAGGCATTGAAGTTATAGAATAATAAAAACCATAAAGAAACTCCAGACAGAAAATAAGGTGATAGCAAATTCAAAAGTAAAAGGTATCGAAAAAAAATATAAATAAATAAAATATTATGAAAGTGATAAAAGAAATTTTAAAAAAATCTACGGAGGCCGAGAGTGTTTCAGTTAGGACTCAAGTCCAAGGGAGCGTTTGAGAGGAAACTCAAGTCCAAGAGAGCGTTTGAGAGGGAACTCAAATCCAAGAGAGCGTTTGAGAGGGAACTCAAGTCCAAGAGAGCGTTTGAGAGGGAACTCAAGTCCAAGAGAGCGTTTAAGAGGGAACTCAAGTCCAAGAGAGCGTTTGAGAGGGAACTCAAGTCCACGAAAGCGTTTGAGAGGGAACTCAAGTCTAAGAGAGCACTCAAGATTAAGAGTGTTTAGGACTCGCCCTTAAGAGTGTGGACCCGTGCTTAGGACCCGCACTTGAGAGTGAGGACTAGCCCTTAAGAGTGTAGACTCGTGTTTAGGACCCGCACTTGTGAGTGTGGACTCGGTGTTTAAGAGGAAAAGGAGGGTAAAAGTAAGACGTTGAGGGTAGCAGTAAGTAAGCTCTAAGTAAACGTCAGGAGCTGTCCCGTAATACAGTAGTCGGGTAAGCTCCGAATAAAACATTAAGAGGGTCTGAGTACTTGAGAGGGCCCAAGAATGTTTTAAATTTATAAGACACAGAGGGTCCAAAGAGGTTCGATTAAAAAATAATATTAAGAGTACGACACAGAGGGTGCAAAGAGGTTTGATTAAAAAATATCGTAAACCAATAAAAACTGTATGGTGGTAAAATTTGGAACTAATGCATAAAAGTTTGATAAACTTTAGTACCTATTTTGGCCACCGCAAAGTTTGATTAAAAACTTTTTGCTAGTGCAAAAGAACTAGATCTCTATGGGCTTGTTACCTAGCAACGCGTGACAAATAACAAGTCAACCCAAAATAATTTTATGCAATGTTACCCGACTAGGGCGAAACTCAAAAGGGAGGTTATGTATATTATCTGTATGTATGTAAGTCCGTTTTTTCTCAAAAAAATGAAGGATTTTTTAACGAGTAAGTTTATAAGATTTTGGTGTTATTGAATAAGAATATCACCCAAAATTATCATAGCTCAGTCTAGATTTAATTCGTTAGAATTTCTTAGAAAAATCTAGATTTAGTTATTTTATTATAGCCTAAAGATTCAATTTTACGCCAGATTCGCGTATGACAAATTTATAGTCTAGGATCAAGTAATTTTTCAGTGTAAAAATGTATAGATTGCACTAGCCGTGTTATCAAATCAAAATTAAATAAAGTAATCTTTAAAGTGTTAATAGTTCAGAATATATTAGTAAAGTATTTGTAGTGGGTATAACGTAGTATTTTAGGGTTGTATAAACATCCACAGGATATTCTCCTGTTTCTGTCGTGAAGTGTCCCAACGACCCACTTGGGAGTGTCCACGAATGGATTAACACATCAAGCGACCATTGGGTACGAATACCAGAGGGTAAACGTAGTGGTGTGCAAGTCTGTGGGATGCAGTATAGCGATGTTTTGGTAGAGAGTAAGTATAATACGAGATAAACGATTACGGGATATTGTCCAATAACCGTCGTAGAGTAACCAATCTCCAACCTTGGCAATGCCCACAAGTGGGTTAACACAACCAAGAGGCCGAAAGGGTGCCAATTATCTTTCGATAATGGAATGTGTGTGAGGTGAGGAATACCTAGATGATGTTTAGTTGTAGAAGAGTTGAGTAAGAGTTGAGATGAGTGAAAAGATGAAAATGAATAAAATGCTTACCAAATATACTCACTTGGGGAAGTGTTATTTTCGAATTTTGAGAACTGCAGAATGCCTAGAAATAATTTAAGAGGGGTGGGTTAGTAAATATTTGGGCGCCAGTCTGTAACGTTACATTTTCCTGGATAGGATCCACAAAACTGTAAGGTCACTGAGCACTCACCTACCTAACTTTCAGTCTGGAGGGGAGCACTATTAAAAGAAATAAAAGGGACGAGTTATAAGAATTTATTAACAAAGATAATCTAAAGGCTGGAGCTACTTAATTACTAATGCCAGTGAAGCTGGCGGAAAGTACTGAAGATGAAACGCAGAATGGAATAAATAACTGAAGAACGTCCGTCTTCAGACTGTGGAGGAGGACCGAGGAACCATCAACTCTCAGGCCGTAGAGAAGGGCCTAGGGCATCTGTCTTCAGACGGTGGTGGACGGCCGAGGACCGTCAATCCTCAGGCCGTAGGAGGAGGGCCGAGGGCATCCGTCTTCAGACGGTGGTGGACGGCCGAGGACCGTCAATCCTCAGGCCGTAGGAGGAGGGCCGAGGAGCATCAAATCTTCATCAGGCTTGTGTAGCTTAAGGATCAAGGTTTCCAGGTGTTCTTGGTGAGGGTGCGGCACGGAGAGAGGCCGACTTAAAACCGAAGAATAAGGGAACTGCCCTTTTACATATATTTTTATGGAGCTTCTTAGAGGTGTTCCTGCTCTCAGCTCTGAACGTAGACTGCCCATTCCACCACCAGGCTCCTGTCAACTCCACATAAATTACATTTTAAAATTAGAAAATTATTAAAAAGAAAATCGAATGAGGTCGATGTGATTTACCTATACAACCTACAAATAGCTCCAGCAATAAATTAAAAATAAAACTAGGGTTGCCACTAACTGACATCACAAAAGTAAACAAAGATTTAATAAAGATAAAAACTTAAATAACATGAATTACAAGGTAAAAAGGCCAAAGCCGTTGCTAAGCCTCCAAGAAATGACCATGAAGCTACCTAGGGAGGACAAATGCTTAAATTTTCAGGTTAATAATATCTAAAAATGTAAGTAAAAAACATGTAAAAGACACACATTACAATATGTCATTGTAATCTAGAACTCTCAAGAAAATATTAGCAGGGCAATTTTACAGACAAGTCCGGAATTTAAGCACAGCGCCCGTCCGGAATTCGGAGGGATTTTATCACAGTAAATAAATGAAAAAAAAAAACAAATGTTATTAATTTACTACAATTAGGTTACAAAATGCCCGCCCTTTATCACTTCTTTTAGCTAAGTGGACACCGACTTGGAAATAGATAACGTTTTATAATGGTAGTACCAATAGTCCGGTCTCCACACCACAGCCAATCCAGAAACCAGAGTACTTACAAATATTGCGGGACTTTTGCATTTGTTTAGCCTCCACATTCCCACGGCTGGGCAAAGGCCTCTCCCATTCCTTCCAACTCTCTCGGTGTTTTGCCTTCTCTGGCCAATCAGTCAGGTCTGTCATTACCTACCTTCAGTTTATTACGAAAGTGTTGACAATGACCCGTCTAGCAGTGGCCACCGAGGCACCTCCTTACTCTATGAAATGTGCCCTGTTAACCAAGCCCGTCAGTGTACACCCTAAGGCGTATTCTACTGCAAACGTCATCCCATTCTGGACAACACAAAACACCATCGCATTAAAAATATTGATTAATCTGTTGTACACGAAACAAGCATTCCATTGTTTTGACTATTATTGTTTTAAAGTCCAAACAATAACTAGTTAGGTTTGTGAGAAAAAAAATAAGTTTGATTTGAGATTCAACTGCAGGTAAACAAAATGACCATCCTTTAATTAACTAGGACAACGTATTTGAAAGTCACCTTCGAAGATTTCATTAGTATTTCGTCTTAAGTTTTACATGTAGTCAAAAAATGGCTTTCGCCCCAAAAAAATAAAACTAGGTCGAATAATATTCATCTCTGAGAAATCTGATATCAAAAGATTAATTTCATTCATTGTAAAGGTTAAACAAAAAACTTATAAACACCTTGCAATGCCATTGAATGAAAAACCGGATAAAATAGAGCGTTAACTCTAAATATTGGAGTCAATGACGAATCTAAAAATGAACTCCGCAATATCTACCGCGACCAATCTCAATTTTATGCACCAAAACTATTTCAGTCTTAATATTCAATTAGTCAGTGATGGTCCAAGTCTCCTGTTACCTGCCATTGTTATTTTTTGTCCCGCTCTAACGTTCGACGAACCTTTGAGGGGTAAAAAAGAGGCAAAAAAAAATGGGATGCATTGCATTGTATGTTGTATTTCGTTTCGTTTAGTTCGAAGGTCCGTGAAATTTTGTGAAGAATTTCTTGGTGGGACTGTTGATATTGTTACAATGGTTCTCTGTTTGCGTTTTAGGCTTGATACCCGTATTAGCAAACATACAACTTCCGAAATTCAAAATTTCCATTGCTCTGTAACTTTTTAAAAGAATCTGGGAAGAACGAGAATTCACTTAAAAACTTGCTAAGTATGAAGTTATGAACACTCCAATTATATAAAAAAAGACGATTTAAAAAAAAATCGTTTGATAGCTACAGATATTGAAGGACAACGTTTCTTGTACAAGTCTTCATTGATTTATAAGTAAACATCGGTGTATACTCGTAGATGGTTGTCAAAGTAACCGATGAAACCTAAAAAGCTTCTATTTCAGATATAACTTGGGTGTCTGTCGTAAATAGCTTTTAATTATTGTCTTGGTTCTTGAATGTTCTTGTTGCCTAGCCAGCCTTTAGAAACGCGTCTATATCAATATGGTTCGCGCAGTCTGGCTTTCGAAAGAAGTCAGTATGATCATAAATTTGTTTAAAACGATCATTGTGATAGTCAGATGTTTTTACGCATCGACGGTTTCCAAAATAGAAACATGACTGCACATTTCAAATTCATGTTCTATCATTTCAATTTTATTAGTAATTTAAATCTTGACCGATGTTTGAATCTGCAGTGTGTGTACCGCTTAAATCTGACGCATAATCTTGATGTTAAACCTTAGCTGATGAATTTATCACTGTCAAACGTCTGTGCAAGATATATCATGTTGGTATTTAAAGTCCCCAAATCTCAGTTTACTCCAATCCAAAATAAAATGTGCTCCGTATTACCAGTTCCCAGTATATCAATTGCGAATGCATCGTTCGTTTCCAGATATTCTCTTGATAATGTCCATCAAGTAAAAATAAAACTTTCTTTAAAGGTATTCTCTGATTTGAGACTCCGATTCGATGTAAGGTCAAAACATTAATTTGGGATACGATGGTATGGTGCCCCAATCCTGATTTATTACTTTAATATGTTACGGTTATGTTGGTGGGGTGGGCAGGACTCGTGGTAACAGATGAGTTGGTTACGCATGTTATAACTGGCGAAGCGGTTGGTGAAAATAATTTGATAAAACGTGGAGTTGTTTTGGGAGTTGGAATGGTGATTTTGTTAAAGTAACATGTCAAATAGGTAGGTAGAGGTTCTTTGCAGTTGTGTTTTTGGGAGTAAATATATCTGTGTCTTATTGGGGTTTTCTGTGAAAAAGAGCCCCAAAAAAAGAAGTGAGAGTAGAGCAGGAATGCCTTTGCAATGATAGCATAATCAGGTTATATTGTTCCCACTGTTGGGACGCAGGCTTCTTTTCTATGAGAGGAAATGGACTGTACACCACGCGGGCCCAGTGCGGGTTGGTAGATGTCACATGTCTTCGAAATTTTGGCTCTAATAAGCATCAAGTATTGTTGGCCATCTAGATGAACCATCTAGGTATAAATTATTTTATTCGTTAACTAAATCTCCAGCTATTTCTAGTCTAAGACTTAGTGGGTGTCAATTTGAATTCTGTAGAATTTCAATATCTACTCGATAACTTCTGACTGACAGTAAGTTATCTTGCTTTAAACCGATAAGCTCTGTTTCCCCCGTTCCCAAATCAGATAGACGTATTACATTAGAGCTTTGATATCTTCCAAAATGTTTGTCAAAACTATCGGTTACCAGTCAACGACGAATTTTATGTTTCACACCGAGGTATCACATTACAATTCTGAAGTTTCTTGTTAAGGGATTGTGGACTGTAACGCTTTGGAATAGAGGTGTATAATTAGTGAAGAAGCGGTTAATAGGGTCCCGAAATTTTTTGTTTCCAAAATTGGTCGAAATAATGATAATGGTTTAACGAAGGTTTCCGTGGGTTCATTATTGTCCTTTTTTTCGCTGTTGGGGGTACTTTTTCGAGATGTTAGAGATAATAGTTTTCGAAACTTCTGTTGGAAAGAAATTATCTTCACCCTACATGTTGACATCGGGGTGGTTAGTTTTGTTGTTTCTAGTGTTTAGGAGACGCTTTTGAAAAGTGATCATGCTGTGAATGATGAAGAATGAAACAATGAGGTAATACTCGCAACTGGTGAATGAAAAGACGTAGGAATTGTGGTAAACGGAAATGATGACGCTGTGTTCAAGAACTGTTGTAAATTGTAGTTCATGCAGTACCGAGTACTGACAATGACGTCAATGTAAACGGTAACTGACAGTATAGTATGACAGGATTCAAGTGAATTCGATTTCAACTAAACAGCATATAAATCATACCTATATTCCCGGGTCGGTCAAAATGTTATTGCAATGGGTTTTTCTGTCAGGAATTTCTCAGTAGCAGCCACGGAGTCTGGATTTGTGCCCGGTTGATGGCAATAGGCTCGCCCCCAAAAGATTATTTATTATTTATTATTATTATTATTTTATTGTATGGAACTGGAAGAATGTAACTGGCGAAATGTGGGTGTACTGTTAGGTTACACACCTCTGCGTGTTATATTATGTGCATAATAAAAACGTACCAAAAATTTCTATGAAGAAAACGATGATTCACACGCATAATCGATAAATAACAAACTACTTCTCTGTAAAAGGTCAATAACTGAAAACTCTTCGCTTATTTTAGATATATTCGACAAACAGTGAGCAGACCTGGTGGTCATTTGATAGTATACACACTGACCTAGGGTATCCTACTACTTTAAACACAGTCATTGACCACACCAAGAAAGCACGTGGCGTTCTCGTTCCACTTTATCCCCAAGGGATATTTAACCACAGCTTTTCTTCCAACTAATCCTCTAACAATAGATTCTCCTTTCAAAGACGGGAACGGATTTCGTTAGTAGTTAGCCATTGTAATTAAACCGAAACTAACTGGTCTTGTACAGTCAAAAAAACTGGTAAATTGAACTACGAAAATCGCCCTTGCTGCTACGGCATAAAGACGCTGTTATAATGAAATATGGTTGACTATATCAGTTGTGACAGACAAACTAATTAATTCACCGGCGGAGGGAAAAGTTACTGTTGGAAATAATAACGACAGAGCAATAGAAGAAACGATACATGGAGTTACTGCTAAGTATTAGAGTAACAAAGATATTAGAGGAAGACTAAAGAAACGATGGATGGATTGCGTGAAAGATGATAGGTATGGCTAGAAAGGAATGTATGGAAGAAGAAGCTGTGCGGCGCCGACCTCAAATAAATTGAGAAAAGTGCAGTTTCAGCCTGATCATCGTCATATTTTAAAATATTTTACAAAGACAGACAGTTTATTGTGTACTAAAATAAGTAATAGCAAGAATAAGTAAGACTAACTTTTTTATAAACAATTAAAAACATATATTTGGCTATCATTAAAGTCTGAAACAGTTGAACGCTTTTAAACGAACGGGAATATTAAATGTATTCTGCATCGTACATAATCATAGCGTGAAAAAAAAAGTTCGCAAAACTAGTGAAATAAAATTTGAGCTCTCCAGAACGTGATGCAACGGATTTCCAGCATTAGAGAGAAAAGCGTATAAACTCAAAAAACGTGCAAGTTTCTACTGTCTACCATTAAATTGAATAGTTCAAAGGAGTTAGTCCGGTAAATAGTTTGTGTCCGACCGACAATCGGCCAAGCCACAGGGCTGATACTGCAGTATTTCCAGATAAAAATAGGTCAGATTATCGAGCTCTAACAATCTAGCCCATTCATCACTCTTTAAGAATTGGTAAAGGACCACTGTATAAAGGACTGTGGTCCTTTACAAGAGTGATGAATAGAAATTTTGATGGATGGAGAGGGAGAGGAAGACCAAGGCAACGATGGATGGATTGTGTGAGGAATGATATGAAAGAAAAAGGAGTAAATGATAGCGTGACGGTTGATAGAGGAGAATAGAAGAAAAACCCGTGTTGCGCCGACCCCAAGAAACATGGGTAAAGGCAGGAAGATGACGATGATGAGTTCTCAGTCCTGGTGAATCTCAATTTTAGAATTTCAAAACATTTGCACGCCATAGTATGTGCCAAAACATGTCTGAACGATTTTTTTTATTTATGTTATCCTCCATGCACTTTTTATTATTATATGTGACACATGTTTTGAGCAAATAAATATATCTTATCTTATCCTTTACCAATCTCTCTCTAGTCTCGTTACTTATTGTCTATTAAATTGAAATTGACCTGTTGTCTAGAAAATTTAACCTGATTTTACCAGTCCTAGGCTAGTCTAGCTTGTCTTATGCATCAAGGTATACCCAGATATGCATATTTTCAATCATTTGTTTTGTGCTAAACTAAAGTTTATCAGAATACAAAGAAGCTTTCCGTTTATGTACTACTGAGGTAACTAACGGTCTGGCACTTTTCACCCTTAAGCCCTTAGGAATAAGTTTGAAAATTGGCCCTCAGTGGACTTGGTAGTATGTGGGGCTGCTTAGTTCTTCTACTAAACAGTGGATTTTAATATTTGACAGAACACCTTTATGTTTCGACATGTATTTTCGTGTATTACCTACATCCATGCAATCCACGGACGGGTCCCTAGTATTACGCACAAATGTTTAAAGAAGAGTCAATCTTTCAACAAAGAGGCCGAAATTCAGCTCTCAATTCCAACAAAATCTGCCCATTCGCCATCCCTATCTGAGCCGTCGAAGTTCCAGCCATGGAGTTACGGAACTGTAATCTTTCCGCTGTGATTTAGTACAAAACAATTATTCTGAAGATATCTGTGACGACGTGAACTTTCCCGATTGTCATGTTACGGAATCATACTTTGAGAAATATCTCTGTCCTGCTCTAGTTTACTTGTTTTCACTTTCTTTTGTATGTCGTTAGTTGGTTTGGTGGAAGTTTATTTAGTAAGGTAGAGAATAGAGGATTCTTTTCCAGTTTTAGAATGTGGATATTCTCTTTTATGACTGTTTTGTTGGTCTTGTGGTCGCAGGCGGGACTGCAAAGCATGAAGTCCTGGGTTCGATTCCCATGTCGGGCAGATTTATTGGGTTTTTCCATCAGGAATTTCTCAGTAGCAGCCACGGAGTCTGGAATTGGGCCCGGTTGATGGAAATAGGCTCGTTCCTATTACATGGGACTTAAACATAACTGGCGAAATATGGGTGTGCTGTGCTATTAGGTACACTTCTGCCTAATCTTACTGGGATTACAGGCGTTGTATGTTATTTTGTATTCTTTACAGGTTTACTTTCAGGTATAGAAAATTTCATGTTTAAAGGTTTTAAGTAAACAAATACGGTACAACTCCAGCACCCTCAACGGCCAAACACCGATATGGCATCGAGTCTAACGCCTTTTCATAATCTATTCAATATGTCGATGGATCCTTAAAGGAAGGTTAAAAGACATCTAAATATTATTACACAGAATATTTAAACAAACTGCCAAAATCTGGATAAAGTGGGACACAATGTTTTAGGCAGGTGACATTGTTGCCACCAAGGATTATGCCTGGATCATGCTAGGTAAAGAACGTGAAGTCTGGCAGTATTTCCACAAACAAAGAAAGATCCAGCATTGGGTGAATTCTGGCTGCCATAGTTTCACGGAAACAAGTTTGGGTAAGAAACTCGCCGCATTAGGGATGAATGAACTGGTCTCTAATGATGACTGCACGACTAATTTGTAAAGCAAAACGGACCTTTGCAAGCAAAGGAGGGAAAGAGACGGAAACATGACTTTATAATGCTGTCTCATTTGGTTAGAATAGTCCCTTAACGAAACGTTGGAGAGCTAGGCTTTAAAAGTTTAAAGGATCGGAATGTGATAAGTAAATAAACTTTATGGGAATTTTTCAATACCTACCAAGATAGCTTTCTAGAAAAAGCCCTGTCCGGTCGACTAAAATTACCAATAAAATAAGTGTTTGCATCTATAAACACTGTTCTAAGCTTTCACAGTTAAAACTAAACATACATCATCATCATCATCATTAATTTCATCTATCACTCTCTTATTTGCTTTTACATCTCTGTCTACCTCTTATAAAACATGCTTGATCGGTTTCTTATTTCTAATAGAATCATACTATAAAACATTAATACGACTTCCAATCCCGCTTCCTTCTAAAGCTCGAAGGACCGTGTAGGTAAAAGTTAAACGTAAAAGATCGTGGGTCACTGCGTCTGTAACAGAAAGGGGTAAACACAAAAGATCACGAGAAAGGGTTGTTACCGCGTAAGTTTCTGTCCTGTCTCTATCTTTAGATAAAGATACAGGTAGACATCTAAATAGATAGATAGTGAAAGAAAGATACACAAGTATCAAGGATGTGAATCGGTTTTGAAAGGAGCAAAAAGAAATGGTAGGAAGAAACCGGTATTTGAGATTCTGTTGGTAACTTTGATATCAAAAGAATGAAGATTGTGAGTTTCAAAAGGTCTTTAAAAGTATGTTGTTATAACACTACACCTAATTTTGTGTTAAAGTTAACAGAACTTGGAACTCAAACTTTAATCGAGCAAAACCGGCTTTGCATCGTTGCTTCATCCGTTGTGCCCTGTAGTAAGATTAATATATCGAAACTTAAGTCACTCAAGAGGCTGAAATATACCAAAACCCATCTAGATATACTATATTATTATTCTACACGTTAGTGCACTTTGATAATTAAATATAAATATTTTTCATTAATAACTTTACGTCCTTTCCGAAGATTATTCAATATTTTTCTCCGTATTCCTGTTAAAAACTTTAATAAAAACATTACAATTACGAAAAGTTACATAAACTCTGCCCATACACTGATTGCTTCGCAGAAAGACTGACGAAGTAATATTGTCAACAAAAAACTCTTCGAAAACGCTAACAGGTCAATTATATCAACCAATTAATTCGATTGAAACTGCCATATTCCAAATCGATTACTGTCATTTGATAGAATAAAAAAAATACCAAAATAGATAGTGCTGTCGTTCAATTTGCATGCATATTAAAATGCGTTAAATTTTGTAACACGACGATATATAAAATTGGATGTTTCGTAATCTCCATTGCACACCGTTGTAGGCCCCCAAGCGTTTACCTGTTTTTCATTCGAAAGCTCGTGCGAGCGAGACGGCATACGTATTCCAAAAGCGTATGAAGAATTCGTGGCAACAAGCGGCCAAGATCGGGGCCGACGCTACTGACAATGCACGATTCTGTGTCTGGTTATATTAAGCGACCGCTTTCAAAATACACGGGATTATTGTAAATTGGGTGTTCGAGTGCGCCTCTCCATTTCTGCCGGCGTTCAAGTGAAGCGTGGCCGGTGTGGCAACCATGCGCGGCGCATTCTTCACCAATGGGGGCCAACTTCACGCAGTTGCGTCCAGACCGCCGGCGAGGACGGACCCTTGTCGCTCGCGCCCCGAAAACTATCGTACAATAAACATTTAAACAATTCACAAGTGTTCCAAATCGATTCGAATTTTGTATAACGTACTATATTAGTGATGGGAAGTGTAATAAAGAGCGTGGACATCGATAACGTACGATGACCGAAACTTTTAAGTTACGAAGAACGGAAAAAAGTTGTGGTGCCGAATGCAACTCCCGTATACAAAAAATGTGTGCTTGTAATGTGATGGCCTGATGGGATCGCAGTGTGGCCAATACAGTGTAGTTAGTGATGTGTACTGTGATATAAAATTTCGGCAGTCGCGTAGATGATTGCCGTTCTTGAGTGTGATATTATTAGTTTATTAGTTACCAAAGATTCCTGATGATCTTGTACATTAGTTTGTGTTTCATATTGGTAGTTTTAGGTAAGTACAGTTATCTCAAACAGTTGGTTTATTGTGTTCGTTACGTTATCTGGAATATTTATTAGTCTTACTATCATTAATTTGCATCCTGAGTAATTATGACAGTGCTATGATAAATTGTACCGTAATAAATAAATCTAACTTACACAGAACGTTTGTAGTCATAACGGTTCACTGTCAGAGGCCGCTGCAATAATATTTCGATTAGGCGATTGAACTTGACATACAAGACATTGACATTAATCAATGTCACTTCCATATTTAAACCGAAAATAAAGTTAAATAGTGATGCCCAACAAAATCACTCAAATCTAATTTTAAAATCGACTAAGTTACAAAACGGGACGAGAGCCCGCATACACTAACACTTAGCAGTGATAAATTAAATAGTTATAAATTCCCAATCGTAACGGCAATGGACGTAGGCGTCCACAAATTCAGTTAACTTGACGTTATTGCCCGTGCTTGCTCGTCCGTGTCAATTAGTACGTAGTTCATTAAAACTAACCTATTACTGAGACCACACAAGGAAAAGGAAAAATAAAACAGAGATTTATACAGCCCTTGAAATATATATTTAGATAGAATTTTCAAGGTACAACTTGAGCACGACCCAAAATCCGATGTAAATAATCTTGAATCGTGAAATGAAAAAGTTGTCGGTAAAGAAAGTAGCAAAAAAAACAAAGCACCACATACCGTATCTGAAGATGGTTTTATTTAGAAACCTGAGCACACTGATGATAGCAATCTCGAAAATAATACAGATCGTTATGAGACTTGCCAAGATGTGTTAACAAAAACAGACGAAAAACCTTTCTGAAGAGGTAAACAAAATTTCCGATACATTAATATTTCATATCCAATTACTATCGATGAAAACAGATAATCTAATGGAATTTGGATGGGAAACGGCCGAAGCCCAAGGGATGACCTAATCGGCAAAATTGACTGCAAATCCCAACTTTCCCAACTAATTGATGTTTCGATGAAACTGTTGGCGTTGAAAAGAATTTGGAAGTATTTTAGTCGTATTCTCGGAGTAGAAATTAATTATGAGTATTAGGTATTTATCAAGAGGTTTGTACAGCTTAATATTATATTAAAACTTACAAGAGTTCTTGAAGATCGTGATGCTTCAAAGGAGTCTTTAATGAAAATACCAATTTACGAAAGATTTGAAATAACCAATTCTGATCATAAAATATTATACGGATTCTTATTGTACGAAATTGAAACGATCATAAAAAGGTGATATTTTATAAAAGAGTTTAATATCAAAGCTTGCTCCAAAATTGAAACCACGCCTCCGCAATTTCGTTGATGTTATTATAACCATTCATCATAAAAATAGGAGTAGCCTCTCAATTTTGTTTCTGTTCTCCGAAAACGGTATGTTTAGCTAGTTTTTGTGGTAGCAAAAGTTATTCTGTATCCTGTTACAACGTAAATTACTATCATAAATTGTCATATATGAAGCCAATACTGCCGTAGGAGCGATATTTGTATCTAGTCTCTCAGTGAAGTTATTTCATACATCCGTATAAAGATCCAATTTGTTTTGCACGAAAGCTTCATTACTATACATTTCTTTAGCAATATCATTCATATAACTCAAATTTACTGTCCCCCACTTTACGATCCCCATAATTTACTTCGGTCGCTCTTGCTAATTTTCAATCATGAAATTCGTCGGTTCCCCCATAAAAAAATACGCTGACATCCAACAAATAAATAACATTAAAGATTCAGAACGTCCACTCGATCTTTTACGATATTTTCAATGGAATCAAGGATAAAAATTTAAAACGATATTTTTTTAGAAAGTGGCGTCGGCAAACCGTAGCAAACTGAATTAAAGAAGACGTGACTTCGAGGCACGATTTCAGTTCCTTAGGCTTTTCTTTTTTATTTCTCAATGTATCTTTTTATGTTATATAAGCGTTGTATTCCAGTTCCACTGAGTATTCTTGATGTTTATTCTTTTTATCTTATTGCCGCATTTCTAAGTTTACTTCATTCATTTTGTTGAAGTATTTTCTTTGAAGCTGTGAATGGTCTAGTTATCCATAAGAAGCCGTTATTCTTAAGCTACTTTGTAAGTAGTTTTATAATAATACATCGCTTAGTGAAAAGTGGCTCAGTACTTGTTTAATAAAAAGTGATATAATTTCTGTCGCCAAGAAATTTAATAACTTTGTAAAGATGATGTTCACATCACTAGTCGAAATAAAAGTCGCACAAGTACGCTGTAATTCTTATTCGTAATAATTCTTATATTAAGAAAAGGTCAGTCGAGCGAAAATTAATTCTCCATTGTAGGTACTATTGAAATTACATTTTTGTAGACATGAATGAATCCCTCCAAATAGCCTTACGTATATGCTTTAAACAATGAATTTATTAAACATAAACGAATTGTTCAGAAAATCAAATTATAAATGTTATTTAAATAAAGACAACTCCGTTAAAATATACCCCATATAATTGTATCCTGTTGATTGCCGCTCGTCGACGCTCAGCGCCATCTAGCGTCGAGTAGCGGAACTAAACTTTGCTTTGCACAAATAGCAAGTTGCTATAATAGTCTTTTCATTGTTTATTTTGCGCTATAGTGATACAATAGGCACATAAATTAGAGTGACTTCGCAGAGCTTTGTATTCTAGGAAATGTTAGAGCATTCATTAAGTGTAATAAACATGAATAACATTGGTAAAGTACAATTACGGCCTTCAGTATGCAAATGAAACAATAATATTTGAGAAAGCGCCCCTATTTTCTTCATTTCAGTGTTTTTAGACGTAATTTCGTGATCCTCTTAGCTTGAAGGAAATGTAGTATATATTTTGTGTTACGTATTTCAAGATAAACTGTTATTCTGAGAGAAACAGTTTCGAAATAGGTTTCTGTTCAACTTTTGATAATCTAAATATGTATGTCATTCAGACGTTGAATACTATTCCCTACCATCTTAGTTTAATTCTGTCTATCGGTTCTCACAAAACCCAAGGGAATTTACCTTTCTGGTTTGTACCTGTTTTTCTTTGATAAGTAATTGGCTTCCATTCTTTACATAAGTTTTAACCTTTTATACTTATTTGTTTTACTGAGAAATCATTACGAATGTATTGTTCACATTGCTTTGTTTAAAGGGTATTTTGGGCACGGCCTTGCGATGTCCAGAAGCTATTTTTCGTACTTCTTAATTTGGTTTTCTAAGAAATTGTTCATAGCGTCGACGCTAGTAGATATTAATGGGAATGTGTGTTGATTTATTTCATATGTTAATCATTACAATAATAGACAACCAGCACAAAGTCGTTACATTAAAATCCCGGTTTTTTTATGCTAAAAATCACAAAAATATTTTTACGTGTACTTATTTAGTATCTGAAAAAAAATATTGAATTAAAGTTCTTTGGCCTTATAGGAATTTCAATATTATGAAACATTTCAATAACATCCATAAACAAAAATACAATTCAAATAAAAAATAAACCGCACGCCATATATCAAACATTAGCGACAAAATGTAACAGTGAGAAAAATGGAAAAATAAACAATATTTACCCACACAAAACAATTTCTCTTCTGAGCCCATACATCAAAGACACGTCACAAAGAATAGAGTTATGTCTCTTCCGTTGCCTTTTGTTTGTGTCGATGAAAAAAAAACTATTATTAGAGTTTATGGTCTAATGGTAAATGTTTACCAGACCACAATTTGTTTGCCGAATTTTCACTTATAGCAACACTTTTGAGGCCTATGTTTAGAAGTGGACGTTATGAAAATTATAGTAAAGTACTTATTTTACAATATGAAACTTAAATTGTAACTAAAATTAATCAATGAATATATTTGCCGTAATTTCATTTCATTTAAAAATACTAAATACATTTTTCTTTTGGCACTATTAATTGCATTATCGTCGACCTAATTCTAATACGGCGTAAGTCAAAATTTGGCCGACTTGGTAAACACCATATTAGAATTAGGTCGACATTATGGCAGCTTTTTATTGCACAGATGGCCAATATTTTACCCAGAGTAATTGTAGCCAAAACATACAAAACGTTCTTGGTTATCGCTAGTAATTAGTATATTAATAACCGCCAAACACTAGTTACCTCATTCCACACCATGCTTTCCGTCTGTACATCTGGCAAAATATTATCTTGTCCTATTTAGCCTTTTGGTGTCACGTCTGCTAGCCTAAATACCTTAGAATTTAGTATAGTCTTTAATTAAGTCTGGAGTGGATTTAGAGGGACTTTGCTGTGGGAAACTGCGCTAGGATTTATTTTAGTTGAGTTGTGTTTATCCTTATGTAATGTTGGGTGCTTGTACTTGTACTTTTAGGTATTAAAAGTAAACGGATTTGTCGGTGGAAGTTAGGTTTTTTTTTGTTTTTAATGCGGTTAAATATACGTTGATTCAGGGTAATGGATTCTGGAAAGTCGGCTAACAAACTATTAAATGTTTGTACACTAGTTAGTTCATGGAATATTGTGAACCTGTGGATAAATTAATGTTGATTTTTAGTTAGAAAGTGCTGTAACTGTTTACTGTTGTCACATCACTTTGAAACAAAAACAAATAAGTAAATATGTTGTGGGATTTTGTTTGAATAAATAGCATAAATATATTTACTGCTTTGCTTGTTGTGTGTTGTATCTCATTGCTGGGAAAAAGCCATGGCTTCTATTTATTTTGTCCTAATTTAGTTATTGTTTGTTGATTTTGTCTAGCTCTTCTCACCTTCTACGTGGTCTGCTTTGATATAGGCTATGTAGTTACTAAAGGCCACAGCTCATTAAGAATATCCCATAAATAACATTCAACATACCTATATAAATAAAAGAAACAGACTGCACTAAAAACAATTTGACTTCCTACTTATTCTAGCCCCTCATTCACTCGTCGATAAATCTCGTAATTCCGAGTTACGCCACCAAAAAGTTACGCTTACAAGAAACAATAAAAATCAGTGTTACAACAAGCCATAACATACGCCATGTGGTAACATACGCGCGTTACTTTTAACGTAAACAAGATAAAATAAACAGTTTTTGTAAGAAAACTACGTACCACGTGTTAGATTACGAAATTGGTGGTAGGAACTTGTTACGAGTTTGTTAGTTGAGAACGGTACTTTTTTTTGAGTTACGGCAGTGAGTTGGTTGTTTTGTTTTATGGTGAAAACTGTTTATTTTTTAAACCTTTACTGTCCTACTGCTCGGCAAAGGTCTGCCTGTTTTTTATATTGAAAAATATGACTCCGAATTACGTATTTCATACATATGAATTCCTAGGCCAAAAATAGCTTGCAGCTTGAAATTCTAAATTATGAAAAAAAAATTAAATGTCTTTTTTGATTGTCTTTTTTAAACTTTCACGATCAAAACACATTATAAAACACATATAAACGGGTATTTTCGCGAATTTTTACCTTTTAATATTTGCCCGACGTTTCGACCGGATTGCACCAGCCGTGGTCGCGGGAGGTCTTCCCGCGACCGTGTTTTATTGTGTTTTATAATGTCTTTTTTGATGTTGTATGCTCCACCTTAATTACATCAAACAATTAGGTTATTAAAACATGGTATACTTACCCCAATTAAAATTTCAGAAAGCCTTTCTTCTAAATAAACATTTGTTAATAAAACATAACATAAGACTGAAATCATTCCATAGTAGTCGGATATAAATAACTAGGAATATATTTCAGCATTTTAAAACTTAACAGTTATTTGAAATGCATTTTATAAATTGTTGAATAACCTTTTCCTAGTTCTCTAAGCCAAATATGGTTGTCAGTGTTATAACCGTTTATGTCTATTTCTCGAGCAGGGAAAGTGTTATAACTGTAATATCTAGTAGTAATAGAATGAAAATAGTTTGTATGCCTCAAAAGTTTTGTTCATATCCTGATTGATTCGTATTTGGATCTGTTATCCGAACTAGTGTTATGAAAGTCCTTTTCCTATTGATTAGGATAACAGTAAATTAGTAATTAAGTTTAGAACAGTTTAAATATTTGGGTTCTGTGTAGAAGGCCAGAGGCGCCCCCAGTATATTCGTATCCGAACACTGATTTAAAGTATTTTGTTTTTATTACGCTGGCTACATTTGAATGTTTTTTTTATTTTTTACTGGCAATAAGGTGTTGTTTTTTGTTTGAGATAATAAAATAAAAAATGTTCGACTACGTTTGGCTAGTAAACATGTAAAAGTTTGTAGATCATATTCAATAAAGTAATTTAAGATTCACCATATATAATTTGATTTATGTTTTTCGCCACAAACAGGCTTTTCATAATTTTCGTTAAATAAAAAAGTACTTAACAGATCGGCTACCTAATCCCTACTAAAAAGCATATAAAAATTACATTCTCCATAAATCCGTCATGTTTATATTAATTTCTGGTTAAACCTAATTTATCGTTTCTGTGCGGTTAAATTTAACTGTCGGCTTAGTTTCAACGAGATAGTTAAACTGTATGGTTAACTGTATTAGTTATTCTTCTGCAGTCATAAAAAGCAAGTTTATAGCGTGATAGTGATTTTTTCCTGTTAACTTTTTTATGACTTTTAAACAGATCAAAAAGTTTTTTTTTCTGTTTAATATCGAAAGTTTTCGGGTTGTAATTGTTTTTTTTTTTATGAAGCAGAAGCACAGTATAGTGTGGTTTATTTAAATGTTTTTTTTTTATGACGATTTTATGTAAATATTCGCAATTTTTCAGTGAACTAGTCGAAAGTTGCAAAATAAACAAAACTGTTAAAAGAACAGTTTTGACGATAGTTTCAATTGAAAAGGCAAGTCGTTTGGATCTTCATGGCTTTTAAAGCATGGCAATAAAATTTGTTGCTTTCGCTGCCTGATATTTTGTTCCGTAACTTCTAGGTTATAATTTCGAGTAACCTTTGAACCTGCTCACAATAATTTCGAAGAAAGAAAAAGTGAAGGTGGCCACTCAAAATCACCCATAACCACTTGTATTGATACATAAAATCAACATTTTATAACTCAGCTCAAAAACAACCACTCTATTCCTTTACAAATAAATTAACCACTTCATGTCAACCGGAACCAATAAATTACCAAAATACTTTTAAAAAAACGTCTCCGAAACACTGACTCTTTGACTAAAAATAGCTTGAACCCTGCGAGCTAAAAGTCGATCCCTTTAAGAAACTAAAAGTGAATTCCTTTATGAAGAAGTAGTGGTATAAACTTATGCCACAGATGTTTTAAAACAAAACACAGTCGGGGCACGAAGTTTGTATACAATTTTAAAACAGGAATTAAGTCTGGGATGATAGAGTAGATTAATCAGGTCAGCTTATTAGTGATGGAGCGATTCTTTATTAAAAAAGTTCTGGAGAAGTAGATTAATCTGTTTTTGTTGAGTAAAAATAGTCAGGATTTGTGTTTATATGCAATAAAAATGGGATGTAGGAACCTAAGAACATGAAGTGACCAAGAGTTTTTTGGTGTTAGTTTTAAGTATATTGAAATGAAATGCAAACCAAGATTTTTATATAATAAAAAACATGATGTATCAAAAAGAGAAAAGAATTTCGCAAAGTAGAAAAAAATCTTAATATTTTATTATCTACACTTACGTACTTATTCAGAAGTCTCAACGACTAGAAATTCTAAAGTAATCATGAAAGAAGCAGACATAAAATAAACACTAAAGAATATCTGACTTTGAAAGCTTTTCCAACAAAAACTTGCCAAAAACTGCAAAAACTTATAAACAAACTAACAATTACTTGTTGAGAACTTGAGACAGTTATTTTTATTAAAACAACGAATTTTCTGTTGATCTCGAAACAAAAACTAGACATCAAGCACTATTATTTTTGTTCGTCGAAAGTTTTCATCGAAACTTTTAATGAATATTAGTTTTCGTTTTAAACTTTGATTATCTTTTTAATAAAATTAAAACTGTTTAACAAATTTTGATTCATAAAAGATTGTAATTTTCAATTATTTCGAAGAAAAGTGAATAAAAACATAAACGTAATGAAATTATAACGTGTTAGACTAGCCCGCGTGTAGACTGGCTCTCTGCCTATCAAATTAAATTTAAAGTATTAAACGCTAAAGTTTACGTAGGCTAATAATATTTATTTTAATTAATTTGACGTAACTATACCTATATTTCAAACTAACAACGTTTCATTATATTCTGAAAACTATTTCTCTAAGAAAATATCAAGCTCTGACTATAAACAAAGACCAAAGCACTTACCATTTTCTAAAGTAATTTTCAAGTTTAAAAAATTGCATTTGTAATAACAATTTGGTTTTATGACACTGCTCGTTCTTGCATACAATACCTTCTTATATTTAAATACATACAGTGATTCTTCTGCGATAGTCTAGGAGCCAACCACAACGGAAAAAAGGAAAAAAACCCTAACAATCTTTTGCTCGTAAAATATTTCCTTTGCACGCAAAATGCTGTCTATTTTTCTTTTTTATTTGACAGAAGTTACACGCACTATTACGTAAACAACCTTCTTGTTACGAAAAATCATATACAGTCCCCCAAGGACGTCAAAAAACACGCCTTTCCCTATCCACCCTTCTATCACACCGAGGCAACAAATTGTTATTAACTCCTGAATAAAATATAATGCGATGTCAATGTAGATAATACTTCATGTGATTGATAAGTCCTCGTTATAACCTATTATTTGGCAAAAATATCGGCTATCATTAATAAACTTCGATATAAATAAGGAAATAAAGCAAAGAATTTGTTGTATTACATATTGGAGATCTTATAAATACTTATAATGTTTGCTTGGCGTGTCGTTTCTCTTTCTTTTTGGATGAAATTGGTGTTATTTCTATGCTATTGTGTGGGCGGACCTTTTAGTGCGAGCGTAGCGCCATCTGTTATCGAGTAGCGGTAATGAGAAGCTTTTTTATTCTGTGCGGGTGTAAAGGATTATACGTTGTTTGGTTTCGTTTATAGAATATAAATAGGTCTTTATTGTTAAAACGTGTTTTGTGTGAATATGAAAATGTTTTGTGATGCTTGTTAGAGCTTACCTTGTCTAATGTTTAGACCTTTTAGGACCTTTGTTTGTATTTAATTAAATCCTATTAAAATTTTCTAAAGTCTGTTCATATTGTCTAAAATTAAGACACAAAGGCCTTTTGGTGAATTCATAATTCGAATTTCAACATGTTTTGCTAAACATAACCGTTGTAAAGTTTTATCTGAAAGGAAACAAGAAACCACTCGACATTAAAATCCAAACAATGCAAGATCCAGTCATTATTTCGCGGAAATGTTAATTACTTAACTTTAGGGTCCACACACAAAATTTTAAAGCACAAGATGCTACTCGGGAATTTTACACCCGTAAGTCCCGAAACCCGAATTTTCGAGTTATCAGTTTCCGAGGGGAGAATTTAAAGGGTTAACTTTTATGAGAAACGGTTTCAATATGGGGTTGTATTGTGTAAGTTTTATTTATAATTATTTTCTAGTGGAGAATACTTTGACAGATGGCAAAAACACATCGGGATAAAATTATGATGTGAACTGAGAATTTTAATAAACACTCCGGCCATGATTGATATGTTATTAAATAACGGTCATCAAACATCTCAAAGTCGGCCATTGTAATGGGCCATCATGGGCCATAGTGTAAACACAAAGCTTGTCAAAATAGTCATTGACATGGCAACAAGACTGAAAGCTTTTTTAATCACGTCACATTATTAATGTACATTTTAACAATATTTCCATACAAATTGGACCGATTGTTTTATATGCAGTTGACGTGTTGGGTAATAATTGCTTTGTTGGTAATGTGGAGTCGACATTTTCAGTCAATAAATGTTTCAGTGTTTTCATGTAATTGTTGTAGAGGCTGATTAATTAATTTTGTTGATTAATGTACTGGCTGGATGACTGGTAATATAGCTCTGAAGTGTATCGTAATTACTAGACAATATAATTATTATTGGCAAAATCAAATTAGGCAGAATTTGAGAAAGATCTTAGTGATCGCCACTAGTGGATACCTACTCCAATTTAATTGATTTTTGTTCATGCAAAAAGTATTCCTTTGAAGTACCTATACCTACTTCATAAAAGATAGCTTGATCTCTGCGACATAATTATGTCAAACTCATAGAACAAACTTCAAATTTGAAAATTGTAGTCTGTACTGTCTACTGACTTTGCGGTTGACATGTAAATGTCACAATAAACTTATAATATCGCATACCTACTTAAGAAGTTGCAGACTCGTCCCACAATTGATTTGTTGTTTTTCTCTATCTGTTTTTTTGTATTTTTTATCTTTCTTCACTTTGTATATTTTGTTGTATGTACCTATGTACCTATATGTATTTATTATTATGTTTTATTCTGAATAATTCTGTTGGTACTATTGCACCTACTGTTATGTCTCTGCATAACCCCTAAAGTAAATGCCCAAGGCATTAAGTCCGCCTTTGTACATTATGTGCATAAAGTTTTAATAAAAAAATATCGAGAAATCGAATACCTACCAACAGTTTCTTAATCCGTTACATATTTTTTTCTGTTAAAATGGAAACCGATTCAAAGCGTGGAGAAATTGCATCGTAGCAAAAACGCAATTCAGCAATATTAGGGCTATGTCATGCCAGCATCGTCATTCAGTTGAAAAGTCTTCCACTGCTAGAAATAGGCCTCTTAGCATCTCCACATCGACCAGTCCTGTCCTTCTCGCATCTGACAGGTTTCTCCCGACCTTCACAAAAGAACCAAGAGAAAGAGCCATCATCATTCAATGAGCTATTACTACTACGTATAGAGAAGACAGCGCGAACAAAATCTGTGCTGCGTTCAACTGCAGTCAGCCGGCTGCAGTTCACTCAGTCGCTTGCTCGCCACAGCATTATATATATACGGGGCTAGCCGACACCCCGCGCGCCCCGCACTGAGCACAGATTTTGTTCGCGCTGTCTTCTCTATACGTAGTAGTCATATAGCTCAATGTCATTATCAGCCTACAGCAGTCCACTGCTGGACATAGGCATCCTCATTCCCACGCCACTCAACTCGATTCTCGGTAACTCTTATCCAGTTGGTACCAGCCACCCTGCGAAGATCGTCGCTCGAAAAGGCCATAGGTACAATAAGCTCGGACGAAATGTCACCAATACCACAGAATAGATAATAGTACTAGCGTACAGAAGTTGCACTCCTTTGATCTTGAAGAAAGCCGACATTATAAATACCTAAACTGGGCGCGCTCGGTCTAAATTGTGCCTTGACGCCACGCGTTAGCGTATTTTATTCGGCGTCTCACTGCTTAATGGTGAGTCGGTAGGGTTGCCTCAAGTACTCAAAATAAAATACTAACAACATTTTTGTATTGTAATGTACTTATTACTATTTAAATATTAATTAAAACTTTTATAATTACAATTGTTTTACTCTATAATAATGTCTCATATATATCTTGCCTTCTCTAAAATTACGATTACTTATTTTTAATAGCAGCATAAATGCGAAATCTAACAAATAGGTAATTTTAAAATAAACTCTGATGGGAAGCATGGACAAAAGGCATTTTTCTTCTACATTTATTAACAGCAACAGTTTATCCGGCTTGTCATTTTCATTAGTAATGATTAATGATCAATAAATCAGTAAGTTAACAAACACAAAGTACGAGTAGATAGGTACGCGACGCAAAATAAAAAAATCGCGAAAAATTAACGCAGCATATGTACGCAGTTACGCCCGGCTGGAGCGCGACAGCCCTAGAGAGCTTGCATATTCAATATGCGCGAAGCGGTAGGTAATTATCTCAAGGCACACACGGAGTGCAATAGCTCTGCCAATACGACTCTTTTCGCTTGCAGCATTCGGGCGCTATTAAAGCGCTTATTTAAGCTCATCAACCAATAGCATCGCAGCATTTGATCCCTTGTTTTTGTTAATGAAAAAACGTGTCGAAAGAAAAATGATAATAATAAAAATAAAATAAAAAATACGATCAATAAACTGTTATTGATCTTATTTTTTTTTAATTTTTATTATTATCATATTTTTTTTATTAACAAAAACAATAGTTCTTGTTCTTCTTCGTGTCGATGCTTCGTTAAGGGTGGTAAACGGATGTGGAGATGTGCACGGGATTTTGTTTTAAAAATGAGCAGATTTCGTCCGAGCTCATGGTACCTATCAGCGAAAGATATGAAGAAAACGTCAAAAGTGTATTTGATTGGCAGATACTCCCCTAAAGTTGACACTCCTGTTAGAAGTCGCTTTAGATTAGAAGTACCTACGTCACCACTTTGAAATCGATTCACCTTCGATCGTCAGGTCGTTGGTCCACCTTCAGAAATGTCCAAGTGTCCAGCCACACTCTCCCTTTTTAATCGAAATTATGCTCAACCGAACAACAATAATGAAGGATTAGTAATTAAACCTTAATATTAAATCCAGTCCTTAATCTAGACCGAAATTAATCGCAAACAACGAACCAGCAGCTTACAATATTAACTTTGAATCTCGCATAAAGTTTCTTCAAGCAAAAAACTAGGCTGAATTCCAGACACACTAATAAATCAGTCTGGATACCCTCAGCAGCAATGATATTCTAACAAACAGATATGTTATACACCTACAAAACCACCGAAAAAAGTGTGCCGCGGGGGAGAGCCAGCTCACATACACGCAGTGACGCAGAATAAAGGAAAAACAGGCCAATTGACACGTTTTCGAGTCTTCACGATTGCGCGCTCATAACATATCTGTTTAATTAAATATCATTGCTCAGCAGACATACATTTATTTATCTGGCGAGTACCATTTTTTAATAAGGATGAAGAGAAGAATTGGTCCTAAGTTTTTTGTTTCGTGATTATAATTTGTATGTTTACAAACAATTCTGAAGGCGACTCATCTTGAGAATTGGCTAATAAAACTATGGTTCCATGCTTGTTCCCTGATAAGTTGGACTTCTTTAAAGATAGGCAGTATTTTTGCCCTGCTGCCATAATAACCACGGTTTAATGACAAATTAATAGATGCGGTTCTTATAGACACATGGTATCACTAGCCATTTATTAGTATTTCCGATTAGTAGTTCCGAAGATTAATTATCCCCTACATACAAACTTATAAACAAATTGTACCGCTTTATAATATTAGGTATAAATATAGATAATCAAAAGTCATGTCACTACGTCCTATAAAACAAAGTCCTCCGCCGCGTCTGTCTGTCTGTTCGCGATAAACTCGAAAACTACTGTACCGATTTTCATGATGTTTTCACCAATGGATAGAGTGGTTCTTGAGGAAGGTTTTAGTATATAATTTGTCAAGTTTTTGTATACATTTGACTAAAATATAATGATATTTGTTGGAAGTGTCGGAAAAAATAATCCGTCTGGGAGCTTTACTTTTGGTCGCGATAACCGACATACACGCGGGCGAAGCCGCGGGCATCGGCTAGTTTTAAAAGTAGACTGGAAGTTATCATTTTTCGAACGTCAAAATTATACACGATAGTGTCCCAAAACGTCTTCCACCACTTCGCAGTGGGAAGAAGAAGTGGCCCACTCCCCAGCAATACACCACTGCTGGACATAGGCCTCCTCAATCGCACGCCACTCCACTCGATTCTCAGCAATTCTCATCCAGTTCCTACCAGCCACCCTGCGAAGATCCGTGTTCCACCTTACGCTTGCCGATTCACGGTCTCCACTCAAGAACACGTCTACCCCAACGGTCATCGATTCTACGGCTAATATGACCGGCCCATTGCCACATTGCCACTTCAGATTGCTTATTCTATGAGCTATGTTGACAACTCTGGTTCTCTGTAGGATCATCTCGTTCCGGATGCGATACTGTCTACAAAGCATAAAACCTTCCCTCAGTTATTTTTGGTCAAAACTACTCTGTTTTACTACAAGTTGATAAATTCCTTCACTATTAACAAACTAAAAGATCAAAATAATTTCCTCGGGGCCAGACCCGACATCGTTTCTATAAAATAGTCCAAGTTAACTCGTGTATTAATAAGTAAATAGAAACAGTATCTAAAAATGTTTGCTCAGGTTTTATCGAAGGCCAAATGTACCTAGTATCTACTGAAGTATTCCGTAACCATTTGTTTGAAAAGGGAAAACGTTCAATTATTTGGAGCTAAACTATTTTGAGATATTTTTTTATTTATTTGTCTTAGAAATACAGCTGGAGATGACAATAGGACAAAAAACTAAACTTCGTATACCTCTTAGCCGCGCGGTTGCCTAGGTTGGTCTGTGGATCAGTGACCGCCCATTACATACCGATTTTCCAGCGTGCCTCGGGAAGCATTTCCTGCTGTCATTTGTAGATCTTTGACAGTCGTTACAGGTAGTCAGTGGCCAGAAAGTCTGACAACCAGTCATACCAAGGGGTATCGTATTACCAAGTACTAACTAGGTTGTGGAGGTCAGATAGGCAGTCGCTCCATGTAAAGTATATATTCAGTTGCATCCGGTTAGACTGGAAGCCGACCCAAATGTTGTTGGGAAATAGCTAGGCAGATGATAATACGGGCCAGAGCGCAAAAGCTAGCTTATAACAAATGTAAGTAATTATTTCGTCTTAAGAATTCTGCTAATAACGTACAGGAAAATAATAGCGTTACGACGACGTCGACGGCAATATCTCAACCTTAACAGTAACTAAGGTTGTGCCATAACTTATCTCATGTCACATATATGTTGCAAATAGACGGTTTTCCCACCCCTACGCATGATTCATTGCGAGGGACAACTGTATCTGTTTCATGAGCCAGTGAATCGTAACCATTTGTTTTCGATTAATGCTGGAACAATTGTGAGACGGGGCAATATTAATTGGAGTGTTCCGGTTTTTGTGCCCGCACTAGTGTTGCGGTTTTTCGTTTATTTTTCGTGTAACCGCTGTATGCTTGCAGCAATTGATTAATGGGTTGCTTAAATTGGTTTTGGATTGTTTTTTGTTGTTATATTTTAAGTCTGTCGGCGTCCGATTGTTTTTGAAGTTGAATGCAGCTGCCAATTTATGATGTTGGTTTCTTAAGTACACCATGTTACTACAACAGCCCATAATGTCCACTGCTGGACATAAGCCTCTCCCATGATGGGAGGAATTTGCCGTAATCTCCACGCTTGGCAGGTGGATTGGAGATCGCAGTGATGAAAGACTAACAGAAAACGCTGCTGCCCATTATCAGGTCTACGGAGGCGCAAGGTGTTCTGCCTCAGACATTAGTCGCCTTATACGACACCCGTGAGTGTAGTGGGTTGGTTCTATTCTACTCTGCCGGATACCACACGGCTAACCATGTTAGTAACTGCTTAAATATTCAAGCTTTATTTAAACCGTTGGCCCCGGCTATCATTTACAGATCTCTGACACTCGTTACAGGTAGTTAGTGGCCTGAAAGTCTGATAACCAATCTTACCAATGGGTATCGTATTCATCATCAGCCTATTAATGTTCCCACTGCTGGGACACAGGCCTCCTCTCTATGAGAGGGAATGGGCGATAATCCACCACGCGGGCCCAGTGCGGATTGGTAGATGTCACATGTCTTCGAATTTTTGGTTCTAGTACATGCCGGTTTCCTCACGATGTTTTCCTTCACCGTTTTGAGAGCAGCGGTGTTGAAATAAATTACACAAAGTAATGCGCCTGTCTGGGTTCGAACCCACGACTTACTGTTCGTAAGTCGGGGCCGCCACCACTGGGCCACCGCTGCTGGGCTGCCGCTGTATCGTATTACCCTGTACTAAATGTGTTGTGGAGGTCAGATAGGCAGTCGTTCTATGTAAAATACTGGTATTCAGCTACATCCTATTAGACTGAAAGCCTCCCTATAGTCAGTCATCACATACTTTAAAGATATGTTATTGCTTTGTTCAGTAGGACAACTCTCGTATTTTTTTAAGAAAGTTTTCAGTCAAATCTCAATCACACTGTGTTAAAAATACCTCGAACTTACCAAATATGAATATTATGTCAAAAACTCGAAAAAAAAAAGTACGTCGAGTTTTTGACATCGATTGACATTCGCTGACATGCGACAATAGCTCTAAAAGTCTGATTATCTAAAAACAGCTGTTTAAAACACATTTTCATGTACAAAAATGTATTCTAAACAGCTGTTTTTAGATAATCAGACTGTTATCTTTTCGGTTAACTTGGCCCTAAATAGATTTGCAATTTATTGATGGTGTAAAAATAGCCTGTTTGGTTGAAGTTTACTAAATTTTGACCGTTTTTAATTACGAGAAAAATGTTGGTTGTTGTAATTTTCGTCAGCCAATCACAAGATTTCAAGCTTTCAGAATTAAGTAGTAGATGTTTCATCAATATTAAAACAAATACCTCTTAAATAATAAGAAATAAATTCCATTGAACAGCTCCTTCTTTGTACATAATCCTATTGTTAATATAATCAAGGAAATCTTAATTAAGTTGGTTCTTCAGTTCTTAGTAAAATCCGGCTTTTATTTAATTAAAATAATCAACGTTCAAGAATAACTAGGCTAGCGTTTTCATGTTGAGTTTATCTACAAGGCAAAAAACAGAGGTTTTAAAACCGCGGAAATTGAAATACAAAAACTATAAGGAAGAGTTTATGTTTCAATACGTATAAAAGATGTAAAAAGACCTTTTATTTATTTATTTATTGGATCTCCAACAGAAACTACACAATTACATGCAAGTATACATAGATCAGAGACAAATACAAGTGTGCGCTTCCAATTATAGGAGACCACATCATTCACTTATAATCTAGGTAGGTGGTACATACAATAAATTTGATAAGGTTAAATATTTATACAAATCAAAATACATTTCACAAAAAAAAAAAATACAAAAGAAACAAGATGAATTACATAAAAGATGAAACCTTTAATGAAACCAAAGGCACTTGTTCTCCCCGTCATTGCGAACCGATAATCTATCGAAAAATAATGCGTTAAATTGTAAGCAGCATGTTACGGTTCACAATCTTTCGAGAGTTTACAATCTCGTAAGATGGATTATACTAACTGTATTTACAATTTTTCGGTGACACATACAATGGATCTAGTATCTTTATGATTTTGATGGTGTTACTCGACCAGGGTGCTGGAGTTGTTTAAACAAAAACCCTTTCTTTGTAAGTACGTAAACCTTATTTATTAAATTTCATGTCGAAAAAAAAACACTATTTTTACAAAGGATAAGTCACTACCGTTTCTTAATTATCGCAATAGCACTCACCTACACCTTTTTCATTTTACAAGAAAAACGAGACAAGAAAATGCTCAACTAAAAACGAGACAAGAAAATGCTCAACTCTCGTTGAATTCTATTTAAAATCTATGAACAAAAGAGCTTTACTTATATTAAAATCATAATAGGAAACGTACAATAAGGTGCCTGTAATAATATTAACTTTTATTTCAAGTTTTCTTTGTTTTTCCATAGCTTGTTCAAGACATGATTGTTAATTCATAATTGGGCGTAGTACTTACGGAATCCTTTCGTTTTCTTTTGCGTTGGTCGGTAATTACGGAAAAGTACAGTATATAACATCACGCCTGTAATCCCGGAAGGGTTAGGCACAGGAGTACCTACCTAATAGAACACCATTATAGCTTTACAAAGCTATCATCATTAAAACCATCAATACAACACCTTTAGGTTTATTGAACTCCAATGAATTACTATTTAATGAAAAAACCATTCAATGGGATTAAATGAACTTAGAGGGTTGTATTAATGATTTTAATCATAAAATTCTGTATAAACATGCGTATTACGGCCGCAAATCATATTTTATTCAGCATACAGTCTGACAACAACAACAACAGCCCATAACGTCAACTGCTGGACATAAGCCTCTCCCATGATGGGAGGAATTTGCCGTAATCTCCATGCTTGGCAGGCGGATTGGAGATCGCAGTGATGAAAGACTAACAGAAAACGCTGCTGCCCATTCTCTGGTCTGAGGAGGCGCAAGGTGTTCTGCCTTAGACATGAGTCGCCTTATACGACACCCGTGAGTGTAATGGGTTGGTTCTATTCTACTCTGCCGGATACCACACGGCCATACAGTCTGACATTGGCCCGTAACTAATTGAAAAAAAAATCGTTACAATTTCGCGGGCTACCCTAGCGTTCCCCCCACCTTAAACGAAAACGTCTTGTTAAAGTCTGAATTCCTAGTACTTTTAGTCTTATCCAATTAAAATCCAAGTACATTAGATTACCCACCAAGCTTTGGCATCCCCTCCTATAAACAGAAACTTGGCAATGGAATTCACTTGAATTTATTAATTCCATTTTGTAATTCGAATTTGGATTCGTGTTAAACTTTTAATTTCGAAGGGCTACTGTTTCGCCTATTATGCCAAAGGGAAATGTCTACGTGTTTAGAAAGCGTTATTTTTTGTAACGTTATTTTCCTAACGTTATTTGGGTTATAAAAATTAGGTTTGTAATGTTTTTTGGGTGTGCTGTTTAATTTTATGGTTATAAAGGTTTTTGTGCTAATGAAAGTTTTGTTGGTACGTTTTTTTGTGTTCTTATTTTGGTAACGATTTTTAGAATGAGAGGTTTTCCTTTTGAGGTTTTAAAGAAGATTTTAAAAGAAGGTTTAAAAAAAGACTTAGTTTCCAAGAACTCTATAGATGGCGTTGAACTTACTATGATAGTTGGTGCCAAAGCCAAAACGCTTGAAAAAACAAACATTGTGTCACGTCACATACTCTCGTTGACTGACACATTCATTTGCTTAACCTTTCGAATATAACCAACATTTCTCGCGCTTTGCTAAAATCTGTTTTTTTAGGTTCCGTTCCTTGCATTATCATACTTACTCCTAACGCCATCTATCCAGCGACTAGGGAAGAGCTAAAAAGAAAATCCCTCATTGGATCAAATGAGATAAATTCTTGTTTTCGGACTTTCAATTTTTCTTTGCATGTAGCACGTATTAATTGCCTACCAACTTACTAACAATTTTCTACCCTCTCCGCAGCTATCTGTCACACATGTGCATCGCTGTCCTACAATGATAGCTATCTGTCACACTTGTACTACGCGCACCCGCCTCCCAAAAAACTGCATTAAAAACCGTCTAAAACTGTCTCCTCTAGAGCTTATACCTCTGTGTTCAATTCGTTACTAAATTCCTCAATAATAAAATCGAACATCGCAACACTACTCCATAGACAACTTGCCGAAAAAAAAAAAAAACTTTCATTTGACAGACGGTGAACACTCAAATTTACCTGCGCAGCAAATGTCGTGATAACTCTGGTATTTTTAATGGTAGCTGATACTATTATATATCAAAATTATCCTTGTGAACCGTGCTTCATTATTTTGTCAACGTAAATTCGTTTTGGAATCTCGAAGTTGCAATATTTCGCCCGTGAAAAAGTAGTTATTATATGTACCTATAGTGATTGTGTTGTGTGAAGAAATACGTGATTTAGTGACTAAAACGTGTGTGAAATGGGAAAAACAGTGCTTAATTAGTGAGGTGATTAGATTGTTCAACTATCTACACCAAAAAACATGTGGGTTTGTGTGTTTTTTCATCCAACACCGGCTGGCAAAAATTAGTTCCCAGATGTAAACAAACAGTGAGTATCTAGTTTCATAAGTATATTTAGATATGATGCTATTGAGCTATAAATGAGATTGTGGTCTTGTTGGAAAGGAAATATAGTCTAGTTTATTTCTTTAATGTTAAAATGGATAAAAAACTAAGAGAAAACTGATATTTCTAGCGAAATATCAGTCTAAACTGATATTTCTAGCGAAATATCAGTTTTTGTAACTATTTTTTGCTATACATTATGACTTGGAGTATATAATTAAAGTATTTCATTTTGATTTCTAGATAAGTAGATTCCTTATCTAATCAGCTTGACAACAGTATTTTTGAAATTGCTCTAGGACTTGTAGTTTTTGAGCTACAGGTGTTTTTATCGGATCGGGCAGAAAATGTTTTGAAAACTTGCAAAAATTTTTGCATGTGAGCGGTTACGGTATTTGCAAATCCGCGCGCTTAGCTGCGAAGTGGATAAAAGAGCTTTCTTAGATAATTTTCCGTTTTTTATAACTAAAAAACTACACATGAAAATAATCTCAAAGTTATTGGATAATAATTTAAGCTTATCCTTTTTCGTAACCCTATTCGAGCTTCGCAAAATACATAAAACCTCAAATAACATACATATTATCGATTCCTGTGAAAAACACTACACATATAAGGAAAAAAAGTGCATCGATAATTGAATCATCACGCTTACCACCTTTTGATGTGAGTCAGACTTGGAAACCGCACTTCATGTGAATCATCGGTAATTACCGACATTTTTATTGCCATCCTAACTGATTTGGTATCGGTAATTGTAAAGTTGTTTGCTGCAGGTTTCGTTTTTGTAAGGTATTCGTGTTGGTTGACCTAAAAAAAACGTATTTTTTTGATCGTTTTTATATACACACTAAATACAGAAAGAAGAAAGGAACAGAAAAATAGATACAAAATATATGGTTATAGCTCTTTAAAAGTGAATTATAGGTCTATAATGTAACGATTTAATAACTTTGATAACATGATTTTTAGCGTTGCTACTTTTTGTAGACATTTTAAAACTCAAATTAACATTTAACCTGTAACTTTAGAATTTCTTGGAAAACCAGCTAAAAAGTGTTCTTCAATCTATTACTTCTCATGGACAATGAAACCTAGCTTAACTAATTTACTTCACAATAAATCAAACAATACAAGCATTTTTGCACGACCGAACCGCATTCACAGAAATCATCAAAAAGTTTGAGTCACAGCAAAAAAAAAAGTAAAAAAGGTCCCATTATGAAACGATTCGCGCTTGACCGCAATTTTTTATCTGTATTCACACATTTTATAATAATGCCTTACGAAATAATAATAGGTGGTCGTGGATAAAATGGCATTGGCTTTTTTATTATTTTTTTATTTGTCCAGAAAAACGTTAATTTGGGCTCTTTGAATGGTTATTTCCTGTTTGGTGTTGCCTACTGTAATTTTTGCGTGGCTATCGCGTGAGGTGGGGTTCAAATATGCTGTACTTAGCGTTATGTATGTGAACGATGTATAATTTATTGCCTTATTTTATTTAAATTAGTTTTTCATTTGAGTAGTTAGAAGTTAGGTTATTTTCTGTGTCGTAATATTTTTCTTTTTTTATTCATATAGACGGGGTCGTATAAGGCGACTAATGTCTGAGGCAGAACACATTGAGCCTCCGTAGACCTGAGAATGGGCAGCAGCGTTTTCTGTTAGTCTTTCATCACTACGATCTCCAATCCGCCTGCCAAGCGTGGAGATTACGGCAAATCCTCCCATCATGGGAGAGGCTTATGTCCAGCAGTGGACGTTATGGGCTGTTGTAGTAATGTAGTATTCATATAGAATCACCAATTACCTACCAGTCACTAATTACAAGTCACCCTATATTGTATTATTTAACATGTGCGAGGCTTTTGGTTCCCTATAATTATTTCATGTTAATTTTTATTGTGCGTGTTTTTACTCTGCAGAATAAACTGTTTCTCTTTCTTTCACAGTTAGTCTATATCTTTCTCAATCTTTCTAACTAGCAATTTATCAAGTGAAGTATTTTAGGTCATCGTATTTTCTCGAATACAAATAGTTCTTACATTGACTATCCGATTACATATCGACAGTGATTGCTAGGTCAAAGATCGCATAGTGAATAATTAATGATCGGTTACTAGGCCAACTAATATAAGAAGCAATGACTCATGTATTTGCAAGGAGCTCGTGGCTAAATAATAACAGCCGCTCGGGTCGATCGTTAGGTTAAGCCGTGCTGGCCTAGGTTGGTCTGTGGATGGGTGACCACCCATTACATACAGAGTCCTCCGTGCCTCAGAAAGCACGTTAAGCTGGTCCCGGCTGTCATTTGTAGATCTTTGACAGTCGTTAGGTTGTCAAGAGGCCCAAAAAGTCTGACAACCAGTCTTACCAAGGGGTAAGTATCGTATTACTAACTGAGTTGTGTAGGTCAGAAAGGTAGTCGCTCCATGTAAAATACTGGTATTCAGCTGCATCCAGTAAAACTGGAATCCGACCCCAACATTGTTGGGAAAAGGCTAGCCGTTCCCCGCCGTTGCTCCACGGAAGTACATTCGTTGCGCAACTGTATGGATTGTAAAACTGTGACGTAACCATCAACCGGGCACAAATCTAAACTCATGCCTACTGAAAAAATTCTGATGGAAAAACCCAATAACACGTTGCCTGATCTGGGAGTCGAACCTAGAACCCCAAGCTCAGCACTGTTGTTTGCGACCAATAGACCAACGAAGTAATCCTACAAATCTATACTCAAACATTTCGAAATAAAAGAACTGTTTTAAAAGCACACTAGCACCATTGTCAACACTAGTGGCATTTTGACGAAACCTCATTAGCCTGACCATAAACAAAACATTACCAATGTTCTTTTCAAATTTATAAATGGAACGTACCTACTGCGTTTGAACTTTTGAAGAAAGAACTACTTTCTCCATTCTATTTAAAAAGTTGCGCTTAGCGTTAAAAGCATTATTGAGGCCACGAATAAAGAGTTCGTAGGTACTTCATAAACATCTAGTGTAACGGTTAAATATTTTCGATTTTTTATTTAGAATGGTTTAGTTCTAATAAGCCGTTAGTCCCGGTTGTCATTTGTACATCTTGTGGTAACTAACGTCGAAGATCTGCCAACGAGTCTTATCAAGGAGTATCTTATAAAATAACCCAATAATTGGGATTTGTAGGTCAGATAGGCAGCCGCTCCATGTAAAATACTGGTATTCAGCTGCGACCGGTAAGACTGGATGCTGACTCTAGCAGGCAGATGATGACGAGAAAAATAAAGTGTCAACTACTCGTAAAATCGTGCTCTCCAGTAAGAAATGGGTTCTGTATAAAATGGTTGATGATGGACTTGTAATATCACAACGTGTCGATAAATTACTAACAACAACAGCCCATAACGTCCACTGCTGGACATAAGCCTCTCCCATGATGGGAGGAATATGCCGTAATCTCCACGCTTGGCAGGCGGATTGGAGATCGCAGTGATGAAAAACTAACAGAAAACGCTGCTGCCCATTCTCTGGTCTACGGAGGCGCAAGGTGTTCTGCCCCAGACATTAGTCGCCTTATACGACACCCATGAGTGTAATGGGTTGGTTCTATTCTACTCTGCCGGATACCACACGGCTAATACTTACTAATAAAATTATTAATAAAAATAATAACTAGGTACCTAACTAATACTTTTAACTAAGGCAAAACATGTCTTAGTCATTCTGTAGTAACGGACAAAGACGTGTAATAAATAGGTATTCTAGAATTAAACAACGACATTCAAGTACTTACTTACCTATTTACCACTCATATACCTATATTATTTGTACACTACTCCCTCGATAAATCAATAAAGGATAGGTATTTGACCAACATGTCAACGAACCTACTTATGACACATGTCATCATGACATCATCGTCTGTCCGCAGCGTTAAGGGCGCGTTTGCATTTCAGGCAAAATTATGCTGTTTTTCGGTACATTTTATGGCATAACCAAACAAAATCCAATATAACTAATGACTACCTCGTATAGATTGGTTCTTCATCTTCAAATACTAGGTACTAGATCATCGAAAATTTTAGTTTTTTATAATGTATAATCGATCTGTCGTTGCCATTTTTCACAAAATTAACGATACCGGGTTGAGTTTAGGTACATTTTTTGTGCTATTATTAACATATTTTACTATTTCTAAAAATACTTTTTCTTGGCAAACATATTCAATTCTTAATGCTAGGATTTTGTTTAAATCTAAATGCTTTATATAGTCGCAGAAAAAATTAAAACCGAAACTTATTTTTTCACATTTTTTTCTCTTCTGGATGAATCTTAATCGATTGCGTTAGGGGTTATTTTATTTTTGATAGCCGTCTTGATTTATTGCAAAGTATTTCGAATGAAACTAGTCCGCGCGCGACCCCCGTCGAGAGTGGACACGTATCGCCTGTTTGGAGCGCCTCGAGTTGAAAAAGATCGCTGTACAAACACAAAATATTCGATAAACCAAATTTGATACTTCACAAGGTAGAGTTTTATTCTATTTTATTTCGCTATAAAAAGTATGTAAGTAGGGTTTCTAAAAGCCTATTCGTCCTGAACTTGGAGTGACCTGAAGGTGTACTTCGGTGACTGCTACTGGAACTCCTTGATGTGTTGTACTAGGTGAGCCGAGTTTGGGGTCGTATTGTTAGTTATGATGAGACCTTACCTCCGGACCTGATGGAGTGACCTGAATGTGTACTTCGGTGAGGTACTGGAACTACTTGACGTGTTGTACTAGGTGAGCCGAGTTTGGGCTCGTTTTGTTAGTTATGATGTGACATTACCTCCGGACTTGATGGAATGACCTGAAGGTGTACTTCGGTGAGCTACTGGAACTCCTTGCCGTGTTGTACTAGGTGAGCCGAGTTTGGGCTCGTTTTGTTAGTTATGATGTGACATTACCTCCGGACTTGATGGAATGACCTGAAGGTGTACTTCGGTGAGCTACTGGAACTCCTTGACGTGTTGTACTAGGTGAGCCGAGTTTGGGCTCGTTTTGTTAGTTATGATGAGACCTTACCTCCGGACCTGATGGAGTGACCTGAATGTGTACTTCGGTGAGGTACTGGAACTCCTTGACGTGTTGTGCTAGGTGAGCCGAGTTTGGGGTCGTATTGTTAGTTATGATGAGACCTTACCTCCGGACCTGATGGAGTAACCTGAATGTGTACTTCGGTGAGGTACTGGAACTCCTTGACGTGTTGTACTAGGTGAGCCGAGTTTGGGCTCGTTTTGTTAGTTATGATGTGACATTACCTCCGGACTTGATGGAATGACCTGAAGGTGTACTTCGGTGAGCTACTGGAACTCCTTGACGTGTTGTACTAGGTGAGCCGAGTTTGGGCTCGTTTTGTTAGTTATGATGAGACCTTACCTCCGGACCTGATGGAGTGACCTGAATGTGTACTTCGGTGAGGTACTGGAACTCCTTGACGTGTTGTGCTAGGTGAGCCGAGTTTGGGGTCGTATTGTTAGTTATGATGAGACCTTACCTCCGGACCTGATAGAGTGACCTGAATGTGTACTTCGGTGAGGTACTGGAACTCCTTGACGTGTTGTACTAGGTGAGCCGAGTTTGGGCTCGTTTTGTTAGTTATGATGTGACATTACCTCCGGTTTTGATGGAATGACCTGAATGTGTACTTCGGTGAGGTACTGGAACTCCTTGACGTGTTGTACTAGGTGAGCCGAGTTTGGGCTCGTTTTGTTAGTTATGATGTGACATTACCTCCGGTCTTGATGGAATGACCTGAAGGTGTACTTCGGTGAGTTACTGGAACTCCTTGACGTGTTGTACTAGGTGAGCCGAGTTTGGGGTCGTATTGTTAGTTATGATGAGACCTTACCTCCGGACCTGATGGAGTTACCTGAATGTGTACTTCGGTGAGGTACTGGAACTCCTTGACGTGTTGCACTAGGTAAGCCAAGTTTGGGCTCGTTTTGTTAGTTATGATGTGACATTACCTCCGGACTTGATGGAATGACCTGAAGGTGCACTTCGGTGAGCTACTGGAACTCCTTGACGTGTTGTGCTAGGTGAGCCGAGTTTGATTGACCCCAGATAGGCAAAAAATATGGAGCTCATAATAAAAAATTGATAACGTTTTTTCATAATTATGAAAGTACCTTTAGGTACTTTCACCCGACCTTTAGGTCACTCCATCAAGTCCGGAGCCAAGGTCTCATCATAACTAACAAAACGAACTAAAACTCGGCTCACCTAGTACAACACGTCAAGGAGTTCCAGTAGCACTCACCAAAGTACACCTGCAGGTCACTCCATCAGGTCCGGAGGTAAGGGCTCATCATAACTAACAAAATGAGCCCAAACTCGGCTCACCTAGTACAAAACGTCAAGGAGTTAAAGTACCTCACCGAAGTACACATTCAAGTCACTCCATCAGGTCCGGAGGTAAGGTCTCATCATAACTAACAATACGACCCCAAACTCGGCTCACCTAGTACAACACGTCAAGGAGTTCCAGTACCTCACCGAAATACACATTCAGGTCACTCCATCAGGTCCGGAGGTAAGGTCTCATCATAACTAACAAAACGAGCCGAAACTTGGCTTACCTAGTCCAACACGTCAAGGAGTTCCCTTACCTCACCGAAGTACACATTCAGGTCACTCCATCAGGTCCAAAGGTAAGGGCTCACCATAACTAACAAAATGAGCCCAAACTCGGCTCACCTAGTACAACACGTCGAGGAGTTCCAGTAGCAGTCACCGAAGTACACTTGCAGGTCACTTCATCAGGTCCGGAGGTAAGGTCTCATCATAACTAACAAAACGAGCCCAAACTCGGCTCACCTAGTACAACACGTCGAGGAGTTCCAGTAGCAGTCACCGAAGTACACCTGCAGGTCACTTCATCAGGTCCGGAGGTAAGGTCTCATCATAACTAACAAAACGAGCCCAAACTCGGCTCACCTAGTACAACACGTCGAGGAGTTCCAGTAGCAGTCACCGAAGTACACCTGCAGGTCACTTCATCAAGTCCGGTGGTAAGGTCTCATCATAACTAACAAAACGAGTCCAAACTCGGCTCACCTAGTACAACACGTCAAGAAGTTCCAGTAGTAGTCACCAAAGTACACCTGCAGGTTACTCCATCAGGTCGAAAGGTAAGGTCTCATCATAACTAACAATACGAGCCCAAACTCTCCTCACCTAGTACAACATGTCGAGAAGTTCCAGTAGCAGTGACTGAAGCACACCTTCAGGTCACTCCATCAAGTCCGGAGGTAATTCGTAAAAATATAAAGAGCAAAAATATTTTTTTTGTAGGTACCTAACATAATTTTATTACAAAGAAATACGTAAAAAAAAAATGAATCATTCAAAATTTCAAAGTATCGAAATGTGTTCACTTGACTACTATTCTCGCAGTTAGTCGTGCGTACACTTGTGTGTATGACCCGTGTCAATGTAGTAGTTCGATTCTGTACCTATCAATTTTGCAAACGCGTCCTTAAGCTTAAGTCCCTTGCCTTATTTATAATCTATTCCACTGAAATCGTTATGTCAATGTTTACACTATCTGTCATCTTTGCCTCGCCATAGAGGCCTGTCTATGAAACGCAGACGGTATGAAAATAATAATATCTATGTAATAGACATACGATATACTTAAGACTGCAATCCTCGCGAGGTTTAGTAGAGGTGTAGCTTATATAGTTGGTGCCAGTTAAGATGAGAATAGCGGTCATTGACCGACCTATACTATTAAACTTCCTTAACTTTTAAAACCAACAATAAGCGTGTTCAAGTCTTGAATCGTCATCTATCGTGATCTTCAACATTTTTTGTAATGAAAAACGATACATGGTTTATTTGTTTTGGTTCGTACGAAGAGTATTAGGGAAAGGGCGATGACCGATATTCTCTTCTTAACTGGCACCAACTATAGTACACCCACATTTCAGTTATGTTTAAGCCCCAGGTGGCGAGCTTTTTGCCATCTACCGGTAATAACTCCAGACTTCATGGCCGTCTACTGAGAAATTCCTGACGAAAAACCCAATAACACTTAGCTCGACCTGCATATTGATTCCAGGACCTCATGTTCAACAGTCGCAGCTTGCGACCACTTGACCAGAGGCAAACAATTCAATCGAAAAATATACTGAAAAAAGTGTTTAAAACAGCATCATCTGCCTAGCCTTTTCCCTACTATGTTGGGGTCGGCTTGCTACCAACGCAGCACGCAGCTGAATACCAGTATTTTACATGGAGCGACTGCCTATCTGACCTCCACAACCCAGTTAGTACCGGGTAATACGATACCCCTTGGTAAGACTGGTTGTCAGACTTTTCGGGACACTGACTACCTAACGACTGTCAAAGATCTACAAATAACAGCCGGGACCAACGGCTTAACGTGCTTTCCGAGGCACGGAGGAAACTCGGTATATACTGGGTGGTCACCCATCCACATACCAACCTAGGCAAGCACGGCGTAACCTAAAGATCGACCCGAGCGGCTGTTATTACTTAGCCACGAGCACCTCTGAAAAAAGTGTTAAAACATCTCCGTGTAATCTATGAAAAGAATGAACAGACAGCCTCGTTATTAAAAATCGGGTCTACAAGAGTCAAGACGTTAAATTAATAAAGTAGGTCAAAGAACAAAGAGTTCACTATATAAACTGTAAACATCGTAATAGAACACTATTGACCCGACAGTTAAACAATGGCTTTTATCTCATTCCACTGAACTCCAAATTCGATAACCTGTGAGAACAGCAAATATTTCTAATTTGATACGTTATTCGATACTGGCTGCTACACCACTCTTTTGTCTCTGGCTATAGGGAACGTGCACAACGACGGTGCTGCCGACTGGCGTCACCAATCCGAATCTTGTGCTATAATATTATTTGACATTGACATGTAAAACAAGTAAACAGAATTAATTTTATTATTGAAAATGATTATTCTAGCTAATCATAATGCATTGTTGCATTTCTGGATGTACCAATACATCCACAAAAATGAAAATTAATCAAATAGCGTAAAATAATAAAATTCTATTACTTTCCAAAGAATAGTACCTACTCTCATACCATGTTTAGTGAAAAACGCAAAAAATGGATAAATGCAGTAAGAAAAATATTTGAACACAATTTGTTTTTGTTACACTCTGCATTGAAAAAGTTCAATTGCCTTCAACATCAACCGTCCAAGCAAACATTAAATGGTACTGGCGTACCATTTAAACTTCAGCGAACACACTTATTAGACTGCACTGAAGTTCACACCGAATATTCCTCAACAGTTAAACAAAGAGTCCACATGTACTCAGATTATAAACATGGTTATACAATAAAGTTTTTAGTTGGCTGCACTCCTTGTGGTTTCATAAGTTTTGTATCTAAATGCTACGGAGGGCGTTCTAGTGATTGCTTTTATAACAAATGATTATGGATTAGACTGCACTGAAGTTCACACCGAATATTCCTCAACAGTTGAACAAAGACTCCACATGTGCTCAGATTATAAACATTGGTATACAATAAAGTTTTTAGTTGGCCGCACTCCTTGTGGTTTCATAAGTTTTGGATCTAAATGCTATGGAGGGCGTTCCAGACTGCACTGAAGTTCACACCGAATATTCCTCAACAGCTCAGATTATAAACATGGTTATACAATAAAGTTTTTAATTGGCTGCACTCCTTGTGGTTTCCTAAGTTTTGTATCTAAATGCTACGGAGGGCGTTATAGTGATTGCATAAAACAAATGATTGTGGATTAATTTTTTATAGCCTGGAGATACTGTTCTCGCTGCTAAAGGATTCCATTCCATTAAAACATGTATTGAAAATAAGAAAGTTGTCTACGCCACCGTTTCTTCATGCACCACAATTTTCATCAGAGAAAGTAAACGAAACATACAAAATTCATATTGGTCAACATTCATGTTACGCTGACGAACATTATTGATAGACCGGAACCCATGTTTTATACTTTTTATCCTAATCAAAAATAATACTTTTGAAGAGATTTGCGTGACAGTGACAGCATAAGTTTCCTTTACTGTCCGCATAGTGTCTCTTTTGTCGTTTAGTGCTGCCACCTATAGTTCCTGCACGTTCCCTATCGCGATTTAAAATGTAGTGTTCGAAATTTGATTGTGCAACGGATTTTTAAATGGCGCGGTGTTTGTCTTCGTAATTTTATTATGCAAAACGTTTGCTTATCTCTAGTTTATTAATCGAAACATGTTTTTAAATGTCTTTCGTCTACATTCGTGCCTAAATACATATTTTAAGAGCATACGTTATCTATAAGTACATCCGTTTTAATAATATCGACTACATTTACTGGATAGGTTTACTCCAAAATAAAACAAATTAACTTGATAAAAGTGAATGACGTCAAAGCATATACCTACTTATCACTTCAATTTCTCTGTACTCAGTACTGTTCCTTCTCATTATTTTAACTTCGGCAGCTGCAAGCTGCAATCCAAATACAATCTTATATTTACCACAATAAAAATCAGTTATTTTGATAGTGATGCAAATTTAAAGGCCAACTGAAGGAACTGTACCAAAATTGAAATAGAAAACATTGCGTAATCGACTAAACAAGGAACGCGATCGAAGACATTCCAATTTTAAATACCAAAATATTTATAATTCAAATGTGACTTTTGATTGATAATTTCCGCCATGTTGTAATAATTAAGCACCATTTATTACTAATATTCTTTGAATGCGAATGTTTTTTTGTATAATGTTTCAATTAATTAAATTAATATTCTTATATTAATTAATGGCATCTGTATCTGTATTGCTCGTTTTTTCCTGTTACTTTTAATATTAAAACGCTCATAAAATATAACGGAGTTCGGGCTTTTAATAAATCCGTATTTACTATTTACCTTGTCGGAAAAAATATCCCGATGTACGTATTTAATTCCTGTACAGAAATTCGATTTAATAAACGATACAATTTCATTTTAATGTTCCTTTTAAAGAAAATTCACTGTAAGTAATTCACATGATGACATGATATTATTAATTGAGCCCATAATATTTTTTTGTAAATTTTCGTTTTATGTAAGTTTTTGATGTTATAACTTTACCTCCACGACTATTTAATGCATTCATTAGCACAAGTTTTTGAGTGCCTTACATTGGGTCCTACCATAATACGTAATTTTACACTCCAAAACAAAAAGTCGTTTCGCATATTTATGCGCTTCTTCCTCTTTTACTTATGCTTAAAAAAAAAACCAGCAACAATGACAATTAACCCCACAACACGTGCTAACATAAAGTTGCACCTAGAATATTCAACCCTCAACTCATCCGCAAACTCGACCCCCTGACAGGACTAACTCAACCCCCGACTTCGCCAACTCACCCCCGCCGCGTTGACCGACGTAGGTACAATGTTGACAAGGGGTGACATTGCCTTTAGCTCCAATTTTAGCAAAACCGTTGTGTGACTGTTTTAGAGCCTAAAATACTGCTAGTGAAAGCATGATAGACAGAAAGGTCTATTTTAGTAATAGATAGAAACTGTGCTTTTGTGTTCGGACCGATCTAACCCAAACCTAAGTAAGCGGTATAGGAAAAAGTAAGCCTTTCAAAATAGAAAAAATGTCTAGGAGCATGATATGCACTAGTGTAGAATATCGTATTTTTTGCATTTATTGGAAATGCATCGTGCACCCCCTAATTTCTTCATAAATCTAATTTAAAACCCCACTAGTTTCTAAGACTTATTCATCTTACAAAACCTAACCATTATTTTTCTTTTATTTCCAGCTGATCCGTTGCCAGGCAAGCACGTACCGCTAGAAAGCTATGAGAGCGAACTGGAGAGGGAGCACGCGCTGCCGACGTCCGTCCCCAACGCTGACATACTCAAGACTAACAGCAACCCGACGTATCATAAGCCGAGGTAAGCTTTGGTGTTAAAAAAAAAAATAAGGCACTATGTGACCAGCCTTTAAAATAAGGGTCGAGTTTGTCCCGCGATTTTTTCCTGGGGCTGCCCCAGGTGGTGTGGTGCTGTTTGCTGCTGTGTATACTAGAGAAGCCCTAGGCCTTTGCCCTGCAGTGAAATGGGACACTAGTAGGTACTGAAAAGGCAGTGAATTTTCAGGCTGGACCTAGGATATCAGTCTATAGGTCATATTAGTATTCTCTTAGGTATATGTTGGTGACGAGAATTCTAGGAATTGAACCCGCAACCAGTAGCGCAGAAGCCTTAAATCGGTGACTAAGCCCAACGAGCTGTCAGTGAAAAACGGATCATAGATTATTTATTTTCTTTTTATTACACGTTACTTTTATTTAAACTAGGACAGTGATCGTAAAGCCTCGGATATACGCTCCTAATTACAGCAATTAAAATTCTTTACATACACAAACAGGTACACAGAAGTAGAAAAACAAACATTATCGTTAAATTCAAAACGGGACGGCCGCTAATCGTGATTTTACGCGATGCGTAAAACGGGCCATTTTATACGCGGCGCGTAAAAAGGTAGATTTCTCACGGGCCGTTTAGTTTGTCCAAATCGTAAAATTGGCATAACCTAGCAGTATAATTTTCAAACGATTAGTTTTTGCTTAGGGTTGGCAACGAAATTAAAAAAGTACCTACTGACATTAAAAAAGGAAAATAAAATACTCAACCCGGAAAATCTAAGGAAACTTGGCTCAAAGAAAATAATACAGTACAGGGATTAAATATGCGAAAGGAAGAGAGCGTTAAATGAATGAATTAAACAAAGCTAAAATAATATTGGTATAACTTCGCGTTTCTGTTCAAACATAGATTAAAAAAATTATAAAGAAAGCTTATTCTCACAGCTTTTATTTTTATTTCTAATTCTTCTTATCTCTCTGACAGGATAAAAAGATCACAAAAAATAATTTAAATCAAAGTAAAAGTATGCAAAAATGTTTTGAATAAAACATTTACATATTTTAGAGATTGTACCACCTGTATCTTCTTAGATACAGGTCCAAATTTTAATGTTTTAATTTTAAGGTTGTTGTTAGCTCGTGCTAGGTAACAATAACAAGTTCAGATTTCCTCACGATTACTTCCACTTACTGAAACTCTTTGATTTTTTAAACCAACATTTTACACTCATTGTTTCTTTAAGGAACGTTGATGACAATTTAGGTCAGATCCATGTAATTGATATGAGGAGTCTTTGAACAGAAACACCTGGTATTATACCATAACATCACGCCTGTAATCCCCACAGGGTTGGGCAGAAGTTTACCTAATAGTACTACCATATTTCGCGAGTTATGTTTAAGGGCCTATACTACCTCAAATGGCTTAGCATGATCCTCCGTTACGCCTAAAATACTGCAGCATTAATTTTGAAATAAATATATAGTAAAGTTGAGGATTAATGTTAGGTCTTATATTTGGCGAAAACACGATTTCATAAAATTTTCTCGATAGAAAAAAAACCCAAAGTTACCTCCAAATCGAACAATAAACCGCTGGTATTCAAAAAGTATTTCAAATTAGATCATGAAACTTTGCATACTAACTGAACTAACTATAAAGCAGGTCTTATATTATTAATTTTTTCCCAAATACGAAAATTTGATTTTATAAAGAATAAAAACCACTCATTTCGCAATATTCGGCTACAGTGACTGACGTAACAACCGCTTTGTAGTGCAAGCAGATGAGAACGTTATTCTAACAGTATTACAAACGAAGTTTGTAACACCACAAATAGAGTTGCTAATCTGAGGTAGTATAGGCTCTTAAGTCCCATATAATAGGCGGCGAGCCTATTTGCCATCCAGGAGGCCCAAATTCAAACTCTGTGGCTGCTACTGAGAAATTCTTAATGAAAAATCCCAATAACACTTTGCCCGACCCGAGAATCGAACCCTCTACCTTATGCTCAGCGGTCGCGCTTGCTCTAGCTAGACCAACGAGGTAGGTATATAAGTAGTATTACCTTGTTAATTAATTAATCCAATAATATATTAAATTAAAACTTCTCACACCCCTAATTTTACTAGCATTATCTCTCACAAAATATAAATTAATTGGTGATTTTCTCGCAAAACCAGTTTCTTTAACTTTATTGAGATCTGTAATAGTCATTTCCCGTGATTTTATTGATTTGACAACATTAAGTCGAGGTTTTATAATCTTATTTTATGGCTTTATTTTCGGAATTATCTCATAATAAAAGAAAAACATTGAGTTAAAGGATGATTTCAAACAGAAATTGGTCACTATTAATATACAATTGGGCAGGTGACTGTTAAACATATTAATTATTTCATTATAGGTCCACTGATCTGTAAAACTTTTTTTTAAGAGGACCTAGTGGCTAAATAATAACAGCTGCTCGGGTCGCTCTTTAGGTTAAGCCGTGCTTGCCTTCTAGTTACCTCAACAACAACAACAACAACAACAGCCCATAACGTCCACTGCAGGACGCCTCTCCGATGGGAGGAATTTGCCGTAATCCCCACGCTTGGCAGGCGGGTTGGAGATCGCAGTGATGAAAGACTAACAGAAAACGCTGCTGCCCATTCTCTGGTCTACGGAGGCGCAAGGTGTTCTGCCTCAGACATTAGTCGCCTTATACGACACCCGTGAGTGTAATGGGTTGGTTCTATTTTACTCTGCCGGATACCACACGGCGAGTTTCCTCCGTGCCTCGGAAAGCACGTTAAGCAGTTGGTCCCGGCTGTCATTTGTAGATCTTTGACAGTCGTTACAAGCAGTCAGTGGCCCGAAAAGTGGTATCGTATTACCCAGTACTAACTGACTAACTGGGTTGTGGAGGTCAGATAGGCAGTCGTTCCATGTAAAATACTGGTATTCAGCTGCATCCAGTTAGACTGGAAGCAGACCCTAACATAGTTGGGAAAAGGCTAGGCATGGATGGTGATGATTTGTAAAGTTTTTATTATTCTGCCATAGAAGGTATTATGTTGTTAGCTAGTTTCTACCCGTGACTTCGTCCAAGTGGAAGTCATCCACCGTCATCATTATCTTGCTTTTATCACAATTCATTTGTGGTCAGCGTATCATATCATCTTCTTCCATACTTCTATTACTCATCTCAACAGACATCTCCTAAGTCAACTATACAATGGAACATAAATCCTATGACGTTTGGTTTTAGTGTGGCTTTCTATCAACGAAAGATTTTTTGTAATCGGATCAGTACTTCCAGAGATTTCCTTTTCCAAACAAATATTTGTTGGCTTTCATGGTACGACATTTTCCTCGTTCCTCCGCATCACTGGCTAAATGTCATGTCTTTGAATATAAATGTGGATGACTATTAAAATAAGGGAAGACCAAAGAAACGATGGATGAACTGTGAGAAAGATGATTTGGCTAGAAAGGGGATGACTACCATTTGGGGTTGTTTTTTTTCGTGTGTTTATTGCTCCTGGTGTCAGAGGTTTCATGCCACCCATTCACCTCTAACTTGGCTTTACATCATCATCATTTCAGCCGAAAGACGTCCACTGCTGGACATAGGCCTCCCCCAAGTGTCGCCACATGCCCCGGTCCCGTGCGACTCGCATCCAGCGTATTCCCGTAACCTTTACCAGATCATCGGTCCACCTAGTAGGAGGACTTCCAACGCAACGTCTTCCGGTTCGCAGTCGCCACTCCAGAACTTTTCGGCCTCATCGGCCCGTCCGTTTTGCGAGCAATGTGCCCTGCCCACTGACACTTAAGTTTCGCAATTCTTCGGGCTACGTCGGTAACCTTGGTTCTCTTGCGGATGTCTTCATTTCTGATTCGATCGCGCAAGGAAACTCCGAGCATTGCCCGCGTAGAGCATAGCGGCTGTACATGCCGTCGAGAAATATCTCCCTAGGAATGCTGGTTTCCTCACGATGTTTTCCTACTACTAAGAGGGTATAATAAAGCTGTAAGGAAGTAGGAGGCATGTTGCGGCAACCCCAAATAAATTGGGATGATAATAGCACCAATAAGTAGTTCGCAAAGTGCTGACAGATACACCCAATAAACCAGATCATATCTACAAAATTAATGCCCCAGAATAATTTAACAGCAATAAAAAAGAATCGTCATCTAAACTATCTTTTACAAAACCATTTGCCCAACCGTAGAATAATTTTAGAAAAGAAATAATTTAACTTTGAAGGCATTATGTTTCTTAATGTACCTTTTACGGCGTAACTTTGAAAATGAAACCCGATTCAAACATTTTTTAATCTCACTAATACTAAGGAAATTGGTCCATTTGATTTTTGGGAGGATTTTATTTCTGGATATAAAAATTGATATACATGGAGCTTTCTTGGCTTTGAAACCGAGTAATATGATTGGGATACATATCCGATTTCTAAAGATCTTTTTTCGAATATTTGCTGCCGAATCTCGTAAAGAATATTGATTGGGAGATATTTTGGGCTCAACAGCTTTCAGAGACATGACAGCTGATGATGGTATTTGCTGAGAACCAGAAACTTATGATTGAAGAACTTAAGATGTGGATAACGTACTTAGCTACACACTGGTATAGTCTCGTACAATTCTTTGTTAACCACTTATAGTGTGTTATTGTTTGTTTTCCCTAATAATAAAATAAAATAGCCAAATCTTCAAATTTAACGACGAAAACGACAGTACTTGGACAATCAAAACATATTTTAAGCAACCATTACTTCTTAGCGTGTCTATCTATGGCAATCTAAATAGGCTTGTTAATTGAAAAAATCTAATTAGTGCGTCAGTTAGATTATCAAAAAATATTTCACCCGTATTTTTTCTTTTGTTACGTAAATCAAAACTGACGTAGTTACGACGCTTTTAAAATTCAAACACGTCACGCCGTGGTATAATTTTTAGTGCGTTCTGAAGCCACGAGTGGGGACTCGTGGCTTCAGAACGCGAAGTTTTGATGCGTTTTACCTTTGTCAATATTCATTGATTTTCAAAAACAAAAAATACGTGTCCATTGTTTTCCAATACTCTAACTGACGGACTAAATAGATTTGCAATTTATTGATGGTGGACACTAGCCTATTGTTTCGGCCTAGACCTGATCCTCTAGTGAGCATCATTACTGAACAGAAACTTTATAAGAAGACCAAGTAGAACATACTTCCAAAGAATAATTTCCAAATCTGTCACATCCTACTTCCTACTTAATGAATCCGAAAGTTTGTTAGATGGATGGATTGATATTTCTTACTCTTTGACACAAAAACCACTGACCGGATTTGAATAAAATTTAGCACACAGATAGCTTATAACCTGGATTAGCACATAGGATAATTTTTATCCCAATAGTACGATCCCATGGGACAACTACCGAACAACACGCTAGCGTTATCCAGTATCTGCCAAATTAGCAACTCTATTTGTGGTGATTCAAACTTCGTTTGAAATACTGTTAGAATAAAGTTCTAATCAGCTTGCACTACAAAGTAGTTGTTACGTCAGTCACTGCGGGCCGAATAGTGTGAAATGAGTGGTATTTATTTAATTGTAGCCTTTAATCATTACATCAAAATGCCAATTGAAGAAAAATGCCTTGCCTTTGTGAAGAAAAAAGTGACAACTATTTGTGTGAAAAAAAAAAAAAACTTAATGCCGTTTAGGAGTAGTTAAGAAATTTCAAAGAAAAAATGCTTCACTTTGAATATCTTTTTCATATACTTAGTAATAATAAAGTTAGAATTATTTCAGTTGCACCAATTAAAGTTTAGAGAATAATATGCAACATATATATTTTTTGCACATTTATATTCACTCATCAAAGAGGAGTTACATGGAGAAAACCTGTCCTTAGCAGATACCACCCCCTTAAGGGCCTATACTACCTCAAATGGCTTAGCATGATCCTCCATCATCATCATCATCAGCCTATTAATGTTCCCACTGCTGGGACACAGGCCTCCTCTCTATGAGAGGGAGTGGGCTATAATCCACCACGCGGGCCCAGTGCGGATTGGTAGATGTCACATGTCTTCGAATTTTTTGGTTCTAGGACATGCCGGTTTCCTCACGATGTTTTCCTTCACCGTTTTGAGAGCAGCGGTGATGAAATAAATTACACAAAGTAATGTGCCTGTCTGGGTTCGAACCCACGACTTACTGTTCGTAAGTCGGGGCCGCCACCACTCGGCCACCGCTGCTCTGAAAAAAGAAAAAAAAATCCCAAAGTTACCTCCAAATCGAACAATAAACCGCTGGTATTCAAAAAGTACTTCAAATTAGATCATGAAACTTTGCATACTAACTGAACTAACTATATAGCAGGTCTTATGTTTTTTATTTTTTCCAAAAGACGAAAATTTGATTTTATAAAGAATAAAAACCACTCATTTCGCACTATTCGGCCGCAGTGACTGACGTAACAACCGCTTTGTAGTGCAAGCTGATTAGAACGTTATTCTAACAGTATTACAAACGAAGTTTGAACCACCACAAATAGAGTTGCTAATCTGAGGTAGTATAGGCTCTTAAGCTAATTCTTAAATAGTGTCCACTGCTAAAAATACTTCTCAACATCTCTTAAAGAAATAATTGAATAATCCTTCATACGGCATTGCAGGAATCCTTATGCGTGACCCCACTGGGGTCACCCCGGTAAGAACTAATTAGTACACATGAAATGTGTTCCTTAGGGACTCCCTAAATAGGAGAGGACTGAGATTAGGACGGGCTAAATGATAAAAATAACACGGGTAGGTATTTACTAGAGAGCAAAGACCTCTTTTTGACAGAGAAAAAAACGCTCAATAAACTCACTTTGGACCGACTTTCTGGCCGTTATAATAAGTTCAGGTTTACTCAAAATATTTTTCATTCAAATCAATCCAATCAAAATTAATTTGGAAAGCCAGATTTGATGTCATATCAAGATAATAATACTGATAAATTTTGATGAAAATATTTTTCGACAATCAACCTCTAAATTGTCTTTCTTGACCTCTATTGCGGTAGAAAAGTCACCGTAATAACAACATAACTTTTAAAAAACAACAGTTAACCATAATGTGCTGACAGAAAAGTATTTTCCCACAAAGTTTCCTTTCTTAAGCCACAGATCAATCAACTCTACCATCGATCGAAAGTTCCCTGAACGAAGTTTGAACGGCGTTTCTCAAAGTTCACTCGAACGGGACCCCCTTTGTTGGAATCGTGTCTAGATTTTGCAGTTGATGCATCGGTTTTAGTTTTTCTTTAGTGGCTAGCTTTAATATTAAAAGAAGTTGATTTTAAAGGAAAGTTTAAGTTGTGGTTTATTTTTGTTTATGAAAGGAGGTAGATAGGTGAAGTAGAAGATAACTGATCTTCTTGGATTAATAGTCAAAGAGAAATTGTTTACGTCACTAGGACTGTTAGTGGCGTAATCCTTTCATATTTTATCTCTAAAGATGGGTGGGGCGGAAACGAGGGATTTTATAAGTATCAACCTCAAAACCAAATGGTGTGTTATAAGAACTTCTCTATGTTGGGTCGCAAGTAACATCATCTGCCTAGCCTTTTCCCAACTATGTCCAGGTCGGCTTCCAGTCTAACCGGATGCAGCTGAATACCAGTATTTTACATGGAGCGACTGCCTTTCTGACCTCCACAACCCAGTTAGTACTGGGTAATACGATACCCCTTGGTAAGACTGGTTGTCAGACTTTCGTGCCACTAAATACCTAAGATCTATCATTGACAGTCGGGACTAACGTGTTTTCCGAGGCACGGAGGAAACTCGCTATTAATGGGTGGTCAGCTATCCACAGGTAAACCTAGACAAGCGTGGCTTAACCTGAGCATCGATCCGAGTGGCTGTTATTATTTAGCCACAAGCACCTCAAATGATTTTTATTGTCCATTAAAAAAAAGTTAAAGAAAAAGATTGAGAACAACTGTATCAAACTAAAAGCATCATAGGACTTCATTATTGTGAAGTGGAGATTCATTTGAATAAAAACAAAGTTTTTGAGAAACTTTGGGCAATCAATGTTCATCTTACTTAAAAGTTTTGTTGTGTATTGATTTGGTAGTATTTTGATTAGTCATAGTAGTAGTAGTAGTATGTAAAAAACGGAGTTTAAGAGAAAATATTGGAAAATTTCCAAGATGCGGATTCCATGATCTTTTTCTTGATGAATATGATTCGTTAGTCACACGTAATTATATACGTTTAAAACAACGTCACTATATTTTAGTAGTTTCTTCAAAGATTTGATTTTTCACTAAGACCAAAAATGATACTAGTATTTACTAACTTAGATACCATGACCAACCAACGCATTAATAGATAGGTACTACCCTCAATTAACGGGTTAAAGATAACTTTTTAACTTATGCTACAGTAATTAAAGTTCTACTAGAATTTTAACGTAAACTATGACATCTGTGTTTTAGTTATAGTTGGTTCTCGTTTATTATTCTTGAAGTTTTAATAAAATACGTGACAATAAAAGTTTTACAAGAATTAGGGAGGAGCCACGAGATAAGCGTTTACATTTTGTTAGAGTTATGGCGGTACTTAATCTGAATGATTAATTAATACATTAGCACTTTTTTTTATAAACTTATGAACATTTTTCTTTACTCGTACTTAATTTTCTGGAAAAACATTATTAACTATTAGACAGATTACAGATTAAAAAAAAAACATTTTGTGTCTTGTATCTTCTTTAAAAAGATTGACAATAAGAGACTTTTTTTAAATTTCTTGAAAAAGTTTTAAGACGGTTAGCCGTCACAAGCTTCACTACGTATTATAAAACAATGTCCCCCGCCGCGTCTGGCTGGCTCTATGTATGCTTAGATCTTTAAAACTACGCAACGGATTTTGATGCGGGTTTTTTTAATAGACAGAGTGTTTCAAGGGGAAGGTTTTAGTATATAATTTGTCAAGCGGGCGAAGCCGCGGGCATCAGCTAGTGATTTATACAAGACAACATTGTCGGGAATCCTGAACAAAATGGTCTAAAAACCAAGCCATTGTAACTCCTCTATATTTTCTCATGCAGAGAAAGATCTTTTTGATCTGCAGTTCAGAAACAAACAAAAAAAATCTTTAAAAAATCTTATCGTTGGCTACATCAGTACACATCTAATTCTCTTAAAGACACAAGGAAAACCCATCATATTTCCGCTCAGTCATAAACCACGAGTTTGGCACTCGATCAAGCTATATCTTTGGATAGTAAAATAAGTTTATAGGCACATCCACAAGATGGGGCTAATCGACCAATTTCAGATATTTTATTCATGTTGGTTTAACCAAGTTTTGGAAGCTGAGAGCTGAATGTATTCTGAAGTTTAACAAGCGGTTTTGTACTTGTTACCTGAAGGTCCCTGAAAGATGGGTTTGTGTTTATTTATGAGTAAAATGAAAAATAAGAAACTTTTTTTGTTGTGAATAATTGCGGTTAGTTGGACGCTAAAAAGAAAACCTCGTTTTCATAACGACTGAAGACTAAATAAGATTATTTTATTTTATTTGTTACTGAACATTTATAATCACCACAATATTTCTCCGATGTAGTTTTCACGAAAGTTGTTAATTATTTACTTAAGTTTCTTTCTTTGTTCACCATTTGTATCTTAAAACTTACTCAATGCAGTAGTTGCTGAGCGTGCTAAAAGTATGAACAATAAAGAAATGGTTTATTTACTTTTTAAGTAAAAATATTATTTTAAATAATGCCCTTATCAAGTTTTGTTAGTTTATTTAATAGTTTTAATTTAATAATGTAGAAAGTGACATTTTTTTTTTACAAAAAATACATTTTTAAATATTTTTTTGCAATTTGTTAACTTTGTGGAGTTATACGTGAAAAGCATTTTTTACCAAGAGTAAAATGTTATTTTTAGGAAAAGTCGCTCTCGCTTCTATCCCCGCTCACGCTGTTTTCGCGGCCCACAATTACGTCTTTTAAGTCGTTGGTGAAGTCTCGTTAGTATGATTATGCAAATCTTCGAGACTTACAAAGGACACGACTCACGACTAATCGTGTTCATAATCAGTTTAGTGATTCCGAGTTGCGACTTGCGGATAATCGCAAAGCAGGCAGAGGCTCAATCGTAGGCTGAACAGTGATGTAATTTTTCTGAATATTTGATTGGTGATTGAGTTTGGGATTAAAGTAGCCTCAGTAATGTCATGTCACGTTTTTATCTCTGGAGGTGCGTTCTAACCGGTACGGTTACCCATCCACTGACCAACCTAGGCAAGCGCGGCTTAACCTGAAGATCGACTCTAGTGGTCGGTATTATGTAGCCACGAGCCCCTCCTACTACCATGATAGCCAAGCTTATCTTACAGTTGCCAGTTCCTAAAGGGTGCTTCCATACGTCTCGATATAATCCTTAACTTCACATTTCTAAAACCAAATACATCTAAATGACATAATCATCCAATAAATCCATCGCCTTTCAGAATTAAATCAAACCAAAAAACGAAATAAAACATCATCATTTTGCATAGGATTTCAACGCAGATTCGCTTGACTTAAATATTGTTTTAAATGCGCGGCTCTAAGCCTGATTGACGAAATAATACCAGCAGCCTGTCAAAATGAATTAATCCAACATAAGTGTGATTTAAGTTGGTAGCGGTTTTGAGTTATTTTGATATCATTCATTTTGTGGCTGCAGAGGTATCTGCCAAAGGAGGCTCTGGTGTCCGAAACAAAATGCTTTTTAATCTGTTGTCCAATTCCATTAGTCTAAGATCCCTTACAGAACGACCTTCACCGAGCTAGACAATGGATGAAAAGTATTTTATATCAAATTTAATATGTCAATAAATATATTGCAAATGGGTTGACTTAAAAATTTCAGTCTAGAATAATTTTCTTTTTTTTTATTCTCAATACGTCACGCCGTGTTATGTTTTTTAGTGCGTTGTGACGTCACGAGCCCCTACTCCCGAGTTTTGATGCGTTTTATCTTTGTCAATATTGATTGATTTACAAAAACAAAAAATTACGTGCCAATTATTTTCCCATACCTTGTTATTCTGTGCCCATACTCGTAACTGACGGACTAAATAGATTTGCAATTTATTGATGGTGGAAACTAGCCTATTGGACTATTTTCGAAGAAGGGTAGAGAGGAGTGGTAGCCCAGACCGACTTATATGACACTAGCTGTAAGCTGACGTCCCGCGGTTTTACCCGCGTAGTTCCCGTTCCCGTGGGAGTACGGGAATAAAATATAGCCTATAGCCCTCACGAATAATGTAGCTTTCTACCAGTGAAACAATTTTTAAAATTGGTTCATTACTTCCGGAGATTACCCCCTACATACAAACTTACAAACAAATGTTACCTCTTTATAATATTAGTATAGATAGGTCGCGGGTTCAGATTCGGAGCCAGGCAGACACTGTCATCATCATTCTCGTTCCCTTATCCCAATTTATTTGTGGTCGTCGCACTATGTCTTTTTCTTCCATACTTCTCTATTACTAGTGTGCCAGATAAGTAGGAAATAACATAATTCCGAAAACAGAAACAATGACATAAACTTGTCCCGAAACAACCTTTATCCTTGACTTTTTCTAATAATAAAAAACGATTCATAATGTATTGTCGGGGTACCTACGCACAGAAATTAAGGAAAGAGCAATGACCTTTAATTCCTACTTATCTGGCGCAGACTATAGTCATCTCAGCAGTCACCTCCTTTCTAGACATATCATCCTTCACACATTCCATTCATCGTTTCAGGCACTGTCCTTGTGTAATTCTTTTAATCAGCACTGTTCTCAAAACGACGAAGAAAAACATCGTGAGGAAACCGGCATGTCTTAAAACCCGAAATTCGTAGACACGCGGCATCCTCCAAAACTGTGCCTCCGTGGTGGATATATCCTCCCACTCCCTCACACAGAGACGAAGCCTGGAGGACTTTCTATAGTTGTTATGATCGCTACGGTTAGTTACAAGCCCGGAAGTTTGACAACTAGTCTAACTTCAGTATACGTCTGTGTTGCCCAATGTTACGGACTTTCGACTGGCAACATCAAATACCCTTTGAGTTAAATAGAAGCATAACTCTGCAGTGGTATCTAGTTTAAATATAAGTCGACACAAAAACAAACTTAAAATTACTGATGTTTTTGGTTTGGTTTATTATCATTCTTCTGCCCACCGACACACCTTGGCACACCTTGGTAAGACTGGTTGTCAGATTTTCGGGCCACTGACTGACCTGTAACGACTGTCAAAGATCTACAATAGGCAGCAGACAGGACCAACGGCTTAACGTGCTTAGGAACTCATCCACGGACTACCCCGCGGCGCGAACGATATAATGATCGAATCCGTCATGCCCTGGAACTAACGTACAGAAAGAAAGGATGTATCCCAGCAGTGGGTACATTATAGGTTGATTAATATTATTATGCTAGGTTAAAATGATGATTATGGCGAATGTCCTTAATTGACCGTAGACCGTAGCCTATGCATATTTAAAACTGGACAACTCGGCATAAATAGTAGGAAAACAGAAAACTTATGATGCCCTCAGGCTAGCTGTATATCATTATGTTCAATTATGGTCGTTCACCCCATGCCGGCGCGGTGGGTGACACCATACCTCGCTTAGCTCAATCGAGTTCTGATAAATATAAATTATGCTCTATGGTTTTGTGCTTTTATATTATGTCATAAATGTCATCTCCGGAACATGTTGCCTAATCACCAAGATATTGGTGATAGTAGCGTGTATTTAATGTTTCAAAAACACACAATACAAACTTTCATCCCTTATTTAATCGCCTGTGTTTTTTTTATTATATGAAGGATTTCATTGCCTACCAGCCAACTAGCTGAACACCAATTCTACAATCATTAGCTTTTTCCAAAATTATTCAAATATTTACGAGCGATACACGGTACAAAACGAAGAAAATCGTAATGCAATACTTGTTACTATTATACTTAGTAACAAATCGTTCTGACTAGTGTTATACGCACGCTTGTCAGGTAGTCGTGTAGTATTCGTGTGTCAAAATCAAAAATGATCAAATTTTTAAACTCGTTCTATAAATCCTTTAAACCTCTTTGGTTTTTTCTAAAGACTTAAAATTAGTCAATTTCATTTATGGAACACAAAAAAGTGTTGCCACAATCATAAACACAACATGCAATTGGCAACTAAGTAGGTAACCTTACGTTGGTTCTTGTGTGTCGTTATGTCGTAGTGTTGACAAAGAAAAAAAAAACAAGAACCAGTTCATTTTATCATCTCAACGTAGGACTCTGCCTGAGTCTGTGATCATTAATCTAGCAATATTGAAGCAGCATTGTTCACATTTCACACATTTGCATTGTACTTCAGCAGTTTTATGTTTTATTGCCAAAACAATCTTTTTTATGTTGCTACTTTTATGTGAGAATGTGGTTTGTGTAAATTAGTATGTTTTATGCTGATGCTATGAGATTGTTTACCAAAAAAAACAGTCATCATTTTGTGCAGGGTCTGCATTACATAATGACATTTATTTTTCTTCTATAAGTTTCATAATCATAAACATGACTAGATCTCGCACTAGATAGAGAGGTTTGGACGGAGAAAGGGAAGGCCTTTTTCCAGCAGTGGGACACATCATAATGAGCTAAGAAAAATAAAAAATGTTCCTTAATCTCAGTTATTTGTAAAGCACTAATGTAGGTAATAATAAAATCGATAAATTGATTGCCTTTTACGATATGGAGTGGTATTTATTAGTATTTATTGAACCACTTCGTTATTGTAGAAAAAAAAAACTCGAATTACGCATTTCCATTAAAGATCACTCCATAAACTAGAAGCATTAGAATATTTATCTAAATAGCCATCTTGTCGAAGATGTAAACGCCTACGGTTTCGCATATAAATGTCATAATATTATCTCATTTGTTTTAAAATCTCAATACTAAGCGGACCAGACCTCGTGAAGATTGCGAAATCGTATCACGTTCTCGTAGCGCCATCTAGCGGCGAGTAGCGAAACTAATTTAGCTATTTAATCCAATGGCAGTCACCACTTATCTTTTTTACAATCTAATTGTGTTTGTATTTAACTATTTTGATTATACTGGAAACTGTTTTATTTGAGATACTTTATTAAAACAATAGGCATTTAATTGTGGTTGAGTTTTAATCCGATAATAATCTGCATTGTTCTAGTAACGCCATCTTTTAGCTAATGGCACAATGTAACAAAAGGAGATTATGAACAAAAAGTTTTGTTTATTTTTGTAATTCTGTTTATTCTGTGGAACATTTAGTTGGCATTCAAAATCTATTCTTATAATAAAATTAAAATAAGTGATTTATGTGAGAAAAAACGAAAAAGGCCCTTTTTAAAAGGAATGTTAGTTAGAAAAATTATTTTGAAGTACTTAGGTGCTTACATAGTCATATCAACAGGTGCCTATTTAAGCTAAAAACCTAGACATTTTTTTTATATGTTCCTCTTCCTCATTAAAATGCGGTTTGCGTACCGAAAATAAAGCGGACTGAATGGCATAGCTATGGCACATTGCCAGTTTCTGTCATTTCCATGGAAGACTGGGATTTGAATACTGATCCCTGTACCAGTACAAATTCTTGGAAAACAGAGGTCTCTCTACACTGGATTTACAACAAATACTAAGGTCAACGACATTCAGAAAAATATTCGCTTATACGGTATTGTCGTAATCAAATTTACGCTCCAATTTCGGTGAATTAAATTGCCTTTTAAAAAAACAACAAATTGTTGTGTTTGTAAACATTTTTTTTGACAATTCTTGTGGACTTTTTTAACAAAGCTTTTTCATGAATATAGTAAATTAATAATGTCACTTATTTTTTGCTCTGGAAGAAACAGTTAGATGACTATGAAAATACTGGTATTCAGCTGCATCCGGTTAGACTGGAAGCCGACCTCAACATAGTTGGGAAAAGGCTAGGCAGATGATTATGAGACAGTTATATTCATCATCATCATCATCAGCCTATTAATGTTCCCACTGCTGGGATACAGGCTTCCTCTCTATGAGAGGGAACAGTTATATTACATACGTATATTTAAGTCGGCCAACAAGGCAGTCAGATCATACCTTAGTAAATATTCTCAAAATACCAACGTTTATGTGTATAAATCTTTACCTGCATAATATTAACGTAACACGGCCGCTCTTCCCAAGAAATTCAACGTTCACAACATATTTCTATGAAATCAAAAGCTTATACCTACTAGGCGTATTTCTAATGAAATGCAAGAATTGAAGAAAATAAGAATGTTTCTATGTGTGGTCCCTTCATACGGACATGTGATACGTATGGGAAAATTTTATTCTAAGCCATTAAGTTACATAACATAACAAACGTATTGAACTTGAGAAGGCTCTTCTAACCCTAAAATTAGCAACTCTATTTGTGGTGGTTCAAACTTCGTTTGAAAGAATAATGTTCTAATCAGCTTGCACTACAAAGCGGTTGTTACACTTGTTACGTCAGTCACTGCGGCCGAATAGTGCGAAATGAGTGGTTTTTTGCGATTTACAAAAAATCTATTGATTGGACTAAAAAAATAAAACACATAAGACCTGCTTTATATGTAGTTAGTTCAGTTATTATGCAAAGTTTCATGATCTAATTTGAAGCACTTTTTGAATATCAGCGGTTTATTGTTCGATTTGGAAGTAACTTTGGAATTTTTTTCTATCGAGAAAAGTTTATGGAATCGTGTTTTTGTCACACATAGTACCTAGCATTAATCCTCAACTTTACCATATATTAATTTCAAAATGACTGCTGCAGTATTTTAGGCGTAACGGAGGATCATGCTAAGCCATTTGAGGCATATAATATGGCCCATAAGTCTAATTTTGCCCTATAGATCTCACATCCTAAGTTCTTGCGGGTTATTCACCAACTGGACACGAGAGACTGAACACACGTGTGTCCAGTTGGTGAAACTCACAATTAGTATTACTTATTATTTCGTCATCTGAACACGCCAAAATTTTTACGCATGTCCACATAGTGAAACTTAAATTAAATTACTTTTATGTTTTCGCCAACTGGACACACGTCCGCATTTTATCTGAATTCATGAGAAAGTACAGTCACGCAGATTGATTTCTGTATCACAATTGTGTCGGACGTGCGTGAGCCGCTGAAGGCGTGGATGTATAACATGTACCTAGCGGTCTGTCTATACCCTTTCTACACCGGGCACACGCATACACTATACTTCGCTCTCAGACGGCGCTGACATCCTACACCTATTTAACTGTAGCCAATCTACGCAATCTCAGGCGTAGAACCTAACGAGGGAAGCAGGTTTACTGGGAAATAATACACTGATAAACTTTCATAACTATTCAGGAAGCGATTCGGAGCTTCAGGACTTTTCACGCACAACTTTTTCACTGTTTTTCTTCATAATATAGTTACCGTACTGATGACTACAATTCTTAGAAATGTTGTGTTTACTAAGGTACTCTGAAACTTTACTGTAACGAGAACCCTGATTCGCTTCCTGATTTTGGAAAATTTTGATCATCGATACATGCATCTTTTCGGAAAATTACAATTTTGTGCTTATATCAAAGTACATTAAATACATGATATTGCTTCTACATAAAGTTATTTATGTACAAACATGAAAATCACAATAATCTTAGTGTAATTAGGAAATTATTTCCAAAAAACCAGACAACTTTTCCAACAGTGGCTGGTTGAAGGATCTTCCAGGCTGAATTACACGAAAACTGTTGCTGTGACTGTAAGTATATACTTGCCATATACTAGACGAGTACATGGCCTATCGAAAACTGTTACTTATTTTGTCGTGTCTGTAATATTCAGCCTGTAACGATCTTTCAACTGTTATTCTGTTAGACTAAATTTTCCTATTACTGACAAATATAGATGCGCTAGATTGTCATACTCTCGCCAAAGTGGTTTTCCTGAACGGCTAAGTTATTAAAAAAGACTATATCCAGGCCTAGGTCGCAACCCAGGCTACCTGGATCTTACTAAAGTACTAAATTAAACTATAAACTCAACTTGCGAGTTTATATGAGTCTTATGTAAATTACTGTTTTTACTATTCTAATCCCTGAAGGCACTTATTATTTGTCACTATATTGCCCATACACTGACTCTACACTGTTTTACTATAATAAAAACACTATATGCTGATTAGGTGACGTTCGTCGCGAACAAAAATTGTGTTCGGCCACATTCCACTGTTGGGAACAGGTGATTTTGTATGTCAATGTAAAATATTCACCATTTCTGATATTTTTTTTTAATTCAGAAATTGTCAAAATCACCCGTTCCTAACAGTGGAACGTGGCTGAACATGATTGTGATACAGAATATCAATCTGCGTGACTGTACTTTCTCATGAATTCAGATAAAATGCGAACGTGTGTCCAGTTGGCGAAAACATAAAAGTGATTTAATTTAGTTTCACTATGTGGACACGCGTAAAAATTTTGGCGTGTCCACATGACGAAATAATAAGTTTGACTAATTGTGAGTTTCACCAACTGGACACACGCGTGTCCAGCTTTTCGTGTCCAGTTGGTGAAGAACCCGTTCTTGCTTGACTGAGTATATAGAAACGTAATATTTTCATATATTGAACCAATAGGTACATCTATCGGAATAGTTAGCTCCAGTTATAATATATAATAGTTAGTTAAACTCCAGTTAGCTTTCGAGACAATTATTATTGTCTTACGAGACAGGAAACCATCGCCAAGTAACCTGATCTTAATGACAAACACTAACCGCTTTCTGTTTGATAACAACAATAAACAGAATGTCAGTTAAGTAAAGTGACACGGGCAATATCCGTTCATTGTGGTGATCATTGGAAGTCTCATGATTAAGATGGTATATTTAACTTCATAATGAGAGGTTTTCTTTTTGAGGTATTAAAAAAAAACTTAGTTTCCGAGAACTCTATAGATGGCGTTGAACTTATTATGATAGTTGGTGCCAAAGCCAAAACGCTTGAAAAAAAAAACATTGTGTCACGCCACATACTCTCGTTGACTGACACTTTCATTTGCCTAACCTTCCGAATATAACCTAGTTTTCTCGCGCTTTGTTAAAATCAGTTGTTTTAGGTTCCGTTCCGTGCATTATCATACTAACTCCTAGCGCCATCTATCTAGCGACTAGGGAAGAGCTAAAAAGAAAATCCCTCATTGCTTTTCCACTCTAAAATTGAATCTATGTTTTTCGTGTGAGTCCCTAACTTGATGTCAAAGTTTTACGTCCAAGGGCCTCTCACTTGGATTTACATGTCGAGAAATACCACTCAGGCATGCTGTCTTCCTCACGATGTTTTCCTTTACCGAAGCAAGTGATAATTACACCATACGCACCTCATCATCTGCCTAGCCTTTTCCCAACTATGTTGGGGTCGGCTTCCAGCCTAACCGGATGCAGCTGAATACCAGTATTCTACATGGAGCGACTGCCTATCTAACCTCCACAACCCAGTTAGTACTGGGTAATACGATACCCCTTGGTAAGACTGGTTGTCAGACTTTTTGGGCCGCTGACTACCTGTTGCGACTGTCAAAGATCTACTAATGACAGCCGGGACCACCAGCTTAACGTGCTTTCCGAGGCACGGAGGAAACTCGGTATGTAAGGGTGGTCACCCATCCACAGACCAACTAGGCAGGCACGGCTTAACCCAAAGGTCGACCCGAGCGGCTGTTCGCACATGAATCCGAAGAATCAGAGGTCTTGTCCAAGGTGCTGCGACCAATTAACTCAGTAAACAAGCTTCTTAAAATTTATTGAAATTGCTTGCTTGCTTCAAGCAATTCCTGCTCTCCTGCTCCGCTAAAGTCTGAAAGCGTAATAATATGATTTGTAGGATCTGCATTCACAATGCGATTTGTATTGTCAGCCATAGACATGTTAGGAACTTCGTTTTATATGCATCGCATTGTATTCTAAAGAAATTGGCGAGCTCTTGTGAATTTCTAAGAACGGGGACATACGATGTTTCTGTAAAGTTATGTTAGAAGTACAAGTACCTATTAGTCTTTTGAACTCAAAAAACTTTTATATACGTGAATCAAATGATCAGCAAAATAAATTGATAAAAAACGTGTTAGGTAACTTGAAGTAAGTAGATTATAATACTTTAAATAAGAGCTTTGGGAATGATTTTATTTCGTTAATATGCATTAGATTAACAAAACAATATACCATACTATATAGTTAATATTTAAACATTAACATTTAAATCAACGCAGGCGCAGAAAGTTGATCCAAAAAAATAATTAATCTCGAAATCGTTGTAGTTTAGCTACCTATTTTATTTCCTATAATTAGAGGCACCTACCTACTATGAGACCTCTTTTGACCCCTGCATCTTATCAAGGATCAAAATCGTATTACCAAACAGCCTATAAACGTATACAGGACAGTTGATTTTTTAATTCTTCTCAAGCACATTTGGCAAGAAATTCAGTCTTGCACAATTTTATACCTAAGAATTCCGATTTGCACGCCAAGAAAATAGCATTTACCTACAATAGGTTCTGCTTCTTTCAAGCGATTCCAGGCTATCCTTTGCTTGTCTGACTTAAGTAAATATACTTCGCCTTAAGCCAAAGCAAATAATTGTAAAAGAAAGCCGGAAAGAAAAAAAAGAAGATTGGTGTTTACATAGTAATAATTAAAAGCAGAATAACAAACAGGATGATCGTAAAAAGTTTAATTAGTATAGTAATTGGTTTAATTTTGCAAGGTCTTAGGTGGTTTTTCATTAAAATCTGCGTTTCGTTATTAATAAGTAGTAAAAATGTGTAGGTACTTAGAGCAAAAATTTCATTTATTAAACTATCTTTTTATATTCGTAACTATGAAATCCATTTGAGATCGCAAATAAACGCAAAGGTTTTATCAACTAACTTTTACCTGCGGCTATGCTCCCGGAGACTGCATTTTTTATCTGAATGTCGCTCTCCCAAAAACGGTCGCTCTCTTTGAAAAAAAGGCGTTATTTCAATGCTGCGTAAAAGAAGGATAACACGACAAACCAACGAGAGTATCTTAAAAATTTCGGGATTCTATTCCTTGATGGGCAGTCTCGACATGGATAGCGACAAATTTGCTAACTTTTAATTGCTAATTACTTACGAATAAATTCGGTTGCAATAATGATGCTTGCGTGTAAAGCAAGTCTCTACATCCAAGATGCGTTTCTAGCAAGCATTTTATTGGAACCGATTTTATTCGTTAGTAATCAGCGATTGAAAGTTAGCGATTTTGTCGTTATCTCAGTCGAGACTGCCAGCCCTGGACGAACTGGATGTCTTCCTTGAGAATTGGAAGAAATAGCACAGAATCGTAACCGTTGGAAGGAATGGAGGGAGGCCTTTGCCCAGCAGTGGGAAAATACAGGCTAGATATATATATATAACATATATATATATATATTTATATATATCTATACTAATATTATAAAGAGGAAAACTTTGTTTGTTTGATTGTAATGAATAGGCTCAAAAACTACTGGACCGATTTAAAAAATTCTTTCACCATTCGAAAGCTACATTATCCACGAGTAACATAGGCTATATTTTATCATGGTACTCCCACGGGAACGGGAACTACGGGGGTGAAACCGCGGGACGTCCGCTAGTACTCAATAAAAAAGGTCGTGGTGCTCGCGTATCCAAATGCTATTTATGTCTCTTCATCTGCTTTAGGTTCAAGTGTGTGCACTTGGAGGCCGTTAGCGACCTCTCTAAAGAAGTTTATTTCATGCTTAAAACGCTTCATTTCACGTAGAGGAAAACCTTTAGAGATATTCTCGGACAACGGGCGTAATTTCGTTGCAGCGTCCAAGGAAGTAGGTCAATTTGTAAAATCAAACGCGAAATCTATACTAATATTATAAAGAGGAAAACTTTGTTTGTTTGTTTGGTTGATTGTAATGAATAGGCTCAAAAACTACTGGACCGATTTAAAAAATTCTTTCACCATTCGAAAGCTACATTTTCCACGAGTAACATAGGCTATATTTTTTCATGGTACTCCCACGGGAACGGGAACTACGCGGGTGAAACCGCGGGACGTCCGCTAGTAATATATATAATTGACCTCTACAACTCGTAGACTTTCGGGGTTTCAATTTCACGTACCGACTTTCGAGGATCTTAGAACAGCAACCGGAACTAACAGCTTAACTTGCTTTACTACGAAGCACGGATGGGTCTCGGTGTTAGGGATTGTCATCCATCTACGGACCAACTTCTGAAAGTGCTGGTTGTAACTAGTTTGATTAGCCATCATTTCATCATTTGCCGTGCCTTTTCCCAACTATGTTGGAGTCGGCTTCCATCAGTCTAACCGCATGCAGCTGAATACCAGTATTTTACATGGAGCGACTGCCTATCTGACCTCCACAACCCAGTTAGTACTGGGTAATACGATACCCCTTGAATAAACTGGTTGTCAGACTTTTTGGGCCACTGATTACCTGTAACGACTGTCAAAGATCTACAAATGACAGCCGGGACCAACAGCTTAACGTGCTTCCCGAGGCACGAAGGAACCTCGGTATGTAAGAGTGGTCACCCATGCACAGACCAACCTAGGCAAGCACGGCTTAACCTAAAGATCGACCCGAGCGGTTATTTATTACTTAGCCACGTGCTCCTCAATCAGTTCTTATCAGCCGTCCTGTGCGCCATGTGAATTATATCTATACAAAGACATCACCAAATCTAATTATTCCCATCTTCCACAGGCCACCACAACACCACGGCGCCGCTTTGCTGGCCGGGGTGGGGGGAGGGGGGGCTGTCCCCTCGTACGCTCCCCCCGGCAGAGCCTTCTTCACCCCCCCGCTGCCGCCCGAGTACAGAAACCCCTTTGCTGACAAGCCTACACTTAGAGGTGAGTGTACAATTGTATATATTATTGAGATAACTAATTTGTTGTCATAGGTAGAGAAAAAGTCTTCTGAATGATGAGCTACAAAACTGAGTAAAAAAACTACGGTAAATACTGTAGAGTATAGCCGAGGTAAGAGCCTCTTCGAAAAACTTTTGAATGAAGTTCCAAAAGTTCGTTTGTTCCGTACAGGACCCAAGTAGTAATGAAGCTCTAAAATTTAGAGCTTCACTACTACGTTCCCGAGCATTTAGTCTAAACACCTAATTAAGTAACCACAAAAAAAAACAAATGATAGTTGCTTCAAAACGCTCGCCCTTTGCCGTTTCTTAGTGCTTCAGATATTGACGAAGACGAAGTGACGGAACTCCTAACAACCGTTATCAGATTTTTGCTCTCTTATCTCCAAGTAAATGATAATCGTGTTTAATCCACAGGCACTAACACAGATGGGAACAACTATCTCAACAGGCGGCCTATCCCCCCGCCCTCCCTCGGCCCGGGCCACGACAGGATACCTATCAGGCCACCAGGACAGGTAAGGAAACAATTTAAACAGAATATTACTATTACTGCCTCATTTGTCTACGTGTCACAAACGGTGCTGCTGAGTATTGGGTCATGCAGGCCTATTACGTATTACTATTAGTAACTGGGCTCAGTGTCCATCAAATAACTGTCAAAAGGTTAGTTTCGTATTATGTATGACCAGTCGAGATCAAATATGAAGTCATCGGTGTCCATCGTGGCTGATAATCACCGTAACTCATTTTGACAGACGCTTTCGTATCGATTCTTCTAATATTGCGATTATATAAGCATAGTGGACATCAAATTGATGACAACTGAGTTTAAAGTGGCTTTCGTGAAAGACGTTACACCGTACCCGGGCTGTTAATCACCGTACAGATATCCACTCTGTGTAATACGTAATAGCAATATTTTGACATTCTCGGTTGTCATCAAAGTTCGGTGTACAAAAGCTTGATAGTCACTGGAGATCAAAAAGATACGTAATAGCCCTACTGGTATTGAGGTTTTTCAGAGTTTGGATTTTTGCCCGGTTGATGGCAATAGGCTCGCTCCAATTACATGGGATTTAAACATAACTAGCGAAATGTGTGTAGTATTGCGACCTACACCTCTCCCTAACCCTGCGGGCATTACAGGCATGATGTTACGTATGCTACTCATTTAGCCATCTCCGAAGATGACAGGGTCCTTCAGGCAATATTGGACCACTAAGTAGAGGAAGAGTAATGAGAAGTAGAAAGAAAATCCTTTGCCCCGCAGTCCGTATGCAGAGATCCTCTAAAAAGATATGCGGCCAGAATTTTGACCACAAATAATAGAAGGCTATAATTATATGCTATACGAATTTTCCCAAACGACCGTCTCCGAAAGTCTTTGTGTAGTAAGGCCTACGGGAGAACGATGTGTAAAAGTTAGGAATACAATAGAAAATAAAGTATACAAAAGAAAACTAAAATATTGGGATGTTGCTTTAAGCATAATGATACCTAACGTATACGAAAAAGTATGAATTCAAACAGGCTTTCGATAAAAGAAAAGTATGGATTCCAAATTCAAATGTTCGCCAAATATAATTCTAGTCCTTTGTCATACGCGTTCGAGTATGCGGTCCTATGAGCTCTCGTTAGCCCATTGTCGGAAACCGACCTATTTCTGTGTGAATAATTATCGAAATTTGTGCCGCGACTGTGGTTATTTTTGGCACAGGTTAATGATGACAACGTTTCGTGGTTACGATTAACAATGCTCTCTGATTTGATTTACGTGTGAAATGTTTGTTTAAATCGATGTTATGTGTGACTCGATAGGATGGAATACTCGTATAATTAACCTTTACCGATCTGTTAGTTCCTGTACCTATTTCTGATAGAGAAAGCTTACTTAGTTACAAAACATCTCACCTGTATACCAGATTACCTGGGGCTCCTACATTTCGCCAGTCCATATTAAAGAGGCCTTATTGGACCCTATTGCCATCGAGGCTGCTACTGCTAGTGGAAAACCCCATTGACACCTGCCCGACCTAGGAATCAAACCCCATGCTTGTGATCACCAGACTAGATGTTAGATGTCCAAGAAGATTAGTAAGAAAAGTAATCATAATGGAAATTAAAAACATTTGAACCCAATCTGGTATTCGAATAGTAAGTTCACCACGACCGTTTAGAAGATTACAGTTTTAATAGTTAATTTGTATTCATTTTCAGGAGACTTCATCGCCCCAGGTACCAGCACCTCCGCCAGCGCCGCCGATGCCGCCGGCGGGAATTGAACCCCAGAAGAAGAAGGCTCTTAACACACCTAGCCATAAGGTATGCACCAGCTCTCCGTAATACAGTTTTTAGACGTAGTACGACCCAAGGACCCGGTAGTGGGTTAATTTCAAGATGTGTTTAAAAAAAATCAAACCCTATAACTGCACTCAAACTTTTCTGACATATTCTTTTCTCCTTTCCAGCCGGACGAACTAGACAGTGACATCAAACAGCCTGGTACAGACCAGGCCAACTTCACAGACTTCGTGCCCAACTCTCTCAACATCCCGACCATATCCAGGATACTGTCGGGCTCCAATGGGAGGAAAGAGGACATCCCAGACGTCCTCTTAAGAACCGTCACCGCGAAGCCTCAACACAACCAAGAAAAGACTTCAAAGAGTGACATCTTCGTCACCAAGGAAGTCGGAGTCACATTAAGCGACTCAAGCCGAGATTCTTCAACCGAAGGATCCGTTTTAGCAGTCCTAGACCCAGAAATGAACAATCTAGATAGGCCTTTAATTGTAGACCAAAATGGAGAAACGAATACGAGAAGAAATCTCCAGTATGCTACTAATAAACAGACAGATAGGAATGATAGTAGAAAGGATGAATATACTCCCGCTACGACCATAGGCTTTGAGTTGAAAGACCCTGAAATGTCCACAGAGAGGTACCACAATCTAGCTAATGTCAATTCGGACAAGAAGATCCTGAAACAGGATTCGAAGAACTCAGGACCAGTCCAAAGGCCAGGAGCCGCCTGGCCTTTCGCGTGGAACCTCCACATTTATCTAGCAACCGTTATGTTCACCATATTAGCAGTCTACTCCATCTTCAAAATCTTCTGCTACAATAAGTACACACATTTGTTTACGCAGTACTATTTTATCATACTCCATTTAATTTTGGTCCTTGTTTGTCTTCTCAGGATCTTCTACATGTGCTACGATCCTTATAACATCAATAATTCGCTCCCTAAATTCATCAGTGAGATTCTTCTCCATGTCCCAGAAATATTCCTTAGCATAGCATTCGCATGTATCATACTATTCCTCCTTACTAATAGTATTAATTTTAAGAATACCTGCTGTTCATTCCTTCTTCGACCTAGAACTATTATTATAGGCGGCAGTCTGCACATACTGTCCTGTTTAATGTTGCATATCTTTGAAAGTAGTAATACAATAAATAGAAATACGCAGGGCGTCGAAAAGAGGGTATTAGGTCTTACTTGTCAAATAATATTTATAATAGCATGCCTTACTTTAGGTCTTTGCTACCTATATGTATATAAAATGCTCAAAACTGTTCTTCAGAAAAAGAGTCATACGTATATAAATGGTTTCCAGAATCTGCAACATGCAATTCAGATAAAATTGGCGACGGCTTTGCTTTTTATTCTGATGGCAGGTTTACAGATCTTCGGGATCTTTGGTATAAATCAGCATAACATGACCAAGTTTGACTGGCTTCAATGGGGCTACCAGTTCTCTCTGAGACTTCTAGAAGTCAGTATAGTTGCCCTTATCTCCTGGGTCATAAGCTTGAAAGTTGGAATCGCTTTGCAGCACGAAAAGACTGATGGTCACAAAATATCAGGCCTTGGTCTTTTCGCTTGTGGAGCAGGTTCTAGCAACGAGCAATTTGAATCAGACTACCCAGCAATATGCAACACAAACACCAACCTTCATACTTACACGATGAGGACTGGGAAGCCTATTTATGAAACCACTGGTCACCATCCAGCCATGCCTGATCCCTGCTGCGCACCAGTGATAGATCATCAGAGATTCCAACTTAACACTCTGACTGGAAACTGCGATACCAACTCAGGGACTGAAAACTATTCCGGACACAGTTCTATAGCGAACGCAGGACACAGCAGTTCGACAGAATCCAGTAACGCAACTTCCAGTCAAGGTGTTACGAACCACTTGATCAAACACCATCAGAACTTGGCAGGGTATAATGGCATAGAGTCTGCCTCAGATGACCATTACTCCAACTGTGATCCAGCTATCCAGTCCCTTCAAGGCGACGATCCCTTAGACCATGAATACAATGTCATCCAATACGGTAGCAACAGCGATTTTATCAGGGATATTAAGAATCAAAACTACAACGCAGGTTCGAACCGCAGTTCCCACAACTTCAAACACATGTCTTATGATAGAGTGTCGTCACGGACCAATAGTAATCCTCGGAAAAAGCATCGAGCGAAGAACAAGAATGTCCAGAACTGCATGACGATGGGCTACGACGCCTCGATCGGGCACCACTACCATCAGCCCCATACGCCTGATGAATACGGGAACTACAATGCGGAAAACGCGTCCTACCACGCTTCTGGCATTCAGACCTTGAACCCCAACAGGAGTTACACCAATGACCCTTGCCAACAGATCAGAAGTTCCCAGCGCAGAAATTCGCCGTCAACTTCCATGGTCAACTCCAGCGGGAGCCAGAAGCGTGGTAAGGGCAATGGGTTCCCTGATAGACCCAAGTCTACTGACTTGTATGGGTTCTCAGAAGACCCCAATGAGAGGGGGTATCCTTGTGCGTTAGGAGGGACCCCTCAACCAGCTCCTAGGAACTGTAGTTACGAGGCTTCGTACTCCCAACCACAGGATGAGATACCCACGGAGGCTGAGGGCAACAGTATGCTGGTAGCTCAAGACGGGTTCCTAAGGATCCGTTCGATGAAGGACCCGTCTCCGAACCCTCAGCCTTCGCATACCTGATTTACCATAAATCTGTCGGGTGCGACAGAACTCAGTTTTTGATAAAATATTTACTGTCTGGCTATGCTAAGTATCAAGTTTATATTGATATCTGTAGGCACTTGAGCCAGTATATACTTAGGTGTGATGCATTGATAAAAATGCTCATTAATTGTCAGTGAGAAAGTGAAATGAGACAAAAGTATGCCTTAAATAAGGCGAAATAAGCATTTTAAAGCTATTTTTATTTAAAGTAACTTAATTATACTTACCCTGTACAGTTCATACTGATTTCTTTATAATTTCTTGACTTAATTGCGGCCTCTAAGCAAAGAGTATTACGTAAAAATATACGTATCAATAAGAGAATCATTTTTATAGCCATGACCCATTTGACATTGTCGAATCAAAATCATGTAAAATTGTAAATGTTAGGTATAACGACGTAATTTAAGGTGATAAAACATAACGGCCTTTTGTAAATAGCTTATTTTTTAGTTTATACGGTCTATGTAAAATATATCTTATGAGATTTCGTTTAGAAAAGCCTGGGTAATATTTTATGTGGGAAAAAACAGTAGCTTACTTTGCAGAGTTTTGCCAAACTCTGCAGAGTTTATCCAAACTCTGCATTTTGCGTTTGAGTTGATACGCAGTTCAAAATTTATCATTTCACACTTAGACCTAAGACACTTATAGTTACAATAACCTAATCCGTTTTTTTTTAGTGTTAAATGAAGATTTAAATGTATGTGATATCAATAAACATTTTATTTGAAACAATCTGTCCATATTTAATGTTAAGATATTATCAAAATAAATCTAAGTAGTAAGTGCACTGTTCAGGAGGAAGTACTTTAAATTATTTCAAGGGTAATTTTATTAAAATTACAATATGCAAGTGTCAAAATAACTTCTAAAAATCTGCGAAGTTAAAAAAGTGTGATTTTAATAAAAATATCTTTCAAATGAGTCTATTTGTTTATTATTCAGTTAACTATACCTACATTTTTCTATGACCATTACAATTTAATTAAAATATTTATATGAGTTGTTTTTCTGATCTAAATGTATTCTTTGTCATATCCATAAAATAAATATTTGTCATATTAGAGCACTGTTACAGTTACTGATTCATATTTTTTGGCTTGTATGTTGAAATAAATTGTTTGGAAAAAAAAAAACCGAGTGTCGAGTAATAAAATTGAGTGTTACCATATTATTAGAATTTTCTTTAATAATATGGTAGTATAGTCAAAACATGAGCACAGAAAGGCAAGAATAAACAGTTAAATATCACAAAATTGAGCTTCACACAAAAAAACTTGCACAGTAAAAAATATAAACATACTTTAAAAACTGCAGATGTCAGTTTTGCAGAGTTATCATTAAACTCTGCAGTTTGCATTTGTAAAACATATTATTATCTAGGTATCAACTAGAAAATATATATATGTCTTTGTTGATTTATGATTTGTTTATAAATTCAAGAAAGTTATAAAGGAATATTTTACTGTTTAAACTTGTTCACTGAGACATGTACCTGCCATGTTTTATCATAGACATGACCTATGTTTTTTATCTGTTAAAATAAATATCTGAAAGAAAATATCTACATAGATATTTTCTTTCAGATATCTACATAGATATGTTAAAATGTACGACATAATAATATATGTTGATAATATGACGAATAGGGATAGCAATATTGGAGAAAACTGATCTAAATTATGTTTAGTTTTTGTCTTGATTAAACTATTTTATTATATCAATGTTTAAAATATTCAGACAGCTATTTCTAGATCTCGAAATAACTTATTTTTTCAATATGACTATCTCCTAGACTATCATAGTTAAAAAATAAATGAATGTTGCCACTACAATAGATAGATAAAATAATTGTATAAATTAGACGAAAAAAACTAAAGAATATTTATTGATAAAAAATACCATCTCACTCGATTACTGTAACGTTATTTTGAGGTAAAAAGAATAATATGTTGCATTAGAAAAAATGCTCATTTAATTAATTCCTATGTAAATAAATGTAATGTTTAAGTACATAAGTATGGTAAAATAGCTGTGACCATACATGCCACTTTTTAATTTTATTTTTTTACTCTTAAGTGTATATATGATGGATGTACTGAGGTACTTCAATCGAAAAAACATTGAATTTGTTGTAAATTATAGCGTTTTTTTTATATTCCCAAGACTGTACGTATTAATCATCTAATATGTAAAAATAAATTCGAAAAACGGTATTGAGTCTGTTGTTTTATTTTCAACCTTAACACCTAGCTTATAGGGTCGAACAATGATTCGTTCGTATACCCGCAACCGGCCTCCCGAGTCGTCGTTATACGTAATTATAGATGAGTTATATAGGTTAATCAGAACCTCAAAAGTCTGGCATTGGTGCCGATTCCCTTGTTTACAAACTAAACCAAATTTAAGTTCAGTGCATCTTTTTCTTTTTATTTCAAAGGACAGAAGATAAATTTTAGTTATGTTCTGTCAAATAACTTGAGCGCTTACAGAACCTCGGCATTCGTTTTGTGTATGGTCTGAGGAAATATGACCATGTTTCTCACTTCCGCAAAGATCTCAAGTGGCTCCCTATCCGTCTTCGCAGGAACACTCGGATATTATGTCTCCTTTACAACATTCTTCATAACCCTGCATATCCCAGCTACCTGCGCGATCGATTTTCCTTTACCCGTCCTCCTGATGCTCTGTGTAGATCCCACCTCAGGCATCATCTTAATTTCCCATCCCATAAAACCGAACTGTATTCCTACTCCTTCTCTGTTCACGCAGTACGTTTGTGGAACTCACTTCCGCCTAACATTCGAGATTGTAAAACTTTATTTCTCTTTAAAAAACAAGTAAAAGAGCATTACCTCTCTTCTCAGTAATATTCTTCATATATATATGTATGTATATTATAGGCAAATATTTACAATATTATTTTTATTTTATTATATGTGTAGTTATTTGTATGTACGTTTATTATTATAGTTATAGTTTTGTTTTAAGTTTAAATTTAAATTTTTGTGTCTAACTTGTCTACACACTGTGTCTACATTTCATATCCAACTTTCCTCTCGCAGGTCTGCTGGAAGAAATTTCATAAGAAATAAGCAGTACCTTTGTGCTCTTCTATGTAAATATATTGTCCTGTAAAGTATTTTGTGTGTACATGAATAAATAAATAAATAAATAAATTAATCAGCGCCATACAAGTTTTAGACGCGATTAAAAAGTTGACTACTAAAATTACATCAAATTACGTCAGGTGCTGACTAATTTGACAGGATTAAACTAATATTTATCTTCTGTCCTTTTCATAATGAAATAGAAAGAAAAAGATGCATTCAACTTAAATTTAGTTTAGTTTGTGAACAAAGGAATCGGCACCATTGGCGTCGATTCTGTTGTGCACAAACTAAATTTAATTTAGGCTGTTGCTATCTTTTACTCTAAAAGGCAGTGCGAGAAAAGGACGGCTATAGCTATGAACTAAGAGATGTCAAACTAGTTTAAGCCTTGCGCTTCACCGTGTTTTCAACCGACTTCCAAAAAGAGGAGGTTCTCAATTGGACTGTATTTTTTTTTTGTTTGTTACCTCAGAACTTTCGACTGGGTGAACCGATTTTGATGATTCATTTTTATTTGAAAGCTGGTGCTTTCCGTGTGGTCCTATTTCAATTTGGTGAAGATCTGATCCTGATCTTCGGAGATATACTATGGAACTCTTCAAAAATAGACGGCAAATTTTCAGTGATTGCTGGAATCGCTTGGATGTTTATTGTTTATGAAACATCATGACGTAACATCACGCCTGTATGCTCTGAAGGGGTACGCAGATGTGTACAATACACCCAAATTTTAACAGGTTTAGGTACCTATGTCAAGTTCCATTTATTAGGGATAAGCCTTTTACCGTGACATGTATTGTTTTTTTCATTTGAAAGGATGTACTTCAAGGGTAGATTGATGAGAGTTTGGTTAGATTCTGATTATGGGATCCATCCATGACAAAGTAACGGAACTCTTCAATTCTTATAGGAGCAAATTAACTATACTCGGCCGAATCTTTTATAGGCTATCCGGATATTTGAGTCACCTACCGTAACGTCGTTATGGTCAAGTTATTGTCGTAGTCGAATATGATGATCAATGGAACTCCCTAACGGCTTACAGTAAGGGTGCGATCTGTGGCAGAATTTCTGTGTTTAATTGCAATGCGCTTACGTTCGTTGCTGCATTGCAACATGACCAATCACCATGTCACAATGTCCTTTCATATTTATTTCTAATTAATGTAAAATAAATTCATGGCAAATATTTGTTTGGAAACAAATAAAAATGCAAAAATAAGTAGAAAAGAAGTCGGTGACAAAAAAAAAAACAATCAAACGAAGGTCACCGACTTCTGAAGCTAAAGTTATTTTTCACTTTTTTGTGTTTTTTGAAGTCGGTTTTATTTTTGCAAAAAAGTTTTTAATCGACATGTTTTTACGTGCACCCTTCATTTGTATGGAAATATTAGTTCTAATTAAATTTGACAGCTTTAAATTACGTCTGTCTCTTTCTCGTTCTAAAAGAGAGATAAAGATAGCAATAGCGTAAATTAAGTTTAGTTATTGCACAACAGAATCGACACTATTATTTCTTACCAAGAGGTTTCGAATAGGTCTCTAAAAAATCAAGCTGTTATTAAAATAAAACCTGGGTTTATCTATCCATATTGAACGCCTATACAAAGTATCGTGTCCGTGCCCAGTCCGCTGAGGAGTTCTCTCGTGAAGGATGCGAGAATCAATTATAAAACTAGGCAGATATTCGGATAATATCGTGTGTCTGTAAATACACCGAAGACCGCAAAATCTTTACAATAGGTACATAACAGAAAAACAAGCTTATAAAATTGAAAATAATGTATTCCGATATTAATTTAAGTAGCGACATCTGTCCGGCGACAAGTGAACAGTACTCACAGTCTTGTTGTTGCCAATAGATGGAACTACATACCCGAATCCGGTGTTCCCAAATCCGTCGCCCCTAGACCTGTTAAAGGGGACCGGAAGAGGGCGTTGATCACCCTTTGCCGACGCTCGTGCAGTGCGTCTGCTTTCCATTTCCGAAGCTTCCTGAATCAATCTGAACTTATTTTTTAACTACAGCCCAAATACCAAACCAAAACCCAGTAACCCAGTTAGTATTTGGGTTCCAACCGGGAAAAGCGGAGCCGAGCCGAGTGCAATTAGACAATAAGGTGGAACGAAGTTTATAGTTGTTGGATTTTCATGGGACTTTTTTTATTGAGTTCCTAGCGAAATGGAGAAGAAAGTTAAAAAAAAAGTTTCGCCGCTCGCAATGTTTTTTTTTTGTTCAAAAATAACTTCAAATTTGACGAATTCATTTTGTAGCGTAATAGTGTGACCTCCGAGCATCCATTAAACGCTAATTTGGTCTGTGTCTTTGTTCATTGTTGTCGATGTAATACCTAGGTACATATTTCAAGTAACTGATACTTTTTCACAGATAACTGTACCTACCAGAAAGTATTTGTGAAGGAAGACTACTTTCACGAGTGTAGTGACTTAAAATCATCTTAAAATTCATTCGGAAATGTCAGAAAATCGGTTATGCTAATGAAATCTTTTTTTTTTCAAATACTTACTGCTATGATACTCAATGTGTAAATTATTGTTGAAATCCTCATTTTATTAGCTATCTATTGAGGTAAAATAACTAGAAAAATACAATATGAATATAAATTCGTCGAATTTGAAGTTATTCATGAACGAAAAAAAAATATTCCAAAGGAAATTAGTCGCGAGCGCGAGTGGCGAACTTTTTTTTTAACTTTCTTCTCCAGTCGTCTAGACGACTGGAGAAGAAAGTTAATTCCTAGGAATTAAAAAAAAGGACCATGAAAATCCGATCACTATAAAATTCGTTTCAACTTTTGCGTATTTTTTGCCTAATTGCATTCGGCTAAACTAGCCATGGGCGCAGCTGCCCAGCCGGCTAGAGATAATAAAAATATAGAGAGATTTAAGTTGTATCTTTTCCCGCCTTCGAAATAAATTTTAGCGTAGGTACATCCAGGAAGCCGCACCCCGCCCTGGTGATTGTTTGCCGATGACATTGTGCTGGGTGCCGAGAGCAGCCAAGAGGTCCAGAGCAGATTGGGGGTGTGGCAAAGACTAGAGAATGCTGCATGGCCTGAAATTGAGTAGAACCAAATTGAAAACTTGTTTCGCGATTTCGGCGGTCTCCAGTCTTGTGCCTATAACTCTTGCCGGAAAGCCCATATCGATCTGCTCCGACTTCCGGTACTTCGGGTCGCTTGTCCAGGAGATGGCGAAGTAGACCGAGATGTAACGCACCGGATCAACTCAGGATGGATGAAATGGCGACAGGTCACTGGAACAACTTGCGACCCACGGATGCCCCTCAAGTTAAGGGGTAAATACACAAGTCCGAGATTAGACCTGTCGTACTGTATGGATCAGAAAGCTGGACTGTGAAGAAAATGGATGAAAAATGGTTGCATGTTGTGAAGATGAGAAAAAATAAATGAATGAATTCATTAATGATGATGTTGAGATGCATGTGTGGAAGAATGGATAAAGTAAGAAATGAGTAGGAATATTAGAGGAAGTTTGAAAGTGGCGCAGAAAACTGAAAGGAAGTCGTTTGTCTTAGTAGACATAGACATATAATGAGTTGGGATGAAACGCATGTGACTAAAAGAGTCAGAGTCAGAAGAGTCAGACTAAAAGAGTGATGAACATGAATGTTGATGGATGGAGAGGGAGAGGAAGGCCAAACAAAACATGGATGAATTGTGTGACTGATGATATGAAAGAGAAAGGAAGAAGAAAACGTGTTGAGCCGACCCCAAATAGAATGGAACAAGGGCAGGAAGATAAGGAGTGATTTTTGGTGCAAAAATAATGGCAAAAAAGAATTTCTATCTTCGTACCTACGCGAAGGTTTTTATTTAAAAATTATTAAGTAAGTAGGTACCTACAACAAAAATACATGTTTCATGCGGCCCCAACTTACGAACAGTAAGTCGTGGGTTCGAACCCAGACGGGCGCATTACTTTGTGTAATTTATTTCATCACCACTGTTCTCAAAACGGTGAAGGAAAACATCGTGAAGAAACGTGTTCTAGAACCAAAAAATTCGAAGACGTGACATCTACCAATCCGCACTGGGCCCGCGTGGTGGTATATAGCCCATACCCTCTCATAGAGAGGAGGTCTGTGTCCCAGTAGTGGGAACATTAATAGGCTGATGATGATGATGATCAGCTGCTATGAGACAGGAGACCTAACGGCCATTTTCAATAACTTACTGACTTGTATCGGTAGGTTGCTGTCTCTGTCTGTTTGACATTTTAGAACAAAACAAACAAAACGTCACAAGAAAAGCTTTTTTTGATTTGTCTATGAATCTAGGCTATTGGTGACTCGGATAGGGTATTATAGTTCGGTTCAAACTTAATGGCTGTTCGGAAGTTAGCTGCGAGTGACGGTCTGCGCAGGATTAACGCTTTAAACTTTATGGTGATTAGGAACACCTAATGTAAAGCTGCGCAGACAACAATTTTAGGTAGCAACGGGGCGCAGATGACGCATCGTTTTATCTGTATAATGCACAGACCGTCACTTGCAGCTTACTTCCGAGCCGCCATTAAATTTGAACCGAACTATACTACGGACGTAGGCATGTTAACTGACAGTTGTACGTAAGTAGCCTCTGCTGACCGTCCGTCCGCCTCTGTCAGCGAGTGTGCTTTATCTCATGATCTGTAATAGGTACAGATACCGGCACGGTTCTTGAGCGCTCGGCGGAAGAGTGGGGATCGCTTTGCGCATCGTGCACCTATACGCGCCCCACTTCATACCACCAAAGGGACCCAATAACTCACTTTTGCGCAGGTGAAGGTCAGCGCTCAAGAATCGTGCCGATGATTGTAGACGGTTGAAATTTTCACAAAATGTCTTTTTATGTTGCCGCCCTTTGCTCTGTGAATGAGAGCCATTTTCACTCCTGTCAAAAACCCACGTCTTTAAATGAGAGCCAAAAGGCACTCTTAGACTTAAGTTTTGACGTATTTTTATATTAGGCTGTTTAACTCCTTCAACCTGGCGAAAGCAAAGCGCGAAACCAGAAACAAAATTAAATTCATAGTTTCTTAGTTCGTGACAAAAATATTTTTCGTTATTTTATATTATTTCTTCAAAAGTGTATTGAAAAACGTCGTTTGATACACGTGGACATTTGTTATTGCAGTTCTCGGCTCAAAAACACCCTCGCCTACGGCTAGGGTGTTATAATTCCGCCTCCAACGCAATAATAAACTTTCTCCACTTGTATCAAAATGTACTATTTTTTTATTATGTATATTGCAGTCAGTTTGAACAACTATGAGCAGATGATTTTGTATGAGGCGCTAACGGGTTAGTTTGTTCCTTCATCAGGATCAACTCTTTCAACTATTAAGTATAACAACTCACTACAAGTTATCTAGCTGTAGAATGTTGCGTCTTTTGAGTCTGCTGACACAATCTGGTATTGTGACGGTTGTGTGTTTGTGAACACAATGAAAGGTTTTCTTTTTGAGGTATTAAAAAAAAACTTAGTTTCCAAGAACTCTATAGATGGCGTTGAACGTACTATGATAGTTGGTGCCAAAGCCAAAACGCTTGGAAAAAAAAACATTGTCACGTCACATACTCTTGTTGACTGACACTTTCATTTGCTTAACCTTCCGAATATAACCTAATTTTCTCGCGCTTTGCTACAATCAGTTTGTTTAGGTTCCGTTCCTTGCATTTTATCATACTAACTCCTAGTGCCATCTATCCAGCGACTTGGGAGGAGCTAAAAAGAAAATCCCTCATTGTTTTTCTGTTTTCACTGTGTTCGTGTTGTGGTGTTCGTGAACTTCCGTATTCTATAAAAACCAAGGAGTAGGTAACAAAGGTGTGATGAAAGCTGCTAAGTTACGTCATACCACAAGGCATGATTTTTTGATGATTATGATGATTCACTGCCACCACTGCCAGATACTGTATATGGTGGAAACCCTACGCCAGACACCTTTTAAAGTACAAACTGTAATAGAACTCACCATTATTTTGTATTCTACATTTTTATCTTACTCAATGGTCTGGCAGTTACGGGGTCTTCAACTATTATGTAAAAGTAAAATAAAACATACATCAGCAAGTACATTATTTCATTTAATTAATTCATCTATATTTACATGCATACCCTACAAGGCAATTCTAAATGTCTTATTAATAAGAATTCAGTCAGAAATTCATTGTATCCAGTACAATTAGTCTAAAAATATAATTATATATTAATTGCAATAATTAACTCTAAATATATTAATACATAGTATACTTACTTAGTAAACTTGTGTAAATTTTATAAAATTTACTTTTACATCAATCCACTTATTATTATTATTATTACAAAAAAAATGCTTGCATTTCAAGAGATACAACGTTTAAAACCTTTGAGGTTTTATTCTAGAAGCTTTTGTCAAATACGGCTTTTAAAATTGTCCTATTTTTTAAAAACTATAATAGTCAGAACTAAGTATAAAAATTGCGCTGAATTGCATGCGTCATCAAGGAAAAATATTATGCAGGAGGCTTTTTTTAACAATATCTAGAGATATAAATATACTACATATTCCTTATAAGAATAAAAATATAAACTATATCTGTTTCTTCTTAGCATGGCAACCAAAGGCGGTGAATCCACGGTTCCGTGAGACACACTTTAACGCCCACTTTTCCATGAAGATAACTTTTATAGGACGATTATGCAGAAAGTAGTGAGGTATTTGAAGATTGAAAAATCTGCCCTAAAAATCATTAAACCCTTTGTCCAGCGTTACCGCTCACATTTTACTTAATCTACAACAATTTCCTAAAACGAAAAACATTCGTCAAGTTCCCTTACTTTTGACAAACTGCTCTCCTAATATCTTCATAACCTGCGCGTGAGTGCGCGTACCATCTTTATACGTAGCATAATGTTCCTTCACATACATTGCAAAGTCGTTTGTAGTACCTTTTCTAGCTGGAGTCGATACCACGACGCCATCTTTGTTTTTCTTGTTGAGTTGTAGTTCGAAAGTACCTCGGCAGTAGCCGCAACATTTCTTTGTTACGTCGATTGATTTGGAATGGCGTTGGACACTGGGAAAAGAAAATAATCATGTAAAATAATACTCGTAGTATTAGTAAAAGCTGGGTTGCGCCCTGACCTCTTAATACAATTAGCTAGTTTCCACCATCAAGAAATTGCAAATCTATTTAGTCCGTCAGTTAGAGCATTGGAAAAGAATGGACACGTATTTTTTGTTTTTGTAAATCAATGAATATTGACAAAGTTAAAACGCATGAAAACTCGAGACTGGGGGCTCGTGACGTCACAAAAATTATAGCACGGCGTGACGTATTTAGAATTTTAAAAGCGTCGTATCTTCGTCAATGTTGGTTTACGTAACAAAATAAAAAATACGTGTCAAATATTTTTTGATAATCTAACTGACAGACTAATCAGATTTTTTCAGGACATAAGCCTATTATAGGTAGAATTAAACGGTAACGGTAATATCTGTATTTGCTCTGCAAACATCATCATCTGCCTAGCCTTTTCCCAACTATATTGGGGTCGGCTTCCAGTCTAACCGGATGCAGCTGAATACCAGTATCTTACATGGAGCGACTGCCTATCTGACCTCCACAACCCAGTTAGTACTGGGTGAGACGATACAGACTACAAGAAATACTGGGAGTCGTTTTACACCTCGTATTAGGACTTTTTAATACGAAGGGGTATTTTTGAGATGTCACTTCAAAGTAAAAAGAGAAGAGAAGGGGCCGCTTGCACCACCGATCACATAGGTAATGCATTTAGCGCTAAATACACTTAGGCCCAGCGCACACCGCTGGAGGCGCAGCGGAGCGCATTTGAAGACAACAATTTAATATAAACCTTAAATAGCTTGATATACGGTCGCGAGCATGCTTTTGTAGTAGCTTGAGGGCGCTCCAAATACCGCGTGCGAATTTATTCTTATATTGACCGTATATCAAGGTAATTAAGGTTTATATTAAATTGTTGTCTTCAAATGCACTCCGCTGCGCCTCCAGCTGTGTGCGCTGGGCCTTAGAGGTTTTAGCATTGAGCTATTTCTACTACGTATAGAGAAGACAGCGCGAACAAAATCTGTGCGCAGTGCGGGGTGCGCGTGGGGCGGCTAACCCCGTATATAGATGTACTGTAGCGAGCAAGCGACTGAGTGAACTGCAGCCGGCTGACAACAGTTGAACGGAGCTCAGATTTTGTTCGCGCTGTCTTCTCTATACGTAGTAGTAATAGCTCAATGGGTTTTAGTAATATTTTCTGGTACGATTGTGCCTGTTCTTCAAAGATGAATAAAACTATTTTTGCGACATCAATTAAATGCATTTCAGATTCTGAAATCGCTTCTACTTTAGACAGGAATCGAATCTGATACTTTGACCGCTTCTTTTTAGACATCTCAGAAAATTTTAAAAGCGACGTATCTTCGTCAATTTCGGTTTACGTAACAAAATAAAAAATACGTGTCAAATATTTTTTGATAATCTAACTGACAGACTAATCAGATTTTTTCAGAACACAAGCCTATTATAGGTAGAATTAAACGGTAACGGTAATGTCTGTATTTGCTCTGCAAACATCATCATCTGCCTAGCCTTTACCCAACTTGTTGGGGTCGGCTTCCAGTCTATGTTCACTCTAATCGGATGTAGCTGAATAACCGAATTAAAAAAATAACTGTATCATACCTATATCCACACTTGGTACATTTGTAAGAGTACTTGAAGTGTATCTCCATGTTATGGCACCTAGAAATCTCTCCCAGCTCCGGAAATACCATCAGTGCTCGCTTAGCCCTGTAACAAACAACAGAATTGGTTAAGGCGATTACAGGAGATAAAAGCGAGTTTTATAATGCAAAAAGCATATACAACAACAACAACAATAACAACCCATAACGTCAACTGCTGGACATGATGGGAGGAATTTGCCGTAATCTCCACGCCTGGCAGGCGGATTGGAGATCGCAGTGATGTAAGACTAACAGAAAACGCTGCTGCCCATTCTCTGGTCTACGGAGGCGCAAGGTGTTCTGCCTTAGACATTAGTCGCCTTATACGACACCCGTGAGTGTAATGGGTTGGTTCTATTCTACTCTGCCAGATACCACACGGCACAAAAGCATATGATTCACTGCAATAAACAATACCAGAAAAATATATGATATTCTTCAGGATATAAGCTAGTACGATAGTGTTTTGAAAACATAATACAACTAAAATTATTTGATAAAAAAATCACGAACTTATCTCTAAAAAAAATACATGCTATCATTCAGATTTTTTGTAAATTAATTCTACAAGCAACATATTAGCATCATAGTGTTTTACTTTTTTAGTCCAATCAATAATTTTTTTGGAAATCGCAAAAAACCACTCATTTCGCACTATTCGGCCCGCAGTGACTGACGTCACAACCACTTTGTAGTGCAAGCTGATTAGAACTTTATTCTAACAGTATTACAAACGAAGTTTGAACCACCACAAATAGAGTTGCTAATTTAGCTCCTGTAGTCGCCTTAACAAAGAAACAGCATAATACCAGCTCGTATACACCGAAGGGGTAGGCAGAGAGATGCCAGTACAGCCCCACTTTACGTCAGTTATGTTTAAGTCTCGTGTAATAGGGGCGAGCCTATTGCCATCAACCGTAAACAAATCAGACTCCTGACTGCTACTGAGAAATTCTTGGTGGAAAACCCAGTTACACTTTCCCCAATATGGGAATCAAAATCAGGACCTCATCAGGCCTAACGCAGCAGCGCTTGCGACTTCTACACCTACGAGGCAATCAAAATTAGGCGAAAGCATGTAGGTGTCTCTGCCAACCCCTTTAAGGTGTCGAAGCGTGATGTTTGTTACTAATTATCCGAGACTAAGCGTCGTTGATAACTGACCATTAACTACAATTTTATAAATAGAGATTTTAATCGGAAGTAATTATCCACAATCAACTGCATGTTAACTTGAAGTAGGAAAATCATCCTTAATGCTATGAAGCAAAGCAGTTGCCTGTCGTGCACACTTATTTGAAACTAAATAAATAAATATCGCTGGACTTTACACACACCGCCATCTAGTGCCACACTAAGCAACGAGGCTTGTGTCGTGGACACCAGATAGTTGATAATATACTATATAGATACTTTTTGTTTATAATACATGCTTATTATAACTAGCTGTTATAGTTCGGTTCAAACTTAACGGCGGCTCGGAAGTTAGCTGCATGTGACGACATCTGCGCCCCGTTGATACCTAAAATTGTTGTCTGCGCAGCTTTACATTGGAGGTTCCGAATCGCCATAAAGTTTAAAGCGTTATTCCTGCGCAGACCGTCACTCGCAGCTAACTTCCGAGCCACCATTAAGTTTGAACCGAATACCCACGACTTCCGGCAGCTGCGGCGACTTTTGGCCGCGTGAAATTATTATACAAATATTAATGGGACCTGTTTGAATTGGATTTTGTTAACAATATCAAGGGTTTTATTTTTTTGCACGGAACCCTAATTATGTTTCTAAAATAGAAGCCTAAGTTACTTCTTATACTAAACCATCAGTTATATGCCAGTAAAAGTTATATGCCGGTTCCGTCAAAGTAGGTCCAGCAGTTTCGGAGAGTAGTCGGAACAAACAGACTTTTTTTTTATTTTAGGCACCGTATACTTTCATATCCATTCCGTAAAAGCTGTTATTTTGGGGTGCGCCAAAGTTCACCTAAATTTTCAACTCCGATAATTGGAAATCCGAAAATGTTCTTCCTAACAATCACAATTCCTAACTACTCTGTCCGAAGCATTCAACTTCATAGTGTCAGTAGCAATAAACATCTATTATACTTTTATTTTTGTTTTCCTATATTTTCTCAACTTAACCATCTTTTACACTATATTATTCAAAGTCATATCTTTTTGTTTAGATTTATTTTTATTCATAATAATCAGTATTATATAGGTACATTAAGGTGGATGCTCAAGGGTAGCCCGCGAAATTCAAATTTTCTTACGTTTTTTGCAATTTGCAGGCCAGTGCTAGGTTGTATGTTGATTAAAATTATGTTTGCGACTGTAAGACGTATGTAGTTACAGAATTATATTCATCAAAATCATCAATACAACCCTCAAAGTTCATAAAGGTGGAAAAATTACTTTTCCAAGGTCTAAATCATTCTTGCACCTTTATGAACTTGGAGGGTTGTATTGATGAAGCGAAAAGTGAAGCGAGTGAATGGACCCCGCCATACCCTTCGTGGTTATTTTTTTATAAACCATTCAGAAGTAGGAGCCCCGCGAAGCGGGGCTCCGTCGACCGGGTCTCCCTCGACTCGGATGCAAGAGCATAACAGTTCAATTTCTGGTGGTCAAAAATAAATTTTTGGTTCTAATTTCACGATAAAATGGGAATTAATTTTGGTGATCATTTACTGATTTTGGCAACCAAAAGTGATTTTTTTGCCGTTACATTTTGCTAAATCTGGTGGTTCGTTAATTGTATGCCAAATAATAGTACGGTACAAGTAGTTAAATACAAATTTATAGCGGTGTGTACCTGCAAAGATATCCATAGGTTAGGTTAGAACTGTGACCAACTACGCGCGAGCCGAGCGAGCGAAGCAAGCGGTGCCGCGGCAGCGGCCGGCGAGCGCTACCTCGAAACTGGTCGCGAAACTTTTCTAAGTATTTTTTTCATAGTGCCCCAAGACGACACTCTGACTTGAATTTCATTCATTTAAGACAAAAATCAGTGAAATGACCTTTAATCATTCTAAACAGTTGGGTTTTTAGACATAATTATCCCAGGTATAGTTATAGTAATAAGTACGTTATGTAAAGCATACCCCCAAATAATAATCATACCCTCAAATCAAAACTATAAACATCATCTTCTACCCACATATATTGTTTATTACACTTGGTAAATGTTTCTTTCTGACTATGAGTGAAAATATTATGGTAATTATGTTTGTGTGCATCTGGATTGAGGGCCCATTTTTTTAATCTTTGAGAAACGAAATAAGACTTATAAGGAATTTACTTAAAAATAGTAAAAACTTTAAGCAATAGGCCATGAATTTCTTAAACGTGAATTAAAATAGTTATGATCAAATAACTAGGGCCCTCAATCCAGACGCTTGCGTAAAGTGGCATAGTCTAAATCTCAAAAAGTACTATCTCCGAGTTATTCATTTTTATTTAAGAATTTATTTAAGAATTTCTTAAATATTTTAAGAAATTCCCAAATCTGTAGAATATCACATTACAAATTTATGGCGGTTTTTCTAGGGCCCTCAATTCATACTTGTCTGGATTGAGGAATCTGCAAAACATGAATTTATCTGATGAAATACATAAATACGAGTTTAATAAATGTTAGTTAGATACCTCTGTGAATTAGTTAAAAAGAAATAATGATACAAAAGTTAACTGTTAAAAAGTAAATGAGAGTTGAATTTTACTAAAATGTCTGAACTGAGGGCCCAACATTTTCGGCTTTATTGACTAGGCTCAAACTCATAGATTAACGCAAATTAGAACAAGATTTTTACAATTTTTTAACTAAAACGTAACATATCGTTCGTTCTTCAAAATGCCATACATTAAGAGAAAATTGATTTTATGTTTTTCGTAGGAGAAAATTTTGTAGGGTGGATATAATTTTGTTACTTTTTTGGACGGTAAGTCATATTTTGCGAGAGACATCGCAATCTGCAAATCAATCAAATTCATGTCGAAAAGTGCCAAACCTCCCCTTTTTGCACCCTTTCCTCCCTCTCCCTTTCGTATCTCGGAAACTAAGAGACCCTTGTTTTGTATTTTTTTTTTATGCATTCGTATAGGAGAAGGCTCTGAAAAGTAAAAACCAGTTTCCAAAGTTGGCCTCCTTGGCTCCCTTCTCCCCCCGTTTAGGTGGATCTCGGAAGTTAAGAGACTTAGAACATTTTTTTTTTCAGATTTATTTATAGGAGCAATGCGTTTGTCAAAATAATTTTTCAATACACCCCCTTCTCGTCCCCCTACTCCCTTTTTTTTGCGTTGAAATTTGTATACCCTCCCCTCCCCTCCCCAACCTCCCATAAAATTGAAAGGGCTGTAACTTCATAACGGTTAGAGATAGCCATTAGGTGTTTGAACAAATATAGTAGGCGTCGAAACCTGTCCGGTGGTAGGTAGGTCCTGAGTGGAGCGAAACGAAGGTTGAGTGGGTGAAGCGTAACTCAGATGAGACGACAAGCAATTTTTAGTTATGTTTTTTTAATGGGAAAAGGTCTGAGTTTTTAATAAGGTTTTTTCCTTAACATTTATCAGTTTTTTTTTTAATTTGTTTTTAGAATGTTTAAAGAGTTCTTAGGGGTTTTAAAAATTTTATAAGAATAAGGAACACTTCTCAAAAACACGAAACCGAAACCGCGAGCTGCGCGCAGCTCGCGCACAACGCAAATACTAGTTCTATTTATAAATACAATATGAATGTTTAAAAAATATTTACGCGGTCAAGACGCATAATGCTTTGCCGAAACAAAAAAAAATCACCTCCGACTATAGGCATTGAACCGATTTGAACTTCGTTTAAGTATAGTTCTCTCTGTCTCTCTATCTGTGGACATTTTTATTCCCACACACGACCGGCCAAGAGCGAGTCGGACTCGCGCACCGAGGGTAACGTACAAACTTTTTAAAGGATAAACTTAACTTTGCTGTTCAATCCCATGAAACGGCTTTTACAAAATTATTATTTGCGGTTGGTGCAAGACCAACCGCAAATAATAAGTTTGTAATAATAAAAGCGCTTTTTTAGGGTTCCGTACCCAAAGGGTAAAAACAGAACCCTATTACTAAGACTTCGCTGTCTGTCCGTCTGTCTGTCACCAAGCTGTCTCATGAAACGTGACAGCTAGACAGTTGAAATTTTCACAGATGATGTATTTCTGTTGCCGCTATAACGACAAATACTAAAAACAGAATAAAATTAATATTTAAGGGGGGCTCCCATACAACAAACGTGATTGAGTCCGACTCGCACTTGGCCGGTTTTTTTCTGTTATTAACTACATATTTACGGTTTTCAGATTTTTTCCTTTACATGTGCTGTAAGATATTGCTTCTCGCTAAAATTTGGTGATTCTAGGTCAACGGGAACTACGTGTTTTAGACCCAAAACATATAGGGTACTTGCGGTTGACGTAGAATTGTTAATTTTGGTTAAAAGCAAGGTCTAACAGCAAAAAAGCGGAAAAAGTCCTAAAAATAAAAATAAAAGTTGAAAATTAAGGTAAATTTTGGTACTTACTTAAGTTTTCGCGAAAATCTAAATTTTGCCTATATCTTTTTATCATGTTCACTCCGGACTTTGATTTTTATACACCTAATATGAACTATAGACCTAAATAGTAGTATCTGGTATAAATTTCAACTTGCTAGGTTCACCAGTTTCTGAGCGCTTCTGCGCCACGGATTTTCATGGCGACAGACGGACGGACAGACGGACAAGAGAGTGATCTTATACGGGTTCCTTTTTAGGGTTCCGTACCCAAAGGGTAAAAACGGAACCCTATTACTAAGACTTCGTCCGTCTGTCTGTCCGCCTGTCTGTCACCAGGCTGTATCTCATGAACCGTGACAGCTAGACACTTGAAATTTTCACAGATGATGTATTTCTGTTGCCGCTATAACAACAAATACTAAAAACACAATAAAATTAATATTTAAGGGCATACAACAAACGTGATTTTTTTTATAATAATTTGTACGGAACCCTTCGTGTGCGAGTCCGACTCGCACTTGGCCGGTTTTTTTTTATTTCCTGTTGTGGTACGAAACCCTAAAAACGCATGAAATACATTGCATGTTGAACCTAATCGTAGAGCGATAAGAACCATTTTTTGAGGATGTGTATTGTAAAAGTAATGACATTAGTGACATTAGACAGATGAATTTCTTGAGGTCTGTGGTGTGACCGGCCAGTTCCCTGATTTCCTTGGACTGGTCTTCGATGAACTCTTCCACCAGGTACTGGGCGACCTACTCGTTACACCACTCCTCCAGTGAGACCGTGACTACGGGCGATAGTAATCGGGAAATATCACTGTCTTGCCGCTTCTTGTCTTTCCGACTGCACTATTAAATGATTGATTGCACCACACAAAACACATTAATCGCTTCCGACAGTTTAAGCAACAAATGTACATACTGATCAGTCCAAAAAAGTAACAAAATCATATCCACCCTACAAAATTTCCTCCTACGAAAAACATAAAATCAATTTTCTCTTAAAATATGGCATTTTGAGGAACGAACGATATGTTACGTTTTAGTTAAAAAATTGTAAAAATCTTGTTCTAATTTGCTAATCTATCAAAATCACTCACTAGATACGGTCGAGAGTAGACGTGTTCACTAGTATATCTCCTACATTTTACCTACCTTCAAAAATAACAAAAGTGTGTTCACCGACGAGATTTAGACTGGGCTCACTGTATTGCGGATCCAACATTTTTATCCTATCACCATCTAACATACCAGAGCATAGTGAAACGAAAGAAGCTGCTGCGCGCGACCGCAACGTCGAAGTCGGCTCGAGACATCTAGCATCGCGGCTTAGAGACGACATCGCCCCACCTTTCGACCAGCCAGTGGTGACCAACCTTGCGGTATGAATTCCATTTGTAAAAAATGCAAAAAATGTTCAGAGGTAGTGTCGGATGGCGCCGTCTGTTCGAGTTGTCGCCTGACTTTTCACTTCCATTGTGTAAGCCTCTCGGAGGTCGGCTGGAGGAGATTGGGATCAGACAGACAGGGAACTTGGATCTGCCCGGAATGCAAAAACACACCACAACTAAACTCCCCGAGGACCCAAATACCGGAGAAACCGAATACGCATGATGTCACTTCTATCAATGTCTCATCTCTTCAGAAGATCGAAGCAATACTACAGTCTTTAATTAAGTTACCGGAACAGGTTGAGCAATTACGTTCCGATCTAAACAACATGGCGTCTGGCATAAAAACACAAATAATGGACGAGTTCAGTACAAGATTTGAGCAAATTGAAGCGAAATTAGAAATTGTCGAGACCTTTAAAAAGGAGCGTAATGCCCTGACAATTAAACTGAATAAACATGAAGAACGCTTATCTAGTTTAGAAAAAACAATTAAGGACAGAGAAGAGTTAATTAAAGAACTGCAAATCAAAACCAGCGTCTTAGATAGAGAGTATAACCGCAGCCAACAGCAAAACCAATTCCTTAACATCGAAATAGTAGGGATACCCGAAAAACCCGATGAAGATCTGCCACAGCTGTTACTTAAAATAGCCACCTCCATCAACGCCAATATTGCCGAGGAAGATATTGAATTTATAACGCGAGTTCAGCCGCTGCAATCTCAAGCAGGTAAGCCCAAGCGAATTATAGCCAAATTGAAGAACAGGCACGCTAAAGATTGTATCATTGCCAACTTTCGGAAAATCAACAAATCCAAAGGCATTACCTCAAACGATCTAGGTTTCGAAGGCAATTCCACAAAAGTGTTTATAAATGAACACCTCACTATAGCTAATAAAATCCTGCTTAATAACTGCCGAAAACGCGCCAAGGAACTAGACATCAAATTTGTGTGGGTAAAAAACTGCTCAGTCTACATGCGCTGCCACGAAAAATCACCATCGGCTGCAATCACCTCAGAAGAAGATTTAGAGAAGTTTGTAAATTTAAAGTAATTTGCATGTCTTTCTTATTTTCGCCAACTGTTTTTCTTATCGCTATTGTAATAATAACCACTTTCATAATGTCTAACATAGTTCACACTACTTACATACACTCATCCATCAATAAACCCAATCATACCCAGACACAAAACAAATCAAGTGAAACACTGGCACTCGTAGCGGCCCCTGCGTTGAGAGCCGCTGACTCGCATATTGCTCACTACTCATCGTTGGTCCGCGACAACTTTCGACACATACATTCTGGCAAATTATTTTCTAAGTACCCGCGCTCATATAATTATTTATCTTTTCTTCAAACATTAATAGCATTCCGGTTAACCCTTTATCACACTATAATCACAACATGAATAAGTTAAACATTTATTATCAGAATACGCGCGGACTTAGGACTAAACTACCTTTGTTTTATCGTAATATTGAATCGCAGGACTTTGATATCATAGTTATTACAGAAAGTTGGCTGTGCGACGGTATACTGGATACAGAAATATGTGACGATCGTTATGATGTATTTAGATACGATCGCCCCAGTGGTAAGAAAGGCGGCGGTGTCATAATCCTTATTAAACGTGGTTTCTCTGCTACTGCGAGGTCAGACATCCACTCCGGATGCGCGGAATGTATTTGGGTAACTATTAGGAACATTGTTTTTACTGAGTCATCACAAAAAGGCGACCTACATTTAGCCGCAGTCTATATACCCCCCAACAATAATTCAACAATAATGCTAAAGGACTTTAAAGACTCACTTCTTCAATCCTATAATTTGAGCCCAAATGATATGTATTTAATAGTAGGCGATTTTAACTTACCCTTCATAGCATGGTCTTCGGACGGATATGGTTGGAAATCTAAAAGTAATTCTGATTTATTTGTAGTCACAACTGAATTTCTTAACTGTTTGGATTTTATGAATATGTCTCAATACAACCTTAAACCAAACTGCTGTGATAATGTTCTCGACCTTGTCATCTCTAATATATCTTTAGAGTGCACCTTAAGCGAGACATCGCTGGTGGACATAGACAAGTATCACGCCCCACTGGAACTTTGCATTGAGAATTGTTGTAATAAACCTATTCGCTCGCAACCTAGAATTATAAAAAAGTTTTTCAAGGCTGATTTTGGAAAAATTAACTCGGAGCTCGTTAACGTAGACTGGAACAACCGTTTTGAACAGCGTAGTGTAGAGGAGTGTGTCGACATCCTTTACGAAACGCTGAACTCGATTATAGAAGCACACGTTCCAACGGTAAAAGTATCAGGGCGTTTCCGATACCCGAAGTGGTACCCTCCATCATTAATAAATGCCATCAAAGAAAAATTTAAAGCACACAAAAGATGGAAAAAATACAAATACCAAACAGACTATGCCGAATTTGCTTTGTTAAGATATCGAGTAAAACTTCTCCAAGAAGACTCGTACGCTAAATATACAGCTAGATGTGAGGAACAATTAATAAAATCACCTAAAGAGTTTTGGAAGTACGTAAATAATGAAAGGAAATCTGCTGGATACCCTCGTAAGATGGTATATGAAGGGGTAACGTACTCGAACGGTGAGGACATCTGCAATGCATTTAATAACTTTTTTCAAAGTGTTTTTAGTCCTACTAGCAGTAATAGTATTATGTGTTGCAACGATACCCCCTTGTCAGATGTTACACACTCTATTGTTATTACTTCCGAAATACTAAAAACCATTTTCGGATTATTAGATAGCAAGAAAGGAGCTGGTACTGATGGGCTTCCTACAATATTTATTAAAAAATGTGAATTGCTTAAGATCATCTTCCAGCGATCTCTCGACGAGGGTACGTTTCCGCGACAATGGCGCGAGGCTCAAATTGTACCAATCCACAAAAAAGGTTCCAAACGGGATGTAACTAATTACCGAGGTGTATCGCTATTGAACAACTTTGGGAAAATGCTTGAGAAAATTGTATACGACCACATCTACGCTGCGACCAAACATTGTATACCCACTTCACAACACGGCTTCGTAAAATCTCGTACAGTCAATACCAACCTTCTTGAGCTTACCGACTATGTGGTTGCTGGTATGAACGACGGTGCCCAAGTGGACGTAATATACACAGATTTTGAGAAAGCGTTTGACCGGGTAGATTTCTGCATTCTGACCGAAAAACTAAAAGCCGTAGGTATTAAGGGGAACTTGTTAAGATGGTTAGACTCTTACCTGAGAAATCGGCGACAAGCTGTTGTTATCGGTAGTTACCGATCTGATTATGTGGATGTTACTTCTGGGGTGCCGCAAGGCTCACTTGTATCCCCCTTACTTTATAATATTTATTTATTTGACATAACACAATGTTTTCGTTACTCTAAACATCTTCTCTATGCCGACGACAAAAAAATATTCATGAAAATACATAACACCAATGACTGTCAATTGATCCAATCTGACTTAGATAGACTTAGTGACTACTATGCGTTAAACAATATAAAGGTAAATACTAAGAAATGCCAAATAATAACCTTTTCTAGAAAACGCAACAATATTATTTACAATTACAGCATCAGTGACGATATTATACCGCGAACATCACAGGTCAGGGATTTGGGTGTGATTCTGGACGAAAAATTCACATTCGAGGCACACATTAATCACATCACCAGTAAAGCATACAAGTCCCTAGGATTCGTTATACGTAACAGCCAGCAGTTTAACAGCCCACTATGCTTAAAAACGCTATACTACTGTTATGTAAGGAGCTTACTAGAATCTGCAAGTGTAGTATGGAGACCTTTTTATAAGAAATATATTGATCTAATAGAATCCATCCAACGTAAATTTATTAAATACCTAAATTATAAAACAAAAGCTGACATCGTAAATTATCTGGACTCCTGTCGCTACCATAACTTAAATACTCTGGAAGAGAGACGGCAGATGAATGACATGGTGTTATTGTACGACCTACTTAATAATAAATTTGACTGTCCACAATTACTCGGCAAAATATACTTTAACGTCCCACTCAGACGTACCAGACATACCTCTCTGCTATCAGTTCCTTCGGCCTCCACTAATTATATGAAGATGTCGCCTTTTTTACGTCTACCCGCTTTATACAACGACAAGTTCCCAACACTCGACCCCTTTAATTCCACACGGAACCGTCTTAAAAAAGAGATAATTAAAATCTTGGATCAAACACGGGATACTCAGTGCCGCCACTAGTGCCAGTTAGTCATAAGTATATACACACATCATCACAAACATTCACAGACACCGTACAGTTACCCACACGAACACAGGCACACACCACAAATTAAAAAGCCAATTAATTCGAGTCACTCTCGGCTAATCAAATGTTTTTTGTGTACTTCGTAATTGGCGTAATGTTCGATTATTATTATTTATGTTAATGTACTGTCAGCTGTGAAGCTACCTTTTATAAAATAAATAAATAAATAAATGAGTTTGAGCTAGGGCATGCAAACCGGATACTCGGATAACCGAAAAAACCGGATAACCGACTGATTTGAAACTCCGAAAACCGACTGGTTTTTAGGGTAACAAAACCTGATTTTTCGGTTTTTTCGGTTTCTTTTCTCCTATGTTATTGATTAAATAATACTTTGATTTTCCCAAACAAAATAAGAAATTTATCACTGACAAACGTGGACAGGACGGTGAGGCGGCATTAGTTCCATTTTTGGCCACATTAATTTAGATCCTTGTCCTGTCCATTGCTAATATTACATGAAGTGAATGAACAAATACCGGTAATGTATTCACAGCAGGGATGTTTTGTTTAAATGTAAGCTTTAATTAATTAGGTTATAGCAACCGGCAGCGGCACGTTCTTATTTTTTGTAAATATGTAATGTACCTTTAAAAGAGCCTATTTATGTTTGAAGTAGTTTAAGCTGATCAGGATCACATAAGCACATTGTTACATTTAAACTTTGATACCTTAAATGTTTTGATTTCGTATGTTAATAACGAAGTAAATTTGAATGGTTTTTGGATAATGAGTGTTAAAAATATAAAATTAATACAAAGGTAAGTAAACTTACAAAGAATACGTTTTTTTTTAGTAAGTAGTAGAGAAGTTTTTACAGTGGGTAATGTGGTAATATTTTTCGCTTACTGGTCTTCAATTTAGCCGTTAGGTTTCTGCACCTAAAGTGCATTTAAATAAACTACGTCGCTTAAAACTTCCTTCCGTAGCGTCCGTAATTTATTTTCAGGATTATGATCGTGAACGTTTGCTACAATGGCACTTAATATATACAGAAAGAAAAATCATGAAGAGGGCTGGCGATGTAGATGCATCATCTACATCGCCAGCCCTCTTCATGATTTTTTTCGATACAGCGAAGACAAAATACGTGGGAAAGAAAAATTCTGCTGGTGATAAATCATCAGTATGGTTTTTTTTTTACGTGCCACGGACGGAAGCACTGCTAAATGCAAAGAATGCAATAGAATATTAAAAGCGGCAGGCAGTTCTACGTCAAGCTTACGAAACTACTTGCGCAGTAAACACTCAATAGATTTAAAAGAAAATGCCAAATCTACAGCAGCAGAACCAATACCAAGCACAAGTGCAGTAGACTCCTAATTATGTTTTATGATTAAGACTTAGTAATATTTAAATTATTATTTTGATCTCTTTTTACGTACTGTTGATTTTGCCTGTGAGTATTTTATGACAGTTACATTGTTAATTAATATTCTGTGATTATATAGGTACCTTTGCGTACGTCTAACAAATTTAATGTTCGTATTTTTTTTATATTCGTAAATAATAAGCTTTATTCTATTAATTGTTATGTATAAAGAAAATAAACTTTTTGTATTGTAATAACATAATAGTTGTAGCTTATCAGTGATAAGCTACAACTATTATGTTATTACATAATGATAATTTATCACAGTTTTACATTATTACATGTGATAAGTTATCACAGTCCAAAAAAATGCTCATTATTATACAAGTAAATAAGATTAAGTTTAAAATACATATTTTGATTAGACTTCAGCATTTTCATTTCTTTACACACATTTTTATCATTTCTTTAAAAAAAATTAAAGAAAAACCGAAAGAACCGAAATATCCGGTTTCACCGGTTTTGTAAACTAAAATACCGAAAGAGTCGGTTTTCTTAATCAACCCGGTTTTTGCATGCCCTAGTTTGAGCCTAGTCAATAAAGCCGAAAATGTTGGGCCCTCAGTTCAGACATTTTAGTAAAATTCAACTCTCATTTACTTTTTAACAATTAACTTTTGTATCATTATTTCTTTTTAACTAATTCACAGAGGTATCTAACTAACATTTATTAAACTCGTATTTATGTATTTCATCAGATAAATTCATGTTTTGCAGATTCCTCAATCCAGACAAGTATGAATTGAGGGCCCTAGAAAAACCGCCATAAATTTGTAATGTGAATGTGAATTCTTCAGATTTCTTAAAATATTTAAGAAATTCTTAACTAAATTCTTAAATAAAAATGAATAACTCGGAGATAGTACTTTTTGAGATTTAGACTATGTCACTTTACGCAAGCGTCTGGATTGAGGGCCCTAGTTATTTGATCATAACTATTTTAATTCACGTTTAAGAAATTCATGGCCTATTGCTTAAAGTTTTTACTATTTTTAAGTAAATTCCCTATAAGTCTTATTTCGTTTCTCAAAGATTAAAAAAATGGGCCCTCAATCCAGATGCACACATTATGTTTAGGGATAAAAGCGTTATGATAAAAAACAGTAGGAGTTTAAATATATTCACATTAATGATATTATTAGTTACAATTTTCGGAAACATGAGTGTTATGACCATTGCCGGTAGCACTACAAATAGTATGAATGAAAACTTTAGGATGAAAAATTTTAGGAAGAGTGATCATTCGGATTACAAATCATTAGGAAGAACAATGTCGGGTATAGAACTTTAGGTGAGCCAATATGGACCCGTTATTTTGATATTACAAACAGAAACATCAATTTTATTTATTTATATACATAGATCAGCAATCTCCTTTCAGGATCTCATCATCATTATCGACGCGACATGAATGCTGTTGACTGTAGGTACTTGTGAGTAATTTGCCGTCAATCCAAATGGATCTACAATAGGATTGACACTTTAATAACTCAACGATTAATGAAAAATGTTACTTTAGTTATTACTTACATTTCCGAATACCTATTAATCTTTATGAACAAGTTCCGGGTTTTTACCAGTTATCTAAAATCAAGTCAATTTACGAGAAGTTCATAATGTTGGTAGCATATTTTTTGTTCTCTATGTTATATTTGAATTGTAAATGTAATAATATTTTACCTAAAGAAACACAATTAAAAGAACCAAGTTTAATAACATGTATAACCGCTATAGTAAACAAATACTTTTTTGAAAAAGAAACTCTTACATACGTTGACATGAAAACTGAAGACGACGAAATTCTTAAAGCAATTCATTCTTCAATAGTTACAGCAGTGGTTCATAGATGGGCGATAAAACAATCAAATTTTAGACATCAAGGATATTTTATAATAGCAGAAAATGCAACGGAATTCACTGAAAGATTCAAATACCTCCTACAAGAGCCAACATGGAACCCATACGCTCGGTTCTTAATCGTTATAAATTCGCTAATAGAAGACGAACTGAGGAAGATTTTCGATGAGTTGTTAAAACGTTTGGTGATCAATGTAATCGTAGTAAACGGAACTAAACACGCTGAAATATACACCTATAATCCGTACGAGAACTATGCCTGCGGGAAATATTACGATACAATTATAAGTTACGGTTCTTGCTTGAATACGCAAGTCGATCTTTTCCCGAATAAATTAGTGACTGGATTGAAAAACTGCACTATGCGTGCTTCTGTAGGGAACAGACCCCCTTACAGCATCCACCCATGGAACTCATTCGACAAAAAACTAGGAACAGAGCAATATATATTTGAGATAATTGCAGAAATAGAACAGTTTACTGTGAATTATACCTATGATTATGATAAAAGCATTTTCTCAACTTTAACAGAAAATATGGAAGTTATAGGTCCAATGGAATATTTACAGAAAAATGGAACAGATGTTATGTTTGGTGCTACTTTATTGGTTTCGAGTCGAGCTGATGCTTTTACATACTTGCATGGACATCTAGATTACGACGATGAATTGCGTATCTTGGTGAAACGAGCAGGCTTCAAAGCAGTTTGGAAAAGTGCTTATTTAGAATTCCAGCCATTAGTTTGGTGTCTACTGTTAATCGTTTTTCTGTTGTATGTTATAATACTGATGTTATTACTCCGTGTTGAAAAAACAGAAATTATGCTGAAATTGTTGAATTCTCTTCTACTACATGGCTTCAAGATGCCTGATGGGACGATTGTCAAATTCTTCTTTATAATTTGGGTGTGGTTCGCATACCTGATGAACAGTATTTACCAGTCTAGCCTAGTAAGTTTGACCTCAAACCCAATAATGGAACGTCAGGTTTTATGCGAGAGAGATTTGGCAAGGCATCACTTGAAACCCTGTATAAGTCATAATTGGCTCGAGTATATGTATTCCGAAACGAATTTAAGTTCTCCGATAAAAAATGAATGTCTTGACAATCTAGAAAATGTTAAATTAGTTGGTCGATCTGAGGATTTGTTTACTCTGATTCCACTATCTTTATTCAAGTATTTCAAGAAATCCTTCAATGACGAATACGGGAGATCGCCGGTCTATTTTTTTAAAAAGCCATATGCAATGATTGTTATGGGATATTTTTTCCAAAAAGGGTTTCCAATTTCAGATAGGATGCGAAAAAACGCGGTCCGTTTGAGAGAAACAGGATTCGTTGATAAAAGCTTAAAAGAGATATATTTCGGGAGGAGAATTAAATATCATTTTCATACGAAGGAGTTTAAAACCAGATTTGTATTGCCATGGTGGTTATATGCGATAGGATGCGTTGTAGCAAGTGTTGTTTTTATTTTTCAATTACTCTTTGCACGTTACAAGAAGTATTTTTGCTGAACAGATTTAATGTAATTAAGATTTTATAATAAGCGAGTTTGTAATTTTATTGAAATGTAACTTTGTATTACATTTTTTTATTAAGATAATTACTTAATTATGATTATAAATCGACGGTTGAAAGGCTAATTGGTATAAGCGACATTTTTTGCGATATTGAGTTATATACATATTCGGAATCAGCAAATTTTTCTCCGTCGTTTGAGTCAGGTTTCAAATTTTTTTGACTACTTTTTTGGCGCTTAGCACCCACAGCAAAACAGGCCTCATTTCTAAGCTCATTGGTCTATACGACACAAAATTAAACAAATTTGAGGACTGACTTAAGCTATTTTGTTTTTTCGAACTTTTATAACGTGTGTCGATTATGGCATTTGGCTTTTTCGCCCTGGTTGTGCTTTTGTCGTTTGGCCTATTTTGCATTAAATCAAAACAATAAGCTATGTCGTTTAGCCCATTTTGCATTCAACTACATTAAAAAACCGTGTCATTTGAACCATTTTGCTGTGTCGTTTGAACCATTTTGCATTAAGTTATGTATATATGACAAGATACACACACACTAACATTACACTATTAGTCAATCCGACCAAATCCAAAGATTTCCATTTGTGAATACGATTCCTTCAAACCCAGATAACAACAATATGGAAAAGGAGTCACAGGTAAATAAAACTTTATACCTATAAGAATTTTATTATTATAGCTTCGTTGATTTAAGTTTTTTTCCTTTTAGGATGATCATGACAGTACCACCAAATTTCTAAGAGATATTACTAACAAAGATCTAACCAAAGAAAAGAGTTATACGGAAAATATAGAAGATATACGAAGAGATATTGAATTTGAGTCGGTATGTAATTAATTGTAATACTAGCTTTTACTTACGACTTCATCCGCGTGGAAATAGTATTTCCACAAAAAGAAAACGAAGATGACGAACTGATATCTAAAAATGAAACAAAAAGAAAAAGAACCTGAACTCATTTCTACATTAACGGAAGTAATTGCTGAGAGTGAGATGGAGTTGCTAAGGAAATCTCTTCAAGCAGATGAAGAAGACATAGAAGCAGAGAACAATAATAATACAAAGTTAATCAAGTCAAATCCAAAAAAAAGAACAAGAGAAACAAAACTACAAATGAAAAAAATTACAAAGAAAATGATCCTGAACTTCTTTCTACATTAACGGAAGTAATTGCTGAGGGTGAGATGGAGTTGCTGAGGAAGTCCCTTGAAGCAGATGAAGATGATATAGAAGCAGAGAACAATAATGATACAAAGTTAATCAAGTCAAATCCAAAAAAAACAACAAGACAAACAAAACTACAAATAAAAAAAAATTACAAAGAAAATGATCCTGAACTTCTTTCTACATTAACGGAAGTAATTGCTGAGGGTGAGATGGAGTTGCTGAGGAAGTCCCTTGAAGCAGATGAAGATGATATAGAAGCAGAGAACAATAACTCTAAAAAAATGAACAACAGAAGCAAAATTTATCAGAGTTATGTCCATTTTCTATCCGAGGAAGAGGACTTCGAAGGCCGACGTAACCGCACCGCGTTGGCAAAGACGTTCTGATAGATACAGATATTGAAGATGAGATAGAAGCCTAAGGTTCTTTGTCATCGTCAACATTTAAAATTTTGTTTTATAATGAATGTTACATTTATTTCCGTTTGCTTTTTGATGATAGATAGATAATCTATGGTTGTTAATTTTTTTTCTTCTGTAAAATTTCGGTTTTCTCTTGTTTTCTGATAAAGAATGTTAACTTTTGATTGTTTCCTGACGAGATTGTTATTTTTTTCTATTTCTGATTTATTACAACTAAAAAGTTTTTTTTTTAAGTCATGTTTGATTGTTACTTACTGATTTAAATTAGGTACGTCCATGACTCATTTTGGTAAAATTATAATAAATTACAATTTATTTGTTGTTTTATTTATAAAGTGATACTAAAGTAGGTACAATGTATTCCGTGGTGATACCTACCTAGGCTGCGTCACCATAACTAATACTTAATACCAAGACACATTGAATCATCTTGAATGTTTTTTTTTTTTCTTTTTTCATTTTATTATTTATAAGACACTGTCTAAAATTGTATAAAGTGGCATACCAACCTCAAAAATATCACACGGACGTTGCTGAATTATGATGGCCTAAGCATCAATATCTACTATAATCTAGTAAGGGTTCATTTTGTTTCATCCTACAGTACCTCTAATGGGCATCTGCTTCAAACTACTTCACTCTGGTGCATCACCATCATGTTGCTTACGCTCATTGGGTATATTCAACTGTCAGTTAACTTGGTGCTAAATTCATTTTCTCTCGTATTATTTTATTCTAGGTCGATGCTTAAGCCAGTTTACTTTCAGCTATTTTATTTACAGTAGGCATTTGAGCCATTTTGCCTTTCTCAAAAAATAACTAAATTTGATGCATTTTAAGCTAACCAACAAAAATTTTCTAAATTAATACACAATTTTCAACAGTAATAACTTAAAAATGTTCCTTACATAATTAGGGATATACTGTATTAAATAAATAAAAGTCTGTCAAATAGTTGTTTTTTTTATGATTTTTTTTTCCCATAAAAATAACTTTGATCAGTCCTCCTGCAAGTTTTACAAAATGTCGCTTATATCAATTAGCCTTTCAACCGTCGATATTATATGTTAACAAAATGGTATTTTTCCGGTTTTTTTTTTATTTTATCACATGTCTTACCATTTATTCCACAGAGGGCCATGTCCCGCTTTCAGCCACGTGGCAGCGTGACACAGTTCATGTATGAGTGCGTCCCGCACCCGTTGCGGTCCGTTTAACACTTTAGTAGATTATGTCGTCTTATCTTACCATTTAGTCCACAGGGGGCCATGTCCCGCTCTCAGCTCGGAGTCGATCAGCCACGTGGCAGCGTGACACAGCTCATGTATGAGCGTGTCACGCAACCGTTGCGGTCCGTCCAACACTTTAGTAGATCCGTCGTCTTATCTTACCATTTAGTCCACAGAGGGCCATGTCCCGCTCTCAGCTCGGAGTCGATCAGCCACGTGGCAGCGTGACACAGCTCATGTATCAGCGTGTCACGCAACCGTTGCGGTCCGTCCAATACTTTTGTTGATAATTTGATGCTGGATGTCCGTATGCGATCGCCTTTTGAATTCTTTATTAGGCGGTTTGTTGTTGTTCTGGAAAATATAGGACGTGTGATTAAAAAAAGGACGTGTGGGCAGCCTTATAACTGCGACGACTTTTGAATGAGTGACTGTTTGACCGCTGTTTTTCACAAGATTTTTTAAAATTAGATTTTTACTTTAAACACCTCCACGACCCCCGTACTATTCAATCCATCCATCAGCAGTGTTTTAAGTGCGTTATGAGTCCAACCGTAAAACGTGATTTTTCACCCAAAAGAAGTCTTTTCGCAGCAATAATATTAGCGTAAAGAAACTTAGTTTGATGTCCATAATGCTTGGCTTCGTGAAGGGTCAATTTACACCCTGTATGTGATGCGATTCGGAATGATTTACTCAATACGTGGATGCGTCGATGTGATTTTATTTCAGGTTTTTTCCTACGCGTGCACATAAGGCACAAAAGATAGTTCCTTCGTTCCTTACGGAAAAGAACTAGTAAGAAACTCCATGGTTACTTTAAAAAAAAAACATACATACATAATGGTGTCGATTCTGTTGTGCACAAACTAAACTTAATTTAGGCTATTGCTATCTTTTACTAAAAGGCAGTGCGAGAAAAGGACGGCTATAGCTATGAACTAAGTTAGAGATGTCAAACTAGTTTATGCCTTGCGCTTCACCGTGTTTTTAGTCGACATGTTTTTACGTGCACCCTAGATATATTAGTTCCAATTAAATTTGACAGCTCTAAATTACGTCTGTCTCTTTCTCGTTTTATTAGAGGGAAAAATAAAGCAATAGTTTAAATTAAGTTTAGTTTGTGCACAACAGAATCGACACCATTATTTGGTTATTTTGATTTTACAACTTTGAAACTACATAATCAAAAATTATCTTACTGTCACATTTATCATATGATATTAAATCTTGTGAAAATTTTTAAGAGGTCTACGGTCTACCTAGTACACAATAATATTTATATCACTTACCCTGCAGTAGTTCTAAGCTTAGTATCCCACAGTATAGGCAGGTCAGCATCCATAGCGTTGTCAAACACGCCTGTATTGAACTCGATGAACAACCTCCTTGCTAATTGTTCCTTCAGAGTTTTATAACTGTCTCGGTATTGTATGGCTTCTACGTGGCAACGCCAGGACGGGACGTTTTCTGAAAGTTGGAAAGTCTCTTTAGGGTTTTGAAGTGACATTCATGACGCTGGTAATAGGGAATATGCATAAATTTCCTTTTATTATTTCGATACGGAATGTTAAATTACCATAAAAATAATTACAAAAAGAGAAAACAAGACATAAATCGGCCAAACAACACAAAAGTTATGAGCATTTAAACTTTTGTTTCTATCTCTTTCTAGATAAACGGAATTTAGAATGGATTTTGTACGTCGATGCGATACAGCGAATGACGTCATTCGCTGTATCGGATCTCTCTGTCTAATCAACAGTTTCAAATGCTTATAACTTAGTATTTTTATAGACATTAAAAAAATAATTTCACTTTTGTTATTTCTGATGTTAATACGCTTTGTTCAGTGATAAAAAAAACATGCATAAGTATGCCCTATTGCCGAAATCTTATAAATCATATCATCATCTTATATCATATTTATTTCTGTAAACTCAAACATTGATTTATTAAAAAACTTTTACACGTCACATAGGTAGTGTTGTGTTTTAATCTAGATGGGGCCGGTGTTTCGTACCTGACTACTCTGAGAAAAAACAGCCGAAACAAACTCAGAGGTCATAGTCTCTTTTGAAGTCCAGAAATTGCTCAAGTCACATGAGGAATTGAGGACCATGCAGAATAGTATCCAAGATGGTTTTTTTAAGAAAGAACCACACAGATTTCAGTGGTGAAGCGTGCCTATATAACACTACATTTCGCACCTACATCTCTTTCGAACAGTTCCGCAACCCCGGCAGGCATCGGCCCTTGCGGACCCCTTCCTTTTGCTGACTCTCTTTGAGGCGCGCGTGGAACACGAACGCGCCGTCGACACTGGCTTTAATTACAATGCGGGCTCAAAGTGGATTAGTGGATGTTACTGTCTTCGAATTTTTAGTTCTAAGATGGTCACAACTTTTTTTTCTCACAATTTGAGCACTAGAGATAAATCTACTGGCGGTACTGGCCCAAATTAAAAAAACAAACGGCTGATTGCGGGGTCAACGGCCGCTGGGTTTATCGTCATTAGAAGTCGATGTGAGCCACGTCTGTGACGTTTCACCAAGTAATCTGATTTGATGACTGGTCTAGCTAGACCAAAGAGCAGAACCAAGATTCTAGACCATAGAGTTAGGTATTTGTGTGCCTGTAATTCCCGTAGGGATAGGCAGAGTTGTAGGTACCTAATAGTACACCTACATTTCGCCAGTAATGTAAGGCCTATGTTATAGGGTATAATTAGTACTTAATCATAATCACCACTGTTTTAATGTGTATTTTTATTACTTATCTTTTGTTTTTTGCTCAATATTACTTACCGTATTAGTTTGTGTACGAGTGCATAATTCTTTTCAAATGTTATTCCGAAGGGGTGGACACTTACTTGGTGTCCTGAAATACAGGCTTTCGTCTAGCTTAGGCACCAGTCTCCCACAGGATAAAAAAAACGCATGTATTGTTCATGAAACCTAATAATGTACGTATGCATTGTGGCGAGAAATAAGTCTTTATCTTATTTTATCTTATCTTATTGCCATCAACCAGACACAAATCCGGACTCCATGACAGATACTAAGAAAGTCCTGATGAAAAACCCAATAACATTTTCCCCGACCCAGGAATCGAACCTAAGACCTCATGCTCAACAGCGACGACACGACCTACGAGGCAGCATGTCATACAAAAACGCAGTAAAACTAGATTGGTTTTAGAAATAAAAAACTAGTTATTATCAAGTTAAAGAAATACAGTCGTGGTCTTTTCCGCCTGATCAGTTTTTTTTTTTTCGCTTAAATCATGCGGAGACGCCAAGCCACGCCCCCTTAAAGTTTAGGCCTATTAGGAAAGCGTCAATTTGGTGCGCAAAATAACAATAACTCTCCTTTGGCGGGGCTAGAGCGTTTTTATGTTTCGAGTGCAAGCAAAAATTAGCTTAGTGGTGATCAGGCGGGACTGTCTACGATAGTACATATGTGTTACTCTTACCTGCCAAAGAACCGATAAAACTAATCCTCTGTACACTCTCAACTATTGGAGTAACACATACACGGCCAACCTTCTTTGTCAACACATCAACATCATCCTTCATGGTCTCCACCATTTCCGTCACACTCATAGCTTTATTAACCTTCATTTTCTTAGTAGTACTGTTCACAGTTCTTAACTTAACTTTTGGTACTTCCGGAGTACTCGGAACTTTTTCTGTGTATAATTTCTTCTTTGACCGTTTGTCCGTTTCGTTGGCTATGTCAAGTTTACGTTTTGCCTCAGAATCAGTTAAGTATAACATTTTGTTACGTTTCAAGTCATGCCTTATATTCTCTTTATCACTCTCGTCGTCATCAAACCGCAGTTTCTTCGAGACCGTGTCGTTTTCATAATTAGCTTTTATTGCTTTAAATAACTTTGGTATTGATTTCCACTGGTCTCCGTATAAATCGTTTAGTAGTTTCTTCTGGGATAAGTGTATTTTCTTTATAGAGCATTGTTCTTGTGATTCGTTGGCTACGTCTCTTGGTGAGGAGGGTGTGGGATCATGTCTGGGTGTGGCACAGATGATGTTTTGTGCTGGCGACCAGCCTCCGATGCTGGGTCGTGATTCTTTAGCTGGTGATGCATCTTCTCGTGAGCAGTTGAAGGAGTACTGGAATAAGATAAGGAAGTTCTTGTTAATAAAGTTATCACTCTACTCGGAAAAATAGATCCTCTCAGGGGACGGAATCAACAAGCTTCTCAGCGTGGCTGGTATTAAATGTAGAATTGAATGGCGTGCGATGAGAGAGGCGAACTCCAGCAGCACACTGGTGCAGATACCAAACATGACACCCAACTCAACACAAATTGACAATGTTGTACGTACATGAATATTATCTGTCTACTATTTTTACCCTGTACTAGATTCATTACCTCAAGATTTTGCCCCTGGAGATACGCAAAACTTTAGAATGCCACCTGTAATAATCGTTACATACTCCATCCATCATCTCATTTCATCATCATCATCATCATCATTTCAGCCGAAACACGTCCACTGCTGGACATCTCATGTAGGCAATAGCAAAATTCATATTTTTTTATGTTCCTGACTATAAATAACTAGTTTCTGCTACTGCGACTTTGTCTGCGTAGACCCATTTACCGACATAAAAGTATATTTCGTGTTATCCAGGCTATAAACTATCTATGTGCCAAAGATCGAAATCTGTGTCAGCCGTTTTTGTGTGATTGGTAACAAACATACAAACTTTCACATACATAACATTAATAATAATAAAGCCATTTATTCAACAGTAATACCTATTACAATTTCTATATTGTAACCTAAATAAAATCTAGGTTGTCTTCTGCTGATTGCCAATCAGCAAAGACCTCCTCCAACCTTTTCCACTCATTTCTATCCTTGGCAACCCTGCTCCAGGCCACACCTGCGAATTTGACCAGGTCGGACATAATATTAGTGGGATAAATAAATTTCACTTACATTGCCATTTCTGCTAGGTTCCTTTTCATTTTCTTTTCCATTGACAATAATCTTTGGTAGGTCATCATTAAATGAAAGTTCACAGGAATCATTTATTGTTATTGGAGAATATACTATCTGAGTGCATTGTGCCTTGAATGTAAAAAATTACCTGTTGTAGAACATGTTAGAAGGAAAAGCTTATGAAGAAACTTTGTCAGAATTGCGAATCTTGAATCATTGAATGTTAAGCTGTGTGTCTATGATAACTTAGAGAGTATTGACAGTTTCCTACAGTAATCTTGATTTATAATATAAAAGGGAAAATGAAAAATTGTTGATGTTAATAAAAAGTTACTTCGTTTTGCTTTTACCAGTATTATGATATTTTGACCAGATAATTTACACATAGAATTGTCTACTGATTACTGTAATTTATCTAATTGAAGCAATTTAGCTGAAGAGTTATAAGTAAGTAGTACTTACTTTAGTTTTTAGAAAATCATTCCTCAGTCTATCAAAAGACTCGTCAAGTATTATCACATCTGAACTTCTGTTAAGTTTAATTATGTCTTGAGTTGCTTTTGGCCTGGATTTCTTCAAAGATAGCTTCAGAAATCCTGAAAAAACACGAGATAGATCATTTTTCCACGTTACACGATAAAACTTTTGAATTTCTCATAGAGTGCAAAGTTGGTGTATGTACTTACGGTTCTTTGGTTTATTTTGTGAGGTTTTAGTGTCCATTTTTATCAAAAGTTTGTAAAACAAAACTAAAATAATGTAAGAAAATGTTTTAAAAAATACCAGCCGTTGGGTTGAAAGTTGAAACTCGTGTTATGACAATGACGAATGACAATTGATTAGTGGTGTTACCAGTACTAGTTAAAATATCATTGTTTTATTTTCTGTATTTTACAAGATTTTTTTTTATTGTGTACTTTATAGTGTTGTATTTTCTAATAATCATCTAATGAACGGTGATTTTTTGTGTGAATCCATCCAACAAAATGAGATGTTAAATTTAGCACAGCACCATCTGCCGGTGAGTAGTTTGAAGCGTTTACATCCATAGGAGTGCATATAGTTTCTCCATTCATCGCTAGAGTGCGCTAATATTAGTTTCATTTCATACCAATAGATGGCGTGGCTTGTAGTTACTTAAATTCACACTAGATGTCGCTTTTTAATATCTTTGTATTTCGTGAAAAATATTCCAAAAACTATTTTGCACTCATCTGCTGTTTTTTGTTTATTTGGATGTACTGAGAACTAAATACTGTTTACGTTTAGTAATGCACTTATTGTGCAATATCATCATTCAGACAAAAAAAAAACCGCTGCTTAGCTTTTATTATTTTGTCGTTACGGCTTGATAGCACAATTTACTATGCCTTTATTGCCTTTCATTTGTATTTACGCAAACGGCGCTAGTTGCATCGACATCTGGGTCAAGTAGACAAGTAGCATTGTACTCTACGCTTTTATTATGAAACAGATTTGGGCAGATTCACTTCCAACCATAATGATAATGTTCTTCACGTGAGAATTATAAAAACACTTTAGATTTTTATCGTTACGATTTTACGAACAAAACTTTATGGTCTGTTTCCGTTCTAATTTGGAAATTATTGTAATTGTTAGGTATTCTTTACTTAGTTCTAGATTTGTTTTTTCAAGCGGATATAAATATAGGTACCTACCTACTTCACTAACATTGTGGGAAGGCTATCTACATATTTAATTTTAGCTGGGATTCCTACTTATGGATAGAATCTACTTCTATACTAATTCTAATTTATTTATAGAGGTAGTTTGTAAGTTTGTATGTAGCGGGTTATCCCCGGAACGAATGATCCAATTCTAAAAATTCACTGGCAGAAAGCTACATTATTCGTGGGTGCTTTATGCTCTAAATAGTATTTGTTTTTCTAGTTGAAATGTATAAATCATATAATAAGTATCATCTGCCTAGCCTTTTTCCGACTAATTTGGGGTCGGCTTCCAGTCTAACCAGATGCAGCTGAATACCAGTATTTTTCATGGAACGACTGCCTCCACAACCCAGTTAGTATTGGGTATCACGATACCCCTTGGTAAGACTGGTTGTCAGACTTTTTGGACACCTGTAACGACTGTCAAAGATCACAAATGACAGCTGGGACCAACTGCTTAACGTGCACTTAAAGTACTTACGGGATAATACCCGTGGTTTACCACCACCCACCGCGGACACCCACCACCCCACGGATATTATTCCGTTATTACTTTAAGTGTAGTGGAAAACCGTGAAAGTCTTAAACAGTGCTTAACGTGCTTTCCGAGGCACGGAGGAAACTCGGTATGTGGGTGGTGACCCATCCACAGACCAACCTAGACAAGCACGGCTTAACCTAAAGATCGACCCGAGCGGCTGTTATTATTTAGCCACGAGCTCCTCACCATGCATATTATCCGAGCTATCACAAGTTTTACAAGATAAAGAAGAAGAAGCAATAGCTTACTTAAATACCACCTGATTCTTCGAGCAGTTAGCCAGGTATGTGTACCTACCCCTTAGGTAGGTAGATACATTCACTCTTCGCCATCATCTGAGCGGATTCCGGGTTCTTCAATAGGGTAGATGACAAAAAAAAAATTAGTCCGTCAAATAAATTTCCAAAAACTATTGGACATATTTTTTTTCCTTTTTCAAGTAAACAAAAAATGAAGACAGTGCGTCGAAAACTCGTGTGCCGTCACATTTGACTACATTTTTTACTCAACTGTGACGTCACAAGCCCCCACTCATGATCTTTGACACGTTTTATCTTTGTCAATTTTTATTAATTTAATAAAAAAACACGTATCCAATATTTTTCGATAATATAACTGACGGACTAAACAGAATCATATTTTTTTCTATCGAGCCGATTTCGTCGAAATATGTATCGAGTCCGTCCAAGGTCTTTGAAATATGATCAATATTAACATATTTTATTTGCGGTGCTAGAACAAATAGTTTTTCTTAAAAAACTGCTTAAATAACATCAATTTCAACAAATTAGGTGTTGTTAGTAACCCCCAGATGGAAAATCCCTATTGCTCGTCTTGGGAATCTGACCCAGGACGACATTCGCAGCAATAGCTTATCACCACTAAACCAAAGTAATAATTTTGTCGCCTTTTTTAAAATAATTGAAAGCCCTAGTTCTTAAGGGTGGGTGTGAACTCTTGTGATTGCCTTCTCCATGTTATAAAAGATCACTGACAGATCACTGAAATATTTCACTTGAGGAACCGGGTTGCCAGAGTAAAAAAACACCAAACAACAGATTGGTGGTAAAATCTTTAAAATACGGTTAAGTTTCCAAAATGAGGGTAGTTGTCGAAAAATAAGTATTAGATACTTAGGTACCTACCTACGTCATTTTGTGTTCCGTGATTTTGCTGATTTTTATTAGGTTATGTTTTGTTAATTTGATTTTTATTAAAGAAATAGTTTTTGTTCCGACTGATTATGATTTTTATTGTGAGGTGAAGTGAAATGATGACGACGTAGCAATGGTAAGTCCACTCAATGGATAGTATTGTTTTCCGTCAGCATAGATAGTGTGCCCGGAATGTACAAATTTATTGCTTATATTTTATTTCTCTCCCTTTAATCATAATTCTTTTTAGGGTTACCGTACCTCTAAAGGTAAAAAGGAACTCTTATATTAGATCAATCTCTTGTCCGTCTGTCCGTCCGTCTGTTACCACCGATTTTCTCAGGAACGGGTGGACCTAGCAAGTTGAAATTGATACCAGATACTGAGGTCTATAGTCTCTATTAGAGAGTCAACACCATAAAAAGATATGGGCAAATTTAGATTTTCGCGAAAACTTGTAAAAGTTCCAAAGTTTACCTTAATTTTCAACATTTTTTATTTTTCGGAATTTTCCCTATAATTGTGCTGTAAGACCTTGCTTTTAACCAAAATTGATAATTCTAGGTCAACCAGAAGTAAGTACCCCATAGGTTTTGGGTCGAAAATCTATATGGTAGTTCCTGTTGACCTAGAATCACGAAATTTGGCGAGCAGCAATGTCTTACAGCACATGTAAAGGGAAAAATCTGAAATCTGTAAATATATAGTTTAATAACAAAAGAAGTCGGTTAAAAAAAGCGATTTTACTATTACAAACTTATTATTTGCGGTTGGTGCAATAGCCGTTTCTGCGGATCGAACAGCAAAGTTAAGTTTGTCCTTTAAAAAGTTTGTACGGGACCCTCGCTCGGTGTGCGAGTCCGACTTGCTCTTGGCCGGTTTTCCCAAATTTGATTATACTGGGAGTAGGCGACTCCTTATTTACTAGAAACATAATAAAATAACAGAAAAGTGATTAGTTATCAAAGTGTCCTACATCAGCTGATCTTATATGCTTCGCGCCCTTTCCACTATCATGCATTTTTGAGCACAATCTGCGCCGTTTAACACTTAACCTTTCGAAGAATCCAATATCGCGCAATCACAAGCTTTAGCGCCTTTACTTCGTGCCATATGGCTCCGGGCTATTTAAAGGACCTCCCACAACTCCCTCTAAGAGATAAACACCTATGAATTATAATTGTAAAAATATATACAGGGTGTAAAAGACCTCATCACGAAGCCGTCAACCAAGCATTCTGTACTTCAAACTAAGTAACTTTACGCAAAAATTATTGCTGGGAAACGACTTTTTTTTATGTGGTGAAAAATCATGTTTTGTGGTAGAACTCAATGTAACGCACTCAAAACATTGTGCTGATGGATGGATTGAATAGTATTAAAATCAGTAGTAAAATCTTACATTTAAAAACTTGTATTAAAAAAAAAAAACTTGTCAAAAAGTTGGAACTTTGACCCCCAATATCTCCGTAACTAGAAGGTTCCCAGGTATGGTGTAGAACAGTAGAACAAAAAAATGATTGCAGTGACGGGGAGAAAAAGTGCCTTTCGGCTTCGTTACGAGGCGTTTTACACCCTTTAGATACTACTTACATGTATTATAGTAGGTGTCTCCTGTGAAAATGGCAAACTACTTACTAACTCATGTATTTACTTACTGACAGAACAAGGTGATATCTAAATAATGCCTGTACCTAATGACGACCCGAATGGCGCAGCGGTAGTGAGGCTGCCTTACGTTCTTGGGATCCCGGGTTCGAATACCGGTAGGAGCAAATGTTTGTGTGATGAGCATGGACAGTTGTTTCAGAGTCATTGATGTTTATATGTATAGGTAATAAGTACTTACCTATGTATTTACAAACAAAAAGTATTTAATTAGTATATTAACTAGCTATCTGGTGTCCACGACACAAGCCTCGTTGCTTAGTGTGGCACTAGATGGGGCTGTGCGTAATGTTCAGCGATATTTTTTAATTTTATTATTTCCTTTATTCATTTTACATATTTTTTAATATTTATATATAATTAAAATGTTAAAAATACAAAAAAAATAGTAGCCCACCAGCGCTGGGAACAGGGTCCGAGTTGCCGGTGGTCAGGGCTTTTGAGAGACAGAGAGAGGAACCTCCTAACAATACGCAACGTGTCTAGAAGTACTTACTGCTTTCTGAATCAAGAAAGCAGTACTTCTTCTACTTCTTTTATTTTATTATTATTATGTTTACCTACAAGATGTAACGGACATCGAAGCTAAAACGACATGCAAGCCTACTCAGTACATCAATATGCGAATATGTGCGCGGGACCATCCGAAAATGCGACGACTGTGGCGCGTACGGCGTGCCTAGGTGCACGTCCACCTTTAGGCACCGGCCACACAGAACAGACTCAAGGCACGGACCCGTCGCAGTCGCGGCGCCCGTTTAATCTACTTGCATATAAAATGTATACAGCCGTCGCGACGTAAAACATACAGAAAAGACGGGACGCCGTCACGACGTTAACTCGTCGGCGCCCTATTGGAAAACATATAGAAAGGACAGGGCGCGGGCACGGCGCGGGCCTGCACAGCCGCAAGCGGGGGAGCGGAAAGGGCGCGGAGGGCAGGTTCTCATAGCGCTCGCGCTCGCCCGCTCGCGATTGTGCATCTTGCGCCAATCGCCATAAAAAGTCGTGACGGCGCCCTGTCTGCGACGCGTCCGTGTCTTTTCTATATATGTTAAAAAGTTGTGACGGCGCCCTGTCTGCGACGGGTCCGCGCCCCGCCCTTGTCTTGCGTCTTTTCTGTCTGGCCGCTCGCTTACAGTCAAAAATTGTTTCGGTTCGTTTTTACCCACGACGGAACCGAAACCCTACTCCCTAACGCTTCGTCCGTAATTCGGATCAATCCGTCTCACGTCACGTCACTCGCACTTATCTACAGACGTGCGCGAGAGAGACGGAAAGATCCGAATTACGGACGAAGCGTTAGATAGTTGGGCCCCGGACACACTGTGTATGCGTTTGGGGTGAGAGGATGTTTGTTTGTGCAAATACATGTTGCCATTTTTTCACCTATACAAAACACACAAACACACACACGCACATTTTCACATATAGAAAGGACAAATACTTAATTATGTAGGTAAGTGGTAGGCTCAGACGAAATCAAAAGGTAGTGGTAGGTAATATTATTTAGCGGAAATTAATATAATATTATGTAGCAATAGCAAAGCAGCATTTTAACATACTTATAGATAACGACCACTGTCAATAGAAGTTGACAACAGCTTTGTTGCTCAAAACTAGTGTTGTAGTTAATGCAGTGCCGTCGTTTATAGAATTTAATGAGGCCACTTTGTACACACCTATTTTGTTTAGACCATTCTCCTTTTATTTTGTTTATTTAGTCGGGGCAATTAAATTATTAGGCAGGCATACATATTGACGTCTCGTCAAATCGTATAGTAGTTTTACTTATCGGGCAATTTAATTTAAGTTCATGGTTAATTTGCTTAGCGATGATTTTCCGAGATTACTGAGCCAGCAGATTGATAGTACATTATTTTATTAAGGTGGAACCGACACGGTAGCCCGTGACATCAAATTATACGTTTTTTGCAACTGTGACAGGTTGTTCTTGATGAAAATGGAGTCGCGCAAGTAATACAACGTAATGTAGTTACGGAATTAAATCATGAATACAACCCTCTACCTACGCTCATTTAACCCCATTCAATAATAAGTAATTGAATAGTCACTGAATAGGGTAAAACGTGAACACGTGCTGAAACGGTTTCTAATACGTCAATATAATAGTACATTATGATATAAGTGCGGTAAGTTGAAAATTACAGCCGAGGCAATATTGCTAGCTCGAGCCGTAGGCGAGGGCTATAATAAAGCAGAGGCTTCATTATCAAAGCGCACGTATGTCATACGACGTTTTATAACATATTTGCGAGGAAATAAATAAAACTCGGACTTTCTTAAACGAATTTAAATCTTTTACTTGTTCACAAATTAGCGATGCGCGCGCATCAGCGCTTTTTTTTTTAAGGCAAAGACACAAAAAACAGCCAGTATTACTAATAAAGTAAATTAATATTTTTGTGTTTTTGTTACAGAAAAATGCTTCTAATTTATTGTCAAAATTAATTAAATTAAAGAATTAAATGTTTATTTATTATATTTCATCTCCCACAGTTAATTTTATTCATAAAATGTTGACCACTTTTCTGACATAAAAACTCTTTGCTAAGATTTAAAAAAGTACCGTTCCCTTTTGACGGAGCATCTTGATAAACCGTGTGTCTATATAGATACTCTGTGGTTGTACATTACATTACTGCACAAGTACGTAATGAGATACATTACGATATTGAAATGGGTGAAATAAGAGACCCTTTACGAGCAAATGTGTTATAAAGAATATTATCATCGCTATTTTGTTATCTTCTAAGATTGTTTTTAAGGATTAAATACCTTTTGTGGTAGGGTAAAGAAAGCTAGAATTTTATCTCAGAATTGTCGTTTGGTTGACCACCATATCAAAGCTATTTTGGACAAGCAATTGCATAGACCTGTAAAAACAGGATTTGACATAGCATTTTAGTAAAATACCCATCTTTCAGAAACGGAATTTTGAAATCATCCATTAATTTTTAATGTTTGATAATTATGTGTTATTATAATGATTTTATTTTTCATATGAAACGACCTCTTGGGATTAAATTATAAATAGTGAGTGAATCAAGGTTCAGGAAATGACAATACTACAGCAATAGTACATTACTGCAGAATCCAGTAAGTAAGCCTTCCTGGCCAAGTATGAGTTAACCGGACCGAACCGCAGGTGAGGTCCGGTTATATACGAGGCCAGGATGGCTTTCTTACTGGTTGAGGTTTGTATAATACTTTTCTCAAAAATGAAAGAAAGTTTAACAACAAATTCGTTTAAACACAATTGTCGCAATGGGGGCTATCGTTTTTGAGCTCACCAGATGGCGCACTGTCGAGTAAGGTCCTGTCAAAAATTCTATTTTATATTTTAAAGCACCAATAACTTCATAGAAAAGTTTATTTTATTACGTATAACGACACAGTGTAAGCTTTAGATTTATATTTACAATATTCTTCCTAAAATTAGTAAGCATGAAACATTTAAAAATCATTCTACCTCCAAGTACTAACAATATTATGGTCCTAAGTTGCTACTTAACATCTTCAAGTCATAATGAATCAGGAATGGCTCAATCTAGAACACAATCATGAGTATTAGTAGGTATAAATACGTGATAAAAAATCACACCACGCGCCAACACTGTATGACATCTGACATTTTGGTGGACCTTAGGCTACACAAGCGCCTCTAGCGGCAAATTCACACGCGATAGCCCCCATTGAATGTGAAATCCCACCAGTCGTTGTTTTTTTTTAATACAAAGTTTGCGTTTAGTTTTGGAAAATGTTCTATTTTTACATTATGTACACGAATGTTTTAGTAACAAAATGTAAATTATTGTTTTGAAACTCCATGTTAATTTTAGAATGGAAAGTTTTAATCCAACGTGATTTATAAACTGAAATTACTAAATACAAACATAAAAACCCACACTATACTTCTAACACATTACTAAGTACAAAACGCAACGCATACTTTTTCTGCGTCGCGTTAAGTTTCACAGACTATAAAATGGCTGTTAAAATGTCATACCAAAAAGAGAGATAGATATATATTGGGAGCCTTTTCTAAGCAGATTCAAAGAGGATGACCTACTGTCCAGTAAGTAAATTACATACTTACTTACTGGACAGTTGGAGATTCCAAATTTAAAATCTCGCTTCTTACTGGACAGTTGTGAATAAGTCTCCGGTAGAGTTCACTTTCTGGATACTTTTTAGAGATGTTATGGCAACATTACATACCATTTTTGAGAAAATTCATATTTAGGTTAGTTGTCTTTGATAATATAATGTCGTTAGTTGTATAGAAAAATATACGATTGAATGAATGTAGATGGGTATAAGAGTAGGAGACTAAAGAAACGATGGATGAACTGTGTGAAGAACATTTTGGCTAGAAAGGAGGTGTCTGATGACATGACGAGTAATAGAGAAGTATGGAAGAAGAAGAGATGATGCGCCGACTACAAATGAATTGGAATAAGGACATGAAAATGATGACGATGATGCAAAAATTCATTAGGTCGACTGAGCCTGCGGGATCCGCCTGTGTGGGATCAGTTTAGATCAGAGCCATAATATACCTACGATTACTGTTTAATCAGATTTAAAGTGTCTTCAGTAAAGCAAAGGTTAAATCTTGTATGAAGGATGGTACCCAGTCACCATCAGCCTAACCTTTTCTCAACTATATTGAGGTCGGCTTCCAGTCTAACCCAATGCAGCTTAATACCAGTATTTTACATGGAGCGACTGCCTATCTGACCTCCACAACCCAGTTAACTTAGCTGGGTAATACGATACCCCTTGGTAAGACTGGTTGTCAGACTTTCGTGCCACTGACTACCTGTAACGACTGTCAAAGATCTACAAATGACAGCCGGGAGCAACTGCTTAACGTGCTTTCCGAGGCACGGAGGAAACTCGGTATGTAATGGGTGGTCACCCATCCACAGACCAACCTAGGCAAGCACGGCTTAACCTGAGGATCGACCCGAGCGGCTGTGACTTAGCCACGAGCTCCTCTAAAACCAACTTAATTGTGAAGAATGAAGTGTTTCTGTTATTTACTTCACTTTTATGGTTTGCACAAAGTAATAAGGTAGTTTGTGTGAAGAAATGGAAAAATACAAGAAAACACACTCATTTTTACAGCTGTCATTCATTTTTTCAATACAAAATGTTACTTGCTATGAGTGTCAACATAACTTTTATTCTTTTCACTCATAAACCAGCTGTTCAACTAAATAATAAATGATAAAATAATGAAACCGTGACGTCTGGTGAGTTACAAGCGTAATTCGGAATAAATAATGTCTGAAGCTACCCTTGCCCTTATAGCCACGCATGCGCTGTCCGCCGGCGCAAAATGGCGTCTATTTTCTATTAATAACAACTAAACTTGGCAAAATTGCACTGGGAGACGGTTTTTAATAATAAACAGCTTGTACAAAGTTCTTATTTTAAATAACAGACCATAAAGCGCATTGCTGCAAGTTTTAAAAAAGGAATTTCGTCGTGACAGTGACCCCTGACACCGATTTAAGCCAGTTTAATCTGAGACGCGTTCGTGTAACGATCGGTTGTGCGCGGAGGTCAATTTGTGGAAACAGCTGTTTTGAAAAATCGAATGTTATAGACGTAAAAATTCGTGAAATTTCGCCAGTTTGACGTCAGTTTTCGTTGAGTGCGGGTGGATATTAGCACCGACCATGTAATGGTGAGTGCCACAGCCGGTGGATTTACGAAATTGTGCCCTAAGTAGCGTAGAGTGTACATATAATTTGAAAATTTTCAGTGGAATGCGTAAAACGTGTTTTTTTCTCTAGAAAATTCAGTGTTTAGTGAATGTTGTGTGTAGAATTTCAGTTTTAACTAGAATATTATTTGGAATGTTTTCGTCTGGTCGTCGTATAACTTTAAAATCGATAGTACGTCGGCCCGGCCACGTGGTGTCTCACATTTTCCTAGTGATGTTGCATGAAATAGCACCTTATTATATTTAGTGGACAACTCAATTTAGTTTGACGGTATTGATTTGACGTTTTTCAATGTGCGGTTTTTCAATTTTAACTAATTTTTACGTTGTGAAAAGAAAAGCTGGTTCTTGCGGCACATGAGATTAAAAGTGATTCAACATAGGTCTGTATTCTGTCACAATTATTAACCCAAAAAAGTAGGTCGATACGCTTACACACCAGTCTGAGTTCTAGAAGCATGGATTCATTTACAAAATCAGACAACAACTTGAAAATAATGTTTTAGCTATGTAGGTACCTACATAGCTAAAACATTATTTTTCAATACACTTCCTCGAAAACTGGTCCTTAACGCACTACGATTAGGTACAACATGCAATGTATTTCACACGCGTGCGATTTTTTCCACTTTCCCGCACGTGTGCAGGAATGAAAATTGCCACAGATAACTATACCTATACTTAGTCCAAATTGGTTCAATACCTATAGTCTGAGGTGAACGTTTTTTTTTTAATTTTTGCAAAGCACTACGCGTCTTTACGGCATAAATATTTTTTTTAATATTCAAATTGTGTTTATAAATAGAATATCATAGATAAACATGATTATTTAAAACTAATAGTTACTTTTATACACAAATTAACATTATTTGTGTTCTGAATTCGAAAATATAAAATAAACCTATTTTTTATATTAGGCTGTCTAGCGGCTTCATACCATTGCCTCTCTTTCAACCTGGCGAGACCAAAGCGCGAAAAAAAAAGAAAATTTAAATCATAGTTTCATAGTTCGTGACAAAAAAATTATTCGTTATTTTATTTTATTTCTTCAAAAGTGTATTGAAAAACGTCGTTTGATACACGTGGACATTTGTTATTGCAATTCTCGGCTCAAAAACACCCTCGCCTACGGCTCGGGAGTTATAATTCCGCCTCGATTGCAATAACAAACTTTCTCCACTTGTATCAAAATGTACTATTCAAATACACAATGCCTAGAAGTAAATAGCAAAAAAAATAAGTAAGTACTGTATGTTGTACAAAAAGGCATCTAACATTTAAAAAAAAGTATTATTACTATTTATTTTAAACACACGCGTTAGAAAGACAATTAATTATACCTAAATTCTTACACAGTATTTTGTGCTAAAAAAATAATTTAAAATAAAGGAACTTAAAAATCATTAAAGGTCAGATTGACACAATGTTACACAATATCACGTAAGTAACATTTTCATTTTGTATATGTATTTATGTACATAAATAGTTATGTAGGTTTAAGTATTAAAAATGAACATTCCGGTCGTTTTAGAATAGCGTCTGTATTTCGGACATTGAGCTAATATTCCGGATAATTACGGTTGAAGGTAAACAGCCCTAACTTTAAAAGAGTGAAGTACGAGTTATTAATATTTTATTATATTTTGATAATAGGTAGGTATTATTAATAATTCAAACCTAACAACAAGGAAAAGTAATAAAGCGTTCTTCCTCTCTTTACTTATTTAAAAATTTGCTGTGCCCGACAGGGTTTACAATTGTTTCTTTCACTTTTTATTTACCACCTGTTTATGTAGGTATATTATGGATATAGCAATGACCGATTTGATTTATTAAAAAATACGTGTAAAAATGTTTGTAATAACATTTTTAAGTACTTACACGTATTTTTTTTAATACGAAAAAACGAATATCAAATTTTAATGTTTGTAAAAACATTTTCAATGAATAAACAAATACTTAATCTATAATTTGCATTCAAAAATAACTTCGTGAGTGAACGTTTCGTTTCGCTATTAGATAATCTTTTGCCAACTAATATTTTATGAAATGTCAGTGTCAAGGCTATAGATGCGGCTAACCTATAAAAATGTGAACATGCAATTGTTAAACTTGCAATTTATAGGTAATATGTTTATGTAAGTAATAAATATTTGTATTCATTACTGTTTGGATTTCTACATAATTTCTTTAGGTACCTAGTGTACCTACCCACCTAGACAGGTAAATGTCGTGTAGACATTTTAATATAACGCAACCTTACCTTATTTTTTTCATGAATTAAGGTACAACGTTCTTTACCCTAAACTAAGTACTATTTCTTATGTTAACCTATGTACTTAAAGGTATACTTAATTAGGCATATTTTCTCGAATATTATCGAAAAAAGAGACTAACTAGTTAGGTAGGTATCTACTAGCTCAATAAATACATAACAAAAACATAATCTGGTGAAATGTGTATCTTTAATACTACCTGTATTACTTACTTAAACCTTTATTTTACATACCCGTTTTTCATTACAGGTGTTATGTTATTTAATAATATCAATAAACTTTACAAATTATCATGTAATAAGTAGAACCTGTCTAATTTAATTATATTTTCGATGTTTTTTTATTAATTATATGCTAAGAACGTGTTTTCTGTCCATGTATGATCAAGACAAAAATATTGGCTTTTTTTAAACATAAACATACCAACGCCTTTCACCCCTGAAGGGATAAGCAGAGGTATGCCTAAATAGTACTTACATTCCCATTTCGCCAGTTATTAAGTCCAATGTAATAGGGGGCAAGCCTATTGCCATCAACCGGGCCCAAATCCAGACTCCGTGGCTGCTACTAAGAAATTCCTGATGGAAATACCCAACTTGACACTGCCTGACCTGAGAATCAAACCCAGAACCTCATGTTCACATCTAACATTATGACGTAATCCGACAATTAATTAAAAAAAACTCCGTATTTATAACACTCCAGTGATAACAATGTGAATATCTACATATGTTCTTATGTCCTAGCAGTAAGGGCAATTTTCGTAAAGCTAGTGTTACAAATTATATCGTGTGATTGACAAACTACTCCTACTACTCCGCCACCACTAACTACTACTCCGCCACCACTAACTACTACTCGGCCACCACTAACTACTACTCCGCCACCACTAACTACTACTCCGCCACCACTAACTACTACTCCGCCACCACTAACTACTACTCCGCCACCACTAACTACTACTCGGCCACCACTAACTACTACTCCGCCACCACTAACTACTACTCCGCCACCACTAACTACTACTCCGCCACCACTAACTACTACTCCGCCACCACTAACTACTACTCCGCCACCACTAACTACTACTCCGCCACCACTAACTACTACTCCGCCACCACTAACTACTACTCCGCCACCACTAACTACTACTCCGCCACCACTAAATATGTAGATATTTTTATTAACCTATTTATTTATTTAGAGAAAGGAGATCATTATTTTTTTTTAGCAACTGTCAACAATAATTAGACATTTTTAAAGCACACGTCTTTGTAACGCATTATTTTTTACTATGGCGTCAAAGTCGAAAACTATTTGGGTTCGGAGATGTACACGATGATTTTTTCAAGTAAGCGTGGATGGTGGCGTCCAAATCCGAATCTATGAGACATAGCGAAAAATGCTCATAGGAGTCTCGAGACTGATTTTGATGAAAACTAAAACTGCATCATTAAATTTTAGCAATTAATATTTCTAGCCGGGAATCGCAATCGAACCCATTGACTTTGGAAAAAAACACACACTATTATTATTACACCATTCGATAGTGTCGCTAATAAGGATCAAATTCTGGGAAGTAATAACATACGGGAAATTGAAGGAAAGAGTTCTATTTTATGAACAATTTTATAAATTGGTGACACAGAAGTTCAGCGTGTCCTGTGTGACACTGACATAGTGAACTACTAAAGGTACCTATTCAAAGTATGATAAAAATATGATACAGTTTTCAAAAGTACATAGATAATAATTTTTCAATACACTTCCTCGAAAACTGGTCCATAACGCACTACGATTAGGTACAACATGCAATGTATTTCACACGCGTGCGATTTTCTCCACTTTCCCGCACGTGTGCGGGAATGAAAATTGCCACAGATAACTATACCTATACTAAGTCCAAATTGGTTCAATGCCTATAGTCTGAGGTGAATGTTTTTTTTTTATTTCGGCAAAGCACTACGCGTCTTTATGGCATAAATATTTTTTGAATATTCAAATTGTGTTTATAAATAGAATATCATAGATAAACATGATTATTAAAAACTAATAGTTACTTTTATACACAAATTAACATTTATTTGTGTTCTAATTAAAAAATATAAAATAAATCTATTTTTTATATTAGGCTGTTTAACGGCTTCATACCTTTGCCTCTTCTTCAACCTGGAGAAAGCAGAGCGCGAAAAAAAGGAAATTAAAATCATAGTTTCTTATTACGTGACAAAAATATTTTTCGTTTATATTTTATTTTATTTCTTCAAAAGTGTATTGAAAAACGTCGTTTGATACACGTGGACATTTGTTATTGCAGTTCTCGGCTCAAAAACACCCTCGCCTACAGCTCGGGTGTTATAATTCCGCCTCGAATGCAATAACAAACTTTCTCCACTTGTATCAAAATGTACTATTCCGCACGAGGGGAAATGCCTGCTTTTCTGAACGGGGTGGGTGGGAGGGGGGGTGTTTCTAGGCGCCCTATATACCAATGTTATAGCTGTTCTAAGTCTTTCCCGCTGCGTTTGACCACTGTTAGGCATTTGGACATCATTTACAAACTATATACTTTAAAATAAACTTAATGTACAATGTAGGTACCTGTACATGTAAAAAAGGAGCACAAAATCGTTGGCGTCAAAAAATTCGTCCGCATCGCTGGCATCGCTGTCAATGGAAAACTTAGTTATTAAATTACCTAACTAGTAAGTACCTAAATTAATAATTAAATAGAATGACAAAAATGTTTTAATTGAGCTACAGAAATTCAATTGTTTTTAGTTCTCATGACATTGTTGTAATATTTTATAATATTAATTAAGTACTAAAAAACATACTTGTGACAGCGTTATTTCGTATTATTATGTGTGTAACGATTTGTTAATTGGTTTGTAGATAAAAAAAACGATAATAATTTAATTAGCTTTGTAAATATCATTACAATAATATTTTATTTTATCTGTGTTATTAAAATCAAACAAAAAAAACAGTATGAAATACAAAAAGAGATTGGCAGCGGTGGGATTCGAACCCACGCCTCCGAAGAGACTGGTGCCTTAAACCAGCGCCTTAGACCGCTCGGCCACGCTACCACTTATGATGTAGGTCGAAATTATGAATCATTTACGGAACACGTTTTTTCCCAAAGATTACTATGACCTTGATTCTATTAATGGGTTCATAGATAAAATTGCTTACGAATTCTATTTTTATTTCGTCGCGTGCGTTGCGTAGGTTATATTTCATTATAATTACACCTATTATTGTTTTTTTTTTTAACTATGAATAGTTTAAATTCCAAATAAATAAATTAAATTAAGACAACACTACACTAAACGATTATCAATAGCGTACCTTATTAAAAGTATTGGAGGTGACTAATCTTTGTAATTTTCCAAACCACAGTGAGCTATAGGACCTAGCAATAAGGTTGTTTTTAGGTTCCTATCAGTGACAAGTCTGAAAAAAACTGATTTTTATCAAAGTAAAAATAAGGTTCTTGTTGGACTGCAGCTGTAAAATAAAGGCGTAAAAAAAAATACGCACACGGCGCCACATCAAGCTACCTAGGTATACATTTCCAGTATGTCATGGCCTCGCTTGGAATAGATTTCCAATACAATGAGAGATCCGCATTCCATGTTATATCGCGCGAACCTACGAAGGAATTCGCATGTTTTTTAAAAAAAAAAAAAACTTTTATTTGGCTTAGGTACCTACCTAATTTTTTTTTGACGAATTCGCGATGCTGTCATACTCGTACCTAACATGATTGGAATAAATACCTAATATCTACTGACTATTTACCTACTTGATTATTAAAATTTATGTATTTTGATTAAATTATCGTTTTCTTGATCTTATAATAATCTGTGACGTTAGATCAATATTATTGAATGGAAGGCACATGGTAGGATTTTAAAAAGTTTTCAGCTGTTATTCAATTAATATTGGAAGATGGGTACAAAGAGTACAGCTACAGTATATGATGGGTAGGCCTATATTGTGGGACGCAACTTACGTCGATACTCTTGCGCCTTCTCATCTTCCAAGCCCGTCGTGCTGTGCTGGCGACGGTGGGAACAACAACGACAACAACAGCCCATAACGTCCACTGCTGGGCATAAGCCTCTCCCATGATGGGAGGAATTTGCCGTAATCTCCACGCTTGGCAGGCGGATTGGAGATCGCAGTGATGAAAGACTAACAGAAAACGCTGCTGCCCATTCTCAGGTCTACGGAGGCGCAAGGTGTTCTGCCTCAGACAACGGTGGTTCGGTATTCTGTCTAGCGGCATAAGGCCCTTCTAACCCTAAAATTAGCAACTCTATTTGTGGTGGTTCAAACTTTGTTTGAAGTACTGTTAGAATAAACTTGAATAAAGTTCTAATTAGCTTGCATTATAAAGCGGTTGTTACGTCAGTCACTGCTAAATTAGTTGTTTTTTGCGATTTACAAAAAATCTTGGACTAAAAAAATAAAACACATAAGACCTGCTTTATAGTTAGTTCAGTTAGTATGCAAAGATTCATGATCTAATTTGAAGTACTCTTTGAATAGGTACCAGCGGTTTATTGTTCGATTTGGAGGTAACTTTGGATTTTTTTTTCTATCGAGAAAAGTTTATGGAATCGTGTTTTCGTCACACATAGTACTTAGTATTAATCCTCAACTTTACCTTTAAGTTATTTCAAAATTAATGCTGCAGTATTTTAGGCGTAACGGAGGATCATGCTAAGCCATTTGAGGGATATTAATAGCCCTTAATAATATAGAAACCTTTGTGGTAACTATAGTTTTCGAGCCGTTTGGGGTTGAAACTCTAGGGCCGTGGGGTCCGAGTGCCCATAGCCTGTTCAAGGAAATTTCAAAACGCCTACCCATATCGTTGACGCTCCCCGTGACCCAAGGGCTGGCTTTTACCTTGGCCAGAGTGTGCCAGACAACGTGGCAATGCCCGCCAGTCTCTTGGGCACAGTACCAGCAGACACATTTTTGAGGAGGAGTTTTTCGATGCCCTTTTATAGTTTGTTGTTAGTTTATTCATTTTAGTTTATTTATTAGTTTTTAATTAATTAGGTACCTATGTATAAAGGGTGTAAAAAACCTCATAACGAAGCCGAAAGGCACTTGTTCTCTCCGTCATTACGATCATGTTTTTGTTCTACACCATACCTGGGAACCTTCTAGTTACGGAAGGAGATATTAAATGTCAAAGTTCCAACTTTTTGACAAGTTTTTTTTTGAAATACAAGATTTTAATGTAAGATTTTTACTTTTAAACACCTCCACGACCCCCGTACCTACTATTCAATCCATAGTTTATGATTACTTAAATAAATTGTTATGATTCATAATTATTGTTCATACAGGTTGACTGAATTCTTTGAAATGACTCCGGGACTCCACACATTTTGAGCGACTTGAGCGATTTAAAATACTTATTATTAAATTTTGTATCGAACTGTTTTATTTATTACAACATGAGGTATCTGACCAATTGGCAATTAAAAGACCTTCGATACGTCTGGTGACATCATGTCTAGACGAACAAATCCGTTAAAAACATTGATTATCCACTGCCGATGTCTACGAAGTAATTAAATCATTTTAGTTAATTATGTACCTAATTAGCGCCTATAGGTTTTCCCACCGGTTTAAATTAAGAACAGCTAGCTACCGACGTGAAAACGGATAGGTATCCACGTTTCAGTAGGTAGGTACATCATTTGAAGAAAAAAATAAAAAAAAAATTTCAACGGTAAAAAAAAAAAATCTGCCACTTCCTGCAAAATTGCAATACCTACACGGTCAAAATGTATGGAACAGAGCTTGTTATCTTCTACATCTACACTACTTAATATTATAAATAGGAAATATTTGTATTTTTGTGTTTATGTTTGTAATGAATAAACTCAAAAACTACTGCGCCGATTTCTTTCACCATTAGAAAGCTACATTCACCCTGAGTAACATAGGCTATATTTTGTCCCCGTAATACTACGGGAATGGGAACTACGCGGGTGAAACCGCGTGACGTCCGCTAGTATTATAATAATGAGGAAAGGTTTGATTTTTTGTTTGGTACAATTTAACTCAAGAACTACTCAACCTATTTTAAAAATTCTTTCACCATTATAAAGCTACATCTTTACCGAGTAACATAAGCTATAAATTATATTGATATCATGCAAATTGGCCGAGCTATCACAATTTTCGCGGACAAAGTTGAGGGCGAAGTGCTAGTATATCTACAAAGCTGAAGAGTTTGTTTGGGTGAACGCGCTAATCTCAGGAACTACTGGTTGGAATTGAAACAATCTTTTTGTGTTGGATAGTCCATTTATCGAGGAAGGTTATAATAGATAACATCACGCTACGACCAATAGGAGCGGAGCATAAATGAAAAATGTTGCAAAAACTCACCTTACATTCCCACATTTATGTACTTAAGGGACTTTCATATCCTCGGTCCACGGCACTGAGAAATTAATCAGGAATATCCTGGCTTCCACACTGATTGATTTTGATGTGCCGTGCTTCTCCGAGGCTATCGATGCTTGGAAACTCGCTTGCCCGAACACTGAAGAACCCGACCATCCATTCTCTCAGAGACGTTGGGACGAGCCGCTCTGCAGAATCGTTCAAAACAATCTGCTGAACTCGTCTTCTACTACTGCTGAGCGTGCGCGCCTACTGGCTGTGGGTGAATGGGAGTCGGGTCTTTGGCTTCACGCACTGCCGTCGTCGACAATTGGCACATTGTTTGACGACACGACCTTTCGCCTCGCTGCTGCCTTACGCCTCGGTGCCGCCTGCTGTTCTCCTCATCGCTTGCACTGTGGTGAAGCTGTCAACAGCCTCGGTCACCACGGCCTGTCGTGCAGCCGAAGTGCGGGGCGTTTTGCACGGCACGCGAACATAAACGACATTATCCGACGAGCTCTTGTCACCGTCGGCGTTCCAGCTGTTTTAGAACCTAATGACTTGGCACGCGACGATGGCAAGAGACCGGACGGCATGTCTTTGTTTCCTTGGAAGATGGGTAGGCCCTTAGTATGGGACGCAACTTGCGTCGATACTCTTGCGCCTTCTCATCTTCCAAGTTCGTCGTGCTGTGCTGGCGCTGCTGCTGCGGCTGCAGAGAACCTCAAACGGCGTAAATATAGAAACCTTTGTGGTAACTATATTTTCGAACCGTTTGGGGTTGAAACTCTAGGGCCGTGGGGTCCGAGTGCCCATAGTCTGTTCAAAGAACTTTCAAAACGCCTAGTTGACGTTTCCCGTGACCCAAGAGCTGGCTTTTACCTTGGTCAGAGGCTAAGTGTTGCCATACAACGTGGCAACGCCGCCAGTCTCTTGGGCACATTACCAGCTGACAGCGTTGAGGAGGAGTTTTTCGATGCCCTTTTATAGTTTGTTGTTAGTTTATTTATTTTAGTTTATTTAATACTTAGTTCTTAAGGGACTTATATGTAAAAGTTTATGCCTTTATAGTTTTGACTTCTCTTTGTTGTTTGTGAATTAATTTTTGATTTAGGTTTCCAAATGCCTACGACTGGGTCGGGTACAAACTTTCCAAGATAAATAACTAAATCTACTGTAATGGGATATATTCTGACTCTAACCAAGCTCGGCTCAACATAAATTTATGTTTTAACTAATTGCAAAAAACGATTTTGAGTTTTGAGAGCAAATATTTTTTTACTATTATAATTATAGTCAATGTAAGTAACTATGTAAATCTCTCCCTACCATGACTCTAATTTTAAGGTCACGGGTGCCCCTAGCGCGCTGTCACCCTACCCCTGGCTGGGGTATACGAGCCTCTGTCTAGGCTAGACAGAGGCTCGTATACCCCAGCCAGGGGTCCGACGCCCTAGCTAGACAGTCTAGCTAGGGCGTCGCTGGGGCTGCAGAGGGACAGACTGCATCCACGATACATATACCGTATGTATCGTGGTACCAAAATACATTTGAAACTACAAACAGACGCTTCTATTTTATTTATTTGTGTACTTACTTAGATTTTTTTAAATTATTTTCTTGGTTTGCATTTTGCCAAACTACTTATAAAATGATCCCAAAAGTGAAAGTAGGTGGAACCGCATAAAAAAAATACCTACACATTTTTTCTATTTTTAAACCACTTCATCAAAAAAAAAATAATTAAAAAATTTAAAAACCCGACTGCTTGAAAAATAACTAATACTTAAATAAGTTCAGGAGATAGGACTTATTGACTGCAACAGTTGGGACCCATGGAAATTATTATTTATTTTTCACGCAGTCGGGTTTTTTATTTATTTTTTTATTTTACACATTTTAGTTACTTAGATATACCATTTTAAAATCCTTATAATGAGCCCTTTATCAAGCCGTTCAGGCTGCAGAGCGTGCCAAAAATTTGAATTTGGCGCCAGAAATCGGCCATTTTGTTTTTTTATTTTATTTTGATAAACCCAGTGTCACTCTCACAGAAAATATGAATCTAACGACACCTCTTACTGAAGCTAAATCCATCGAGCCGTTCAGGCTGCAGAGCGTGCCAAACATTTGAATTTGGCGCCAGAAATCCGCCATTTTTTTTTTTTTTTATATACCGTGTGTCACCCAGTGTCAGAGCAGCGGTGGCCCAGTGGTGGTAGCCCCGACTTACGAGCAATCGTGGGTTCGAACCCAGACAGGCGCATTACTTTGTGTAATTTATTTCATCACCACTGCTCTCAAAACGGTGAAGCAAAACATCGTGAGGAAGTGTCCTAGAGAGACAGTATGAGGCATAAGTACCTACTGTCTCTATTTACAAAAAAAAAAACTCTTGATTACTTACCAGTATTCTAAAGTTCAGCTGCATCCAGTTAGACTGGCTAAGCTGATGCCAAATATTTTTGGAGAACATGGTTTTGGAATAGCGGGCGTCTGTTCCCCGCTACTCCACCACCACACTGATGGAAAACGAACGCGCCGACTGGATCGGTACCTACCTACTGCAGTGAAACATTGTACAGACTAGTGATGTGCCGGGATCATTAAAAATATAGATCCGCAGGTACGGATTCGGATAAGGATAATTATAAAATAAAAAATAAAATAAAATAAAAAATGTTTATTAACACCTTCGAGTACAAATGTTGTTTACAATACAATTAGGCCTTAAGGTATACAGGGTGTAAAAGACCTCATCCCGAAGCCGTCAACCAAGCATTCTGTACACCAAACTAAGTAACTTTACGCAAAAATTATTGCTGGGAAACGACTTTTTTTTTTGGAGTGAAAACTCACGTTTTGTGGTAGAACTCGATGTAACGCACTCAAAAGATTGTGCTGATGGATGGATTGAATAGTACGGGGGTCGTGGAGGTGTTTAAAGTAAAAATCTTACAGTAGAAACTTGTAAGTATTTAAAAAAAAAAAACTTGTCAAAAAGTTGAACTTTGCCCCCAATATCTCCGTAACTAGGAGGTTCCCAGGAATGGTGTAGAACAAAAAAAATGATCGCAATGACGGGGAGAACAAGTGCCTTTCGGCTTCGTTAAGAGGCGTTTTACACCCTTTATTTACAGTCGTACGTTTAATTTCAGCCAAATCCTATGCTAAAACAACTTAAGAGCGGCCAACCCGCCATTCTTTTCACGAGAATTTTGGCAATAGCTCGTGCGTGATTATGCCGTTGTTAGACATATATCTTTGAATTATTTATTATTTATTTATTATATAATTATTATATTATTATTTATTATATTCATATATTTTGAACTAATAGGTATCTTTTGGACTATATCTAGGCTTCTATCGAAGCAAAAAATAAAACCGGCCAAGTGCGAGTCGGACTCGCGCACGAAGGGTTCCGTACCATTATCTAAAAACATTAGACAAAACTGTTTGTTGTATGGGAGCCCCCCTTAAATATTGATTTAATTCTGTTTTTAGTATTTGTTGTTATAGCGGCAACAGAAATACATCATCTGTGAAAATTTCAACTGTCTAGCTGTCACGGTTCATGAGATACAGCCTGGTGACAGACAGACGGACAGACGGACAGACGGACAGATGGACAGACGGACAGACGGACAGACAGCGAAGTCTTAGTAATAGGGTTCCGTTTTTACCCTTTGGGTACGGAACCCAATAATAGGGTTCCGTTTTTACCCTTTGGGTACGGAACCCAAAAATGTGTAGAAACAAATTCAGTATAAGCCTCCAAAAATTGCTGTTTTGCACAACTTTTACCTCAACTTTGGCCGTTCATAATGTACTCATAAATTGTAAAAGTAAAGAAAGCATCCTGATAGAAGCCTTGCAAATGTAGTGGAGATTCTAAATAACAAATATTTATTTCACAAAACTCTAAGACTTATTCAAAAACACGTATTTCCTGAAACTATTTTTTGTTCAACGTCCTCGCGTTAGGCAGTATACGGTGCGCGGGTGACGAGTAGTGCGTTGTCGGGGCTAGGTAAGACGACAGGGGAGTTGAAAGAATACCACCGCTGTGGCTCTGGATGAAACAACAAGCTTTTCGACCATGCTCGCGTAATCGCGTTGACGATAGACGGGCCGGGAAGGGCCCTCTTAATCAATGGCGTCAAAATCCGCGTATACGGATACGAATCCTAACTTTCTTACTCAATTAATGTCGGTATCAGTTGATTTAGTTCCTTTAAGTTACCTACGTACTATTGGTATGTTAACTGACTACAATAAATGTTCGCAATATAAAGATGCCAAATATTTGATTTTTAGAAATAATTTGATTGAAATTCAATAGTATTTCATTGCTATCACCTACATAAATAATTAAATCTATGTATTAAACATTAATAAGGCAAAAATCCGTCAAAAATGTAACGGAAAAGAATACGGATAAGGATCTTTTTTCTCCCGCGGATATCAGCGGCTCGGATATCCGGAACATCACTAGTACCTGCAGACGCCAGTACATCAAGCTACCCGCAACTGTGAAACTTTTCCAATCAACCTTGAACCTAATACTTTAGCGATAAAGTTGAAAATCTATTAAAGCTTGACAGATTGTATAGTAGTCTGCCTATACGTAGGTCCAGTACAAACACAGCTACTATATTCATAGACAGTTGGAATTTTAACTCTAGACTCGCAGAGCCGACGGTTGAAAATCCAACAAAGTGCTTGTATTTGGGCATTCATTTAGGTGTCTCCGAGTTTAGGTGGCTGCTGCCAACTGTGCTTACGGTGTGGATGCATGGAATATCAATAGTAAGTACTCGTACAGGTCATGGAGTTATTTAAAGTAAAGTTATATCAAACACTAGCTTTTGCCCACGGCTTTTTTTTTTGGGATGGGACATCATCAAATGACTCCTCCCGCTCTGGGCGGAGCAGGAGGGAGTGTCAGACTTTTACTGACTAAAACCCATCCATGTTCCTTTATCGCCCTTTGTGTTCCGTAGCCCCGAAACGGGTTTCTCTTTCGAACAGTCCCGCAACCCCGGCAGGCATCGGACCTTGCCGACCCCTTCCTGTCCACGGCTTCGGTTGTACTTTGCTTGTAATAATATAATTCAATCATGATTCGAAAGACACTAGGCGCCATCTAATATCATAAGAAGGTTGTTGTTGTTTTCCTCGGGAAAAGTACTTTTTTCGGGATGAAAGGTAATGTCCGTTTCTGTACCTACACTTGACAACGTAGGACACACATAAAAAAATGTTTGTGATCACTAGCATAAGCTGATATAATTATTTAAATTGAACTTTATCAAGAATAAAACTTTGTTGTGTGTTTTCTTTGAATAGAAATACCCTGTTTGAAATTAAAAAATAAAACATTTTTTTATCTACACTGTCTTCTACACTAATATTATAAAGAGGAAAGATTTGTATTTTTGTGTGTATGTTTGTAATGAATAAACTCAAAAACTACTGCGCCGATTTGGATGAAATTTTGCACACGAATAGTTTATAACCTGGATTAACACATAGAATACTTTTTTATCCCGGTATGCGGTAGTAAGATTCCATGGGACAAGTAGCGGGCGAAGACGCTGGCAGAAGCTGGTCAGATTTGTATTTTTGTGGGTATGTTTGTAATGAATAAACTCAAAAACTAAAGCGCTGCTCAAAAACTGAACGGGAACTACGCGGGTGAAACCGCGATACGTCCGCTAGTATAATATAAGTAGGATATTAGGATTGGTAATAGCACCCAAGACTTCCTGGTCAGCACCAGCAGCGTTGCGATTACTAAACCAACCACGCAGCCGATTAGAATATGAAACGTTTCAGTGTTTATCTGTTTAAAAATCTCGTGAATGTCAAATCAATATGACGCGATCTCGTATCAAGACTAGAAATCATTATTGATTGATGTTTTGCAAATAAAAATCTAATTTTTAATCTGTTATTGAATAGAGAAGTTTTCCTGTTGGGCCAGGTGGTATCCGCTTAGCAAATTTTTTACCGACTTCCAAAAGGAGGAGGTTCTCAATTCGATATACGCTGACATTTATGATCCGATTTACGTGATTCTTCTTTAGTTTGCTGCGAAATAGTTGCCATTTGGTCCCATAAAAATTTAACATAGTCTGGCCCAGTAGTTTTCATTTTATGAACATTGTCACTTCAGTCATGTGGTATAATATCATGTATGTTCACCGATTTCTCCTCCATTTGTGGAGCGATTCTCAAAATTCTTTTTTTATTTGAAAGAGTATACTCCTGAGATGGTCGCATTTAAATTTGGAGAAGATCTGATGCTGATATCTTCGGAGATATACTACAATGGAACTCTTCAAAACTAGATGGTAAATCGGTCGTGATTGCTGCAATCGCTTGGATGTTTATTGTTTATACAACATCATGACGTAACATCACGCCTGTATGCTCTGAGGGGTACGCAGATGTGTACAATACACCCAAATTTCGACAGTTTAGGTATGTTATGTTTCATTTATTGGGGATAAGCCTATTACCATGACATGTATTGTTAACAATGTAAAATAAATTCATAGCAAATATTTCTTTAAGATATTACAACAAAAGATGGTAAATGATAAATGATGTTTATTTTGCAAGTAGGTTTTTACAAACACTTTTACACGTCATTTTTTAAAACTAGATGGGGCCGGTGTTTCGTACCTGACTACTCTGAGAAGAAACAGCCGAAACAAACTCAGAGGTCATAGTCTCTTTTAAAGTCCAGACAATCTTGCTCAATTCACATGAGGACTATGCAGATTAGTGTCTGAGATGGTCTTTTGAAGAAAGAACCATACAGATTTGAGTGGACCTGTCCAGTCAGTGCAAGCATATGTCAGTTAACGTGTAGCTCGACTTATAACTCAAGGAGCTCAACGAAACGACGAACAATACCAAAAGAAAGGACATTTGGGTAGGTCGCTTAGATTACTCAAACTGCCAGACAATTGTGGGAAAAAATAAACAAAAAATATAAATGTGACCCACATGGTCCCCACATTCACAATAATCATATAAAATTCATAACAAGTTCTATTCAAAAGAATGTAAATAAAATCACAAAAATCATTAAAAGTCACAATGATGATAAAAAAAGTAGAATACTTAACAAAATAAGTATTCATGTCAAATCAGTAAATGTCAAATAAAATAAAAAAAAATAATAAAGTAAAAAATAATAAAATACATGTCAAAACATTAAATGTCAGAGTGTATAAAAAATAATAAAATACATGTCAAAACATTAAATGTCAGAGTGTATAAAAAAGGAAAAGAAAAAATAAAAAATGGAAAAGAAAGGAATAAATAACAAACAAGCGAAGTCCGAAGCTTCGACATTCACAGAGCAAATTTCATTGGAGCAGCTTAATCCCAAGCCTTTTTATCTTCGAGATAGTGATTAACATGATAGTAGGCTTTCAGGCACAGCTTCCGTTTTATAAACGATTTGAATTTATTTAGGCTTAGTGCTTGAATTTGGCTCGGAAGTTTGTTGTAAAAACGTATACATTGGCATCTGAACGTACCTCCTATTTTTTTGAGCCTCGTTGCAGGAACAACAAATTTGTGTTTGTTCCTCGTATTTATGCTGTGGATATCACTGTATTTTTTAAACAAATTAATATTTTTGTGTGCGTACAAAAGGTTTTCATAAATAAACTGAGAAGGGACAGTAAGAACATTAATCTCTTTAAATTTTTCTCTGAGGGAGTATCTGGGACTTAATTTATAAATTGAACGAATTGCCCTTTTTTGCAAAACAAATATTGTCTGAATATCGGCGGCATTGCCCCACAAGAGAATACCGTACGACATCACGCTATGGAAATATCTAAAGTAAACTAAACGGGCTGTCTCTAAATCAGTTAACTCACGAATCCTTCTAACGGCGTATGCTGCAGAGCTAAGTTTTTTTGACAATTTGTCTATATGCGGGCCCCATTGAAGCTTGGCATCCAAAGTTATGCCTAGGAACACTGTGCTATCTTCCGGTTTCAACTCTTCTTCCTTAATTAGTACAGTAGTTTCCACTTGTCTTACATGGGGTATCGTAAACTTAATACATTTAGTTTTTTTCTCATTTAGGAGTAGGTTATTAACATTAAACCAATTAACGACTTTTGCCAGGGCGCTATTAACATCATCCGTAACTAACTGCTGACGTTTGAGTTTAAATAAAAGAGAAGTGTCGTCTGCAAACAATACTATGTCATGATTATCCTTTATGAGGTGAGGCAAGTCATTTATGTAAATAAGAAACAAAAATGGGCCAAGAATTGAGCCCTGTGGTACCCCCATTCTTACTACGGATCCGGGAGATCTCTTCCCGTTAACATCAACTCTCTGAATCCTATTACTCAAATATGAAATAAGAAGATCCAGAGAGGCGTTACGGATTCCGTAGTGGTGTAGTTTCCTGATTAATGTTTCATGAAGAACGCAATCGAAAGCTTTAGATAAATCGCAAAAAATGCCCAAAGCATCGCATTTGTCCTCCCAGGCATTATAAATGTGTCCTAAAAGTTCAACACCAAAAGTTCAACATCAGTAGTTGAACGACCCCTTGTGAAACCGAACTGTTTTTATGCAATAACTTATGTTTATTGAAAAAACTTTGCATTTGTGCCAAAATTAATTTTTCAAAAATTTTACTAAAGGTGGGTAGTACTGAAATGGGTCTATAATTAGTAGGGTCTGATGTACTACCCGATTTAAACAATGGTATTATTTTACTATATTTCATTAGATCAGGAAACTCACCACGGTCAATACAATCGTTAAATATTACAGCTAATGAAGGAGCTACAATGTTTATAATGGATTTAGCAACGTCTACAGAATGACCCCATACATCGGCGGTCTTTTTAACATTTATGGTGTGACAAGTTTTAATTATATCTTTACAGGTGACATATTGAAAATTAAATTCGGATTCACAGACTGAGACGTTTTCCCTTAGTAAAGACTCGGCAGCAGTAGGTGACGAGTTTAGCGATTTAGTAGTCGATACGGGAATATCCGGAAAGAAATTTTCAAAATGGAAAAATAAAAAAACTTTTTTGCTTAAAAATAAAACCGACTTAAAAACACAAAAAAGTGAAAAATAACTTTAGCTTCAGAAGTCGGTAACAAAAAAAAACTAAATGAATCAAACAAAGGTCACCGACTTCTGAAGCTAAAGTTATTTTTCACTTTTTTGTGTTTTTTCATGTCGGTTTTATTTTTTTGTGTAAGAAATTTTCCTGAGAAATAGTTGATTCACAATAATTGATGAGGTCATCTTAGGTGTCTTTACGAAGATACGTGATAATTACTCGTGATAAAGAAAGTACTTGAAGATACACAATTTAAAAGGCATCAATTCACCACTAAATCTGTTACTTCTTTCTTTTGTTTCGTGTGGTTAGTGCTAACCTGGTGTCAGAGTTTTTATGCCGCCCATGGGCCTCTGACTTACCTTTACATGCCATCGAGAAATATCTCTCAGGCATGCTGGTTTTCTCACGATGTTTTCCTTCACCGAAGCAAGTGATACCTAATTATACAATACGCACTTGAATCCGAAAAATCAAAGGGTCGTGTTTTAGGTTCAGACTCGAGACCACGACCAGAACGTCAAACTCAAACTCAAAAACTCAAACTCAAAGCATTTATTTCAATAAATCAATTAGACCATTACGGCACTTTTGAAAGTCAAAAATACAAAAAAGAAAATCAAAGCTACAGTCCCAGTCACAAGGCATAATAACTTGAGAAAGTACTGTAATTGCCACTGATTTAATAAAGAAGGTAGTTGCCCATTCCCTAGCGTAGATCTCTATGGAGAAGAACGGGCAAGAAACTCCATGGACACTCTTTTAAAATCAAATCGTCACACCACTAGGCTATCGCTGATTCTATCTGTTTCTGAAGAATCCACTATCTGAACTTACCGTTTCCTCACCACTGCTCTCAAAACGATGAGAACACTATCATGTTACAGAACTAAAGATGCGAGGACGTGGATCCCCCAATCCGCACTGTAACGTTTCGTCGGTATATTCCGATCTATCCGTCTCTCACACTCGCACTCATCTGCAGACGTGCGCGAGAGAGACGGATAGATCCGATTATACGGACGAAATGTTAGAAAGTAGTCTGGTCCCGCGTGTTGGATTACATTGCATTTCCTTACACGGGAATGAGACCTGTCCCAACGGGATAAAGTGAACATTGTAGGCTAGATTTTAAGCATAATCAGCCTATAATGTTCCCACTGCTGGGACACGGCCTCTCTATGAGAGGGAATGGGCTATAACAATCCACCTTGCAGGCCCAGTGCGTGTTTTTCTTTACCATTTTGAGAGCAGTGGTGATGTAAATAAATTACACAAAGTAATACGCCTGCTCGGTTCGAACCCACGACTTAGGGACCACCTTCACGAGCGAGAGAATCGCGGCGATGTTATCGTCCTTGCCACGGTTTTCTATACACTCTCTTTTGAACCGTCTCCACGAGCGAGAGAACGCTGATGGAGGCGGCCCCTTCTTGTTCGTGAGCCGCCACCGCTGCTCTCTATTGTAGGCTAATTATACATGAATTTGCGTAATACATTGGCCTGCAGTTATCACTCTATTGAAATTTAGATCTCTACTACACACACGTCAATTTTGATCTACACTATTCAGGTTGTCTTGCTGGTGCTGTGGTCGTAACGCAACTGGTGAGTGTGGTGTTTTACAAGATATCCTAGTGTAGAATCCAGGGAATATGTAGGTAATAATCTAGCGCTCAAGGTTCATTAATTTGTTTTAGTTCTTCTTCTTCTTCTTACGGCCGTTTTCCATAACTTACTTACGTATAACTGTTGGTTAATGTGCCTTTTTCCGTTAGCTATCGGTGTTTTTACAACAAAGAATGGTCAGTGGGTCGTCTTGAAAAAAAAAAAGACTGAAAAATTGCGCGAACAATTTCGAGATAGCGCTCGCTGGCCGCTGCCGCGGCACCACTCGCTCCGCTCACTCGGCTCGCGCGTAGTTGGTCACAGTTCTAACCTAACCTAACCTATGGATCGCTTCGACATCGTTTTTACGACAAACGGTTAGTCGGAGACAAAAAACACTAAGACAACTTTTAACCTTATATTTAGGTGTTTTTTACGATAGAATCGCGAAATAAACGATTTGCGAAAATAACACTTTTTTGGCTAAGTCCTCGCGCCGTAGCGCCCCTAAGGCTACACTCCAACCCAAAAATATCCTATCGTGTCACCTATCTGTCACTTGATTCATAGAAAAATCAAAGAAAGCTTTTCTGTGACGTTTTGTTTCTAACCGTCCAGTAAACAAAATGTCAAACAGACAGATACCTAAAATGACCGTTAGTCGTTCACTCTCTTGACAGAGTGGTCGTGATCTTGAGTTCGCTGCCTTTGCGATCCTTTTCTCCACCGGTCTCTATGGTTTTTGGTTACTAGCTTTTTAATATGAATTAATTATTTTTTTTACCGTGTGAATTGAACAAAATTGTATTTATCTAGCTCTGAAATAAAATAAAATAAAACTTGACCAGTTACTGTTATTTAATTAAATTGTTCGCAATGTTCGCATAATTTTATAAGCCAAATTGTAGCGATGTCACGTTTCGCAGTCCATCAGAAAGATCGTTAAATTACTCTGATTTATCAGAAAAATATTATTATGGAAAGCTTTTTTACCAATCAAAATCTTATGCAAATTACAATCTAGGTAATAAATATTGAACAGTGTCGTGAGTTGAATTCTAAAACCTTTTTAGTTGTTACAGTTTTTGTAAAAGTATTCATAATTGGACTCGTGAACGAGGTTCTGGAAGAATATGTATCATAGTAATGCTATTTTAATTTCACAATGGGTCAATCCAAATGACCGAGTTCGAAAGTCTGACAACCAGTCTTACCAACGGATATCGTAATGTTTTTTTTTTTTGTTTTTAATTAGCCCGTATTGCCCCACTCAAGGCCTCCCCCCATTCTTTCCTCTTTTCGCGATGGTGTGCCTCTTCTCGTAATGTTTATTAAAAGTTAATATGTTGTGATTGTTACTTGTTAATTAACCGACTTCAAAAAGGAGGAGGTTCTCAATTCGATTGGTATTTTTTATTAGGTAAACGTTTGAAATTTTAAAATGTTGAGATTTTGAATCGCTGAGATGATGGTTTTCAGATTTTCAATGTTGAGATTATGATTGTTGATCATATGTAGGTACCAATCCCAGTGGCACCATGGGTAAAAAAAAAACTTCCCGTGGTCGTACTGGATCGCTTGGTAGTACTATGGGATTTTTTTTACTCGTGTACTACTGGTGTAACTACATTGGTAGTACCACGGGCAATAAACGGTATCGTATTACCCAGATTCTCGACATACATAACGACACAATCGCAAACTTTCGATCGCTAGATTACTTACGAAAAAAATCGGTTGCAACAACGATGTTTGCGAGAATCGCATCTTGGATGTAGAGACTTGCGTTTCCCGCAAGCATCGTTATTGCCACCGAATTTTTTCATTGTTATTTTAGCGATCGAAAGTAACGATTTTGTCGTTATCTCTGTCGAGACTGGTGGTTAAACTGGTAGTACCACGGGCAATAAACGGTATCGTATTACCCAGAGTCTCAACATAAATAACGACAAAATGGCAACTTTCGATCGCTAGAATTACTCACGAAAAAAAGCTATTGCAATAACGATGATTGCGAGCGAGACATCTTGGACGTAGAGACTTGCGTTTCCCGCAAGCATTGTTATTGCCACCGATTTTTTTATTGTTATTTTAGCGATCGATAGTTAACGAAAATGTCGTTATCTATGTCGAAACTAATAAATGTATCAGTACTAATAACTGGGTTGCTAAGGCAGTCGCTCCGTGTAATGTGCTTGAACACACCGGGACTTACAGCTTACTACGGCCGTTATTCCAAGTGCGTACAGTGACTACGGTTGAGACAATTGAGCCTAGATCAGTACCTAAAGCCCAACTGACGCCAAACCTAGCCCTACAGTAACTACCTAGCACTCTAGTTATCCTAGCCCTATAGTAATTACCTACCTAGCACCCTAATAAAAGTTACCCTAACGCCCTAGCCTACCATACAAACCACACCAAACGTAGGTTACGTTGGTTATATGAGAGGGAAGGCTGTCACAAGGAGACCTACGGTAACAGACGGATTTGGGTAGGAAGAGGGTTTTGTGTACGTCGTCCAATGTACACAGGAAATGGTTTTCTTACTGCCGATCCCACAGACTCATAGGACCGATGATGGCTAAAGGTGTCTTGGCCACAGTAAGAGGAGGTATAGGAGATAAATCACACTCGACTCCAGCTTGATGACTAATTTAATTACAAAATCAACTTAATTACGTATGTATACAATTTCTTATGGTATTCAGCTGCATCTGGTTAGACAGGTAGCCGGTCTATTATAATTTGGAAAAGGATAAGCAGGTTGATATGGCAGGCTGGCTGGCAGTTTTTTTGACGTGACAACGTCTTATAAATTGGTTTGCCGGGTGACACTTCAAGAAACTGCGTTACGCTCCCGCTCACGTTATGCGCTCACAATGAGAGCGAGTGAGAGCCCGCCTAAGAGCGAGAGAGACAGACATAAAAAGTTTATTTTACCACTCAGTCGTTGTCACGTAAAACTTTCGCCCGTATACCGACTTTACAGGCAACCAATTTTTTTTTATTGTGTACTTAGTTTTAAGTTTCTTATTTTTTATTTTATTCTTATTTTGTTGTGTACTTGCGGCTAAAGCCAAATAAATACGTTTTTCTTTCTTTCTTTCTATATGTTTTTGTTGAAAGCCTGGTCTGCTCCACTCTGGCCAAAGGCTTCCTTCTATTTTCATCATCATCATTCTCTTACCCTTATCCCAATTCATTTGTGGTCGGCGCAGCATCTCTTCTTCTTCCATCTTCTCTATTACTCGTCATCTCATCAAACACCTCCTTCTTGCCATATCATTCTTTACACAGTCCATCTATCGTTTCTTTGGCCTTCCTCTACTCTTAAGGTTACGAAATATTATTGTATTGTTTTGATGTGACACATCTATAGGCGCGGGTAAACCAAAAAACAAATGAAAAATGCGAGCGTGGCGATTGAACCCGGCCCGAACAATCCCGAACATTACCGACCTGTTGAAGCAGAATAAGATCTACATATTTGCCATGGTTTACATCAAGCCAGCTGGTCTCGGGGCACAGAGCGCTGGGTTACAATCTCGTGACTTTGAATTCGATTCCAGCATAAGGATTTTCTTTTTGTGAATCGAGTCATTTTGTTTTTATTTTATTTTGTGTTTGTTTTTTTATATTGACATTTTTTGTTAGTCATATTACTTGTACAAAATAATTTTGATGTTTTACATCTGCCAGGCATCTCGCGACGGCTCACTTTTTTTCTACAAAGTAACTATGAAATTCAAACTGCTTTACTACTGCAATAACATGCATTGTTTCATTTAGTATCACTTTCAAATTATAATTTTCGGAAACAAGTAACTTCCTCATTAAGAGAACTTCCTCAGTTCTCTTCCGTAGGATTTCAATGCCTTTCGTCTATAACTATGACGTAACAAACCAGCGTGTTTGGCTCAATTGGCACGGCGGTGAAGCATCTCTACTTTCCATATTCAGGGTCATAAGTGGTTTTACTACCAAATAGATTTTGGACTGCCTCGTTGGTCGAATAGTCGCTTAGCAGCTGCTGAGCATGAGGTCCTGGTTTCGATTCCTGGGTCCAGTGTTATTGGGTTTTTCATCAGGATTTTCTTTGTAGCAGCCACGGAGTCTAAATTTGCGCCCGGTTGATGGCAATAGGCTCGCCCCCTATTAGATGGGAATTAAACATAACTGACGAAATGTGAGGGTACTATTAACCCCTGCCAAACCTTTGGGGATTACGGGCGTGATCTTATGTAAAGTTTTATACTTTTTGGTGTATTTTGTACAGTTTATTTTTCGAATGTTATTTATTTTTGATACTTTTTGTTTTCCATTATTAAACGAGTCTACCACCGACCATCTTGACGTTTACTTCACGTACTCGTAGAACTGTAAGTACCCTAGAAAATAGGAAAAGTCTAGTAATCCAACAGTGGTGATTAGGTTCAGTGCGCTACATCGATCCTCCTGACCCTTTTCGGTCACGGCGGCCATCAGCTCGGTAGAAATTATAGTGCACCTACACACATCAAAGAAAGTTTGTGATCACTAGCATAAGCTGATATAATTTTTTAAATTGAACTTTATCGAGAAAAAATCTTTATTGTGTGTTGTCTTTGTTTGGTTTATTGTTTTATATTCTAAATCTATATGTATAAATAAAGAATCTAAAAAGAAGAAGAAATCATAATATAATCTACCGCAACAAAAAAGATTTTGATTTTTCAAAGTGATCGCAAACTTCTTCGCAGTCTGCAGGTGCACTTTTTGTTCCTTTACTCTCATAGTCCGGACCGGAGAGACATCAAGCGCAGGTTTAACACGTAGGGTACTTTTGATTTCCGATTGAGATCGCCGATGGAGCAAGGCTTTGACCGAGTGATAGCTAAGGTTTAGCCAAAGAAACCAGGGCCGTCCTAAAGCCCGTTAGGTTGACGATATCGTCAAAGTCGCGGGAAACACCTGGATCAGGGACGCACAGAACCGGGAAGTGTGGCCTATACCCCGCTGTGGGTGATTCCAGGTTGATATTTTGATGATGATACTTTTGATCCCGTTATAACGGTGGGACAATTTACCGCACCACACGCAGGCGAATACGCGGGTGAGCTAGTCTACACTAATCTACACTAATATTATAAAGAGGAAAGATTTGTGTTTTTGTGTGTGTATGTTTGTAATGAATAAACACAAAAACTTCTGCGCCGATTTCAAAAATACTTTCACAATTAGAAAGCCACGTCTTTACTGAGTAACATAGGCTATATTTTATCCCCGTCCTCTTACGGGAACGGGAACTACGCGGGTGAAACCGCGTGACATCCTAATAATTAATAAAGTTATGCTCAACATTTTCCTCTTCATTACTGCATGACAGTGACAGCATGAAGTTATTTAAATTCTAATCTCCATATTGTAATACATATTCCAAGTGCGACCAGATGAGTGTTTTTGGTTCAGTGCCAAGTGTGTTAGCATCACTGGGGATGTCCCATACTAAATTTATTATAATGTTAATATAAGGTAATATACTCTGACCTTATTGGTGATGGTCTTCAGATAGGTCAGGTGCGTAGTAAGTACTCGCAACCCACGTGATGTATGCATGTGGATGAAGCAAAATAATTATGGAAGGATTGTAGAAATGTTTTCTGATGAATGGAAGACGATAATTTAGTGTTAATGGTCTATGCTGTACTAAGTAAATAGGTAAATAAGTATTTAGCAGATGCTAACGCAGATGGCGTTCTACAGTTTTTGCAATGGGGAAACGGCGTAGTTATAATATTGCTACCCGATAACTTAAAAAAAAAAAAAAAACAAATTTCATTCAGTAATCGGAATGTAAAACACAACCTCAGTGCCCAATAGTATTACATATTATAATTGTGGTTTTGTTTATGCATAGATAAAAGTACAAATGCATTAATACAAAAAAGTATTTTATCCTTATTTATTGTAAACTAAGCTATCATTTTGATAAAATTTAACCCCATTTTAAATATCAACAAGTGAATTACTGGCAATAAAATCATAATCATAAAAGTGCGATTAACTCAAAACATACTTCGGTCAAGATAGGTCTCTCTGAAGACTAGGACGGCGAAATTATGTAGAGACAGAGTATGCTTTTAATGCTATGGCGTGGTTTTTTATTAATTAAAATACTGCGTAATGAGATGGGAATTGGAATCTTTGTTCAGCTTTGTTGTTTTCCACATTTGTTATTGCCCTGAATGCAATTTTATCACTTTAGGAGTATTTAGACTCTGCGCTGCCAACCAAATAATTGAAATATTCATGCACACGACAATTTTATGACACAACACACTGCAAACGCGTAATCTGATAATGATCTAGATGTAAAAATCAAAGATAAATCAGAAACAGGTGTCCGATGTCATTCTGGTAGACAAGACTTGATAAGATAGCATGGATGTACTATAAGTACGTATAAAGATTACTGAGAGGTGCTGTCGTGTTTGCTATCTTATGAAGCAATACGTGTCTTCGATATTGTGAAAATATTAAAAGTTTTGCTTAACTTGTTTATCATTTGCAACTCTTAAGATAGCCACGAAGTGTGTGAGTCATCATTATCAATTCATCATCGTTGCTACTTAACTACACTACAAAAAGTACAGCAATGTAGTACAAAAATTACAGCGCTATGACACAAATTAAGAACTAATATCAGAATTCTAATTCGCACAATAAGTTATTCTCCACGACTTAAAACCTTAAACCTTACATCGAAAAACTCTAGGATGACTCTCTCTCTAGGATGTTTCATCGGTAAGATTAAAGAACTTCCATACAAACTTCTATTATTATTAAACAACATAATCATTCGACAAACCTGCTTTAGTGCAGATCTTATTTTTGTTTTTTATTTATGTACGTTCACTTGCGATCCACGGATGCCCCTCAAGTCAAAGGGGAAAATATACACATAGAATATAAGTAACATAATATAAGTCCGTGATTAGACCTGTCGTGCTGTATGGATCGAAATGTTTGGCTGTGAAGAAGATGGATGAAAAAGATTGCATATAGCGGAGATGAGTATGTTGAGGTGGATGTGTGGTGTGACAAGAATAGATAAAATAGGGCATGAGTATATTAGAGGAAGTTTGAAAGTTGCACCAGTTACAGAAAAGTTGAAAGGGAATCGACTGTCTTGGTATGGGCATGTGATGAGGAGGGAAGAATCGCATGTATCTAAAAGAGTGATGAATATAAATGCGGATGGATGGAGAGGGAGAGGTAGACCAAGGAAACGATAGATGGATTGTGTGAGGAATGATATGAGGGAAAAAGGTGTAAATGATTGTGTGACGGTTGACAGGGGAGAATGGAAGAAAAAAACGTGTTGCGCCGACCACAAGTAACTTGGGATAAGCACAGGAAGATGATGATGTACGTTCACACAAAATACTTAACGTTAAGTTTTAAGAGCACAAAGGTACTGCTTATTTCATAAGAAATTTCTTCCACCAGAACTGCAAAAGGAAAGTTGGATTAGAAATGTAGACAGTGTGTAGAAAATACAAAACAGGAAAATTACTAAAACAACTGTCTTCTACGCTGTCCTTTTCACCGATCAGGCTTTATAAAATATTCCTTCTTTGTCCAAGCGGTCTTCCTTTGGAATGCGCTCCCCCAGAGTATCAGGACGTTGACTAGTCGTTTCACTTTCAAAGTGAAGGCTCGAGAGCATATTCACAAGAAATTGGCAGATTCGTCTCAAAACTAAGTTGTTATAGTTTATCTTGTTCATCTCTCTTAACTTTACCTATATATTTTGTTATATGTACGTATTTATTCTTATATGTTTTAGTTATAAACATTCTGAAGTCTTTTTTTTCTGTTATTGCACTTACTGTGTATTATCTCTGCATCATGCTAAGGTAGACTGATAGAAAATGCCCAAGGCATTAAGTCCGCCTTTGTACAGTAAACAGTTTGTATTTGTGCATAAAGTTTTAATAAAAAAATAAATGAAACCTTCATTAATAAGGAACATTTGGGAAATTTTCATGCTGCTGAAACCGACGGTATTGGTTGCGAGTTGTCTGTAGGCTAACGAAGTTAAGATCTGCAAATTCTGTTCATAACACAAATAAGGGTAGACGTTTCAAGGGTATATCTTATGTAACTTCGACGTTCGAAAGTTCTGAAAATCAGCCTGATTTGAATAAATTACTTTTGATTTTGACTGACTCTTTGTGGCTCCTTTACAATCCATTTAAAGCTAACATGTTGAATTGCACGAAACCAACATTAGTTTAACGGAGCCTTTAAGTTCATGCCATCCCTACTTTGTTTGAAAAAGAAAGTTACAGCATCAATTTAGTCTCCGTTAAACTAAAATGGTTTCGTGCAACTCACTGTTAGTCTCCTGTGTCGCTTGACATATTACTAGCTTTAAGAAACTTACATCTATACAAATAAATAAAATTGAGGTGTCTATTCGTAATTTGAAAATTACAGCTGTTGCTTGTAACAAAAAAACTTTTTATTTCAAATGTTTGTCTGTCTGTCTGTTTGTTGTGGCTACTCTCTGAAACGGCTGGACCGATTTTGACGGGAATTTTACTGGCTGTTTGTTGTAGTTGTTACAATTAGTTACATAGTTAGAACTTGAGAAACTCTTGTTTAGTTGGAAAATAAGCCATAACTAACATACTGAGTGTAATAAATCGTACATTCTATAACGTAACTACTTATTTGATGAACCTATTTTAAAAACTTCATCCTCTTTTAATAATAAATTATTTTTTATTGCTTATTCATGTTTATCGCCTTTTGTTTTGCTTTTATTTACTTTTATATTATGGTCCATCCTTCACCTTGGCAGTTTTGAAATACTCTATTATTAGTTAACTTACTACCTATTGATCAATGGGGGCTATCGCGTGTGAATTTGCCGCTAGAGGCGCTTGTGTAGACTAAGGTCCTCCAAAATGTCAGATGTCATACAGTGTTGGCGCGTTGCGTGATTTTTTATACTCATGATTGATTGAGATGATTTTATATACTAATACTCATGATTGTGTTCTAGATTGAGCCATTCCTGATTAATTATGACTTGAAGATTATAAGTAGCAACTTAGGACCATAATATTGTTAGTACTTGGAGATAGAATGATTTTTAAATGTTTCATGCTTACTAATTTTAGGAAGAATATTGTAAATATATATCTAAAGCTTCCACTGTGTCGTTATACGTAATAAAATAAACTTTTCTATGAAGTTATTGGTGCTTTAAAATATAAAATAGAATTATTGAAAGGACCTTACTCGACAGTGCGCCATCTGGTGAGCTTAGGGTTACCAGATGAAAAAATCAAAAGTCCGGAGAAAAACCCTATTTTCCATTGAAAAATCCTGAGATTTTTTACAGTTTCAAAAATTCTCAAACTTTTTTAAATTGAAAAGTATATTTTTTTTTTTAAATCGTAATATTATCGTTTATATACCTACACTGTGGACCTCACTCACGCGTTGCACATCGCACTCGAAGCGCGGGGGGGCGAGGTATTCAATATAATTTGAAGAGCTTAAAATGGGGGGCATTTTATAAAACCATTATTAAAGAAAAAACCTTACTTAAAAATGTATCATCACATATTAAGTATGATAAAACTGAATAAGTACCTACTTGGATAAATAAGTACTGATTTTAATTGTGCAATTATTACCAAAGGAAGATTAATTTTAGTTTGTTTAGCTTTTTATTAAAGAGATATTTAAAATGTAAGCTGTCTTTTATTGAAAATTCAAAAAATCCTGAGATTTCATGAGATTTTCAAAATCCAGCCGCAATCCTGAGAAGAGTCCAAAAATCCTGAGATCTCAGGACAAATCCTGAGATATGGTAACCCTAGGTGAGCTCAAAAACGATAGCCCCCATTGTGAGACTATTGCCAATTTTTACTAACACTATGATGTTAGCGGCATTTTATCATATCAAATTATGAAGCAAAAACACATGACATATCATCGAGCTTGTAATCCCCGAAGCGATAGACAGAGACGACAGTTATTGGCTGTTACTTCGGGCAAAAAGCACTTTTTATCCTACTGGGATTATAGGATAAAAAGTGCTAGTAATCGATGACAAAAGTCTAAATTTTTTTTTCATCCATACTTCTCTATCGTTCATTCCCATCTACCACCCCGGTGGATTTTTTTTAAAGATTTTTTTTAAATTTTGGTTAAGTTTTTGTTGATTTTCTGAAATTATTTTAAATCCATCTTTAGATTGATGTAAAAGTAAATTTAACTTTTTAAATTTACAAGTTTTTCTTTTTAAATTTACAAGTTTAAAATATTGTTTTAAAATGTTTTCAAGCCATGTTAAGCGTTTGAATAATTATTTACTTACTATTATAAATTTGCCTTTATTTGACTTAAAATCAAAATTAAAAAAAACCGGCCAAAAGCGTGTCGGGCCACGCTCAGTGTAGGGTTCCGTAGTTTCCCGTCCGTCACAATAAGTGTTCCCACTTATGAGTTTAAAGGTGGGTATCGATTATGTAAAAATGCTTGCATATACGAATATACTATAAACAGTCCAGAAATTATTTTGTACAACTTTTTGTCTTTTTTGTACAAAAACTGTTGTTTCCATCAAGTTCAAAATGATTTTCCTAGAAAGTCCTTATAAAGTTCTACTTTTCAGATTTTTTTCATATTTTCTAAACTTATGGTTCAAAAGTTAGAGGGGGGGGGACACATTGTTTTTTACTTTTGGAGCGATTATTTCCGAAATTATTGACATTATCAAAAAATGATTTTAGGAAACCCATATTCATTTTTAAATACCTTTCCAACAATATATCACACGTTAGGGTTAAAATTAAAAAAAAAAAAACACTTCCCACTTTACATATAGGGGGGCTACCCTAATAAAACATTTTTTTCAAATTTTTATTTTACCACTTTGTCGGCGTGATTGATATACATATTGGTACCAAATTTCAGCTTTCTAGTGCTAACGGTCACAGAGATTAAGCGAGGACGGACAGACGGACGGCCGGACAGACATGGCGAAACTATAAGGGTTCCTAGTTGACTACGGAACCCTAAAATTCAATATAATGATAATGTCCAGTAAAACGGTAATGACAATCGACCACCGGGTGGTACTGGGAATAAACATTCTCTATTACTCGCCATGTCAGCAGCCACCTCCTTTGAAGCCATATTATCATCCTTCACATAGTCCATCCTTCGTTTCTTTGGTCTTTCATAAACATGCATGATGTGCAATGATAGGCAGCTGTGCCTATCCCAGTTGTAAACGTCCCTTTGTGCCTATTGGCCTTGTTTCGTTCAGTCCCCTACTGATATGGAGGGAAGTGGAATTTACGGTTTTTTCCTACTCCTCCGCTATACTTTTCTGATTAATTTCGTTGCGGGATCCAAGACAGTTAAATTCATTCTCTGGGACTTCGTCGAGCTTCATTGTCTCGGCGCTTTTCTGGTGGTCGCCACTGTTGATTCTGGCTTTCAGGAGTTGCAGTGGTTCGGGAATAGTGTGGCGGGCTTCTTTGGTCTTTCATCATCACTATCATCATCATCAGCCTATTAATGTTCCCTCTCATAGAGAGGAGGCCTGTGTCCCAGGACACAGGCCTTCTCTCTATGAGCTATAATCCACCACGCGGGCCCAGTGCGGATTGGTAGATGTCACATGTCTTCGAATCTTTTGGTTCTAGGACATGCCGGTTTCCTCACGATGTTTTCCTTCACCGTTTTGAGAGCAGTGGTCATGAAATAAATTACACAGAGTAATGCGCATGCCTGGTTTCGAACCCATGACTTACTATTCGTAAGTCGGGGCCGCCACCACTGGGCCACCGCTGCTCTACATCTTTGGTCTTCACATGTACTTATATAGCCACCCACATAATACATAAAACTTTCCTCACGACATTTTCTTCATTACTTTTACTTTAGTAAACATGGGATTTTGTAATTTGTAAAAAAGATAAATCTTCCTTCCTTGGCTTCATTGTGTAATCTTGCTTGCCGAGATACTTGGAACGGTCGCCATTCCTTAGTTGAACGTTCAATATTTTATTTAAGGCTAGGTGGCCCCGAATTTAAGTTTTTTATAACAATCTGAGACAAAGAATATAGTGTTTTAAATAAAATAAAAAATATATGTATTAGTTAAGGATCTTGTCTAGTCAAAATCGCATTCAGTTGCAAGACCTGATGAACTTCACTCGATAGAAAAAAATCGCAAAGTTGCCCCTTTTTATAAGGTTTTTTCAATATTATGACCATATTACTGATTTTTTACATTTAATTTTTGTACTATATTAAAGAAACTAATTAGTTATAGACAAATTCGCAGAGTTTGACTTGATAAAATGATTTTCTTAATTACTACGATTAAATATTAATTAAAAGCGCCCGCGGCGGCTCCGACAGGCCCGTTCAGTCGCGTGCTGGCGCTTATGGACGACGGACCTGTGTCAGTTTTTTCCGCGACAACTTCGCGCACCTTATAATCTGTTTTTGAGAGTTTTTTTGTTAGTTATAATGGGCAATAAACAACGCAGGCGAAAAAAGTCGTGTAAAGCAATAAAAGAAACAAATATGTAGAAACATATCCACAGTATAAAAATATCAGTACTACTAGAGAACGCATCGATCACTAATAAAAAACTAGATACACAATCAGCGGCAAAAAGTGTCCTCACCAAATGAGCGCCCACTCGAACATTTGGGTGCGCTTTTAATCTAGTAGCATTTGAACGCTCCGACGGTAAACATGCCTCAGTGCTCGTTTAAAAAGTGTAAAAATCACACATCCAGGACGCTAAAAAAGGATGAAATTTAATATTTTCGGTAAGTATTAATATTATCATTATTTATTTGTTATCACTGTATTGTAACTACTGATATTTTGTCAAGAAATCATCGTAAAATCATTTTTTAGATTAAGTCGTAATAAATAGCAGAAGTTATAAGGCATCTCAATAGTAAAGACCCTTACTAAACGCATTTAATCATACTATCGCATGCCCACTTAAATTGTTCGAGTTATGTGCGTTGATTATGTTCCATTTGTTGGAGACGCTATTGTTCTTTTTTTATTTTTATTATTATAGTATGATTGTTTTTTTTTTGGTCTAATGAGACTTCTTTACTGTTTCTCTAAATATTATAGTATCATTTTATAGATTTAATTTTGAATATGTGCATGTAATAAAATTAAAGACGTGAGTTTTTTTTTAGCTTTCCTCGAGATCCAGTCAGGTGTGAAGAATGGATATCAGTTATAGCACTTCAAAGATCCGAAAAATTCTTCAAGCCGACCCAAGGAAGCGTTTTATGTTCGAAGCATTTTTTGAAAAGTGATGAATATGTGACTACGAAAGGAATCACCAGGCCTATTACGTATCTCTGTTGACAGCTCGATATGATAGTAACTGGGCTCAGTGTCCATTAAATGACTGTCAAAAGGTTAGTTTCGTATTACCAGTCGCTATCAAATATGACGTCATAGGTGCCTATCGTGGCTGATAGTCACCGTAACTCATTTTGACAAGACGCTTTCGTATCGATTCTTCTAATATTGCAAATATGTAAGCATAGTGGACATCAAATTCAAGACAACTGAGTTTGAAGTGGCTTTCGTGAAAGACGTTACACCGTACCCGGGCTGTTAGTCACCGTAAAGTGATATCCACTCTGTGTAATACGTAATACCAATATTTTGATATTCACGGTTGTCATCAAAGTTCGGTGTAGAACCGAAGCTTGATAGTCACTGGATATCAGAAAGATACGTAATAGGCCTGCAGAAGTCTACGCAAAACAGCTGTACCTCGATATTCTCGATATTCTTTCCGAACTTTCTGTACTTACTTTTTATATTTTGAATTTAGATTTAAGTTGTTTGTCAAGCAATATCTTTAAATTTTTGACACAAAATAAAGATTAAATAAATAATTAAGACTGTTTCAATTACTTTCATTACTAAATGAATGTGGTGCCCTATCCAAAAACATATTTACATTCGGTTAAATTATAACCTTTACACTTACCATTACAGTTATACACCATAGAATAGAATAGAATTTGCTTCATTACACCAATTTTTTAAAACAAGTGTAGCATTTAAAAAAAAAAAATTACAGTAAGAAAAAAATATTCAGTTCGACTCCATTCATTCCTTGTCCAACCGCCGAGCCTCGGTCGTAAAATTTTATTGTTTTTTATTGGCACTTTGTAATTCTGACTTTAAAACATGCGTGTAAGGATGATTTTGTTTTGAAATGGGTTGACCAGCGAGTATCGGTTGTAAAAGGTTATTACTTTTTGTCCGTACCTTTGTGAATACAACTTTAGGTAATGTGTCTAAGGTTGAATTTACATTAATGTAAGTATATTTATTTCAACTACAAGTAGGTAGGTACGTCAAAACATTTGGCGACAGTTTTTAGGGAAGTTTTGCATGGGATTGTGTATCTAGTTTTTTATTAGTGATCGATGAGAGAACGCTAAGATTTTTGATAAAATTAAATCATATTTTGTCTAGGTATAAGTATCGATGTCTCAGCCTGGCGTATGCAAACGAAAAGTAAATACTAATACTATAATATCTACCTATCAATTTCATCTGTGAAATAGGTACTTCATTTACTTTTTGTTATAGGTCAGTGGGGCAGCCTCAAGAATTGCAACCGGCAATTTTAAGATGACTAAAGTACTATCGAGGACACTCCCGCCTGACCACCACAAAGCTAATTTTTGCTTGCACTCGCAAAATAGAAACGCTCCGACCCGTTGACTTTGTATACAAATAATGAATGAAAAGATACCGAATCGGCGGAGCGCACGGATGACGCACACCAAACAAGAGTTATTGTTATTTTGCGCGGCAAAGTTGACGTTTGACTAATACGCCCAAACTTTAAGGGGGCGGGACTCAGTGCTTCTGCATGTTTTAAGCGAAAAAAAATTAAAATGGTCAGACGGAAAAGACCACGATAGTAGGTACATGAAAATATTTAAAACTAGCTGTGCCCGGCATGCGTTGCAATGCGCCTTTTCCTACTACCTACCTACCTACCGACTACCGACCGCCTACCTACCTACGTACTACCTACCATCTACCTACCTACGTACTACCTACCATCTACCTACTACCTACCATCTACCTACTACCTACAGTACCTACCTGCCCACTACCTACTATGTACCTACTTACCTACTACCTACCAACCACCTACCTACTGCCTACCCCCTATTTTTTATCTTTTATACAAACCTTGACCTATTGTTGAGTGTTAGCGAGACTAACGATCAGTAATTAATTTTTATATTATTATATAGATTTCTTTTATAAATTTGTTTTATTTGACACCCTAGGTTCTTTTTATGCAAATCTATCTTTGAAGTAAATAACCGTAGTTGAAATTAAAATACTTTCCTCAAATATAATTATTTTGAAAAAAAATAAAAACAATAATACAAAAACATAAACAAATCAAAATTTTATCTTTACAGTTCTCAAACCTGCGAACTGGTTGTTTATTTTCAATTAATTATTCCAACTGCCCAATTATGACTACCTATTTTATATTCTAATATTTTATAGACAATTATTTTATATCGAAGCTCTAATTTATCGCTACTACGAGTAACAAATTTTGATCATAAAAATATATTTCATAAAAGTCAACTATTATTACATAACCTACTGCATATTTCTATACTGTGTCGCCGCGCGGAGTCATGAGAGTTCTCTGACGCGCTGTGTCCACGCGAAGTATTTCGCGCGTAGCCTACAACGCTAAATGCCTACTTTTGCAAAACTACCTAGTCTTAAGGCGCTGTACTTAGTCAAAATAGGCTTCACAAAACAGTTTTTTAGCCAAATGTATACATTTTAGAGCAGCTAAAAAAAATATATGTAAATCTTGATCATATTTATGGGTGGACCATTGTGTTCAAAACACGTTTTCGGTAAACTTTCCCGATAAAAAAAACCATAAAATAACCATTTAAATTGAAATAGTAGCAATTGTAACTGTAGGTATTATTTATGAACAAATCTTGATAATATTAATAACAGTGATGTAATATATAATAATAAAGGGAACTGTTGTTTTTATTTATTCTTTTTATTTATCACTTTTGTTATTTCAATATTTACTCATTATTTTCTTCTAAAACCTGGCCGCCCAGTAATAGTGACGTCTCATTTACTCCCATACAAATAGACAGTGTGCGCGATTTTGGTATTCACAGCGCCTTAAGTAGAAAATCATTCGGATTCGGCGAAGCTTCAACACGTAACATAACATCACGCCTGTAATCCTCGAAGAGTTAGGCAGAGGTGTACCTAATAGTACACCCACATTTCGCCAGTTAGGTTTTTGAAGTCCCATGTAATAGGGGGCGAGCCTATTACCATCAATCGAGCACAAATCTAGACTCCGTGGCTGATACTGAGTAATTCCTGATGGAAAAACCCAATAACACTTTGCCCAAACCGGGAATTGAACCCAGTACCCCATACTCAGCAGCTTTGTTATTTTTTGACATTCAGAAGTGCCATAATGGTCTAATTGAAATAAATGCTTTGAGTTTGCAGTCACACTTGTGACCACTAAGACCAACGAGGCAGGCCGAGGCCGAAGCTTCATTTTCAAGGAAAATATACATTCCTGAGGTCTGGAAACAAGCCCATATCATCCCCTTGCCCAAAATCTGTAATCCAGTTGGACCAGCCGATTTCAGACCTATTTCCATTCTCCCTTATCTTTCTAAAATTCTTGAGCACATTGTCCATCAGCAACTCACGGCCTTCATTTCTAGGAACGACCTTCTTAGTACTTTCCAATCCGGTTTTCGTCCTGGCCATAGCACTGTAACGGCTCTTTTAAAGGTTACTGACGATATTCGCTGGGCTATGGACCACAAGTCGCTTACCTTACTTGTACTTCTAGACTTTAGTAGCGCCTTTAACTCTGTTGATTTCGACATCCTTCTGGGTATCCTTAATTCTCTTAATTTCTCCTCTTCATCTATTGGTTGGTTTGACTCCTATCTTAAAGGCCGCTCGCAGCGTGTGCGTCTTGATGAGTCCTCCTCTGATTGGTGCCCTCTTAGCGTGGGTGTGCCTCAGGGTGGCGTTCTCTCTCCTCTTCTCTTCTCTATTTTCATTAACTCTGTCACCAGAGTCATTTCTTCCTTCTTCCATCTCTATGCAGACGACCTGCAGCTTTACCAACATTTCTTAAGGGAAGATGCGGAAGCCGCCGTGGCTGCCATGAACAAGGATCTGGATTTGATTAGTGAGTGGTCGCGGTCCTTTGGACTGCAGATCAATCCTAGGAAATCTCAGGCCTTGATCATTGGCGGCAGGTATATGCGGAAAAGGCTCGATGTTGCGTCGCTGTCTCCACTCAGGCTGAATGGAGTTCAGATTGATTACGCAATTAAGGCTAAAAACCTGGGGGTGACAATGGATTCCTATTTATCTTGGACTGCCCATGTTGCTGAGGTTAGTCGCAAGGTGCACTACACGTTCCACTCATTGAAATGCCTCCAGAGCTTTTTGCCACTGAACACCAAAATCTCCCTTGCGCAAACTCTCATTCAACCCATCATTGACTACGCCGATGCCTGTTATTTGGATGCCACCGAGGAGCTTTTAAATAAACTTGAGCGCTTGCAAAACATCTGTATTCGTTTCGTTTTTAATCTTAAAAAATATGATCATGTTTCTAATTTTCGCAAAATGCTCAAGTGGCTCCCAATTCGACTTCGCAGGAACTCTCGGATATTGTGTTTGCTATTTAACATCCTTCACAATCCTAAAACGCCATCCTATCTGCGGGAACGGTTTTCCTACTCTCGTCCCTCTGATGCACCTTGCAGGACGCATCTTAGGAACCTCCTCAAATCCCCTCCTCACTCTACCGACTTCTATTCCTACTCCTTCACTGTCCACGCCGTGCGGTTGTGGAATTCACTCCCGCCTGACATTAGGGACTGCCAAACTGTTGCAGTTTTCAAGAAAAGAGTAAAAGAACATTATCTATCCATTTCGTCATAATTGCATAAGTATTTATTATTAGTTTTTGTATTGTATTTATAGTATTGTTATATGTTTTTCTTTGTGTTTATGAGTAGGTATGTATGTATTGTATATTGTATTTAAAATATTTATCTGTTTTATGTATTCCATTTTCTTTTCTTTTTATTAACACACTATGTCTACATCTCTTTTTTAGTATCTCCTTTCGCAGGTATGCTGGAAGAGATTTCTTTAGAAATAAGCATCACCTTTGTACTATTTTCTATTCCTTTCTACTTTTCTTTATATTTAGTGTGTACATAAATTGTTAAATAAATAAATAAATAAATACATCATCATCATCTGCCTAGCCTTTTCCCAACTATGTTGGGGTCAGCTTCCAGTTTTACCGGATGCAGCTGAATACCAGTATTTTACATGGAGCGACTGCCTATCTGACCTCCACAACCCAATTAGTACTGGGAAATACGATACCCCTTGGTAAGACTGGTTGTCAGACTTTTTGGGTCACTGACTACCGTAACGACTGCAAAGATCTGCAAATATCAGCCGGGACCAACGGCTTAACGTGCTTTCTGAGGCACGGAGGAAACCCGGTATGTAATGGGTGGTCACCCATCCACAGACCAACCTAGGCAAGCACGGCTTAACCTAAAGATCGACCCGAGCGGCTGGTTTTCAAGGAAAATATACATATTTTATAGAATAAATTGAACTTGAAACGCTATCTTTTGAAAGGTTACCAGTTATTGGCACATCGTCCTTCAGCGTAAAAGGTTTTCTTTTTCTTGTTATAAAAGATAAAATTGTAAGTTTTTCCGGAGCGAAGTTATTAGGGTCTTGTCTGGGTATCTTTTATATTAACTGTTAAAGTGGTTTTCATAATATTATTTTATGTTTTTCATGAATTCTGTTATATAATTACGTGCTCTTTTTTTCTCATGTTTTTTTAAGTGGTGGCGCGCCAATTCAATTTAACCGCCAATTCAAATAACAGTAAGTAGGTACCTGGGCGACTGAGCTCGGATGAAAATAGAAAAAAACGAATTTTCCCAGATATGAGACCTAGCTAGATCGATTTTGCGCTTCCGTAAACCGCATACTTTCATCGAAATCGTTGGAGCCTTTTTCAAGAACATCATTACAAATACATACATGCAATGCATGCAATATTGCTTATTTGATATTAAAGGATATGATAAGATAACAAAACAATTAAGCCTGTAATCCCCAATGGTTTAGGCAGAAACCCACATATACCATTTCACCGGAAATGTTGAAGTCCCATGTAATAGCAGCCTCAGGGTATGTATCCGGGCCCTGTGGACGGTGAGCTATGGGCTAGCTCGCCGTCCGTCCGTCTCATGACGACAGGCCGTGTCGACGGCGCGTTCGTGTTCTACGCGCGCCTCAAAGAGAGTCAGCAAAAGGAAGGGGTCCGTAAGGGCCGATGCCTGCTGGGGCTGCGGGACTGTTTGAAAAAGATACCGTGGCCCCGGAACACAAAGGGTGATGAAGGAACATGGATGGGTTTTAGTCAGTAAAATTCTGACACTCCCTCCTGCTCCGCTCAGACTGGGAGGTGTCATTTGATGATTTCCCATACGAAAAGAAAAGGTAGGGTATGTAGCCGGGCCATACAATGTCTTCAACCTGTAACGGGTACTAAATTCATGACCTTTTATTTTATAAATCTTGCTCTGTGTCGATCTATTTTTTACTGTTGTGGGTGGAGGAACATTACATACACGTCAAAGGGACTTAGAACGAATAATATATTTAAAAAGTATTACAGAAGTGTACATTTAAGGTGACACATCACACGGGCTTGAACTCATTGGTGGGCGTGGCTAAAAAGCACGCTGTCTCACCTGGCATCGTGCCCGACAGAGATAGTATCAGTGATGAGCAGTTAGACGCTAGTCTTTATGCGCGTCTAGTTCGTACGCACACACTCAGCGTTCCGAACCGTTCCGAACAAAAACGAAGTTATATAATACTTTCGTCTGACCTTTTATTTAAATGCACTAAAAAGAATAAAATAAACTTTTACTTTAAAACTTTTACTATCAACTTATAACGTCATCGTCACTACACAATTCGCGAGATTAGTGGCAACAATAATATTGTATAACTATATTGTTTGTTATTGTTAGCCTGGGGTCACGATGTCCTGGACGCTTTCCGCCAGGTCTGCTAATCCCTCGAGAGAAATAAATGGCTGTGAAGCCAGCAGAGTCTGGACGTTGGTCGGCAGACGACTGCTTTATATTGTCATCGTGGTACTGTGGATTTCCTTGGCCTGATAGTTTAGGATTTCCTTTTCAGGGCGTATCACGTCGGAGTCACCAATTTAGTGGTTGTTGTACACTAACTAAATTAAATTAAAAATGTTCATAATTCTATATAAATTTAGTCAAAACAAGACAGAGAAGTGACAGATCAGAAGAAAAGTAAAAATTATATCGTGAAGGTTTTATGTATATAAAGTTTCTAAATAAGTAGGTCACTACACCATATTATAGGGTGTGCGTTTCGATGGAGCGAACACGGCGTTTTTTTTTTTAAAATAACTGCCATGATTTTGTAAAAACATGTATGTACGTGGTTCAAATTTCCCAAAACCTTAAATTTGTCAGAGTTATGGTTAAAAAGTTATAAGGGTTTGAACGTGGCCACGCCATCGAAACGCGAATAACCGCGCGGCCACGGAAATCTTAAAAACTAAGCGTTGCAGAGACCTGAAATTTAGGTAAATAACAGATTGAATTTGTAAAAAAAATATAAAAAATCCTAGGTTTATATTTCAGGAGCATACGTACGGTATCGCTTATGACCTTCAAAATGCTCTGAATGTGAAATTTAAAATTGAAAGTAATTAATTTAATTAATTTATGAATTTAATTTTAAATTATTTTTTTTACTAAATCTTGCCATAGTTTAAAAAAAAAATGCCGTGATCGCGCCATCGAAACGCACACATTATAGCAGTGCAATAAAAATGCACAGGCCCTCAACTTCAGCGAAAAACAAATGACACGTCACTGACGTCATGCATGAAATGAAAAGGACAGAAATATAGGTCTTGTTCTTCTATCAAAGGATGGACATGTCAATATCGCGTGTCCCCCTCCCGCACCGCACCGGGGGAAACATTATTCAGTGAGATGCACAAAAATTCATAGTAAAAGGTAAAAGGCGCGCGTACAAAAATATGAAAAGGCTTTTGGGAAATCGAATTTTATGACAAAACCACTGCATAAATCATTATCAAATAAAATTTATTGAATTCTTCGATAATTGTGCTGTGTCGGTACTGACTTTGTTTTGGAAATTTGACACTTCTTTTATTACTAATTTACGCCCAAAGATACGTTAAAATTGGCAATAAAAATGAATCTTTGGTAGCTCGTAACTTTTGAATGGCTTTTTATTTTATTATTCTGTTTCCGCACAGACACAATTAATAATGAGACAAAACGATATCATGTTTAACTTTAGATGTACCATATCAAACAGTGGAGTAATAGCCCCCCGAAATTTGTATGGAAAATATGTTGCGCAGTTCAACCTTAAGTGCAGTAAGTGTTATTTCTCGTTTTTTTCGTTTCCCCTCAATGGAAAACATCGTGAACAACAACAACAACTGGGTTGTGGAGGTCAGATATAGGCAGTCGCTCCATATAAAATACTGTATTCAACTGCGTCCGGTTAGACTGGAAGCCGACCCCAATAAACTTAGGAAAAGGCTAGGCAGATTATGATGATTATGGAAAACATCGTGAGGGAACAGGCATGTCCTAGAACCAAAAATTTCGAAGACATGTTGTGACATCTACCAATCCGCACTGAGCCCGCGTGGTGGGTTATAGCTCATTCTCTCTCATAGAGAGGAGGCCTGTGTCCCAGCTGTGGAAAAATTAATAGGTTATGATTATTACGTTATGTCAGCCCAGTACATAGCTATAACTACGTATCACAATAGCCTTTTTTAACCTTCTTAGGTTCTTTTTACCTGTTTCCGGGTTTATGATGGTAACGCCAGCAGTTTTGTTTGAAGTCGCATGTAATAGGGGGCGAGCCTATTGCCATCACCCGGGCATCACATCACATTGCGATCATTAATCCAGCCTCCGCGCTCCGTGGCAGCGACTGAGAAATCCCTGAACATCAGTGCAGCGCCCTGATGTGTAAATATGGTGGTCAAAGTCATGATCCCTATACCTTTTCCCTAATATGTTGGAGTCGGCTTCCAGTCTAACCGGATACAGCTGAATACTTGCAGTATTTACATGACAATACGATATCCCTTGGTGAGACTGTTGTCAGACTTTCGGGCCAATGACTACCTGAACGAATATCAAAAATCTAAAAATGACAGCCGGGACCAACGGCTGTTTGTTGTAAAATGTAAAGCTTGGTCGACCGTACTTTCCGAGGTACGGAGGAAAGTCGGTTAAAATGTAATGATGGTCACCCATCCACAGACCGACCTTGGCAAGCGCAGCTTAACCTTGACGATCGATCCGTGTGGCTGTTATTATTTAGCCACGAGCTCCTCAACCGAGACTTAAGAACTCCCAAGTTTATACTTAAATAGCTAGAGCTATTAACATAAAGTTTGAAAGCCTAAAAGCCTTGCTCAGATCCAGTCCGTAAACTCCCGGATCAATATCCAGGACGGGAACAAAAGCTTTTAGTGTTTTCGTTAATAGGTTTAGATAGGGATTTTAATTTCGGGAGTAGATACAGAGTGCTTGTCTTATCATTGGGCTGTTTTTCTTCGATGAGAGACCTGTTTTTTTAGTTTGTTATACGTTTCGGTTTTTAATTAATATATTTTTTATTAATGTTTCTTAATTAATTGTTGGTAGGTACTGAACATTTTATAAATAAATTAATATTCGTCCGGGTAGGTATATACCGCTGTCTTCCAAGATCCCATTCGTTACCTATATTTATTTATGTTTTAAAATTTCCAAAAAGTAGGTCTTAGGCGGGGGATCATAGACCTCTCCATAATGTATTTTTATAAGAGGAATTTTCCAAGTAGTTACCGAGAATCTTACTCTTATTGTAATAACTAGCTATTCCCCACGGCTTCGCTCTCGTGGAGGTTGGAATTTATTCTATGGGGACTTAGGTAGGTACACACAGCTCACAGTGGTTACACTTCCAAAAGACATAATATCTTCTGAAGTGGCGGTAATTATTTCTTTATTTTATTTATATATGGCGCTGTAGTACTTTTAGTAGTGTTATTACAAGATCACTATTGTATAGATATACTTCTAGCGCATTAATTCACAGCATGTTTTTAAAAATTTAGATTAATAGCACTTAGATTACATTAGATACAATTGTAGACATGAAAATGTTAGTTCAAAATTCAGGTATAATTTTGAAGAGAAGAAAACCAACAGAAGAGATCAGAATTCGAGATTCTTCATGACTTGACCTCGTTAATATGCCGACGCTGTGTCAACCACAACGTCGACATATTTTCGGGGTCAACGTCTGATCATCGAAACCGGCGTACCTAGATAGAATTTTCCAATTCGGTAAGTTTAACCTAGATACAGGAAATTGAAAGACGGAAAGACAAAAGGATAACTTTTATCCTTATAACACACGAATTTTTGTCGTCACCGTGACGTTATGTGGTTGACCCTCGTGGTATAAGGAGACCTTCCATGACCATAATTAATTAATTAATTGAGATCATTGTAACTGACTTTATGTTTCACAATAATATGAGGATGTTAAGAGGGCTATTACAAATTTTCTTGTTTTTGAGTGTTTTAAGAGTCTAGCACTCAAATATAAGAAAAATATTGATTTTTATTTTGAGCACTCCATAGAGAATTAATCAAACTTTCTCGGGCATATATCTTTTTTAATTTTGTGGCCATATCTAAACCATAATCACACTTCTAAAATCTCAGTTTAGAAGTGTGATTATGGTTTAGATATGGCCACAAAATTAAAAAAGATATATGCCCGAGAAAGTTTGATTAATTCTCTATGGAGTGCTCAAAATAAAAATCAAAATTTTTCTTATATTTGAGTGCTAGACTCTTAAAACACTCAAAAACAAGAAAATTTGTAATAGCCCTCTTAACAGGATAGGAGCAACATAATTATTTTACCTATTTTCTATATTCATGACTTATTTCAAATGATGGTTTGGTGTTTGGTGAGATGGTGGTTTGATGGTTCTGTATGGTGTCGGACGTAAAGAATAGCACCGTCCCATATCTTCCCGTGGGTGTCGTACGAGGCGACTAAGGGACTTACCAGAGAATGAGCAGCAGCGTTCTCTGTGCTTTTGTAACAACCGTACTGCGATCGCCAACCCGCCTGCCAAGCGTGGCGATTATGGCAACCCTCCCCCCGCCCCCCGCTTGGGGGAGGCCTATGTCCAGCAGTGGACGTCTTTCGGCTGATATGATTGATTGACGTACGAAAATGAACGAACGTTTTAATGTAGCAAGATAACACTCGGCGATAATTTAGCTTCACGTTAGTGAAAGAATTTTCGGAATCGGATCAGGAATTCCTAAGATTACCCCCTACAAACAAACAAACTCATAAACTTTTCCCTCTTTATAATTATTTAGAAGTATAAATTAGCTACGAGGATATAAGAAAGAGCGTGATGTGGGAAAACTGTCACCTAATTATTAACTGTTGATTCATATATGCAAGACTTTCCTCCGAAACTTCCTTTTTATATTATTGAAAACAATGCTTAAATTGTCACTCAAGTGACGGGATATCTTCCGTGATTACTATAATTCTGAGCTCCCGATATTTCGAACAGCGTCGAAATATCGGGAGCTCAAAACAAGTGCCATGATCGCGGGTTGACTGGAGAATGCGGGTGGATGGAAAAAATATTGTTAGGAGCAGACAAATCTGTATTATAACATTTATCTTCTTAAAGATGCGGTTGGTATATCCGTATGGATATAAACCCCTTTTTGATAAGAAAGATTAAACATATAAAAATCTTCTAAAAGGATACTGCCCACGTATGTATAATTTGTACCCGTATTTTGCCGGTGCCACCGATTCGCTATACGTACCTACGCATTTTGCCTGATAAATTCATAGCACGGTTATGGTATGGGCAAACTCTGAACTAATTTAAAAGCCAAACTTGACCGGGTACCTACGAATCTTGTCCTGTTAAAAAAAAATACTTTTTCACACCACCTGCTCGAAAATATCAAATTATATGTCAAGCAACCTTAACCTAAAGTGAGTCATTAGTGGCCGGGGGCACAGCCGGTCAATAATGTTGTACTGGATTTCATTATGACCCGCTGGTCAATAATGTGATTTGAATTTGGAATCTCACATGCTCAGCTAAATTGGCAGTATAGTACTAACAAACACCCTTTGGTGCCAGAAAGAGGAAAGCTATTCTCGATACCCTTACTACGCGTGGATGATATTCTCGATTTTCTACAAAATCATAACGACTGCTTCTTCATATCGTCGCCATGTTTTCGAAGACATAATATTGTAAGAATAATTAGATAACTACGAACCATTTTTTAAACGGAATGGAATAACATTAAAACTGGCATTAATAATAACAACTACCGTACCGCGCCGTAATACCGTAATAGTAATTGGCTGTAACATTAGTTAATTATTCTTACTGTTTGTTTATTTAATAAATACTTTTCTTTTCGTACTATGGCTATTATTTTCTCACAGTAGGTGTAAAAAGTAGAGTATCCTCCTCTGGGCTAAAGGTGTCTTTGCCTTGGGCTAGTTTGAATCCCTCGCTGCATTCAGGATTCTTGTATTACCTCCCTCGCTTCGCTCGTGAGTTAAACTCTTAAATCCCGAATCCTTCATTGCGCTCGAGATTCAATATGACGCCCGTGACATAAGACACAACTTTAGCCCCTCGGTGCATAATCTACTATTAGTCTAACCTTCAGATTAATTTATGAGAAGTCTTTCACCCGTATATATAAACAAGTCAAATTGATTACTTGAGTAAACATCATTGTTTAAGATACCATTTTTATTCTGTAGTTCATTAGTTGCTTGAATTTAGACTGGTAAACAGAGAGCAGCGGTGGCCCAGTGGTGGGGTTCAAACCCAGACAGGCGTATTACTTTGTGTAATTTATTTCATCACCACTGCTCTCAAAACGGTGAAGGAAAACATTGTGAGGAAACCGGCATGTCCTAGAACTAAAAAAAATCCGAAGACATGTGACAGCTACCAATCCGCACTGGGCCCGCGTGGTGGATTATAGCCCAATCCCTCTCTTAGAGAGGAGGCCTGTGTCCCAGCAGTGGGAACATTAATAGGCTGATGATGATGAGACTGCTAAAAGTTAGAATTCTTAGCTTTGCTTTCTTTAGCGGTTTCTTCGTTCAAAAAAATCTTTGTCTAAATTACGGGTGATAAGGGTGTTGTATTAGGTGGTTTATTATATCCGTCTCAAGACTAAAGGCCGTTTTCTATAACTTACTTACGTTTAACTGTCAGTTAATATGCCTACCGCTCGTAGCTATCAGTGTTTCTATAAGTAAAGACAGTTAGCTTGAAATATCCTATCCGCGTCACCTAACTGTCAGTGTCACTTGATTCATAGAAAAATTAAAAAAAGGTTTTCTATGACGTTTTGTTTCTAACCGTCCGTAAGCTAAATGTCAAACAGACAGATAGCAACCCACCGATATGTGTTATTAAGTTATTGAAAATGCCCGTAAACCTAGTGGTTCTTTACGTCCTTCTTAGAATCCAAAAATAATTTCTAACTAGCCAGCTAAAGATCTTTGGAAGCCCCAACTTTTTCTGCATATTTCTTTGGCAAAACCCATAAAACAACTGTATATCGTGATGCATCTGCCGAACTGAATTATGATTCTAGTATTCAGGGTCAAACACCTATTACCTATACAAATACGGGAAAGAACCGATTGTAACAATACAGATAATAAATACATCGGCAATGAATATATTACGTAAGGCTTATGGTTGCACTATTGTATTTACAACGTACAGCTTATCACCGACAGTTGAAAATAAAAGAACATGTTTAATGTCTTACAACTTTTATTCATCGACGATTCTTTTTTCAAAATCGATGTATGGCCCAGGTGATTCCGAATTGCAGTCACGTCTCTGGGATTCCTAGTGTGCGGTAGAAATAATCTTTTGTCCGTACGTCATTCCGGGACAGACCCAGAAACCGCAAATGGTTTTTCATTGTCTTATATGTAAGTAATACGATTATTTCCTTTCTAATTACGATTCTGTACATGTTTGAACGTTGAGGAAAACTGATCTCTTAGGTTAAAGGGATTTTACCTGTGTATGGGCAAACCTTTAATTTTTCTTCTGCGTAGAAAAACAAGGTTTTTATACGCTTAACACGTTGGGATTGTTTATGGTTCTGTCAGTTGACTTTGACAGGTGTGTGATCTGTAAGTTTGTTTTACTTTTGTAATATTAATAATGTTCTATTTGTAGTGCGTTTTACAAGTCAACGCTATGGGTCAATTCGAATCCTTGTTTTCACATGAATGTTATTACGATTTAAGAGCTATAAATATATAAGCATGATCCTCCGTTACGCCTACAATACTGCAGCATTAATTTTGAAATAAATATATGGTAAAGTTGAGGATTAATGCTAAGTCTTATGTGTAACGAAAACACGATTCCATAAACTTTTCTCGATAGAAAAAAATCCAAAGTTACCTCCAAATCGAACAATAAACCGCTAGTATTCAAAACTTCAAATTAGATCATGAAACATTGCATACTAACTGAACTAACTATAAAGCAGGTCTTATGTGTTTTATTTTTTTAGTCCAATCAATATTTTTTTTGTAAATCTCAAAAAAACACTCATTTCGCACTATTCGGCCGCAGTGATTGACGTAACAACCGCTTTGTAGTGCAAGCTGATTAGAACTTTATTCTAACAGTATTTCAAATGAAGTTTGAACCACCACAAATAGAGTTGCTAATTTTAGGGTTAGAAGGGCCTTAAGACGTATGTTTTTCGATTATTGATTGAAATAACAATGACTTACCCGCCACACTATTCCCAAACCACTGCAACTCCTGAAAGCCGGAATCAACAGTTGCGACCATCAGAAAAGCGCCGAGACGGCCGAGCTTGACGAAGTCCCAGAGAAACAATTGAACAATCTTGAAAATCCTGCAACGAAATTAATAGAAAAGAATAGCCGAGGAGTAAAAAAACATAGACACAAGAAGTTGAAATTACTTGAAAAGTAATAATCAATCTCTCGAATCCCGATGCATGTTTAGACAAAAACTGACAGAGACCTGATTTGGGACCTCTAATTTGTAGTCTATTGAATATAGATCTTTTCTTTTTCATCTGAAAAGTACTTTTACAATAACAGCATACATTTTCGTTAAAATATGCCTTCTAGGTAAATTGTAAAATTAGTGTAGCGCCGAAATGAGTCAGGGCTTCAAACAAATATCATGTTTGTGCTTGGTTAGCTTATTCTCGGTAATACACAGCGGGTATTGACTTTTTGAGGCACATTCGGAGACTTTACATACCAACATAATGTATTTTTGACTCACCCGGGTTTTCCGAAGAACAACATGACTTTCTCTTGATGACTCAAAAAGGGCACGAGGAAAATTCTAGTACGATCTTGAAACACTTACATTATAAGACTCCACCATAGCGGAGACGAGCGAAGATCGAATCGAGAATAAATCAATCACATTCGTTAAAATAACACCATAATATTATAATCTCTCTCTATCTGTCTGTCTGTCTGTTCCGGCTAATCTCTGAAACGGCTGAATTTTGACGGGACGTTCACTGGCAGAGGTAACTTAGGCTACTTTTAATTTTAGATAAGAATTAGTTCCGTATAAAAAATTAAAACCCTTGGAAATTGGAATTCTTACCATAATCTAACTTAAATAGGTAAATAATCACTACATATTATAAAACAAAGTCCACCGCCGCGTCTGTCTGTCGCTATGTATGCTTAGATCTTTAAAACTACGCAACGGATTTTGATGCGGGTTTTTTTAATAGATAGAATAATTCAAGAGGAAGGTTTTAGTATATACTAAAATCTTCCTCTTGAATTATTCTATCTATTCCTTTGAATTAATTTGCGAGCGGGCGAAGCCGCGGGCATCAGCTAGTATTTTAAAATAATAAAAAAATCTGATGTTAAGAATCAAGTAGTAATAATATGTGTGACGTTAGCTCGTACGATGGTGTGATCTCGATAAACTACAATATTTTGGCAAAGGTAAATAGGAGAAACCCAAATGAAATTGATAATCTGTTTCAGACTTCGTTATCGCGGGAAAACTTCTTGATAAATGAAATATTAAAACGTATCGCAATTAATTCATCATGTTTCTTTCGATACCCAATTTCTGGTTAAACAATTTATTAAAACTTAATCTTAATTCCTTCTCCGCTCCCCCCCCTTGTTAACGTCACTACCCGAGTCGATCTTCAAGCAAGCAACGGTTGTCAAAGTCGGTCCTTAGAGGGGTGACCAATTTGACCATCCATTACATACCAATTTTCCTTCGTTTGAACTTCGTTTTGTGTAGCCAGGAGCCTGGTAGCCTGACGACCAAAAAAAAAAAATATTTATAACTTTTTATTTCAAAAACATTACATTATTTTGGTTAAACACAAATCGCTTAGTCTCAATTTTGAAATACTATTTATATTTTTTTTATATGTATACATATTTATGTATATTTTGATTTTATGTGCGAATGAGGCGTCTCGCTTGTTTACATTAAAATATGTTGTTATAAAAATTCATGATTAAATTATTTATTTATTTTTGAAAGATCTGGAGGAACTTTGTATTGATCCACTGTAACTACTACTACTACAACAGCCCATAACGTCCACTGCTGGACATAAGCCTCTCCCATGATGGGAGGATTTGCCGATCCACTGTAGGTAATATTTTATTAGTCGTTTTATTTGTAAAGTCCAGAAATCGTCTATTTTATCGTGTGGTTCTTAGTGCCTAACCTAACTGGTGTCAGAGTTTTTATGCCGCCCATCGGCCTCTGACTTGGCTTTACATGCCGTCGAGAAATATCTCTCAGGCATACTGGTAGCCTCACGATGTTTTCTTTCACCGAAGTGATAATTATGCAATACGAACATGAATCCGAATAATCAGAGATTGACTTGAGACCTATGACTTAAGAGAGTCAGCATAAGGAAGGGGTCCGCAAGGACCGATGCCTACCGGGCCTGCGGAACTGTTCGAAAGAGATACCGTGGCCCCGGAACACAAAGGGCGATGAAGGAACATGGATGGGTTTTAGTCAGTAAAAGTCTGACACTCTCTCTTGCTGAGCCCAAAGCGGGAGGAGTCATTTGATGATTTCCCATCCGAAAAAAAAGAAAAAAAGACCTATGACTTGGCACTCCAACGGTCACACCATTAGCCTATCACTGCTTTTTAGAAATAGTCTTTCCAGGGGTATAGTACCTAGTAGGTATCTGGGTTGTGGAGGTCAGATTGGCAGTCGCTTCATGTAAAATACTGGTATTCAGCTACATCCAGTTCGACAGGGAAGCCGATCCCAACTCATTTGGGAAAAGGCTAACGACATAACCATCAGTTGATAGCAGAAGTGTATTGAATAGTGCATAGATCAATGTGCTATTTAACCCGTCGGTACTCGCGTCTCCTTTAAAGTCATGAACAGTCGCGCGAGGGTCGAAAAGACCCAGATTTTGATTGTATTGTTTTTAATAACTGATTTAAGTTTCGGGATTATTTGTAAATTATTTAGAAAGAGGATAACAAAACAAACTTAAAAATAATAAATGTTTATTATTTAGAGAAAAAAAGTAATATAAATCACAAAATTCAAGAGATCACTGCTAAGTCTTACTTTTTACGATCTAAGAATTAAAAAATAACCTTAACCTTTTTTATTTAATCTAGAAACATAAAAAAACTTTTTTTTATCAACAATTTTCTAAATAGAGGATCAATATTAAACTTAACACGTAGCATATTTTTATAATCAGTCTCCAAATTACATTACTCTTCAATGTTCCAATGAGTGCCATGCCTACCCAGGTAGAAACCTTGACGGACGTATTTCAGAGGCACATCATTCAAGTCGGGTCTTTGCAGTAAACTGGAACGTAAATTTTCAGGCTCAGAAACTTCATTGTCCTCAAGGAGTTCATCTTCACCACTCTGACAGAAATCTGAATCGTAATTATCAATACCCAAATGGTCTTCAATTTCTGACGAAATTTCACCTTCAATGTCTTCCTCTTCTAATATATTTGCTATTCTCTGATCATACAAACTATTTGACGACATATCAACAAAGAAATAAAATCAAAATAATATTTTTGAAATAAAAAATACATTAACACATAACGTCGCACAAGGGTCGAAACGACCCATACTCACTTGACACGTCCATACTGTCCAAATGCCACACGGGGATTGACTGAGGCGGGGTGTGCGGATAGCCTGTAAAGCTACTTGAAGGTACTTAGTGCGACGACACGAATAAACTAATACACCAACAGTTATGGCACAAAAACTAGAGTAGTGGGTCTTTTCGACCCAGGCGCGACTAACCGCGGGTTAAAGTGCAGCTATGACATTAAAAATTAGTATTTTAAAAAACTTGTGCTAAGTAGAATCTTTGTCCTCTAATAAGCATCTCCCTAACTGAAAGGATCCCATGTATAGTCCAGGACAAAAACATGATCGCAATGACGGATATGACAAGTGCCTTTTGGCTTCGGGGTATTTACGCCCTCTATCTACACTAATATTATAAAGAGGAAAGATAAGTATTTTTGTATTTTTGTGTGTGTGTGTATGTTTGTAATGAACAAACTCAAAAACTACGGCGCCGACTTCAAAAAATTTTTCACCATTAAAATAAATAAAATAAAAATTTGTTTATTTCTCATTATAAAACACATATAAACGGGTATTTTCGCGAATTTTTACCTTTAATATTTGCCCGACGTTTCGACCGGATTGCACCAGCCGTGGTCGCGGGAAGACTGAAGTATTGGAGGTACCGCCACAGCAAAGCGAAGGTGTTTATTCAACTACCCTCACTTGATCTTCATAAATGTTAAGGAAGGATGTAGTACCTTTCCAGGTTCCTGGTGTTTACAAAATCGATTGCAGCTGCGGCCGTTCCTACATAGGCCAAACGAAGCGAACAGTCGCTGAAAGGGTCAAGGAACACATAGCAGCGGTCAAAAATCGACAAATAAACAAGTCCGCTATAGCGGAGCATGTGATAGACTCAGGACCCAACCACTGGATGGAGTTACACAACCCAAAAATCCTTGCAAATGAGAAGCACTACTATAAGAGAATGGTTCGGGAAGCGATTGAGATCAAGAAGTATCCTAATTTCAATCGCGAAGACGGCTTCAGACTCTCTCCCGCTTGGAATCCAGTGATCACTAAGTGTACTCGTCAAGTGAAATCATCTCAGTATGCGAACACTGTTAGTGTAGTGTGCTGTCCTAGTGTGAACCGGCCCTAATTAACATTTATGAAGATCAAGTGAGGGTAGTTGAATAAACACCTTCGCTTTGCTGTGGCGGTACCTCCAATACTTCAGTCTTCCCGCGACCACGGCTGGTGCAATCCGGTCGAAACGTCGGGCAAATATTAAAGGTAAAAATTCGCGAAAATACCCGTTTAAATGTGTTTTATAATGTGTTTTGATCGTGAAAGTTTAAAAAAGACAATTGTTTATTTCTCTTCCACAAACAAAAAACATACAGTACTTATGTTGTAACATTTATGTATATACAGGAAAAAGTATTTTATTTGTGGGTGACTGGCGCCTAAACTAAACCGAGGCCTGTATTTTAGGACACCAGGCCCCTTATTCACAACGCTTCGATTCGATTTTCGATTCGGAAAGTCGTATGTCTATCTTTTTTTGACATTACGAAATCGAGCGAGATAGACATACGACTTTCCGAATCGAAAATCGAATCGAAGGGTTGTGAATAGCTAAGCAGGTCCCCACTTTGATGTATATTAGGAGATCTAACAAAAGTAGTGCCATGTGCCATATACTTATTACAATACACATCAAAGTTTTTAAACCAGATAGGCAAACTTATATTAATAGAAATTAGAAAGCTACATTCACCTTGCGTAACATAGGCATGTTTTATCCCCGTACTCCTACGGGAACGGGAACTACGCGGGTGAAACCGCTTGACATCCGCTAGTACGCAGATAAAGTTACGGGCACTAGTTGTATCTCGCGACTCCGTTACGTAATTTAAGGTGTAGGCTATCCGTCATATAACCAAAAGATTAGCTATCCGCATTCGATATAGAGATTAACTTGAAACCCAATAAAGTGGTCCAAAATTAGAATCTTTTGTTAAATACAAACAACGGTAGACGTAAAAACCTGATTGTACCGATAATACCAATATTAATAATTGATTGGTATTATTACAACAATAATCATAATTTATTGATTGATATTTTATGGTATTGATTTATTAGTGGTCACGTAGCTAGTTCAAGTACAATTAAGATTAAGATAAAACAAACAACAAGGTGGCTGAAAAAAATGCTAAACCGGATGTCGCGGAACTATAAGAATTGAAGATTAGTCAAAATTTCTAGACGATCGCGGGTAAATAATAATAAATAGTCGCACGGGTCAATCTTCAAGATTAAGTGTCACTTTATCGTCATCATCATCAGCCTACAGCAGACCACTGCTGGACATACTACTACTACAACAGCCCATAACGTCCACTGCTGGACATAAGCCTCTCCCATGATGGGAGGAATTTGCCGTAATCTCCATGCTTGGCAGGCGGATTGGAGATCGTAGTGATGAAAGACTAACAGAAAACGCTGCTGCCCATTCTCTAGTCTACGGAGGCGCAAGGTGTTCTGCCTCAGATTAGTCGCCTTATACGACACCCGTGAGTGTAATGGGTTGGTTCTATTCTACTCTGCCGGATACCACACGGCTAAAACGGACATAGGTCTCCTCATTCGCACGCCACTCAACTCGATTCTCAGAAATTCTCATCCAGTTGAAGATCGTCTCTCCATCGAGCCTGCAATGAGAGTGTCCCACCTAACACTTGCCGTGTTCGATCTGTGGATGGGTGACCACTGACCATTCATTGCATACCGAGACCTCTCAGAAAGCATATTAAGTATAATCGTTACAGGTATGTATAGTCAGATTCCCGAAAGTCTGCTAACCAGCCGAGGGGTATTTTCAAATTGTATAATAACCCTGAGAGGCAGTGGCTCCATGTAAAATACTAGTGTTCCGGTAAGACCTGAAGGTTGGAAAGAGCAAGTCAGCCAAGGAACTGGTGAAGAGGTCCGAAAGGGCCGATGCCTGCCGGGGCTGCGGGACTGTTCGAAAGAGATACCGTGACCCCGGAACACAAAGGGCTATGAAGGAACATGGATGGGGTTTAGTCAGTAAAAGTCTGACACTCCCTTCTACTCCGCCCAGAGCGGGAGGAGTCATTGGATGATGTCCCATGCGAAAAAAAAAACCCAAGAAACTGGTCTTAGCTGCCATGGTTAATTTAATTTTTGAATTGGCTAGTTTTTCACCATCAATAAGTTGCAAATCTATTTAGTCCGTCAGTTAGAGTATTGGATAATGATGGACACGTATTTTTGTTTTTGTAAACCAATGAATATTGACAAAGATAAAACGCATCAAAAGTCGGCAGTGGGGGCTCGTGACGTTCAGAACGCACTAAAAATTATACCACGGCGCGTGACTTACTGAGAATTTTAAAAGCGTGGTATCTTCGCCAGTTTTTGGTTGACGTAACAAAAGAAAAAACACGGGTCATATACTATTTAAAAATCTAACTGAGGGACTAATTAGATTTTTTTTTGTCATCTACCCTATTATTGATTAAGTATATCTTTTTACTCTGGACGCTCGTAAACTAGCACGTCTTTACTCTTTATACATCGTTCTCACATAATTATACGAGTATGTATAGTATAATTTCAACATGAAAGGTTTCCTTGGGGTTTCTTGCCCGTTCTTCTCTATAGACACACACACTCACAGTTATTATGCCTTGTGTCTGGGACTGTAGCTCGCTATCTTTGTTTTTATGACATTCAAAATTGCCTGTTATGGTCTAGGTTGAGTTTGAGTTTGAGTGGAGAAAGTTTGTTATTGCATTCGAGGCGGAATTATAGGATCATTCCCTAGTGGGAATGATCCTATAATTCCTCGCCTACGGCTCGGGTGAGTAGATCTAGTGTTCTACTCCGTTTTAGTGTACTGTTTTTGTGCCGAGAATTGCAATAACAAATGTCCACGTGTATCAAACGACGTTTTTCAATACACTTTTGAAGAAATAAAATAAAATAACGAAACATATTTTTGTCACGATTATAAAACTATGATTTTAATTTTCTTTTTTTTTCTCGCGCTTTGGTTACGCCAGGTTGAAGGAGAGGCAAAGGTATGAAGCCGTTAAACAGCCTAATATATAATAAAACAGATTTATTTTATATTTTTGAATTCAGAACACCAATAAATGTCAATTTGTGTGTAAAAGTAACTATTGGTTTTTAATAATCATGTTTATCTATGATATTCTATTTATTAACACAATTTGAATATTCAAAAAATATTTATGCCGTAATGACGCGTAGTGCTTTGCCGAAAAAAAAAAAAAAACATTCACCTCGGACTATAGGCATTGAACCAAATTGGACTAAGTATAGGTATAGTTATCTGTGGCAATTTTTATTCCCGCACACGTACGGGAAAGTGGAAAAAATCGCACGCGTGTGAAATACATTGCAAGTTGTACCTAATCGTAGTGCGTTATGGACCAGTTTTCGAGGAAGTGTATTGAAAATATAATTACTAAACGATCCTAATTTGGAAAAATCTTGTTCAGTTCATGACAAGCATCTAATGTCTTTTGAATTAATAACTCCGTTGATGTGTGTTTCCCAGTAATTAATTATTAATCTACAGTTTAACTTAATTGGTTTTATTTAAATATTTAACACGGTGGTCCTATCTTAACGTGAAACTCCTCTAAATCATATTAGTTTAATGACTTGTAAGAAAATACAATTTTATTGTCAATTAATAGTGGAACTGGTTAGTACTGCGCGTGACCAGATCGCTTGTGTTTTGGTTAGATAATTATTTATATCATTTAACGTGTCAATGCTATCGTTATTGGGGTTGGCTTCCAGTCTAACCAGATGCATCTGAGTTCTAGTACCATGTAGCTGTATATCTTACCTTCACGTCCCAATTAGTCACACCAACGTTTTTTGCTATCAGCATGGCAATTTTTTTTTTCTATATTTAAAAATTACTGATATATTAAACATAGTACGGCCTCCAAGGTAAAATCCGACTAATTAATTAATTAAAACTGGTCCGAGGTGGCGCAGGAGAAGAGTACCTAGTAGGCTATGGGGGATGACTTTGCCCAGCAGTGGGCCATTCAAGGAAACTGAAATAAAAGAAATAAAATGTTGTAACAATAATATTTATAATTAATAAAGTAAATATTTAAACACAAACACTTAAAACAATAAGTGCAAACCTCTTTACAAATCAAAATTTGTAAACGTAAACAATCCGCATCACCCGCAATCGGACTTGACACTGGGACGTGACGTCATCGCAGTAGCTCGCGAAGGAACGCAAAGTTAAAAAAGCGGCGAAACTTTACAACGCTGTTACTTTAGTAATCCTGGTCCAATTTTAATGAAACAACGCGCATTAAATGCAGTAAATGTAGTATTCGTTCTTTTATAGTAATATTTTGATGAGTTGGTGTGACTAATTACTGGGTAACATGCTCGATGTTTGTTGCTAAGGCTGTTATTATTTGGCCACAAGCCCCTCCTACTCACACAATAAATGGTGTAAAAACAGCCTTATCGAAGCCGAGAGGCATCGACTCCTGCCATCTTCCTGTCATTGTCATTTCAATGGTTTTTTTTTTGTTCTAGACCAGAGGTTCCTAGGAACATTCTAGGTACTGAGATTCTATATCCTTTATTCTTCCTTCTATATCCCTATCCTTTACTTTACCATTTCAAAAAGCACCATCAGCACAATGTTTTGAATGTTTTACATTGAGCACAACCGTAAACCGTTTAACGTTGTTGAAAATAAATTGATTTAAAAGTCTTACCTACTATATTTCCGGGGCTGCGGGAATGTTCGAAAGATATACCGTGGCCCGGAACACAAAGGGCGATGAAGGAACACGGATGGGTTTTAGTCAGTGAAAGTTTGACACCTGCTCGAGCGGTAGAAGTCATTTGATGATTTGAAAAAAAAAAAAAAACTATATTTTTCTTACTAACTGTCCTTTTTGACACAGAAATTTACACTGGTGACGAATCGGGAATTCAATTCAAAGTCAAAAAATCATTTGTTTTATTATGGTGACGAGTCGGGATTTCTAGTATGGAAAAAGTTTTTGGTGACCAATCGGAACAGTGACGAGTCGGGCATAACTCCACCAAAGAGTAAAAGTCGTTTCCAGTTTCCAGCAATATTTTTTGCGCCGTGTTACTTTGCAATGCTGGTTTATTTCAAATTTTACTATATTTAAGTTTGCTTCCAACATTCCAAGAAAAACGTAATCTAGAATCAACCTTTAATGAAACATTATACCACTCATAATGTTGTGTCTAGATTATTAGTAATAGATTTAACTCGATAAGCAGTATAAGGGAGATTAGGAGTCTAATCGAGAACAGTTCGAGGGATAAGATTAATAAAGAAATTAATATTTATTTTATCGACTCGTTATCTTTTGATATGGCCGCTAAGATTAATTACAAGATTTCAAACGCAATGACGTCACTACTTAACATTGTGAGCTTTTGAGTGCACTGAAATAGCCTTCACGAACAGTGGAAATAGGATAGGAGCTCGTGGCTAAATAATAACAGCCGCTCGGGGTCGATCTTTAGGTTAAGCCGTGCTTGCCTAGGTTGGTCTGTGGATGGGTGACCACCCATTACACACCGAGTTTCCTCCGTACGCGTACCTCGAAAAGCACGTTAAGCTGTTGGTCTCGACTGTCATTTGAAGATCTTTGACAGTCGTTACAGGTAGTCAGTGGCCCAAAAAGTCTGACAACCCAGTGTTACCAAGGGGTATTGTATTACCCAGTACTTACTGGGTTGTGGAGGTTAGATAGGCAGTCGCTAAATGTAAAATACTGGTATTCAGTTGCATCCGGTAAGACTGGAAGCCAACCCCAACATAGTCTAACCGAACATGTAGCCCGACAAAAAGGGTACATTTTTTAGGCTAAATGTTTCTAAGAATTTTCTAAAGGAGATTTTAAAGTTATTTGTAGAGACCCACTGAGCTACAACTTATTAATAAAAAGTATATTAGTATTATAAATATGTATGCGCAAGCGCTGGTCAAACCTGACGCTGATTGGTCCCTTACCGTTCAAGCCCCGCCTACAGCAATTGATGCTAGTTGGTGTCACTAGCAAATAGCCGATCAAATCAAATTATCATAATTTGTATATTTCAACGAAGTGTTTAAGTTGAGAATCAGTACTATTATCCAACGTGGCAATGCTGCCAGCTTTCTGGGCACTTTTCCCGTTGACAGTGTGATGTGGACGAATTTTTATGCCTTTACAAGGCAGAAAAAATTCGTCCACATCAGAGAGGCTTGTTTCAACCATCAATAAATAGCAAATCTATTTAGTCTGTCAGAGTATTGGAAAATAATGGACACGTATTTTTTGTTTTCGTAAATCAATGAATATTGACAAAAGATAAAACGCATCAAACTCGGGAGTGGGGGCTCGTGACGTCCGCGGGCCGCTTGTTGCCGACCGCTGGTCTAATGCATATTTGCATATGCATTTGCATATAAGGGCTGTAGTAAAAACTGCATATTTTTGTAATAAAATCTGCATTTTTGAACCATATTTCTAAATGGAACAATGCAAAATTGTGCCAGAGGTGATACCCGCACAGAAATCACCTTTTTTTTATTTCGGACGGAAAATCATCAAATGACTCCTCCTGCTGCTCCGCCCAGAGCAGAAGGAGTCCATTTGATGATTTCAAGTGTCAGACTTTTACTGACTAAAACCCATCCATGTTACTTCATCGCCGTTTGTGTTCCGGGGCCACGGTATCTCTTTCGAACAGTCCCGCAACCCCGGCAGGTATCGGTCCTTGCGGACCCCTTCCTTTTGCTGACTCTCTTTGAGGCACGCGTGGAACACAAACGCGCCGTCGACACGGCCTGTCGTCATGAGCCCATTGACCTATGTGGATGTAAAGCTGTTAAAAAATATTTTACTAATTGAAGGCTCAATCGTACTACTAATAGTTTGGAACAGTGCTCGGTTTTCAATTTCGAGTTCGAACCCAAGACACGCACATCTTACTTTTCGGATTCATGTGCGTGTTGTAAAATTGTCATTTGCTTCGGCATGTAAAGCTAAGTCAGAGGCCCATGGGCGGTATAAAACCTCGGGCCTCGGACAACAGGTTAGGTCCACTCAGATCCAGCCTGTCCCCTTGCTGTCCTCTCCCAGCGACGCCCTAAGCCGAGGCCCGTACCCCGCAGGGGATGCCCTTAGCGTGTAGTCGGTTAGTTTGTAAGTTTTATGCCCTGGCTGGAGGCCTTACACTTAAGGTACCCACAGGATTGTCCGGTTAAGCAGACGACAATCTCTCTAGGTTGAACTGCGAGATGTCATTCCGCAAAAAGAAAAAAAAACAACAGGTTAGGCGTTAACCACAAGAAAAATACTAGTAGGTATTTTATATCCCATGATATGCGAACTTAATTCTTTAAGGGCCCTCAAATTAGCCACTCTATTTGTGGTGGTTCAAACTTTGTTTGAAATACTGTTAGAATAACGTTCTAATCAGCTTGCACTACAAAGTGGTTGTTACGTCCGGCCGAATAGTGCGAAATGAGTGGCTTTTTGCGATTTACAAAAAATCTATTGATTGGACTAAAAAAATAAAACACATAAGACCTGCTTTATAGTTAGTTCAGTTAGAATGTAAAGTTTCATGATCTAATTTGAAGTACTTTTTGAATGCCAGCGGTTTATTGTTCGATTTGGAGGTAACTTTGGATTTTTTTTCTATCGAGAAAATTAATCCTCAACTTTACCATATATTTATTTCAAAATTAATGCTGCAGTATTTAAGGCGTAACGGAAGATCATGCTAAGCTATTTGAGGTAATATAGGCCTTTAATAACTAGTTTTTCCTGCAGTGATTTCCTGAACGCGCACTATAAGCCATCGGCAAAGGTCACTCGGCAAAGCGCCAAGGATTTAACGATTCTTCCATTATGGCTACAGTTTGTCCATGACCATGACATGCCATAGTTTATCGGATCCAAAGCAGCTATTTATACAGGGCTAAGGCTTTTCTTGTATGTGTATTTAGTTTCCATGGAAAAAAATGGGTAGTCTCATCAAATTAGTCTTACCAAGGAGTATCGTGTTACCCAGTACCAACTGGTTTGTGGAGGTTATATAGGCAGTCGCTCCATGTAAATGGGGTAGATGACACACCAATCAATTGAGATTTTCTATGGCAATAGCAAACTGTGACGTCACTATTTGGTCAACTCAATGACTCAACTATTTATTGATATCAAAGCAACTAAAAATCGAATTTAACAATTAATTGAAAATAAATGGGGTTTTCAGGCCCAAAATAAAGTGTTTTTTTTAGAGATTGGTCTTGAATTGAAACTTGTGATCTTGGAATTTTTGTGTTTTGGTGTCATCTACCCCTGCATCTGGTTAGACTGGAAGCCGACCCCGACAGAGGGGAAAAGGCTATAGGCAGATGATGATAGGATAAAACGGGTACAACCTACATACGGGGATGAGCATATTCGCTGGAAAGTAGGGCGGATCCTCCGACCAGACTGGTGTTGTGGGCTTCTGTGATTTATAACGATATCCTGGCCTTGTTGGTCTAGTGGATACAAGCGCGACTGCTGGGCACGAGGTCCTAGGTTCGATTCACAGGTCGGGCCGTGTTGGGTTTTCCCTTCAGAAATTACTCAGTAGCAGCCACGGAGTCTAGTTTTGTGTTCCGATTGATGGCAATAAGCTCGACCCCCTACCTATGGGACTTCAAGATAACTGGAAAATGTGGGTGTACTATATCAGGGTACACCTCTGCCTACCCCTACAGGGATTATTGGCTAAAAGTTATGTTATATTTTAGACTTTCACGGTTTTTCACCACAGAGTAATTACGAAAATAAAAAAACCGGCCAAGTGCGAGTCGGACTCGCGCACGAAGGGTTCCGTACCATTATTTAAAAACATTAGACACAACTTTCTTTGTATAACGGAACATTGGCTCAAATGTCACCAATTAATTTTCAATTTTAGTAATCACCAGGTTGGTAGTTCATTCAGCAGGGTAAATGCTATACATGGCGGCGCATTAATCCTAGTAAATAATCAGCTTAAGTATAAAGACCGCAAGGATATTGTAAGCCTATCTGTTGAGCGAACAGTTGAAATAGCCTGTATAGAATTGGAGCAGTTTATCATATTAAGTGTGTATAGACCTCCTTCAGGATTGTATGATTGTTTTGAAAAGGTAATGGATGAAGTGTTGCATAAAATCTGTAATTCTAAGAAGTCTATAATTATTAGCGGTGATTTTAATATTAATTTGTTAGAAAGTTCTGGGTTAAGTACTAAAATTTTAAGCCTGTTTCATTCATACAATCTTGAAAATAAATTTCTGGAACCCACTAGAATAACACCAACTAGTGCCACTTGCCTAGATAATATTTACACAGATGTTATACCTACTCACAAAGAAATTATTAACTTATTAGATTCTGATCATTGTGGGCAATTGATCACAATTCCTAATGTAAGCAAGAAAGTCACTAAAAAGGATATCATTGTTAATCCAAAAACTAAAACTCGCCTGGAAACCTTTAAAACTAAACTTTTGTCTAAATTACCATTACTGTCAACTAATAATGATCCCAATCAACATTATAACGATTTTTCCGTATGTATTGCACACAATTTAATACCACATTTATTCCTAAGACAATCTCGGTTAATAGTAACGCTTCCTTCAACGACTGGGCCACTATTGGTATTCATAAGAGTCGAAAACGACTTTATGAGCTGTATGCAGAGCGGACCTATATAAACACTGGAGAATTTAAGTTGTATGTTAAAAATTATTCTAAAATATTTAAAAAAGTTTGTTTTATAGCAAAGTCACATTACTTGAGTTCAAAAATTAAAAATAGTAGTAATGTAATTAGAATGACATGGAATATTATTAATAGCGAAACGGGAAAGTCTTGCAACCGAAACAGTGACTACAGCCTTGCTATTGGCGATACAATTTTAAATTCAGACACTCAAGTTGCCACAGCCTTTGAAAATTTCTTTGCGGATATTCCCGTATCGACTACTAAATCGCTAAACTCGTCACCTGCTGCTGCCGAGTCTTTACTAAGGGAAAACGTTTCAGTCTGTGATTCCGAATTTAATTTTGAATATTTATTTATTTATTTATTTATTAAAACTTTATGCACAAGTAAAAACTGTACAAAGGCGGACTTAATGCCTTAGGCATTTTCTACCAGTCTACCTATAAACAAACAACAACACAAAAAAAATATGAAACATGGAATATGGAATATGTCACCTGTAAAGTTATAATTGAAACTTTTCACACCTTAAATGTTAAAAAGACCGCCGATCTATGGGGTCATTCTGTGGAAGTTGCTAAATCCATTATAAACATTGTAGCTCCTTCATTAGCTGTAATATTTAACGATTGTATTGACCGTGGTGAGTTTCCTGATTTAATGAAATACAGTAAAATAATACCATTGTTTAAATCGGGTAGTACATCAGACCCCACTAATTATAGACCCATTTCAGTACTACCACCCACCTTTAGTAAAATTTTTGAAAAATTAATTTTGGCACAAATGCAAAGTTTTTTCAATAAATATAAGTTATTACATAAAAAACAGTTTGGCTTTACAAGGGGTCGTTCAACTACTGATGCCAGTGTTGAACTTTTAGGACACATTTATAATGCCTGGGAGGACAAGTGCGATGCTTTGGGCATTTTTTGCGATTTATCTAAAGCTTTCGATTGTGTTCTTCATGAAACATTAATCAGGAAACTACACCACTACGGAATCCGTAACGCCTCCCTGGATCTTCTTATTTCATATTTGAGTGACAGGATTCAGAGAGTTGATGTTAAAGGGAAAAGATCTCCCGGATCCGTAGTAAGAATGGGGGTACCCCAGGGCTCAATTCTTGGTCCATTTTTGTTTCTTATTTATATAAATGACTTGCCTTACCTCATAAAGGATAATCATGACATGGTATTGTTTGCAGACGACACTTCTCTTTTATTTAAACTCAAACGTCAGCAGTTAGTTACGGATGATGTTAATAGCGCCCTGGCGAAAGTCGTTAATTGGTTTAATGTTAATAATCTACTCCTAAATGAGAAAAAAACTAAGTGTATTAAGTTTACGATACCCCATGTAAGACAAGTGGAAACTACTGTACTAATTAAGGATGAAGAGTTAAAACCGGAAGATAGCACAGTCTTCTTAGGCATAACTTTGGATGCCAAGCTTCAGTGGGGCCCGCATATAGACAAATTGTCGAAGAAACTTAGCTCTGCAGCATTCGCCGTTAGAAGAATTCGTGATTTAACTGATTTAGAGACAGCCCGTTTAGTTTACTTTAGTTATTTCCATAGCGTGATGTCGTACGGTATTCTCTTGTGGGGCAATGCCGCCGATATTCAGACAATATTTGTTTTGCAAAAAAGGGCAATACGTTCAATTTATAAATTAAGTCCCTCAGACACCCCCAGACCACCCCCACACTCCCACACCCTCAGACCCCCCCTCCTCCTCCCCATCCTCCTCATCCTCTCCTTATACTCCCTCAGAGAAAAATTTAAAGAGACTAGTATTCTTACTGTGCCCTCTCAGTTTATTTATGAAAACCTTTTGTATGCACACAAAAATATTAATTTATTTAAAAAATACAGTGATATTCACAACATAAACACGAGGAACAAACACAAATTTGTTGTTCCTGCAACGAGGCTTAAAAAAATAGGGGGTACGTTCAGATGCCAATGTATACGCTTTTACAATAAACTTCCGAGCCAAATTCAAGCACTAAGCCTAAATAAATTCAAATCGTTTATAAAACGGAAGCTGTGCTTGAAAGCCTACTATCATGTTAATCACTATCTTGAAGATAAAAAAGCTTGGGATTAACCTGCTCCAATGAAATTTGCTCTGTGAATGTTGAAATTTCGGACTTCGCTTGTTTATTATTGATTCCTTTCTTTTATACACTCTGACATTGAATTTTTTTTTACAAGTATTTTATTATTTTACTTTTATTTTTTTTATTTTTTATTATTTTATGTGACATTTACTGATTTGACATGAATACTTATTTTATTAAGTACTTTTTTACCTTTTTTTTTATTATCATTGCGACACTTAATGATTTTTGTGATTTTTTTTACTTACATTCATTTGGAAAGAACTTGTTATTAATTTTATTTGATTATTGTGAATGTGGGGACCATGTGGGTCACATTTTTAATTTTTGTTTATTTTTTTCCCACAACTGTCTGGCAGTTTGAGTACTATAAGCGACCTACCCAAATGTCCTTTCTTTGGTATTGTTCGTCGTTTCGTTGAGCTCCTTGAGTTATAAGTCGAGCTACACGTTAACTGACAAATGCTTGCACTGACTGGACAGGTCCACTCAAATCTGTATGGTTCTTTCTTCAAAAGACCATCTCAGACACTAATCTGCATAGTCCTCATGTGAATTGAGCAAGATTGTCTGGACTTTAAAAGAGACTATGACCTCTGAGTTTGTTTCGGCTGTTTCTTCTCAGAGTAGTCAGGTACGAAACACCGGCCCCATCTAGTTTAAAAAAATGACGTGTAAAAGTGTTTGTAAAAACCTACTTGCAAAATAAACATCATTTATCATTTAACCTAAGGGGCCATCCTTTAATCACGTGAGATTTTTAGGTCACTTTTAAACACCTCACGACGTATCATTATGGGGGGGGGGGGGCAATAGTGATACGTCGTGAGGTTTTAGGCTACACCTCTTCCCCTCTCACAGCATTAAAGTTGTATTTTTTTATTAATGAAAAGTTTCGATGGTTTTAATTTTCAATAAAAAAATATTTTTGGAGTTTTAGACACAAATTCGCTTGTGGTTTTTAATGAAATATTGTAAAAAAAATCGTCCCACGAAAAAATACTCATAATCGTGACATTATCCTCATCTATGATTTTTATCTGAGCCCCTCCCTCCTCTTCTATTGTACCTCACGTGATTAAAGGACGACCCCTAATCTCATAAGCTTTAAGTTTTTTCTTATGAAATTACAGTTTCGATTTAAAGTTATGGCTGAAATAATTATGTTTGGTCTATCTATAGTGGTTGCAAATACGACTGCTAAGCATGAGGACCTGGGTCCTATTCCCAGGTCGGACAAAGTGTTATTGGGTTTTTCCATCAGGAATTTCTCAGTACCACCCACAGAGTTTGGATTTGTGCCCAGTTGATGGCAATAGGCTCGCCCCCTATTATACGGGACTTAAACATAACTGTGGTGGCGGCCCCGACTTACGAACAGTAAGTCGTGGGTTCGAACCCAGACAGGCTCATTACTTTGTGTAATTTATTTCATCGCCACTGCTCTCAAAACGGTGAAGGAAAACATCGTGAGGAAACCGGCATGTCCTAGAACCAAAAAATTCGAAGACATGTGACATCTACCAATCCGCACTGGGCCCGCGTGGGGGATTATAGCTCATTCCCTCTCATAGAGAGGAGGCCTGTGTCCCAGCAGTGGGAACATTAATAGGCTGATGATATGAAATGTGATGAAACATAACTGGCAAAATGAGGGTGTATTGTTAGGGCATTATTTTGTTTTGTCTAATAATAGTCATGCAGGTAGATACTTAATAATATAGGTAACAATATACATACTCGTACGTTACATACCTACATGTAGTTATGTCGTATTGTAAATATAAATAGGACCTCGACTCATTACTGTGGACTTGTAAGTAATAATTACTGTGGTATCGTAGGTCTGTTATTACTTCAGCTAAAAAAAGATTATTCAGTTGTACGTATAGAATCCAAAGAGCCATCCGTTGCGTTTTTATTATAAGCTTTTATAGTTTGTTAGTATGTATTGGTCAAATCTTGCAAGTGAATTTTGAGCTGTTGCACACACCTTTGGCTCTGTTGACAATACATTTTTATGATAGACAATGAATCCTGCAGCCAGAATCATCTCCTGACTGGTCAAATCTTGCAAGTGAATTTTAAGCTGTTGCACACACCTTTGGCTCTGTTGACTATACATTTTTATATGACTTGATCCTACAGCCAGGATCGTCTCCTGACTGGTCAAATCTTGCAAGTGAATTTTAAGCTGTTGCACACACCTTTGGCTCTATTGACAATACATTTTTATATGACTTGATCCTACAGCTAGGATCGTCTCCTGACTGGTCAAATCTTGCAAGTGAATTTAGAGCTGTTGCACACACCTTAGGCTCTGTTGACAATACATTTTTATATGACTTGATCCTGCAGCCAGAATCGTATCCTGACTGGTCAAATCTTGCAAGTGAATTTTAAGCTGTTGCACACACCCTTGGCTCTGTTGAAAATACATTTTTATATGACTTGATCCTGCAGCCAGAATCGTCTCCTGACTGGTCAAATCTTGCAATTGAATTTAGAGCTGTTGAACACACACCTTTGGCTCTGTTGACAATACATTTTTATGATAGACAATGAATCCTGCAGCCAGAACCGTCTCCTGACTGGTCAAATCTTGCAAGTGAATTTTAAGCTGTTGCACACACCTTTGGCTCTGTTGACAATACATTTTTATATGACTTGATCCTGCAGCCAGAATCGTATCCTGACTGGTCAAATCTTGCAAGTGAATTTAGAGCTGTTGCACACACCTTTGGCTCTGTTGACAATACATTTTTATATGACTTGATCCTACAGCCAGAATCGTCTCCTGACTGGTCAAATCTTGCAAGTGAATTTTAAGCTGTTGCACACACCTTTGGCTCTGTTGACAATACATTTTTATGACTTGATCCTACAGCTAGGATCGTCTCCTGACTGGTCAAATCTTGCAAGTGAATTTTAAGCTGTTGCACACCTCTGTGGCTCTGTTGACAATACATTTTTATATGACTTGATCCTACAGCCAGAATCGTCTCCTGACTGGTCAAATCTTGCAAGTGAATTTTAAGCTGTTGCACACACCTTTGGCTCTGTTGACAATACATTTTTATGACTTGATCCTACAGCTAGGATCGTCTCCTGACTGGTCAAATCTTGCAAGTGAATTTTAAGCTGTTGCACACACCTTTGGCTCTGTTGACAATACATTTTTATATGACTTGATCCTACAGCTAGGATCGTCTCCTGACTGGTCAAATCTTGCAAGTGAATTTTAAGCTGTTGCACACACCTTTGGCTCTGTTGACAATACATTTTATATGACTTGATCCTACAGCCAGAATCGTCTCCTGACTGGTCAAATCTTGCAAGTAAATTTAGAGCTGTTGCACACACCTTTGGCTCTGTTGACAATACATTTTTATGATAGACACGACTTGATCCTGCAGCCAGGATCGTCTCCTCACGAGAGAACTCCTCAACGGATAATGGCGCTGACCCTAAACTTTGTATTTGCATTCTATGTACTTTGATAGATTAACATTTAGATAGTATGATTTATATTATGACCTCATTCTGCAACCATCATCATGATATATAATAGATAATCATCTCCTCAAAGATTATAGTATTGTCTACTACACAATGTAAATAACGCAATGAATGACACCACGCATTTTCTTTCGATTTCTTTTAATTCCTTATTTGTTTATCTTCGAAAGTAATTAAAGCAAGGTTTCATTGTAAAACAAACCTTAATACACACTGTTTTAAGCTTTCACGGTTTAAAACTAGACTTATATTGTAACTTACGGGATATCTTCCGTGATTGTTAATAGTTTTGAGCTTTCGATATTTCGACGCTGTTTTTTTTTTCATCCACCCGCATTCTCCAGTTAACCCGCGATCATGGCGCTTGCAACAGCGTCGAAATATCGGGAGCTCAAAACTATTAAAAATCACGGAAGATATCCCGTAAGTGACAATATAACCCTTATTAGTCAAAAAGCTCTTAACGTAAAACGAGATATTTGCGAAAGTCATTTCGGCTACCTTTATTTAATAATTAAAGATGGCGGCAAACGGCACGAGTTGATCCGTCTCAAGGTTATGCTCATAATCTTTATGAATGTGCACCTAATTTACGAATTATGTCAACTTTCCTTGACCTTGGCTTAAGAAACCGGCTTTACATTTTTTGGGGTCTGCGTAATCGTATCATTTTACCTTTAAAGTATTTTTTGTTGATACAGATGCCTTTAGTAATATCTCTTTTTTTTTTGGTATAAAATGCGTGTAGGCGAGAGAGGGGTATGGCATTAAAGCTGTGATTGTCAACTGATACATTGATTGCTGAACAGTGCTAATTAAGGCCCTTCTAACCCTAAAATTAGCAACTCTATTTGTGGTGGGTCAAACTTCGTTTGAAATACTGTTAGAATAAAGCTCTAATCAGCTTGCACTACCTACAAAGCGGTTGTTACGTCAGTCACTGCCGAATAGTGCGAAATGAGTGGTTTTTTGCGATTTACAAAAAATCTATCGATTGGACTAAAAAAATAAAACACCTACGATCAGTTTCATGACCTAAAGTACTTTTTAAATACAAGCGGTTTATTGTTCGATTTGGAGGTAACTTTGGATTTTATTCTATCGAGAAAAGTTTATGGAATCGTGTTTTCGTCACACACAGTACTTTGCATTAATCCTCAACTTTACCATATATTTATTTCAAAATTAATACTGAAGTATTTTAGGCGTAACGGAGGATTATGCTAAGCCATTTGAGGGATAGGCCCTTCATTTCGACAGCTGTCATTTTGATAGTTCTCACAATAATAAAACTGTAACCATTTTGATTTAATATTAATCTATTCGTTTGACATTTGGAGGCAACTAATCAAAGAATAATGTCGTCTCACAGTTTATTTATCGCCAGCTATGACTTGGCCAATCAAAATTTGTGTATAAAAATAAATAGTCTACCCATAAATCATATTTTTTTCGGCGAATCATTCAAACTTGAGCTAAAGCAACATACGTAATGGTGTCTATTCTGTTGTGCACAAACTAAACTTAATTTAGGCTGTTGCTATCTTTTTCTCTCTAATATAACTAGAAAGAGACGGACGTAATTTAGAGCTGTCAAATTTAGTTGGAACTAATATTTCCATACAAATGAAGGGTGCACGTAAAAACATGTCGACTAAAAACACGGTGAAGCGCAAGGCATAAACTACTTTGACATCTTTAACTTAGTTCATAGCTATAGCCGTCCTTTTCTCGCACTGCCTTTTAGTAAAAGATAGCAATAGCCTAAATTAAGTTTAGTTTGTGCACAATAGAATCGACACCAATGGCTAGCAGTAAATAAACTGTGCAAGGCCTAATTGTACTCATTTCGTTTTCGAGTACCTACTTCTTGAAAATCTAACATAGCGCTTTTATTTAGTCACTATAGCCAGCTACAGGTCGCGGCACGTAACTCGAGCGCTGAACGAAACGTGGACGGGATAGCTGCGCATGTTACACGACTGGAGAGCCAATCGGCGCAACGCATGCCCCAAGATATCCTTATTTTTACTTTTGCGCAATAACGGTCAGCGCTAGAGTTACGTGCCGCGACCTGTACCTCGCTCCCGAAATGGTCGGTAAATTATTCCACGGTTTAAATATAGCCTATTGCACTCAGGGATAATATAGCTTCTCATTGGTGAAAGAATTGCCGGGATCGAATCAAAGTTCCAAAGATCACTAATTTTTAGGGTTCAAGGTAAGAAAAAGGAACCCTTATAAGATCACTTTCTTGTCCGTCTGTCACCACCGATTTTCTCAGGAACGGGTGGACCTAGCCAGTTGAAATTTATACCAGATACTGAAGTCTATAAGTCCCATTAGTTGTATAAAAATCAAGGTTCTGAGTCAACACTATAAAAAGATATGGGCAAATTTAGATTTTCGAGAAAACTTGAGGTACCTACTTTATAAGTACTAAAATGTACCTTAATTTTCAACTTTTTTTATTTTTCGAAATTATCCCTTTACTTGTGCTGTGAGACGTTGCTTTTAACCAAAATTGACAATTCTAGGTCAACCGGAAGTACCCTATAGATTTTGGGTCGATAACCTATAAGTATGGTAGTTCCCGTTGACCTAGACGAAATTTGACAAAAAGCAAGGTCTTACAGCACATGTAAAGGAAAAAATCTGAAAACCGTAAATATGTAGAATAATAACAAAAAAAAACGATTTTACTATTACAAACTTACTAACTTTTAGACGACCCGATTGGCGCAGCGGTAGTGAGGCTGCCTTACGTTCTTAGGGTCCCGGGTTCGAATCCCGGTCGGAGCAAATGTTTGTGTGATGAGCATGGACATTTGTTTCCGAGTCATGGATGTTTATATGTATAATAAGTATGTATTTACAAACAAAAAGTATCTATGTAGGATATCAACTATCTGGTGTCCACGACACAAGCCTCGTTGCTTAGTTTGGCACTAGATGGCGCTGTGTGTAATGTTCAGCAATATTTATTTATTTATTTAAACTTATTATTTGCGGTTGGTACAATAGCCGTTTCTAGGGATCGAACAGCAAATTTAAGTTTGTCCTTTAAAAAGTTTGTATGGAACCCTGGGTGCGCGAGTCCGACTCGCTCTTGGCCGTTTTTTTTTCAACAAGGCATCGAACTCCTGACCTTTTACTCGTTAAAAAACTTTCTCTCTCTAGCAAAACATACAAACACCAACCAACGATTATGTGTATCACGCAACACATAGTATAACGTCTCTAATAAATAATAACATATTTTTTAGATAAAGATGTTAATGGATTCCGAGAATATTCTAATTCGGACAGAGAGTTAAATTATGTTCATAAAATATTCATCATTTAAAATACAAGTGATTCATATAATTTTTAGTTAAATTATGTCCATAAATTATTTATCATTTATAAGACAAGTGATTCTTATAATTTTAATTTTAAGTGATTCATATAATTTTTATTTATAAAACTACCTTTTGCTTTGGCTTTCGCCCTCGTGTTTTTTTTATTGATACAAGCCCACCACACTATTCCCAAACAACTGTAACTCCTAAAAGCCAGAATTAACAGTGGCGACCACTACAAAAGCGCCGAGACAATGAAGCTCGACGAAGTCCCAGAGAAACAATTTAACTGTCTTGTCACGAAATTAATCAGAAAAGTATAGCGGAGGAGTAGGAAAAACCGTAATTTCCACTTCGCTCCATATCAGCAGGAGACAGAACTAAACAAGGCCAATAGGCACAATAAGACTTTTACGACTGGCATGGGCCCAGTTGCCTAGCACCACGGATATTGTGAGCTGTTATATTTGATTCCAATAATAGGTATGGCAAAAACGCTTGAACGCACGGAAATTTGTTTTAGTTTCTACAAGGTCCGTATAGACTTAAATTAAATAACTCCGGATGTAACCAGTACACTATCCAACATAAAATTGCGTTCATTTCTACCAAAGACTGCCTGCATTCCCGTGATGAGCAGATTGTTTAAATTCGCAGTCAGATGTTGAACATTGACAAGCATGAAGGAAAATAATTAACTCTTAAAGTTACCATGACCTGCGTGTCATCATCATCTGCCTAGCCTTTTCCCAAGTTTTATTGGGGTCGGCTTCCAGTCTTACCATGACCTGCGTGTAAGTCTATTTATTTATTTAAAATAGGTACGCCAACGGTAAATACATTTTACAGATTTTTTTTTCTCGAGTGTTGGTGTGACTCATTTATACATACATTATGAGACAAAATCTTCTAAAAAGACAGGTAGGTATTCCTATCCTTCGTCCAGGCAGACAGACCAACAGACAGAGTTACCTAGTATATGCATAGACTATAGACGAAAGTATCTTAGAATTTTTGCACCTGAAACGAACATGATTCTCCAATGCTAGAAGAGACCAATCAAACGAAGGTCAAAACACCAATGCTCATTCCTATGGATTGTACCTGTCTTTACCACTATTCCTATAGTGGCTCTAGGCTGATAAGTCGGCTGATTGTGCCCGACTGGCTGCGGTTGGTCGGGCTTCCTCTCCCATCCCAGAGCATTTCTTTCCTTACAAAAAAGTGCCCCCTCGTGTATCCGGCTTGTCCGGGTCAGGCTTGCTCCTGGCTGGGCTCCTGGCTCAATAATCAATCAATCAATCTTTATGCTTGGAGAATGGAGATGAACGCTTATTTTTTTTAGTCTGGTTTCAAAATAAAACGGTCAAACGTCTTTGATTTTTTGCATTTCATTTTTGTCGTGCAAGGTCATAATGTTATTTTGATTTTAGAAGTTTTTATTTATATTTCTTCTCCTTTCTTGCCTAGTGGTCGCAAACACGTGAAGCACGACTACTGAGCATTAGGTCCTAGTTTTGATTCCCAGTCGAAGACAATAGTCCAATATTTCATGTTTTGAGTGCTTTACATTGAGTCCTACCGTAATACGTGATTTATCACCCAAAAAAAAAACTCGTTATCCAGAAATATTTTTTTGCGTAGAGTTTACTTTGCTAGATCGCTAGATGTACAGTCGGGGTCTTTTCCGCCTGACCATTTTAATTCTTTTTCGCTTAAAACATGCGAAGGCGCCAAGCCATGCCCCCTTTAAGTTTGGGCCTATCAGGAAAGCCTCAACTTTGGCGCTCAAAATAACAATAACTCTCGTTTGGCGTGCGTCGTTAGTGCGCTCGGCCAATTCGGTATCTTTTCATTCATTATTTCTATACAAAGTCAACGGGGCGGGGCTAGAGAGCGTTTCTATTTCTATGTTGCAAGTGCAAGCAAAAATAAGTTTAGTGGTGGTCAGGCGGGAGTGTCCTCGATAGTACAGAGTGCTTCGGTGACGGCTTCGTGAACGATTGGTTTATACCTTGTATATGTCAGCGTAAAATTATAAAAACCGTTCGATTGTAATCTATCTAGCGAGATTGTAAACTCTCGAAAGATTGTCAACCGAATATACTGCTTACAATTTAACGCATTGTTTTTCGGTAGATTATAATCAATCGAAGTGAAACCGTAAAATTGTGGAATGTATGCGACGGAACTCACCTCGAGCGCTGTGGGGGTTCCCCCTTGCCCCCTGGTACTAAGGTAATGCACCATTCCTGAAAAAAACCGATTAATGTAACCTAACCTCAAAATACGTTATATTCGCTTAGAAAGGGTAGTCGACGGAGCCCCACTACGCGGGGCTCTTATGTCTGGAGGGTTTAAAGGAACCTAACTAACCTAACGTCGGGCTGTTTCAAGTCCCGATTAAGGGGGCAGAAATACTTTGATTTGATGCATTTCACAATTTTACAGTTTCACTTCGATAGATTATATCTACCGAAAAATAATGCGTTAAATTCTAAGCAGTATGTTCGGTTCACAATCTTTCGAGTGTTTACAATCTCGCTGGATAGATTACAATCTTACGGTGACATATGCCTACGCCTATGTCATAATGTAAGTACGTGTGTCTACGTGTATGTCGTCATATGTCTATGTGGTGTATTATGCTTTACTTTTTGTGCTTGTTTCCTACATTTAAAGTATTTGCAAGATGTCAACAGCCTTTTAAAAATTCCACCTTCCTAATTGCCTTTTTATTTTATTATAATAAACAACACATAAAACCGTGTTAAGATTATAATCATTTGTATTGGTTTCATTTTCAAAACAAATACCGCATTTTTGGGAGTTTAGAGGTCTAATGAATGACTTTAAAAGGATCTGAAAAACAGGCTCAAGGCATAATAATTAATGATTTCAACACGTGGTTTCATTTAAGTTCAATGTTAAGGTTAGCAGGTTATATAAAGCCGGTATTGTTATAGATATATGTACATAATTATATAAATTAAGTGTTAATTGCTAATATTGAATTGATGATGATTAATAAGATGTATTTTGCTAAATTGACATTAGGCGTATTTTAAAGTTACTTACCAAATCATTTTAATTGCTATTATAATCTAATGCTTTTATTAAACATTTTTGATAAAAGTGATATATGGAGCGCTCAAGTATTACGTAATGAATTTGGGGGAGGGGGGGGGTCTTGAAAAATGTTACGATGAATTACAGGGGCGGGAGAATGGGCTTAAACTACGCGATACGTAACATTGTTTTTTTTTTAACACTTCACAATAACAAAGGTATTTTAGCGACTTTTCGGTACTTTACGCCACATAATTGTGACTTTTAGGTAAAAATGGTCACTTGGTGGTTACGTAACATTTTACCAGGGGAGAGGGGGGGTACAGAAAAACGTTACGGTGCGTTACATGGGGAGAGCAGGGGTCAAAAATCTCCAAAAATTGTATTATGTTGCGAACTTGAACGCTCCCCGTATGTACAGTATGTTTTATTTAAATATTTAGGTACATTTCCTATAAAATTAAACTAATAAGTACACGAATTACCTACTCTACTTCTTAAGTTAGATTAATATAAAAATAAAACGGTTTGATATCTCCCCCAAACCGGTTTGACACATCGCGTCCACACGCGATATTCTCAAAACGTCAAAAAAATACGCGTTCGGATTCTCACCCCAAAAATATTTACACATGCATTGTACGAGCATTGACCGAGTAAAACCGGTCGAATACCATAAGCCGGCAATGTATGACGCCGTCTGTTGCTGACGAGACTAGCCATTGTATCCTTATCATTATCACTGATTGAGTTGTCCACTTGATATTAAAGCCAGGTTTCTTACCTGAATGAACAGTTCGCCGTCGGACGCGATACCGAACGCACCTGCCGCCGGCCGCATTCGAATTTCGAAACACGACAGTGTCCCCGCCGCACGTGAACAAAAATGTAATTAATTTAAATATCGAATGTAATCGAACTATGTAAATTAAAAAGTAAACATTCGGATGTAAATAATCGGATGTAATATTTTAACAGTGTTATAAGTGTGTGTAAATATTTAAAAAATATTTTAGTTAAAAAAATATTTTTTGTATAATATAAAATCCTGTGATATTAGTATTAAGGAGTCCTGTAGAGGAGAAACAGCCAGTAAGTATATTATTATGTTTATTTTGTTTGTGTTGAAATGCATGCTTGATGTTAGTTACTATAGGGATACAACAAAAAAAATGTACCTACTCATTGTATGTACAGGTAAATACATTATTTTCCAAGAGTTTAATAAACTTTTTGTATTCCCTATTGTGTGACATAACTTTGACATAAAAGTGCTTATGTGTTTAAATAAATAAAAATAATATGACCTTATTTTCATTTGAATAGTTTAAAATAGGTATAAAATTAGCCTTAAGTGTTTCTTAAAAAAAAAACGACCGACTTTCTAGAAACTTCAATACTTAAATAAAAATGAAATATAAATTAAATCATTATGAACACGCATCGCTTTATAAATAGATAAGTAGCTACTTACATACATAAATATTTATAAATTATCTCACATAAAACAAGTCTATTTAGAGTGAAAATATGTCTATCCTACTAATGTCAAGGAAAACAAGTTAATTACCTATTTTTGGAATAAGTTATCAAAAAGATCCTCTACCATACTTACTTTGCTACCTATAGAGAGCGAAACTTTCATTTTTATCATCTATAAAAGAATAATAAGTACATTCGTTTCAAACACAATTAGAAAAAGAAACAATGGGTAATATCATTTTGATTTCATACCTATCGATTATATCGCTTTATTATGAAATAATATCATAAATAACAATACTTAAGTAATAATACAAGCAGAATTATTTATTAAAAAATTTAGTCATAAATTCCTTAATCTAAATGTCACTACTAAAAACATAAAAACAGTCAAAATACTTTGAATCTAAAATTAGTTATACCTATCAGAAATTAGGTACCTACAAACTAAAAAATAGGTATCGAATTCGTTAGACATTCTAAAACGGTTCCTATTTTGAACAACTGACAGTTGTTAATAGCTAAAAACAGTCAAAAGAATTCGTTATTTTTATCGTCTAGTAGCAAATTTTTTTATTACTCTTGAATACTAATAGAGCAACACAATACGTAAATACTTTTCTTAATTTATTTAAAATTATATTTTCAACAATTTTTATTTTTTGTTATATTCAATAACAACAAGGGCCTACTTTTGCCCTCAATCTTGTCCTGAAAACAGAGATGAGGTTGACGATGGAATGAGCTCGCGATCACAATAAATCCTACGAAAAATCCTCTTATCTTTTTTTAAATAAAAATTAGAACGCGCTCACATGTCAACATTATGCAAAGTCAGAAAAAAAAACTTAAGCGTTTTTTTTTTATTAAGAAGATTTGTTTATTTTTTGTTATATTTTTAGGGTTAATAAATGAGCTATTATTAAATAAATTACTGTGCTGTTACGAATGTTAAAATATCCATACAAATATAATATTTAGAAATAACTATCGTAGGTATAGGAATCCATGTAAAGTGGACCCAGGAAAATAATTTTAAAATTAAAATATATTTATAAAAAATCTTCCTGGTTCGGACCACATGATTTCTGGATACGATGAGGAAGGACATTGCATAAATAGATTAGAAATTATCATTTTAGTTTCAATTTCAAATTTATTATGTACTGTACATAAGTATCAATAGAAACGAAACGTTATCTTAAAATCAGTTTTGTTTGATGTTCTGCAAATTACTTTTTTATATTATATTGTCTAAAATTATTCGTTTACTTTTTCAAATATTTATTTTTGCATTTTAAGCTGTAGGTAAATTTTTCATAACTTGGCATACTTTTTTCAAAACCGTATTTAACATTTTATTGTAGTATACATTTTAAAATGTACAACACAACTCCATTTTATAATGGCAGCAATGGTATTTACTACAAAGTGTATTAGTGTACCTATCCTTGGTAGTACACGCAAATACGATTTCCAACGTCAATTCGCGTCAAAGCAACTGAATTGTTGTTAAACAAATGTCCAGCTATCGGTCAATGGTCATCACAACAAACCGTTAAAAGAATGCAAAAAATACGAATGTCGAACGTTTTTAATTGTTCTACCGTCACAATGTAATTGGATACTTAGAACAATGCCGTACGCAAACGTCATTGTATAGTACTATCGATTAAGTTGGTAATTGACCACTTTCTCCCTCATGACTTAAGTAAAACAGTAAACTGAAAAGTGGTTCACTGTGAACTTAGTTTGCATTGCTCAAGTGGTACTTATCCGAGCAATATAAAACAATTTTGATCCTCATCTGTCACCATAATTCATAAAATTATTTATTTGCCAGAATATCGGCAGTCCACGAGGTGACATATTTAGTTTAGTACATAGATCTATAATAACGATATCTTTCTACTTTGACAGTTTGACAGGTGAAAAATCCTTTGCTTTTTTCTTTTTGATCTTTGCGTATTTGTTTACTTCATAATGGATCCTCTTCTTAGTATACCGATAGCGAAAAAGTTAATGTGTTTAGCCCAAAATTTAGCTTCGCGAACTTAGCTCTCTGATCCAGTTAAAAGGTCATCAAGTGCGCAGGTGCTAATATAGATGGATTTATCAACATTTCAGATCTAATCGGCGGTACATTCAGAGAAGCCTAAAAGCTTGGCTTGTCCTTATAACTTACTAGTGGACGTCACACGGTTTTACCCGCGTATAGTTGGTGCCAGTTAACATCGGAATAGAGGTCATTGCTCCGACTTTCATCCCGATATCTAAATATTAGCGATACTGTCGCTCCATGCGTACAAACCTGTCGCAAAACTGATATCGCTTGAGTCTCATAATACATCCACAGTGTCCCACATACATAACATAGTGCACAACCCCAAAAAATAAGAAATCGAGCAAACGTACCCTACGAAATTAATTGATTTAAATACTTTATTTTCGTTTTTAACACTATTTTAACTTACTGAGACAATTTTAATAAAGTAAATATATTATTATACATCTTAAAATTAGGATCTGAGACTTATGCGCGAAAGACATTTGCGCAAAGAACACTTGTTGTGCGCACCCACTTGCGCGAAAAGACATATGCGCACATGGACTTTTGCGCGAACAAACTTTTGCGCGAATGAACTTATGCGCGAAAGGAATCTTGCGCGAAAGGAATCTTGCGCACGGACACTTGCACGATTGGACTCTTGCGCGACTTAATGGCCACTGAGGTTTACTCTGTAGAGTAAACATAAAATCACGCCTACTATTACTTGAAGGTGTTTTTTTTTGGTTTTTCCGTCATGAGTGTCGTTTTCATGGTTTTCGGGGTCGTTGATAATGAAAATGAAAATGATTTGTTGAAATCAGATTTAACCAAAGGCACGGTAAATTATTGAATCTATTTTACTATTCGTCATTCAAAAGTGCCTTTGAATGACCTAATTGAAATAAATAATTATTGACCTCATTTTCTTTATCCTTTAACCATGAAAACGACGGCCATAACGGAAAAACCGAAATTTTTTTTTCGGTGCCATCTTGGTTTTTCATTTTAATCTCATTTCGTTATCAACGACCTTGAAAATCATAAAAACGACACCCATGATTAAAAAACCAAAAATTTTCCTCGGCGTCATCTAGGATTTTCGTTTGGACCTCATTTTCATATTCAGGGACCCCTAAAACCATGAAAACGACACCCATGACGGAAAAACCATAAGTACCTATCTAAATATAATTATGACATCACAAAAACTATCTCATCACAAAAAATTATAATTCTGATCTTATGCCGTTTTCGTTTTACGAGGTCATCGCGTCAGGTGTGCAGCACTTGTGGTCACGGTGCGGGGGCATTTACGTCACACGTAAATTTATAAGCATAAAATTAGTTTTCTAGCAAAAAATAATAATAAATTCGAATAGGGTATATGCATGATTTTTTTATCACCCTAAACTAAGCGTATTAACATCAGAAATAGCAAAGTGAAATTATTTGTTTAATATCTATTTAAATTACTAAGTTATAAGCATTTTAAACGGCTGATTAGACAGAGAGATCCGATACAGCGAATGACGTCATACGCTGCATCGACGTACAAAATCCATACTAAATTCCGTTTATATAAAAAGAGACAGAAACAAAAGTTTAAATGGTTATAACTTTTGTGTTGTTTGGCCGATTTATGCCTTGTTTTCGCTTTTTGTCATTATTTTTATAGTACTTTAACATTCCGTATCGAAATAAAAAATAGAAAATTTATGCATATTCCCTATTGGAACAACACAAGATTCTCAACCCCTGTATGTCTAGCCGACTGGTATTATGATACTCTAGCGATGTAGCAAAGTATCGCTTGTTGGTCGATATAGGTAACTAGTAAGTGTCGTTATCGCTTTGTGGTAAAAAACTTGGTAGGTAGGCGTTAATGACCTCTATTCCGATGTTAACTGGCACCAACTATAGTTCCCGTTCGGATATAATATATGGCCTGTTACTCGCTGATAATATAGCTATCCATTGCTGAAAGAATTTTTCAAATCGGTCCAGTAACTTATTCGTTACATTATCATCATCATCATCAGCCTATTAGGTAATGTTTCCTCTGCTGGGACACAGGCCTCCTCTCTATGAGAGGGAATGGGCTATAATCCACCACGCGGGCCCAGTGCGGATTGGATAGATGTCATGTCACATGTCTTCGATTTTTTTGGTTCTAGGACATGCCGGTTTCCTCACAATGTTTTCCTTCAACGTTTTGATAGCAGTGGTGATGAAATAAATTACACAAAGTAATGCGCCTGCTTGGGTTCGAACCCACGACTTACTGTACGTAAGTCGGGGCCGCCACCACTGGGCCACCGCTGCTCCGTTTTCCGCATTCGTTCATACAAAAATACAAATCTTTCCATTTGAAATGACCCCTTCATTTGATGATTACCCATCCGGAAAAATAGTCGAAAAACAAATGGGCCTATACATATCTACATACCGGTTGTTATTTATTTATTTATTTAACACTTCAAGCACAAAGTACAGAGGCGGACTTAATTCCATAGGCACTCCCATAGGTACTGTGCTAAGTTTCGCAAAAAAACAGTAAATTTGGGGTAAACGTGTGACCCATAGTTAAATCATTGTTTCTCGGTTAAAATCATCAGTTTAGTAAGTCGACGTGTTCTTAACGAGTTTTTAATCGTACCGTTTACTAACTAAATGTGAGAATTTCCATTGTGGTGAGTTTGGTGACCACATTCCTAGATAACTCTTAAATATGACACTTGACCATAATATTATATTATTTTCGTGATTTTACTGCTCATCACAATTCTAGAGATAAAGTTTTCACACGCCAATATTATTTTTCAAATCAATTCTAGTCATAATATTTTTACTGTGATTCCAACAATGAAGAAAACATTCAATCCTTTCAAATTTTAAGAATTCAACAACTCAGGTTCATTCTTCAGTTTCAGGTTTTAGACCAGCTTATTTTTACAGTTTATTGAATCAATTTTAAAGCTAAACATTTTAAAGCATGCAACATTATTTTTAAAGTGCGTTTATATATTCCTCTACTAAAAATCACTATCACTACATATTATAAAACGAAATCCCTCGCCGCGTCTGTCCCTATGTATGCTTAGATCTTTAAAACTACGCAACGGATTTTGATGCGGGTTTTTTTAATAGATAGAGTGAATCAAGAGGAAGGTTTTAGTATATAATTTGCGGGCGGGCATCAGCTAGTAATAAATAAATTCTTTATTGACAAGTGATTGCTCAAACATCAGTGTAGCCCTTATTTTTCGGATGGAAAATCATCAAATGACTTCTCCCGCTCTGGGCGGAGCAGGAGGGAGTGTCAGACTTTTACTGACTAAAACCCATCCATGTTCCTTCATCGCCCTTTGTGTTCCGGGGCCACGGTATCTCTTTCGAACAGTCCCGCAGCCCCGGCAGGCATCGGCCCTTGCGGACACCTTCCTTTTGCTGACGCTCTTTGAGGCACGCGTGGAACACGAACGCGCCGTCGACACGGCCTGTCGTCATGAGACGGACGGACGGCGAGCTAGCCCATAGCTCTCCTTCCACAGGCCCGCGCCTATACTTGACCATACGCGGTCCCCAAAGATAACATCGCTGATACCTAAATTATAGATCGATCACGAAGAGAAATAGCAATACCAACCTGTACTTATAACATTAAACCAAGCAAAGCCAATCCCATTAGCAACACTCTATTCAAACGACAATCTCTTCATGAAAAATCGATAAACACACCGTTATGAAATGTCACCTTGTAATCAAGCAAGATCAAGTGTATACGAATGCAAAAATAACTGCGGGGTTATTGCATGGCTCAAGATCCAGGGGCCGTCTACTCTAGTACTTCGTCCGTGTATTTGGATCTATCCGTCTCTCACAATCGCACTCACCTGCAGATATGCACGAGAAAGACGGGTAGATCCGAATATTCGGAAGAAGCGTTAGATAGTTTAACCGTGTGGTATCCGGCAGAGTAGTATAGAACCAACCCATTACACTGACGGGTGTCGTATAAGGCGACTAATGTCTGAGGCAGAACACCTTGCGCCTCCGTAAAGAGAATGGGCAGCAGCGTTTTCTGTTAGTCTTTCATCACTGCGATCTCCAATCCGCCTGCCAAGCGTGGAGATTACGGCAAATTCCTCCCATTATGGGAGAGGTTTATGTCGAGCAGTGGACGTTATGGGCTGATGTAGTAGTAGTGTAGTAGTAGTTAGACAGTAGGGCCCCAGAAACTCTTTTATCATTATTCTCATTCTTCTGCCCTTATCCCAATTTATTTATGACTATCGCAGCATGTTGGTTTTTTTCCATACTTCTCTATTACTAGTCATCTCTGCAGTCACCTCCTTTCTAGCTATATCATCCTTCACACAGTCCATCCATTGTTTCTTTGGTCCTTTTTCCACTCTTATAACCTTTCTGAATTTCTGACAGTTGAACAATACTTATTTTTTTTTTCATTTCATTCGTCACGTCACGTCACATAACGTCACGTCATAATGTTTAAAAGGAGTTCCACAAGGCTTACACTTAAGAACAATATTATGGACCCTGTTAGGGCACACCCTAAGTGAAGCCCAAGCCCAAGTTAAGTGTAAGCCTAGGTAAGGTTAGGTAATATGTACATATTACCTATATTAAATTTTATGTAGTTAATGTTATATAATCATTTACAATTATATCTCACAATAATAGAGTTACTAGTAACATACTTAGTCCTACGCGATAATAATTATTCATTCATTGCGTTATTAACGTTGACGATTTTTTTTAAACATAATTATCATGAAGCCATAAAACTTAAAATGTCACTTACGGGATATTTTCCATGATTATTGTTAATGTTGAGCTCCCGATATTTCGACGCTGTTGCAAGTGCCATTTTTATCAACGGACAAACATTACTTAACAATGCTGACAAGAGAAGCAATTGAAATAAGAAATACAAAAATTTCAATCGAGAGGATGGCTTCCTTTTTTTTAAGTACGTGGAATTCAGTTTTGAGTATGCTCAAAAGTAGCAGCCGGCAACGTAATAAGGACTCCACAAAACCTTGTCATACTGTGAGTGTATTTTGCCGTGACTGTAGTGAGCGTAGCAAAAGACAAAGAAAGAGGGTAGACAGATTTGTCTGCTCCTAACAATTTTTTCCATCCACCCGCATTCTCCAGTCAACCCGCGATCATGGCGTTTGCAACAGCGTCGAAATATCGGGAGCTCAAAATAAAAAATCACGGAAGATATCCCGTAAGTGACATTAAGTTCACTTAAAAACCGTGAAAGCTTAAAACAGTATATTATGAAGCAATAGTTTACGAATTTCCTTCAAAATTCTTCGGATTTTGATAGAAAAATGCTCGATTGATGGCAAGACGTAACTGGCAAAATATGGGTGTACCATTGGGTGTTATGTTATTACAGTGAGAAGTTCTCGTAAATATTATGAATACGATTGCGAAACTATAATGGCAGCTGGTTTCTCTAGATTCTGTTAGTAATTGGCAAATAACGGTTATTGGATCGGTGTATGTGTTTCGATTGCGTTGAGCTATGCTTTGAAAACATTAACTGTTAAACGAGCGATAAGTCACCTGGGTATTACAGAGTTCAAATTATTTAGTGGAAAATTCTTGTTGATTCAAATTCTGGTCACGGGCACTATTGGCAGAAGTCAAACTCAAATCATTTATTTCAATTAGACCGTTACAGGCACTTCTAAAGGTCAACAACAAATAGATGAAGCTACAGTCCCAGTCACGCATCTTATCTCGTGAAAGTACTTTAATTGCCCATTCTCTAGCGTAGATCTCTATGAAGAAGAATGGGCAAGAAACTCCATGGACACTCTTTTAAATCAAAATATTTTTACAACATCTTGGTTACATCTAAGGTTTAAATCACGTCCAATTTGCCATCACCGTATTTAGGCTGCGCGAAAAAGGTTTGGGATGAATGAGCGATGCAACACTATGCATACAAATGGTACTCATTGTGAACGAAACTGTACCGTGACCATCTTTTGACGTATTCGAGTGACCACGGAATGACAGAGCTATATCATTATTTATCATAATTAGACAGTCCACTGCTGGTCATCATCTGCGTAGCCTTTTCCGAACTATGTTGGACTCGGCTTCCAGTCTAACCAGATGCAGCTAAATACCGGTATTTTACATGGAGTGACTGCCTATCTTCCTCCAGAATCTAGTTAGTACTGGGTAATATGAAACCCCTTTTTTTTCTTTTCTTTTTTTTTCCGGATGGGAAATCATCAAATGGCTCCTCCCGCTCTGAGCCGGGAGGAGGGAGTGTCAGACTTTGACTGACTAAAACCATCCATGTTCCTTAATCGCCCTTTGTGTTCTGGGGCCACGGTATCTCTTTCGAACAGTCCCGCAGCCCCGGCAGGCATCGGCCCTTGCGGCGCGCGTGGAACACGAACGCGCTTTCGACATGGCCTGTCGTTATAAGACGGACGGACGGCGAGCTAGCTCACCGTCCACAGGCCCGCGAACACGAAACCCCTTGGTTGAGACTTGGTTGGGACTTTCGAGCCACTGACTATATGTAACGACTGTCAAAGATCTATCTACAAATGAGACCCGGGACGAACGACTCATGCAGTTGCTACCAGCCACTGTGAGGAAATCGTCTCTCCACTTAGTCTAGGGGCGTCCTACCTTACGCTTGCTGTTTCTCGGTGTCTACCCGATCGATCATCGGGTCTAATTTAATTAAAATATGGCTGCGGCTGGGTTATGATGTTCAGATAGGCAGTCACTCCATGTAAAATACGGGTATTCAGACGAATCCGGTTAGACTGGATGCCGATCCCTACGTAGTTGGGAAAAGGCTAGGCCGGTGATGGTGGCTGGCCGGGTTTTTCTAATTAAATTATTTGATAAATAACTTGTGTATAAAATATCGTGTTTCTCGTTAGTCCTATGCGGCAGGTATTGCGGCACTAACTTAAAAACTTTCCTAGTTCCGTTGTTATAAATTACGAAGAAACTTTCAAAGTTTTACTGAAAATAATAACAGGCGAAGTTTCTGTTTTACGTAAATATTGAAGTTTATTGATTTTATATCAGAACATTATGCTTTGAATTTTTTAAAACAGTAAGCTGAGATTCAGATACGGCCGTTATGTTCAGCTTCAGACTCTTTTTGTTTTAAAGACGGTTCTTTTGCTGAAAAACATAGACTCCAAGATGTTACTGAAGTACATAATTCTAAATGGGAACTTGAAGGATCTGCACCCCTAGCCAAGTTACTAACGTTTCGTATCGATTCTCTTTCTACTATCGTAAACGCCTCGGCGTAAGCGATTGTAGAAAGCGCTAAATTGGTAGCCAAGTTGACACGATGAGTCGATCGCTCGTTCTTTATTGTCTGTAGAAAAAACCTACACTTTAGTCTATAGTGAGCGTACCTACCAAAGAGTTTAGCGATCAACACTGTAGAAACGATAACATTCTATTCTATCATTTTGAACGATGTAAACTTGTCTACGAATTTTCTATTCGTTTGTGTTGATCACGAGATTTAACGTCGAGATGATGTCATTCCCATTCATTTGAATAGTTTTCTACTAGCGTTAACGATTGTAGATTGTCAACTTGGCTGTGCTGTTCTTTCTGCGACATTATTTCTGCTGCACATCACACAACCTGCTACAGCTTGGTGCAATCGGGTACGCAGATGACAGCACAGTCACAGAAATATACCTGTCCAGTGCAAGAGCCAGCAGAGAAGAGACAGCTCTCTTAGAGAGGCTATGGCGGAGCGAATGAATTTGACCCTAAATCTCGACTCCCGGGGTGACGACAATCTGGTCAAATTCAATGCTCTGAAAACACAGGCATGTCTCTTCACTGCAAAAAGGAGCCAGTTCCAGTTGTCTCCCACTTTCCGAGGTGCATCTGTAGCAGTCACTGACCGCCTTCAGCTTTTGGGCATGAAGTTGACATCGGATCTCAACTTTGGCGCAACCATCGAGTCAAAAGCTCAGACCGCAGCTAAGAAGCTGGGCATCTTGAATAAGGTGAGGCGATACTTCACATCTAGACAGCTTTTAAGCCTGTATAAAGCACAAGTCCGTTCCTGTATGGAGTATTGCAGTCCCTTATGGGAAGCAAAATACCAGCTTACTGCACTTGACTCGGTGGAACGCAGAGCTAAAAGGCTTATAGGCGACGAAACGTTGATAGCTTCGCTTCACAGCCTATAGCTCATGGGCGTAATGTTGCCTGCCTGTCGGTCTTCTACAGACTGTACTTCGGAGAGTGTGCGCAGGAGCTCCACGACCTGATCCCACCATCACTCTTTTACCACCGGACTAGCAGACGCACTGTGGCGTACCATCCGCACTTGGTAGCTATCCCGACGAGTCGTACTAAGCGCTTCTCCTCCACTTTTATTATGCGCACAGCCAAAGTGTGGAACTCTCTACCTGCGTCTGTGTTTCCACCCACATTTAACCCGCCTGCCTTCAAAGCAAGAGTGAACAGGTATCTTCTGGGCACGCTCGTTCCATCATAGATCTCATCTATCGTTTTCCATTAGGCTTGATCGAGGTCAAGAGATGGTCGACCTCAAGATTAGTAAGGCTAAAGAGCTTGCGATGTGACCACGAACTGACCGTCTTACTTGGAATTACCTTTTTTTTAAAAAAAAAAAATATGTTGTCGCTAAACGAGACCGATAAAGTAAAAAGTTAAAAACAAAAACCTGAACTTATTTTTTTTTGGTTTCTTAAGGAAAATTGTTATGTGTATGCGTAATAGGGCAAGAGTTGTCACGTTTTTTCTTAATATTTTTTATGGTTTCGTAAAATGTTCCGTGAGGGTGCGACTCGTAAAAATGTGGGTAGTTATGTAAAATACGGTTCTTTGAAATTACGTAAAGTCCTAAGTTATTAACCTAGTCTAATAAAAATCTTTGACAAAAAATTGTTCCACGATTGATTCGGAAAGAAAACAGTAAAAAGTAAGTATTAAAAAATAGTGAATACTGGAATAATAATAATTATTTTTCAGACCAAATGTGATGTGAATTATAATATAAAAAATAATACAAATGTTTGCAAGTCAATAAATAACATGTTCTAATAAAAAAATACCATAATTTGCAAAATAAAATTCATTCTATTCATAAAAAGTAGTTCAAAAATTACTCAAACCGTATTTAATTTCGTTCACGTTTACCATAAAAAGTATAACATAAGTATGACGTCAAACTGCCAATAAATTGGGAAGACAATGATTCCGCAAAAGGCGGGACTGTCTCGAATAATAAAATATGACGTTTGTTACGATGAACGGAACCATAAATTGTGCGACCTTACGATTTATTTGTATGTAAAGTGTTTGTTTTATGACTTTTCTTTGCGCGAGTTACACTACTATTAGAATATTTTACATGTGATGTTTTAAATTAAGTATTATAAATTCGCTGGTTTTTTTTTTTTAATTGTTCTTAGTCTTACACATGTGAGTTGTGACTTTTTCATGTAATTTATGTGTTTGCACAACTCTCAATGAGAGTAGAGATGTAGAGATATTTGATCGAGAAATAATAACTTGACTTGTAGAGTTAGAGTTATGATATGATTTTCGTAACTTCCACTTTTACAACTTTCTTTCTTTCAGAATTAATTGCGGAATAAGAGCATAACCACCATATTTACGTTCGGGCACACTTCATAAGATAAATAACATAGCCTCACCTTACTGGATAGTTCATACCTATTGTGTCTTGTTATTGATTTGCATTCTCAAAATAAGCGGCTCTAAGTATTTGCGTACGATACGTTCTTCTTGTTGTATTGTAAACAGTTAATTTAATAATAATAATTCAATAAGTATGTTTTCAATAATGTATGTAATTTTATAATTTTTTAGTCTATGAGAATGCGTGCCAATGAGTTTCATTCGTGAAAATTGTCAGTTAGGTAATTTTAATTTTTGAAGGGTAACCAACGGACCCTATTACTAAGCCTCTGCCATCCGTCCGTCCGTCTGTCTGTCAGCGGACTGTATCTCATGATCAGTATCAGGTAGACAGTTGAAATTTTCAAAGAATGTGTGTTTCTGTTGCCGCTATAACAACAAATAAATTAAAAATTAAAGGGGACTAAGATGGTACGGAACCTTTCATTCGCGAGTCCGACATGCACTTGGTTGGTTTTTAGTCCTACTTATTTCGAAATGGTTAACATAGTAGGTTTGGTTATCTCGTATAGTAACAGTCTAGTCATTATACCTATTAGTTCACTAAATAAGTGAGGACGTAAAACAAAATTATGCAAAATGATACATTAGAATGCGCGCCAAATAATATTTGAATCTCGATGTCTCATTGTATGAATCATATAAATATTAGTTTCAATGTGTTAGATAAAATCATTGAAGCTATGATACTTATCATACGATTAATAATTGAATACACATGATAAAATTATGATTAACTAGTCTTTTGGAAAATTCCCACGATTATGATAATTTTCATATTTTCAGGATCAAAGAAATTAGTTCTGATTATTATTATCGCTAGTGAAAAGCCTCGCCCATAAATAATCAGTCTCATTCAATTGTTTATAATGACGTTAGTATTTTAAATATATTTACAACCTATTTAGGCCAAGTGTACTTACCATACTTGAATTTTATCTAATTTTGCAACAACATTGTAATAATCTAAGCTGATAAAATAATACGAAACGGTTGTATAGTGTCTTAAAGTATTAAGATTGTGCATTACCACAGAACTAGTTCAATTTATCTTATTCATGATCGTGAGAATAAATCATTGAAGTCTTTTTTAAAAACTACTATAAGAAAAAGAAAAGATTCTCTCACCAAAACTAACTTTCAGAAAAACTACAGCTGTGCAAGTAAAGTAGTGGTGTTGGGTATGTATAGTTTTAGTTAGTTGTAAAAGGCTTGATTTTTCAAATGGAGTAGGCAGAAACAACAGGGTATCATCATCATCATTTCAGCCGAAAGACGTCCACTGCTGGACATAGGCCTCCCCAAGTGTCGCCACATTGACCGGTCCCGTGCGACTCGCATCCAGCGGATTCCCGCAACCTTCACCAGGTCATCGGTCCACCTAGTGGGGACAGGGTATGACCGGCTGCTATTCTACTACTAAAAAAAAAAAAAAAAAAAAAAAAAAAAAAAAAAACAAATGTCGAAGTGAATTCGAGAGTAACGTCTTCTACCGTTTTTTTCACTGTCCTTCCATTATACACACATCAACACGGTCTAGGGATATTTTTAAAAAAGCGAATTACTATCAATGTGTTAATTATTTATATGACATGTATATATTTAAAAGATACGTTATTTAATATTCTACCATTTTTTATTATTGGTTCAGGTATAGATTAAAATTTCAGGATTTTATGGAAAAAAAAAATGAAGCATAGACGGAAACCGTATATGAATGAACTTTTAATTTGTGAGTAAAAACTGAAAAAAAATAGAAAAATCATTTAATTTGTGTTTATAAACTTGAAGTTAGTAGTCTGAGAAAGCGCCCATGATGTTCATAACACATCGGCAACGATTCGGCATGCTCAGAACAAGGTTGTCAATGTCTTGCTGCGGAATATTGTCCCATGTCCTTCTGAGGTGCGCAAAAAGTTGATCTTCTGTAGCCAGATTTTCAGGAACTTCCTTCAGAGCTCTTCTTTGCAGCATATCCCACGCATGCTCAATGGGATTTAGATCTGGCGATTGAGCAGGCCAGTCTAAGGCCCTAACATTATGTGTATGTAACCAAGCTGCTACCGTTCTCGCCGTGTGTGCCCGGGCATTGTCGTGCATGAGCAGGAAATCTTGCCCTTATTTGTGTTCTGTGGGGCAAGATTACGGGCCCGAGCACCTGTTGGACGTATCGTTCTGCCGTCATATTGCCCCGCACCCAAACGAGATCCGTCCGTCCTCCAAGACGAATTCCTGCCCAAACCATAATTGTTCCTCCTTGGTATGGGTGAACTTCCTGAGGGTTCTGGAGACGGCTCCATCGTCCAGAAACTCGCCAAACACGCGTCCTTCGTGAATCTGAATGGAAGCCGAACCTGGATTCATCCGTGAACAGCACATTGGACCATTGGTCACGGCCCCAGTCCACGTGGTTCCGAACCCATTCTAATCGTCGTCCACGATTGCCTCTCCGTAAAGGTGGGACCCGGAGTGGTCTACGAGAGCGTAGATTGCTTTCAGGCAGTCGCCTTCTTACAGTTTGGTCACTCACAAGCACTTGGTGTTCCACTCGCAGCCTTTGGACCAATTGAGTCGCCGTTGCATTTGGTTGTGCTCGCGCAGTAATTTGCAAAAATCGGTCTTGTCTGGGGGTAGTGATGCGACTTGGCCCCCGGTGCCTCTCCGCTACTTCACCTGTGGCACGATAGCGTGTCCACAATCTTGAAATTACATTTTGATGGGTCCCTATGGCCTCAGCAACATTACGCTGAACAGATCCAGCTTCCAGCATTCCCACAGCTCGTAACATCTCCGCCCTCGTCAAATGTCGGCGTTGCATGGCTACAATACCTGAATTTTAACTTTATCTTTCGTTTAAAAATGAAAAAAAACTGTAACTAAACGTAATTCGTATTGTTTTCTAAATTTCGCACAAATGAAAATTCCCTCTCCATCAAGACATTTTTATGCCACCGAAACAAAAGAATTTTCAAAAATTTGAATTTGGAATTAGTCTGAGATAAATTACAAACAAATCGGTGTATAAAAGATTCCAATGCGGCCAGTACTTTTCGAGTTATTTAATTGAGTATGAAATATCCCTAGACCGTGTTGATGTGTATATATTAACTAACCAACAAGGAAAAAGCTAAAATTACTATGGCTATTCCGAAACAGGTTCATCTAGCCTAGCCTTTTTTTCAACTATGTTGGGGTCGGCTTCCAGTCTAAGCGGATGTAGCTGAATACCAGTATTTTATATGGAGCGACTGCCTATCTGACCTCCGTAACCCAGTTAGTACTGGGTAATACGATACCCTTTGGTAAGACTGGTTGTTAGACTTTCAAGCAGCTGTAACGACTGTCAAAGATCTACGTACAAGGCACGGAGGAAACTCGGTATGTAATGAATGGTCACCCATCTACGGACCAACCTAGGCAAGCGCGGCTTAACCTAAAGATCGACCCGAACAGCTGTTATTAATTAGCCACAAGCTCTTTCCCAAACAGGTTAATGTTTAAAAATAATTCAAATCCGTCATCATCAAGAGATGTTTCTAGAAATAACTAGTTATTTCCTGACATTTCAAAACATTAAATTGGACCAAATCATAAACTCCATTACCATACTGGTTTTAACGGAATTTTATTTCGTGAATCTAGAATTTGGCAATGAACTTCATTTTATTCAAATGTAGCCGTGTTCCTTTTTTTAAACCGTACGAACGTATGCAACGTCGGACATGTTCTAACATTGATAACAAAGTCACAAGTTTCGCATTATTTAGTTGCGTATAACTTATTCACTGAAGAGCCTGAAAACAACTGTCATAATATTATTATATTAAAAATACCAATGACGTAGTTTTGCATGCAGATTATATCGAAATAATCATAGACAAGTGATTTTTCCGTAGCAAAACCTACAAACAGCAACTAATTACAGTGTACTTATGTTCGTAATTAGCAGACAATTATGTATTTATGCGTGATGTTTATTATTGGCATTGGCAGTGAGCGACGAAGGAAACATCACGTTCAGGGTGAACTAATTTACCTTAAATGAATATGTACGTGTTTTAAGAATGGGCAAGTAATTCTGTGAATCACGTTGGTCTTGTATTCGGACTATGTCAACTGATTATACCAAAGAAACGATGAATGGAATGTGTAAAGGATGATATGGCAAGAAGGGAGGTGTCTGATGTGATGACGAGTAATAGAGAGGTGTGGAAGACGAAGACATGCTGCGACGACCACAAATGAATTAGGATAAGGGTAAGAGAATGAATTAGGATAAGGGCAAGAAAATAATGAATTAGGATAAGGATAAGAGAATGAATTAGGATAAGGGCAAGAAAATAATGAATTAGGATAAGGATAAGAGAATGAATTAGGATAAGGGCAAGAGAATGAATTAGGATAAGGGTAAGAAAATAATGAATTAGGATAAGGGTAAGAGAATGAATTAGGATAAGCGCAAGAGAATAAAGACGATGTTCACTGATTAATTGTCTTATGATACTGGATAAAATAACACTTTTTTAAAAGCACTAGTTACGATGCCAATGGAAATACAAAGCAAACTAATCGATAAATTGAAAGTAATATAGATATAGCGTGAAGTGTGTAAAATTTGGTATTAAAAGCAATCAATTTTGATTACTTCTTTATCTCACAGTTTTTTTTTGATAAAATATCATTTATTATTCGTATTTTATCTGTTTTTGATACCTGTTAGTTACTCTTAGTAAGTATGATAATAATGACATTGTGATATTAATGACAACGATAAAACTGTACTTGTATACCCCACGGTCGATATGAAGGTATTTTGGTACAAACAAAGGCATAGATTGGTTTTCCTTTTTCTAGGTACATTCGGTATACCATTAATGATATACCAAAAATGCGTAAAAGTTGAGTTCGAATCCAAGATACGTATCTCTGATTTTTCAGATTAATGTGCGTATTGTATTTGCTTTGGGGAAGGAAAACATCGTGAGGAAACCAGCATGCCTGAGAAATACTTCTGGATGGCATGGAAAGCAAAATTAATTACAAGCACAAGTAGGTTAGGCACTAACCACACGATAAAGAGGAGTTTTTATTTTTTTTGAGTTTTTTCTTTTTGGATAATAATCCAAGTTTTTTCTTTAGAGTTTTTTCTTTTTGGATAATAATCCAAAAAGAAAAAAACTGAAGAATCCAAATTCTGATTTCTAACCTGTGACATAATGATATAGGTAGTGCACTGATGTTTTTCATTTAGCTGAAGTAAATTGCTGTTACCAAAATTGTATGCTAACGATTTCGTGAAAAAATTCTTTAATATGAAGTTGTGGAAAGGCTGACTTATGGCTTAATTAAAAAATTCTAGTCCAGTTATGATTCATCCTTCCATCTTATTAATTCCCCGAATCAATGTGTAATACACATCATTACTTACAGTGGATGCTTACTAATAACACCTGTAGCACTTCAATACCCGCAATTACAGACACAATTAAAATAACAATGCACTGTGCCTCTGGAGGCACGGCCGGGAGCATACGGGTTAAAAATATCCAAATAACGTTACCTAATCTTATTCGAAACATAATTAATTACAACCAAATTAATGCATTCAATATAACAAGCAATCATTATCAGATTTAATTATCAATTTTACACTGAAAACGCTCGATAACAATGCAATTGCCTCGTATGTAATACCTAAAGCCATTACAAAATGAGTCAGATTGACAAATCGTTCGTCTGTCAAACCGTAAATTTTAAATGAATGCTTACTATTGCATCGGAGTACATAATGTTTCGCAATTTATTAGTCGATCTCTTGTATTGGTTTTTATGATTTTTGAGTCATAAAATTATCAAACCGGGACTGTCTCGATTAATGCTGAAGTTGGGGTCACCCTTGCAAATTTAATGCATTTAATGAGCGACATTATTCTATAAATCTAAATTTTAAAAACTCACAATTCTAATCTAATAGTTTGAGGATGAGTTTAAACAGGAAGATACCTCCTCCTAGGTGTGCGGTTTTAGATAAAGAACAATATTTTTAGATAACAAGGCCTGTGGTATATTTTGAAGGAATATGCACTAGCTGATCGAGGAGCTCGTGGCTAAATAATAACAGCCGCTCGAGTCGATCTGTAGGTTAAGCCGCGCTTGCCTAGGTTGGTCTGTAGATGGATGACCACCCATTACAAAACGAGTTTCCTCCGAGCCTCGGAAAGCACGTTAAGCAGTTGGTCCCGGCTGTCATTCGTTGATATCTAGTATACCCAGTACTAACTGGGTTGTGGAGGTCAGATAGGCAGTCGCTTTATGTAAAATACTGGTATTCAGCTGCATCCGGTAAGACTGGAAGCCGACCTCAACATAGTTGGCAAAAGGCTAGGCAGATGGTGATGCACTAGCTGATCGTTCGGTTATGTAAGAAAAGCGAAAATTTGCGCAAATCCAGTACCAAGTCAACTATAGCTATTACCCATATATGTTACCAAATGCACCAAAGTATAACACAATCTTTTACAAAATGTTCACGTGGAGTTAAGAAATCTAAGTTCTAACACTTCACATCACTATGCAGTCAATATTATGCTGTAAATTACATAAGCCATGTTCTAGGTGCAATATTGAAAGTAATTGACCAATTAAATTAGTCAATACACAACCAAATTGACGTTGGTATTTTCCACGACTAGACTTTTTTTATACCTTTTTCATATTTTTTTATTGTTATTTTATAAATGAAATTATGTTTATTTAATTAGTGGCAAAGATATCTGGATCTGGTTTTATTTTGCAAGGAAAAAATATTTTTATCTACATACAATTGGTATACTTGACTTGTAAGCCCTACTGATAAGCGTGCCGAAGCCGAAGTCCTGGGGCCCAAGTCTGCTGTTTATATAAATTCGTCATTCTAACACAATCCCATTCTCATCCCATTGTCATTTTGCTAAAAGTTCGTAATCTGCTAAATTCATAATGGTCGATTATTGGTCGGTCAATGGTCTCGTAATAGAATTGTGTTATAATGACATTGTCGTATTGCCATTATGATAAAACCCGACAGATTTCATTAATAAATAATTTTACATATTATTTATTAGTGCTATAAGCAATCTGAAGTAGTAAGAAGTTCGTAAATAGCACCATTCATTCATTAGTCATTATGTACGAGATTACCATTAGCCATTTCTTTCAATGGAGTGTCAGTGGTTGACCATTGGAAAGTCATAATGACGCCATTATAATAGTAGATTAACAAACTTGTCAAAATCAACAATTATGAAATCAATGATATACCATTCTGACACTATTGTAATAGCAGACTTGAGGCCCTGGGCCCCATGTAAAATACTGGTATTCAGCTGCATCCAGTTGGACTGGAAGCTGACCCCAACTTGTAGGGAAGAGGCTAGGCAGATGATGGTAATTAAACGCATTTTAACAAATCTTACAGCTGTACCTAGACGTCTACCTACTTCATCGAGGATTACAAGCGTAATGTGTCAAAGACATCACTGTTTACCCAAACCATTTGATTGTATAATTATTGTAAGTGTTCATTTCATTATCTGGGTGCATTGCAAATTCACAGCTAGCGAATTTATTTGTTTTGTTTTTATTACTGTAATCATTTTATTCATTTGGTACCGGTATTGAATCGGCCAATGACCGAAACCGGTTTGCAATGTATTTTTTTTTTGCATTGACGGTTCCGTATAAGATTCTTATATAATAAAAAAACCCGTTTCCCAGCCAGCGACCAGTATTATTTTTAGCAAACTTTTTGTAAGATGCACAATTAAAATATTTTTTGCTATTCAAAGTTTTTTTTTTGTTGCCAGACTTCCATCCGGTTTACCAGTATTTTTTTGGTAAAACAATAAAATAAACCGGAATGATTTTATCAACGCCAAACTTCAGAGAGACAAATTCTAAATACTTTTTTGTGCCAAATCACAAATACTTTTTTCTTCGCTATGACCTTCGACGAGATTCAATGTAATCAATAAATTTGAGACAGGAAACCAAACTCATCGATGTAATTTCCTAACCCTTGATTAACAGAGTTTACGGAACTCCAATTCCGCTAAGCAGAAGCCCCACTTTACATACATGAGGTTCCGCATTGTGAAACATAAGGAAGTGCCATAAAAAGGAAAGAGCACTTCCCATGGTGTCAACCATGAGGTATTGTTTGTCAGTTCAATAACTATTATCGTACCTACAGAATGACAATTGAGTTTGTAACGGTAAAAAAATAATGCACAATGTTAATGGGGTAGATGACACACCAATCAATTGAGATACTTTTTAAGAGCTGTCAAAACGCGGTTCTCTCATAGATTTCGTATGGCAATAGCTAACTGTGACGACACTGTTTATTCAACTCAATGACTCAACTATTTATTGATTTCAAAGCAACTAAAAATCGAATTTGGCAATTAATTGAAAATAAATCGGTTTTTTAGGCCCAAAATAAAGTGGTTTTTTTTTAGAGATTGGTGCCCTTGGATTCGTACCTTAAAAACGAAAGAGAATCGACAAATCTTTTGTTCATCTGTCATTTTGTCGATTCAATGACAGCGAAATGACGGATGAACAAAAGATTTGTCGATTCTCTTTCGTTTCTTCGGTAGTCATGCTAAGCGGGTTGGAATTATTGTTTTATCGTGTCATCTACCCTATTGCCTTGAGTTAGTTAACAACTAATTGGTCGCGCGGGGTGTTGCACTTCCCAGCGCATCCTTGAAGGTTTAGATTGAACTGTTTCTAAATTCTGTTTTTGTGTAGAATTCTATCCATAGTCACATATACGTGACAAGCAAGTGCGTGCCCTGTACGCTAAACGACACAAATATGTGACAAAATCTTTGGTGAAATTTTGGCTTTGGGGCCGCCTCCATGAGCGAGCGAATCGCGGCGATTCAACGTATTTCTATACGAAAATATCGCCGCGATTCTCTCGCTCGTAGAGACAGCCCAAAAGAGAGTGTATAGAAAAACGTGGCAAGGACAATAATATCGCCGCGATTCTCTTGCTCGTGGAGGCAGCCCCTTAGCGTGGTGGGCACGCGCGTGCGTTTATTATGCTCTGGCGGTCAAAAGGTTAAAGTTCCCGGTAACTACATAAAAACACGTGTCCTTTATGATTTGATTTCGACCAGTGAACGTGACTTTGCATGTATGTGGCACGCACCCCACACGAAAGTTTACATAACTTTTTAGGCTCGACCGATTAAAGGTTAAGCCGGGATCTAACAAACGTTACGTAGGTCGTACTTTAGTTATGCAATATTCCTGTCGCTGTCATATAACTGTCATAGACAATGTTGTCATAGACTCCAATTATAAGGAAGAACCGGGAATCTGTCCAAGTCGAAGCCACATGCTTTGATCTATCAAAGTTATCGACAACTATATCGGCTTAGAATTCAGAACTCTTATGGAATTTTTTACCCTTTTCCTATCTGTTATAACCGCCGTGTGGTATCCGGCAGAATAGAATAGAACCAACCCATTACACTCACGGGTGTCGTATACGGTGACTAATGTCTGAGGCAGAACACCTTGCGCCTCCGTAGACCTAAGAATGGGCAGCAGCGTTTTCTGTTAGTCTTTCATCACTGCGATCTCCAATCCGCCTGCCAAGCGTGGAGATTACGGCAAATTCCTCCCATCATGGGAGAGGCTTATGTCCAGCAGTGGACAATATGGGCTGTTGTTGTTGTATATCTGTTATAAAATACAAATTTTAATTGTTCGTTTTAATTATTGAGTGAATGATAGCTGGGTTTAATTGAGTTATTTACATTTTTGACGTTGAGATTCCGCACTCGAAATACGCGCTTTGCACGTGGAGTTGCGGACACCAGCCCGTAATACATTGACATATTTGACTGGTATTTGTAGGGTTAGGGTATTTGGATTTTAATGCTGATGTTCTTCATCAACGTTTTATACTAAGCTTGATTCTAGATCTAACAAAAAGGATTTTCTTGAAACAAGAACAAAGTTCAAACGCCCCACAAAAACTTCATTCTCAAAACTTCAGTCAAATAAACCAGTTTTTCGTTCAAAAGAAATCGGGTCACATCAATCATTTAAGTTAAATATCAAGTAAGCCAAGTAAACCGAGCCTTCTCGAATAAACTTAAGTAATAAATAAAAGAACTAAAAATCTGTCGCAGTCGTGTCGCAAGTCTGCGGTTCGTTACCCATTGCGACAAACGACTTTCACAATAATAATGAATGGTGTCTTTCAATTTAAGGGCCAATATTAATGTTTGAAGTAAGTACCAACGTATTAAAGAAAGGTGCAAAACATTGATTAGATATGGTCATATAATATAAGTAATGGGTTGCGCAATTTTCGCGGTTGCTGGTTTTAATTTAAAGCTCATTTCTCTTTGATTGACCTCGCAGCTAGGATTCAGTTTCGGTGATGGAAGTTTCTAGAATAAAAACATAATAGTTTCGATTCATTGCAAAATTCTGCGATTCAAACCGACTAATTTACTTAGCAATCATTTTAAAGTAGCCAGTTACCTCCATAAGTAGTTCACATAACATAACATGACGCCTGCAATCTCCAAAGAGTGAAGCAGAGGTGAGAGTGAGGCTAATAGTGGACGGCGAGCTATGGGCTAGCTCGCCGTCCGTCCGTATCATGACGACAGGCCGTGTCGACGGCGCGTTCGTGTTCCACGCGCGCCTCAAAGAGAGTCAGCAATAGGAAGGGGTCCGCAAGGGCCGATGCCTGCCGGGGCTGCGGGACTGTTCGAAAGAGATACCGTGGCCCCGGAACACAAAGGGCGATGAAGGAACATGGATGGGTTTTAGTCAGGAAAATTCTGACACTCCTTTCTGCTGCGCCCAGAGCGGGAGGAGTCATTTGATGATTTCCCATCAGAAAAAAAAAGTGTAGGTACCTACCTAATAGTCCACCCGCATTTCTTCAAGATATAAGGGCGCTTGCTTATTGTCATCAACCGGGAACGAATCCAGACTCCGTGGCTGCTACTCAGGATTTCCTGATGGCAAAACCCAATAAGTACCGCTTAGTCCGACCCGGGAATCCAACCTAGGACCTCACGCTTGGCAGTCGCCAATACCCCAATGTAGAATGGAACAAGGTTTGGAAGATAATTATGTAAGAGCCACAATCCACTACCCTGGCTCAGAGCAGGATTTGTGGACGTCACAATATCTTGGGTGTTCTGTTTCGAGAGCTAGACTAGTTGCTACGGTAGCTAATAACTGTTGGTAGTACCCACGATGTTTTCTACACCGTTTTAAGTGCCTAAGTACATCAAACCATAAAGAACAACATTACAAAATCTAATTTCATCAACCATAGCAAACTTTGTAATCGCACGAAACGGTAAACATTGCGTTTTAAAAACAAAACTGTGGTAACCGTAACTGCAATATGGTTGTAAGTTACGCGACATTAGAAGCTATGTACAATATGTACATACGGTATATTATTCTACATGTTCACTTTACTTACCTAACTATTATATATTTATTTATTTAGTGCAGTATTTAAAACTAGTACGTATGAGTAGAATAGAACCAACCCATTACACTCACCGGGTGTCGTATAAGGCGACTAATGTCTGAGGCAGAACACCTTGCGCCTCCGTAGACCAGAGAATGGGCAGCAGCGTTTTCTGTTAGTCTTTCATCACTGCGATCTCCAATCCGCCTGCCAAGCGTGGAGATTACGGCAAATTCCTCCCATCATGGGAGAGGCTTATGTCCAGCAGTGGACGTTATGGGCTGTTGTAGTAGTAGTATTTAAAACCATTAACACTAAATTAAATAAGTACCTAATCCTTTTACTCGGTCTTCTCGCAGAACCATAAACATTCCAACAATATCGTCTTCCATTCATCAGCAAACAAGTCCAATCCAGGGTTGGTCTCCACGAGAGCGTTGAGGTTCGTAAGCATATGCGGTATAGGGGAAGTGGATCGTGCTACAGTGCGACCAAATGGGACATTAAAATAATTGATTAATTAAACAATTTATGTTTCCTACGGCGAATATAATTATTAACAGTTGATTTATCATAGAAAAAGTAAAGCATATAGTATAATTTTTTCAAAACGTGCTGTTTTGTACATTTTATTAGCATTCAGACAAAATCAAAACTCATTTATTCAAATAAGGCTGAAAATCAGCATTTTTTTAACGTCAATTACGCAGGACAGTCCCCCAAAACGCCAGCTCTTTGCCACTTCATCTGGGAAGAAGTGGCGAAACAAACTCACCAGATTTTATTCAAGACTGACGACTGGATTGGCGCAGCGGTAGTGAGGCTGCCTTACGTTCGTAAGGTCCCGGGTTCGATTCCCGGTAGGAGCAAATGTTTGTGTGATGAGCATGGACATTTGTTTCCGAATCATGGATGTTTATATGTATAATTTTGGAAGTAAAAGGAAAAGGTTTTTCTAGGTATACCTAATAGTACACCCACATTTGCCAGTTATATTTAAGCCCCAGGTAACAAGGGGCGAGCCTATTGCCATCAACTGAGCATAGAGACTATGACTGCTACTGAGAAATTCCTGATTGAAAAACCTAAGAACATTTTGTCCAACCAAATCGCACCCAGGACTTCAGTCTCAGTGGTCGTGCTGACTGTCGTGCAGACCAAAGAAGCACAATATACTATAAAGTTTAAAAGTGTATACTATAGGTGACATCTAGTGTCAGTAAAACCTGACATTAGTCCAATCCAATTTTAGTCGGTTCGATTTCTGAGAGTGGCAAACAATTTTTCGAAAATCTGTGAATGCAGATTAGTTTATTTTTAAAAATAAAGGAATGTTTCCTTTGAGTAAATTTTGCCATCTGCAGTATTTAGAGTAGGTACCTACTTACTTTCCATCCAGGTGGCATTTAAAAATTCCACCAAATAAAGGGTGTATAAAACACCTCTTAACGAAGCCGAAAGGCACTTGTTCTCCCCGTCATTGCGATCATTTTTTTGTTCTAGACCATACCTGGGAACCTTCTAGTTACGGAGATAATGGGGGTCAAAGTTCCAAATTTTTGACAAGTTTTTTTTTAATACAAGCTTTAAATGTAATATTTTTATTTTAAACACTTCAACGACCCCCGTACTATTCAACCCATCCATCAGCACAATGTGTTGAGTGCGTTACATTGACTTCTACCACAAAACATGATTTTTCATCCCAAAAAAAGTCGTTTCCCAGCAATAATGTTTGCATAAAGTTACTTAGTTTGAATTACATAATGCTTGGTTGACGGCCTCGTGATGAGGAGGTTTACACCATGTAATATGTCACATTCCCGACTCTCATTTAGGTATTATCTGTCACCTTTTACATACTCAACGTTCAACCTAACCAAACAAAATTCATTACAGTTATTAAAAGATTGGCTTTATCGATAAAAATGACGAAATTAAATCAATTAAGGCGGATTCAAATCGATTTGTCGAGCCTCTGCAATAGCGTGAGCGCTCACGTTTTCAGGTAATTTTCAATATTTGATTAACGGATTTCATCATCTGCCTAGCCTTTTCCCGACTATGTTGGGGTCGGCTTCCAGTCTAACCGGATGCAGCTGAATACCAGTATTTTACATGGAGCGACTGCCTATATGACCTCCACAACCCAGTTAGTACCGGGTAATACGATACCCCTTGGTAAGACTGGTTGTCAGACTTTTTGGGCCTCTGACTACCTAACGACTGTCAAAGATCTACAAATGACAGCCGGGACCAACGGCTTAGCGTGCTTTCCGAGGCACGGAGGAAACTCGGTATGTAATGGGTGGTCACCCATCCACAGACCAACCTAGGCAAGCACAGCTTATCCTAACGATCGACCCAAGCGGCTGTTATTATTTAGCCACGAGCTCCTCCTCTTAATTTGATTAACGGATTTCATGGATTGAAAAGTAATACGAAATTAGCACTGGGCAAGGTTAGCGTTTGTTTGGACTAGTAAAAACACAGTTTTTTATTTATTCCTGCAGTGTTATGCTATTTTGTAAGCCGAATTTGGCAAAACATGTTGAACCAGCAATCTTCTAAACTTGTTTTCCATCAAATCAAATCATCTTTATTTGTAAACACAGGTATCGAAATAAAGGTCTTATTCATAAAATTTAGTTGAGCTCTATGTCCTACCAATGAAATTGGTGTACAAATGTTGTTTTTATAGTAGTAAGTTTGGATTTATACAATACAAAGTCAGGTTCGAGTAAATAATGAGAATTCAATGTATTATTAATAATTAATTAATGTCAACGGTAAAATAAATAAAAGGCTATTAATGTCAAATTTTGTAATATTGTAAATTATGTCAATACTAATTAATAAATTAAAAAATAAATATATGCATCCATCCATATGTGCATATTATCTATGTATGTCACACATTTGTTTATACAAAGAAATGCATCTCTACTTTATCTTTTTATGCCAGGACAAGTCTGTTCGAATAAAAATAGAAGTTGGTCACCCGACCCTAGTATAATTTAATTTTGTCTTTATATAACCACATATTTCGGATAATTATGATGTTAGTGCAAATATCGTGTAATTTTCTATACCATTAGATTGATGTAATACCGATGGATGAATTAATAATAAAAACACACACATATTTCCTGTTTGACCAATTCCAAAAAATAAACAATTTCAAACGAGATAAAAGTGACATCATCATCTGCCTGACTTTTCCCGAAGATGAAGCGACCGCCTATCTGACCTCCACAACCCAATTAGTACTGGGTAATACGATACCCCTCGGCCACTGACTACCTGTGTATAACAAGTTCTGTCAAAAATCTACAAATGACGGGTTTAACGTCATTTCTAAGGCTCGGAGGAAACTCAGCATGAAATGGGTGGTATTCCATCCACGGGCCAACCTAGGCAAGCACGGGTTAACCTAAAGATCGACCCAAACGGACCACATTATCGTTAATTGCAACTGTTTAATATATTTTAGTTATAGTTTACTTTTATGCACTAATTATACCATTGTTTGGAAAATAATACTACTGCACCTAATTATTCTTATCCTATTCTATTATTTAGCCACGAGCTCCTCCGAGACCAAACTGACATAATCTAATAAAAATGCATTAAAATATTAGCTTCCTCGTCTACCTACCACCGGATATAACGTTTAACACAATCTCGTGAACTTTGTTACCGGCGCACGCGCATGCCTGCACAATTGCAGACGGCTGCGTAAGCGCAGACGCGCCCACGCAGAACACAGCTGTTACTGTTATGTTTATTTATATGTATTTCTGTGTTGCTTAGCAACCGGATCAACCTTACAGATTGTTTATGTATAATGTTTTTACATTGCACACAGGTATGCAAAAGTATTGCGATAGTTTATTAAAAAAAATAAGAACAAGGTGAATTTTACTTCGACCTGTTTTTAAAATAAGTTATGGAAGTGCTTATTTGTAACTAAGATTTTTAAATTTGTGTTTTTTTATATTTTTACATGTTTTTTTTTTTTTGGCCGAAAATTCTGGAGTGGCGACCGCCAACCGGAAGACGTTGCGTTGGAAGGCCTCCCACTAGGTGGACCGATGACCTGGTGAAGGTTGCGGGAATCCGCTGGATGCGGGTCGCACGGGACCGGTCAATGTGGCGACACTTGGGGGAGGCCTATGTCCAGCAGTGGACGTCTTTCGGCTGAAATGATGATGATGATGATATTTTTACACAAACATAACATTACGCCTATACTCCCGGAAGGGTTAGTTCACCACTTATGTTTAAGTCCTATGTAATAGGGAGCTCGTGGCTAAACAATGACAGCCGCTCGGGCCGATCTTTAGGTTAAGCCGTGCTTGCCTAGGTTGGTCTGTGGATGGGTGACCACCCTTTACATACAGAGTTTCCTCCGTGCCTCGGAAAGCACGTTAAGCTGTTGGTCTCTGTCATTTGTAGATCTTTGACGGTCGTTACAGGTAGTCAGTGGCTCAAAAAGTCTGACAACCAGTCTTACCAAGGGGTATCGTATTACCCAGCACTAACTGGGTTGTGAAGGTCTGATAGGCAGTCGCTTCATGTAAAATACTGGTATTCAGCTGCATCCAGTTAGACTGGAAGCCGACCCAGGCTAGGCTGATGATGTAATAGGGAGCGAGCCTATTGCCATTAACCGGGCAGAAATCCAGGCCCCTTGGCTGCTACTGAGAAATTCCTTCTGGCAATAACATTAATACTTTGCCTGACCTGGGAATCGAACCCAGGGACTAATACTGAGCAGTCGCACTTTCGACCACTAGACCAACGAGGATATTTTTCTACCTCTCTAATTGCATTATTAAATCACTCTTAGGGCTATCGCAGACTACAGACAAGACTGTCTTTATGAAGACTATTTCCCTACTAGTGCGAGCGAGACAGACTATTTATCTCTTTCTCGAAATAGTAGGGAAATAGTCTGTCTAAAGACAGTCTTGTCTGTAGTGTGCGATAGCCCTTAGCAGACGAAAATCTACACTAATCCATACTAATATTATAAAGAGGTAACATTTTTTGTTTGTAAGTTTGTATGTAGGGGGTAATCTCCGGAAGTAATGAACCGATTGCAAAAATTCTTTCACCATTAGAAAGCTACGTTTACCCTGAGTAACATAGGTTATATTTTATCCCCATACTCCCACGGGAACGGGAACTACGCGGGTGAAACCGCTTGACATCCGCTTGTCATTCATATATTAAATAAAAACTTGGTAGATATAGCGCACAGCGCAACTCACATACTCACAATATAATCTGATATCGCATATTTTCAAGTATAATTTTAACTGTAGCGAAAACCACTCGAAAACCAATTGATAAAATCTATCGGACATGTCTTGCGAATGTGACAGACGCACCCAAAGATCTAGCGATAATAAATACGCCTTAGGGCCTGCGCAGACTTTTTGTAAGATTGAGATTGAGGATTAATCTGTGGCGCACAAAATGTCTGCATGACATACAAAAAGTCTGTCGCGGATTTTACGCAGACTCAACGCACACGACGCACATCTTCGATATTTCTATTCGAGTGCAGATTGCATACTAAAAGTATGCGCCGTCTGTGTTAGCGCGCGTTAAAGCAAACGTTCTATTTTTCGCGCACTTTTGTGCGGCGGGCGGCGGCGCGGCGCGAGGCGTGATCTCCCAGAATGACACGGAATTTTTGGCCCCGGAATTTTTGCGCGTCGTATGCGTTACTGCATATAATTGCTTAGTAGGTTCTATTTTTTCACAGACTAAAAAGTTCGTCACGGATAGTCTGTCGTCTGTGCAGCCCTTTCTTTTTTTTTTTCGTATGAGAAATCATCAAATGACTCCTCCCGCTCTGGGCGGAGCAGGAGGGAGTGTCAGACTTTTACTGACTAAAACCCATCCATGTTCCTTCATCGCCCTTTGTGTTCCGGGGCCACGGTATCTCTTTCGAATAGTCTTAGTCCGCAACCCCGGCAGGCATCGGCCCTTGCGGACCCCTTCCTATTGCTGACTCTCTTTGAGGCGCGCGTGGAACACTCCTGCGCCGTCGACACGGCCTGTCGTCATGAGACGGACGGATGGCGAGCTAGCCCATAGCCCACCGTCCACAGGCCCGCGCCTCGGAGGCCGGGGGGGCTACGTGGTGGCCTCCGACGCCCGGGGCGTCTCCCGCGGCGGCCGGGACGCTGTGAGGTTCTCTCCCTCTCACGTTCCACCACCTCCTTCTCTAGCATTACTGCTTCGGAGAAGGTGACGGCGTCCCATTCCGTCACGCTCCGGACCATGGCTTTCACCAGGGCCGGACGCGATAGGTCGCCGCCGCCAATCGCCACTTTAAGGACACGGCGGTGCTCCGCCCACGCGGGGCACACCCCCACCGTGTGCTCCACCGTGTCCTCCGGTCGATCCTCGCAGTGGAAACACCCGGGCGTTTCCTCCCGCCCGATTCAGTGCAGGAACCTACCGAAACAACCGTGTCCGGTGAGGACCTGCGTCAGGCGGAAGGTGAGGATGCTGTCGCTATCTTTTGTGAGTGTGCTAGCTATTATCGCCACTATCGTGGCGTGCCCTGCACGGGGAAGCGACAGTCGCTCTCTCCATGTCGCCATGAGATCCCGCCGGAAGTCTGTCCGCTGAGCGACAATTTGCCGCGGCAGCGGAGTTTCCCCCCGGCGTAACGCCTCCGCGCGCCATTCATGCAGATCTGTGCAGGCCCTTACAATGACATAAACTAAGACAATAAATAACAACTATTACAATATTGACACACTTCGATAAGCCACTAGATATCAATAGATATCCTTATCACATCTTGTCGTACTATCTACCATACTAATACTAAAATACAATTACATTTATATCACTATCACTATCATCTGTCTGTGCCTATGTATGCTTAGATCTTTAAAACTACGCAACGGATTTTGATGCGGGTTTTTTTAATAGATAGAGTGATTCAAGCAAGAGGAAGGTTGTAGTATAGAATTTGCGGGCGGGCGAAGCCGCGGCGTATCAGCTAGTTATTATTTAAATTCGAAAGTAACTCTGTTTGTTTGTTACCTTTTCACGACTGAACGGCTGATGGTTATATCCTGCGGACAATTCAGGAATTCACGGAATTCAGGCCTAGTGTTAGGTTTACTGACAACAATATGCTATAACTGTGATGTTTTGAACATAACATAATATTTATTAGAGTTGTTGTTGTTGTTGTGTTGTTGTTGTTTTTTTTTTATTTTTTTTTAATTTAACAAAATGGTATTTTTCTTATTTATTTTTTGTACTCTATCACAATGCTGTCCTGTTTAACCCAAAGGTTGACTGGTAGAGAATGCCTTGTGGCATTAAGTCCGCCTATGTAAGTACCACTCTTGTACTACATGAAGTTTAAATAAATAAATAAATAAAATAATATCACGTATTCGTATAGGTATAATAGTAAGTGAAACCTCTGTCCTACTGAGACTGTATAGCAGTCCCATATTTCGGCAGTTATGTATTGGGAGCGAGCCTATTGGCATCACACACAAATCTAGGCTGTTACTGAGAAATTCCTGGTGGCAAAATTCAATATCACTATACCCGAACCGGGAATAGAATCGAGGACCTTATGCTTAGCGGAAGGAGATAGGCTTTTTTTTTCTCATACTTATACATCAAAATTTCAAAGCGAATGAAGTGGCGGGCGACAGTTAGTAAATGTTATTAATGTCAAAATCTGGATGTTTAAATGTTTGTTACTTGATCACGCAAAACTGACAGCTTTTGATGAAATGTGGCTTTCTTTTTAACCCGGTATTACGCTTCCATGGGATAATTTCCGACTTACAAATGGCTGAAGCCGCGGGTAATAGCAAGTTAAATAATAAATGTAATTTTATTGTAGCTTGCTTTATTCTAGTACGTCTGGGGTTTTTTTTCGGATATAATAAAGTGATTATCAATGTTCTTATTTATAAAATGAGGTTATCTTCGGAAACAATATTGTTTTTAGTCGGAAAAGTACCGTCATACAGTCGGTCTATTGACATAACAATATTGGTATTGAAGCGATTTCAGGAAACAATAGGCCTGGACCGATTGGTGCAAACATGACGTCATCATTTCAAGCTATAGGTACGTTTTCCGTATAACTCGTGGCTAAATAATAACAGCCGCACGGGTCGATCCTCAAGGTTAAGCAGCCCTTGCCTAGGTCAGTCTGTGGATGGGTGTCCATCCATTACATAACGAGTTTTCTCCGTGTCTCGGACAACACGCTAAGCCAATGGTACCGGCTGTCATTTGTAGATCTTTGACAGTCGTTACAGGTAGTCAGTGGCACGAAAGTCTGACAACCAGTCTTACCAAGGGGTATCGTATTACCCAGTACTACCTGGGTTGTGAAGGTCAGATAGGTAGTCGCTGCATCCGGTTAGAGTAGACGGAGCTTAACATAGTTGGGAAAAGGCTAGGCAGATGTATCGTGTGTTTAAAAGAAATGATTTTTACTTGGCGTAAGATAGAAGATACACAACAGTTAAATAATCCTTGCTGAAAACGACGGATACTATAATAGCGTGGTCAATGAGCTATTATGGTAAGCTTAGATTCATCACCTGCCTATCGTTTTTCCAACCAAGTTGGGGCCGGCTTCCAGTCTAACTGGATGCAGCTGAATACCAGTATTTTACATGGAGCGACTACCTATGTGACATCCACAACCCAGTATGTCATGGATAATATACGATATCCTTTGGTAAGACTGGTTGTCAGACTTTTTGGGCCACTGACTACTTGTAACGGCTGTCAAAGATCACAAATGACAGCCGGGACCAACAGCTTAACGTGCTTTCCGAGGCACGGAGGAAACTCGGAATGTAAAGGGTGGTCACCCATCCACAGACCAACCTAGGCAAGCACTGCTTAACCTAAATATCGACCTCCATACCGTACCATACCATACCATAACCGTGATATGAACGAATGGTGGTAACCTTAGATCACAGAAATAAAATCCGAGGCGTTTGATCTTGATCTTTTTGATAAAATGAAAGGAAACGCCTAAATCTATAAATAAATTCATGAAAGAACGACAGATCAAAGATTCTGTAAGGGTTTTCCACTTATTGTAATATGATTTTCGACATCTGCGTCACTTAAGGAAAAAAGGAGAAAATTTTCATTCAAGACACGATACGATATAAAAATGTGTTATCGAGTATTTTTTGTGTTAAAGCAAATTGTAAATACATCCTTATTTTTCTTGAAAACCTTTTGAATTTCGCTTATAAAGAAGTTCTGTGTCATCCAGTTTTAAATAAGACGAGGTACAAAATAGCCTGCTGTGTTGGTTGAGTGTTTGCAAGCGCTATTGTTGAGCGCCAAACCTTCAAACCAAACCTTCAAACCTTCTGGGTTTGATTCTCTGGTTAGGTAAAATGTGATTAGGATATTCTATCATCGATTTCTTAGCCCGGACTCTTGATTTGTTCCCGGTTAAACAATAAATTGGCCCCTTACTTAAAGCTGGAGACTTAAACATATTTGCCGAAATGTAGACCTGTTTACTAAAGATACACCACAATACACGTCAGTTTCTCTTCTGAGAAACAGAGGTAAAATATGAGAAAAAAAAAAAAAATACATACACACGAACATATAACCTCCGCCTTTTTTGAAGTCGGTTAAAAATTTAGAAACAAGAAGGAACGAACAGAAAAATACTTTTACAGGTTATATATCCTATGCTTATTTATAACTAGCAACTCACCCGCGGCTTTGTACGCAAAAATAGTGATAGCTCGATGCATATTATGCATGATATAAATACAATTTATATAGGTGGTGCCAGTTGAGAATAGCGGTCATTGACCCACCTACATTTATTAAACTTCTTAACTTTGAAAATCAAAAATAAGGCTGTTCAAGTCTTGAATCGTCGTCCATCGTGATCTTCAACATTTTTTCTAATGAAAAACGATACAAATGGTTTATTTGTTTTGGTTCGTACGAAGAGATATTATGAAAAGGGCAATGACCGTTATTCTCATCTTAACTGGCAACAACTATAGCTTAATATAGCACTCACGAATAATGTAGCTTTCTGGCAGTGAAAAATTTTTTAGAATTGGATCTTTAGTTCCGGATATTACCCCCTGCTACAAACTTACAAACAAATGTTACTTCTTTATTACGTTAGTATAGAAAAAATCTCTGCTAGCGTACCTGCGAAAGTAGAGTAGATAAAAAAGAGATGTATACACAGTACGTATGAGAAGAAGTGCAATGTATTTTTATCCAAAACTGTAACAGGCGACCTCTAAGCCATAATTGTGTTAAGGCCATTAACAAAGTAACTTGATATTGTAGGAACTGTGTCCTGTGGTAAAGTGAACATCTCAAGTTACGTTATTCATGTATTTTATTGTCCATTCCTTGAGCTTGAATTGTTTTTAGAGAGAATTTAACCACAGATTGTGGGCGATCGCTCAATGGGTCAGCTGAAAATTGCACTTTTAATTAAAAATTGACTTACATCATCATATTCCTGCCTTTTTTTATTTTACTAGGGGCCGCCCCCACGAGCGAGAGAATCGCGGCGATATTATCGTCCTTGCCACGTTTTTCTATACACTCTTTTTTAGGCCGTCTCCACGAGCGAGAGAATCGAGGCGATATTATCGTCCTTGCCACGTTTTTCTATACACTCTTTTGGGCCGTCTCCACTATTGAGAGAATCGCGGCGATATTATCGTCCTTGCCACGTTTTTCTATACACTCTTTTGGGCCGTCTCCGTCTCCACTATTGAGAGAATCGCGGCGATATTATCGTCCTTGCCACGTTTTTCTATACACCCTCTTTTGGGCCGTCTCCACGAACGAGAGAATCACGGCGATATTATCGTCCTTGCCACGTTTTTCTATACACTCTCTTTTGGGCCGTCTCCACTAGCGAGAGAATCGCGGCGATATTATCGTCCTTGCCACGTTTTCTATACACTCTTTTGGGCCGTCTCCACTAACGAGAGAATCACGGCGATATTATCGTCCTTGCCACGTTTTTCTATACACTCTCTTTTGGGCCGTCTCCACTAGCGAGAGAATCGCGGCGATATTATCGTCCTTGCCACGTTTATCTATACATACTTTTTTATGCTGTCTCCACGAGCGAGAAAATCGCGGCGATATTATCGTCCTTGCCACGTTTTTCTATACACTCTCTTTTGGGCCTTCTTCACGAACTAGACAATCACGGCGATATTATCGTTCTTGCCACGTTTTTCTATACACTCTTTGTAGGCCGTCTCCACGAGCGAGAGAATCGCGGCGATATTATCGTCCTTGTCACGTTTTTCTATACACTCTCTTTTAGACCGTCTCCACGAGCGAGAGAATCGCGGCGTTATTATCGTCCTTGCCACGTTTTTCTATACACTCTCTTTTCGGCCGTCTCCACTAGCGAGAGAATCGCGGCGGTATTATCGTCCTTGCCACGTTTTTCTATAGACTCTCTTTTAGGCCGTCTCCACTAGCGAGAGAATCACGGCGATATTATCGTCCTTGCCACGTTTTTCTACACCCTCTTTTGGGCCGTCTCCACGAGCGAGAGAATCGCAGCGATATTATCGTCCTGGCCACGTTTTTCTACACCCTCTTTTGGGCCATCTCCACGAGCGAGAGAATCGCGGCGATATCTTCCTTGCCACGTTTTTCTATACACTCTCTTTTGGGGCGTCTCCACGAGCGAGAGAATCGCGGCGATATTTTCGTATAGAAATACGTTGAATCGCCGCGAATCTCTCGCTCGTGGACATGGCCCGGCGCAACTCGTTTTCTTCTTCCATTCTCTCCTGTCGGACGTCACGGCATCATTTACTCCTTTCTCCTAAGTAATAAGGTTGAAAACTGGTCGCCCATCTGTGATCTCTGTGATCTTGGTAGTACATGGAAATACTGTAACCATTTTTTTTTCGTACCCGTTTAATACTTTTTTAGACATAGTCTATTTCAAAACAACGTGAAAATTACGTTTTCCCGAACAATGGTCAATAATATGCTCATAATAGTACCATGAAAACTGATGGCAGGTATTGATTAGATCGTAAAATCAAGTAATCATTGTATCTACCGGAAACCAATCATCATTCAACATTACTTTTATACATATATATAGCACTAGCGGACGTCCCGCGGTTTCACCCGCGTAGTTCCCGTTCCCGTGGGAGTACGGGGATAAAATATAGCCTATGTTACTCCTGAATAATGTAGCTTTCGAATGGTGAAAGAATTTTTTAAATCGGTCCAGTAGTTTTTGAGCGTATTCATTACAGACAAACAAACAAACAAAGTTTTCCTCTTTATAATATTACTAGCGGACGTCCCGCGGTTTCACCCGCGTAGTTCCCGTTCCCGTAGGAGTACGGGGATAAAATATAGCCCATGTTACTCGTGGATAATGTAGCTTTCGAATGGTGAAAGAATTTTTTAAATCGGTCTAGTAGTTTTTGAGCCTATTCATTACAACCAAACAAACAACCAAACAAACAAAGTTTTCCTCTTTATAATATTAGTATAGATTAAGTATAGACTAGGAAAGTAAAGTGCTGTATTTTTGTTTACAATTTTCCGGCTCTTCTGGTAGTTTTGATCTACATAATTCCGTGAACATAACACAGGGTGTAAAAGACCACATCACGAAGCCGTCAACCAAGCATTCTGTACATCAAACTAAGTAACTTTACGCAAAAATTATTGCTGGGAAACGACTTTTTTTTTGGGGTGAAAAATCATGTTTTGTGGTAAAACTCAATGTAACGCACTCAAAACATTGTGCTGATGGATGGATTAAACAGTACGGGGGTCGTGGAGGTGTTTAAAGTAAAAATCTTACATTAAAAAATTGTATTAAAAAAAAAAACTTGTCAAAAAGTTGAAACTTTGACCTCCAATATCTCCGTAACTAGAAGGTTCTCAGGTTTGGTTTAGAACACAAAAATGATCGCAATGACATGACGGGGAGAACGATTGCCTTTCGGCTTCGTTAAGAGGTGTTTTACACCCTTTATATGCTTTATAATTTTTATCCAGATATTTTTGAAGTGAAAACTTCTATTAGCGCGCTGAACACTTTTTAAGTGAACAAAAATCATGGAACTCACGTCATCGTCACCGAATGCTTTCATAGAACGGTTAGAATTAACCTTAAACAATTAAGATAAAGTTTATTTTGGATTGATCGACGATACAATTCACAAGTAGTTTTCACTTCTATCGGCAGTCCCCAAACACTGCCCTGCATGTTTTTTTTTATATGGCTTTTGACTAGAATTAATTTATGGATACCGAAAAAACAGCTGTTCCGTACATTACGACCGTGTACGTTTTGCAGTTTTATTAGGAAACAAATTTTGTTCTATGTTGGTATCAGAATAATGCACTGAATATACGTGGTAAACGTTTTAGCGTGCTGTTCTTTGTCCATCTTGTAATTATAATCTCGAATTTTGATCACACCCTGTTATGAAAAGTACTCATCATCTGCCTAGCCTTTTTCCAACCATGTTGGGGTCGGCTTCCAGTCTAACCGGATGCAGTTGAATACCAGTACTTTACATGGAGCGACTGCCTATCTGACCCCCACAACCAAGTTAATACTGGGTAATACGATACGCTATGGTAAAACTGGTTGTCAGACTTTTTCGGCCTCAAAAATTCATTAGGTCGACTAAAGAGCCCTGTAACGACTGTCAAAGATCTACAAATGATAGCCAGGACCAGCTGCCTAACGTGCTTTCCGAGGCACGGAGGAAACTCGGAATGTAATGGGTGGTCACCCTTCCACAGACCAACCTAGGCAAGCACGACTTAACCTAAAGATCAACACGAGCGGCTGTTATTATTAGCCAAGAGCTCCTTATAAAAAGTACTAAAAATAAAATAAAATAACCATCCATTTACAAATTGTTGAGATCTATTATTAGATGCGTTTTCGCTAAAATAACATTACAATCGTAGATTACTCACAATCAACCGGGTATATTACGCATAATTCCGGATATGACAAAATTTTTAGTGTGAAATTATTTAAGTGACTATTAAGATATCGCAATATCCGGTGAGATGGAACGCGTGCCTGTAAATGAAAACAAAGGTATATGAATGAAATGCTTTTGATAATATTTAACATCAATATTATGATCTCGGGTTAATTGCATAACAATCGCAATCTTAAATGCTTCAGTTGACAATTAAACAATATTCGAGTTTGTATTTAAATACGAGTATACAGGGTGTAAAAGACCTCGGCACGAAGCCGTCAACCAAGCATTCTGTACATCAAACTAAGTAACTTTACGCAAAAATATTGCTGGGAAATGCCTTTTTTTTGGGGTGAAAAATCATGTTTTGTGGTAGAACTTAATGTAACGAACTCAAAACATTGCGCTGATGGATGGATTGAAAAAATCTTACATTAAAAACTTGTATTCAAAAAAAAAACTTGTCAAAAAGTTGGAACTTTGACCCCCAATATCTCCGTAACTAGAAAGTTCCCAGGTATGGTGTAGAACATAAAAATGATCGCAATGACGAGGAGAACAAGTGCCTTTCGGCTTCGTTAAGAGTTGTTTTACAGCCTTTATAAGCGAAAGGACAATGAATTTCCTTCGAAATAGTTCGGGTTGTGATCCATATTAGTGTGGCCGTATCAGTCCCTTCTCTGCATGGTCCTCATATGACTTGACCAAGAATCTGTAGGGCTAACACATATCTTTTTGATCTCCAGTGGCTATCACGCTTCGGTTGTACACCGAACTTTGATGACAACCGAGAATGTCAAAATATTGGTATTACGTATTACACAGAGTGGATATCACTTTACGGTGACTAACAGCCCGGATACGGTGTAACGTCTTTCACGAAAGCCACTTCAAACTCAGTTGTCATCAATTTGATGTCCACTATGCTTACATAATCGCAATACCTATTAGAAGAATCGATACGAAAGCGTCTGTCAAAATGAGTTACGGTGACTATCAGCCACGATGGGCACCGATGACGTCATATTTGATCACGACTGGTCATACATAATACGAAACTAACCTTTTGACAGTTATTGGAAAGACTCGAAGGCCAGTTACTATAATTTCGAGCAGTCAACTGAGATACGTAATAGGCCTGCTGGACTTTAAAAAAGACAGTAACCTGTGAGTTTGTTTCTTCTCAGGGTAGTCAGGTACGAAACAATGGCATCATCTAGTTTTTGTCAATTTGCCCGACCTGGGAATCGAACCCAGAACCTCACGCCCAGCAGTCGCGTTTGCGATTAATAGACCAAATAGGCAGTCAATTTAACAAATTTCCAAAAACAATGCAGGTGTCTTTAGCTCATAGAAAAGTGATAATAGACAGTAACCAGACTTAGCCGCAGTGGAAAAATACAGGTATAAAATCAATCATCTAACTTAAATTAAAATAGAAAACAACTTAGAAGTAGAACACAAAGGTCGAAGCAATAGCATTCCTCCAACGATTGCGCTTGCGATGACGGTAAAGGCATTGAGAGTGAACGTAATTGAAGTTATTGTTAACACATGTAACGGTGCCTAGACAAAGACGAAACAACTAACAGTACACTACATTACTATAGGAATTACAGTAGTGTGACACCTATGTATGGGCAGGTGTATGGACAGTAAACAGTTTCTTTTAGCCGGATTTAGGTGACTCTAGTTTTGTTCACTTGCTAATTTAGTTTCCACATAATTAAACAGTACCTACTCTATCATCAGAGGAGCTCGTGGCTAATAATAACAGCCGCTCGGGTCGATCTTTAGGTTAAGCCATGCTTGCCTAGGTTGGTCTGTGGATAGGTGACCACCCATTACATACCAAGTTTCCTTCTTGCCTCGGAAAGCACGTTAAGCAGTTGGTCCCAGCTGTCATTTGTGATCTTTGGCAGTCGTTACAAGTCAGTCAGTGGCCCAAAAGTCTGACAACCAGTCTTACTAAGGGGTATCGTATTACCCAGTACTAACTGAGTTGTGGAGGTCAGATAGGCAGTCGCTCCATGTAAAATACTTGTATTATAATATATTCAGCTGGATCCGGTTAGACTGGAAGCCGACCCCAATAAAACTTGGGAAAAGGCTAGGCAGATGATGACCTGCTCTATTATCAAAATCAAAATATTTATATAAAATAGGCCAGTTACTTTTGAAATGTCGAAAAAAAGACAACAATAAAATGAAGCTACAGTACTGTAGTTGCCCATTCGAAAGCGAAGATCTCTATGGAGAAGAACGGGCAAGAAACGCCATGGACACTCTTTTAAATCAGAATATTGTTACAAAACCTTGGTTACATCATTCATGTTGAGATGGTATATTATGTGAGGACGATGTAGCAAGATGTGCACGTTAAAAGTGTCCATAGTAAAGACAAAAAGGAAAATTCAAAAATAAAATTTATAATTCATTATAACGAAATAGATAGACCTATAATAAACCAAGACTGGTAATTATAGAAATGGTGACACGAATATTATAAAAAACAGCGGCCTGAATAAAATTGTAGCAAATAAATATGTTTTAATGAGAATCAACTTAGGCTTTGTGCTATATATATACATATAGGATGCGGTTATCACAGGATATCAGTGTTCACTGTTAAGCTATTTCAATTAAGGCGACTACAGGAACTAAATTAGCAAGTCTACTTGTGGTGGTTCAAACTACGTTTGAAATACTGTTACTGTCTAATCAGCTTGCACTACAAAGTGGTTGTTACGTCAGTCACTGCGGGCCGAATAGTGCGAAATGAGTGGTCTTTGCGATTTACAAAATATCTGTTGATTGGACTAAAAAAGTAAAACACTATGATGCTAATATGTTGCTTGTAGGATTATTTGCCAAAAAATCAGAATGATCGCATGTATTTTAGTTCGTGATTTTTTTAATCGAATACAATTTGTTGTATTATGTTTTCAAAACACTATCGTACTAGCATATATCCTGAAGAATAACATATATTTTTCTGGTTCTGTTTATTGCAGTGAATCATATGCTTTTTTGCATTACAAAACTCGCGTTTAGCTCCTGTAGTCGCCTTAATTCTTGTAGAGATTCACGCTTTTAGTCGCCAGAAACCGTTCTAATAAGCGTCACGTTTACCAAAACCGTGCGGCTTTTCATTAAAACGGGGAGTCTAGCTGAAGCCTAATAAGTGGGACATATTGGTGCATATAATCATTGGTTTGACCCAAATACTAGGTAGTACAACTAGCTTTATGTCTATGTAGTTAGTTTTGTTGTATGTTTGACTAGTTTGAGTTCGTTGTCCGGAAAATTTACAACACGTGACAATCTATACTTCTTTACCAATATTATAAAGAAAGAGGTAAAATTTGTTTGTATGTAGGGGGTAATCTCCCGAACGAATGATCCAATGAGGGATTTTCTTTTTAGCTCTTCCCTAGTCGCTGGATAGATGACGCTAGGAGTTAGTATGATAATGCAAGGAACGGAACCTAAAAAAACTGATTTTAACAAAGCGCGAGAAAACTAGGTTATATTCGGAAGGTTAAGCAAATGAAAGTGTCAGTCAACGAGAGTATGTGACGTGACACAATGTTTTTTTTTCCAAGCGTTTTGGCTTTGGCACCAACTATCATAGTAAGTTCAACGCCATCTACAGAGTCCTTGGAAACTAAGTTTTTTTTTAATACCTCAAAAAGAAAATCTTTCATTCTAAAAATTCTTTGACTGGCAGAAAGCTATATTATTCGTGAGTGCTATAGGCTATAAATTATATTTATATCATGCAAATTAGCCGAGCTATCACAATTTTTGCGAACAAAGTCGCGGACGAAGCGCTAGTGTGATTTATATAGAAATTAAACTTGTGTTGAGGCTTTTCAGTATTTACATTGGTATGATGGCTTTTGCGATCTTTTCATCTTGGTTTCTGGCCCAGCTGCTTTTATTTGTCATCACCGTTCATAACATCACGCCTGTAATTGCCAAAGGGGTAGGCAAAGTTGTGCCTAATAGGTCGAACAAGCTTAGTTTACAGTTTAACCTACAAATGACATTGAAAAAATTTAAACCTTTAGCTTGTTCGACCGTACACCCACATTTCGCCGGTATAAGAATAGGACTACAAAAGTATAATCTATCGGAAGTAAATAAAGTACCTATAACCTTACTAGAACGATTAACACGACAATACAACGACAATACCTTAAAATTGCAATTAAAACGAAACATCATCATCATCATCTGCCTAGCCTTTTCCCAACTATGTTGGGGTCGGCTTCCAGTCTAACCGGATGCAGCTGAATACCTGTATTTTACAAGGAGCGACTGCCTATTTGACCTCCACAACCCAGTTAGTACTGGGTAATACGATACCCCTTGGTAAGACTGGTTGTCAGACTTTTTGGGCCACTGACTACTTGTAACGAAACAACCATTGTAATTGTAACATGTCCTCTATCACACGTGGCGACCTTAATACCTACTTCCAAAATAGTACCTTTTTGATATCAATATCAAAACATCGACGTGACCTACTAAGCGATGTCAAAGTTAATTAATTCATGAGGACAATTGATTTTTAAAAGCTTAATTTGCCCTTTATTTGGTTTTTTGTAAGCTTACTTTAATCAACTATGCATGCTTCTAGCGTTTTAGACCTGTATAATCAAAATATTTAATTTCACATAGGCCTAGATGGCCTTGTGGTATCCGGCAGAGTAGAATAGAACCAACCCATTACACTCACGGGTGTCGTATAAGGCGACTAATGTCTGAGGCAGAACACCTTGCGCCTCCGTAGACCTGAGAATGGGCAGCAGCGTTTTCTGTTAGTCTTTCATCACTGCGATCTCCAATCCGCCTGCCAAGCGTGGAGATTACGGCAAATTCCTCCCATTATGGGAGAGGCTTATGTCCAGCAGTGGACGTTATGGGCTGTTGCAGCAGTTGCAGTAAATGGGCACTTACAAAACGTCGAAAAAGGTGCACGGTTCGCTTTAGTCGTTTCCATGGAGAAGAACCGGCAAGAAACTCCATGTTTACTCACTCATTTCAAATTATTAGGTAGGTATTACAATATTATTTTGTTACAGCATTAGTATTTAAGTATGGGGGGACAGCGTAGGCCCGGCAATAGGTCTTTGCTTACTATACAAAAAACGTAAAACAGAAAAATATTTAACAAAAGTTAACAAGCATCTGGTGATCTACAAAGCCTACAATGTTCACTCATTTACAAATAAAAGTGAAAAAAAAAGAAACCAAAGGTAAGAAAATTTTGTACATAAAAAAAAAACTAAAGTGTAAGTTATGGATTTTGCCTTCATCTGCCTAGCCTTTTCCCAAGTCCTTAGGGGTAAGCTTCCAAACTAACCGTTGATATTTTACACGGAAAGACTGCCTATCCGACCATCACAACTCAGTTAATGGATTCCATGACAATAAAATGCTACATAATTTAAACTTTTTTCGTTCGGCCAAAATAGGGTAGATGACACCATAAAACAATAATTCCAAGACACTAGAAACACACCTCTAAAAAAAACACTTTATTTTGGGCCTGAAAACCCGATTTATTTTCAATTAATTGCCAAATTCGATTTTTAGTTGATTTGAAATCAATAAATAGTTGAGTCATTGTGTTGAATAAACAGTGACGCCACAGTTGGCTATTGCCATACAAAATCTATGAGAGAACCGCGTTTTGACAGCTCTTAAAAAGTATCTCAATGGGACGGGCAACTTGTGGAACTAATGGCGCTAGCATCGCATGAACCAAACATTGTCATTGGTTGAAAATCTGTCAATGTAATTTTATATTTCAAAATAGTTTGACCTCATTGGTCAGATTGGGTCTAAGCTATAGACGCGCCATCTACAATCAGCTTTGACCAGCCTTCCCCATTGATTGGTGTGTCATCTACCCCACTGGATCCTGGCTAGGATGCAGAAATGCACCACCGATCTCCTCCTACCAGCAAAAATATACATAAACAGAAAGGTACGATAATTTTTATGCATCCATGACACAATGTTGCATTCCGCATAATAACATGAGATTTTATTATACCGGTTTTCTTTCCAACTGTAATTTATGACTAAGATTAAACGAAGTCAAGTTTAGTTCAAGGTCGGACGTATTAGTTTCTTTTTTTCGAATACATTAACATAGCTTGCAATACGATGTATCCGGAAAAAAAACGTTGATGAAACGAGCCATAGTGAGCTCGAATAGTGGAACACTAAACTTCCCTCTGCCTCTCAGAGACAGGAGGTGCGAGTCTCATCAGAGGAAACATAATTATGTTGCATTCTGCAACAATAATATGAGATTTTATTAGACCGGTTTTCTTTCCAAGTGTAATTTATGATTTAGATTAAACGAAGTCAAGTTTAGTTCAAGGTCAGACGTATTAATTTCTTTTTTTTCAAATAAATAACATAGCTTGCAATACGACGTATCTTGAACAAAAATTTTGCTGAAACGAGCCATACTGTGGTGTCGGACGTAAAGAATAGCACCATCCCATATCTACCCGTGGGTGTCGTAAGAGGCGACTAAGGGATTACCAGAGAATGGGCAGCAGCGTTCTCTGTGCTTTTGTAACAACCGCACTGCGATCGCCAACCCGCGTGCCAAGCGTGGCGATTATGGCAAAACCCCCCCTGAGGGAGGCCTATATCCAGTAGTGGACGTCTTTCGGCTGAAATGATGATGATGATGATGAGCCATACTGAGCTCAAATGGTGGAATACTAAACTTCCCTCTGCCTCTCAGAGACAGGAGGTGCGAGTATCATCAGAGGAAACATTTAAGACTTATATGTGTGTTATTGTTGTATCTTTAATCCACTCCGCCTATTGCAGTCCATTGCTGGACATAGCAACGGACTCTGCTCCACATTGGGGTATGAAGAACAGGGTGTAAAGTTAAGGAGTTAGGTTCCATAATAAAGAGAAGCTCCTCCGACCAGACGGGTATTGTTTCTGATGGGCTTATGCCTGACGGTCTTTGCCGGGTTTTTCTATATAACACAGATAATTTTAACTGCGCGGTTTAGGAATTTGATGTTAGTTCTTGACTTGTGTCATAGATGGCAGAAATCAGAAATCTTTATTTGTTAAACATAGGTATTTACATAAAGATGTTAGGTTAACATATTTGAGCGCTGTTTTGCCGCGAAGACTTACACATTTTAAATAAAATGTAATTAAAAAACTTATATAATTAAAAAAACTAAATAAAACAAACAATAAAGACAAAACAAAGCATACATTTAAAAAATATTAAAAATTTATAGAAAATATATCTGAGAAAGCTTTCTTAAATTTTGATAAGGGCAATGTTCCTATACTATCGGGTATTTTATTATACATTTTTGAAGCCATTCCAAAAAAACTGTTTTTCGTTAAAGTGGTTTCTGCATTTTATGAGGAGCTCGTGGCTAAATAATAACAGCCGCTCGGGTCAATCGTTAGGTTAAGCCGTGCTTGCCTAGGTTGGTCTGTGGATGGGTGACCGCCCATTACATACCGAGTTTTCTCCGTGCCTCGGAAAGCACGTTAAGCCGTTGGTCCCGGCTGTCATTTGTAGATCTTTGACAGTCGTTAGGTAGTCAGAGGCCCAAAAAGTCTGACAACCAGTCTTACCAAGAGGTATCGTATTACCCGGTACTAACTGGGTTGTGGAGGTCAGATAGGCAGTCGCTCCATGTAAAATACTGGTACAATCATCGGCACGATTCTTGAGCGCTGACCTTCACCTGCGCAAAAGTGAGTTATTGGGTCCCTTTGGTGGTATGAAGTGGGGCGCGTATAGGTGCACGATGCGCAAAGCGATCCCCACTCTTCCGCCGAGCGCTCAAGAACCGTGCCGGTATCTGTATTCAGCTGCATCCGGTAAAACTGGAAGCCGACCCCAACAAAGTTGGGAAAAGGCTAGGCAGATGATGGTTTCTGCATTTTATGGCGCACAATTGATTTACATATTTAAATCGCATTGGAGTTTTTTTTACATCGAAAATTTTCGTAAAAAAGTGTAAATTAGTTTTAACAAACAAAGCAGTCTCTTAGATGTATAGTAAGCAATGGCACTGTAGTACTTTTTATTTCTATGTTACTGTAGTACTTTTTGTAGTGCCGCTACAACCTTCTGCATCCAATCTGACTCAGCCAGTCTGACCTGTTGTATGATAATTCATTACTCTTAGTTAACATATCCTTTTCTCTTGTCCCCAGGCATGGTCGGAGCTCCGGATGTTGTCAAACCAGCAGATAAGGTCGAAGATCAGTCGCCGTACCTCAACGGCAACCCAGTCTACACAATCAGCGGTAAGTGTCACCTAAGTAACCAGCACCCCTAGCCAAGTTGACAATCTACAATCGTTAACGCTAGTAGAAAACTATTCAAATGAATGGGAATGACATCATCTCAACGTTAAATCACGTGATTAACACAAACGAATAGAAAATTCGTAGACAAGTTTACATCGTTCAAAATGATAGAATAGAATGTTATCGTTTCTAAAATGTTGATCGCTAAATTCTTTGGTAGGAACGCTCACCATAGTCTAAAGTGTAGGTTTTTTCTACAGACATTAGAGAACGAGCGCTCGACTCAGTCGTCTCAACTTGGCTACCAATTTAGCGCTTTCTACAATCGCTTACGCCGAGGCGTTTTACGATTGTAGAAAGAGAATCGATACGAAACGTTTGTAACTTGGCTAGGGGTGCAGCTTGTTGGTGCGTTTCGTCGGCAATCTAAATTGATTCAGCCCAAAATTTGGCGACGAGCTTTGTAGTTTTATTATTAAAGTTCTAATCAGCTTGCACTACAAAGCAGTTGTTACGACAGTCACTGCAGCCGAATAGTGCGAAATGAGTGGTTTTTTGCGATTTACAAAAAAAATATTGATTGGACTAAAAAATAACACACATAAGACCTGCTTTATAGTTAGTTCAGTTATTATGCAAAGTTTCATGATCTAATTAGAAGTACTTTTTGAATACCAGCGGTTTATTGTTCGATTTGGAGGTAACTTTGGATTTTTTTCTATAGAGAAAAGTTTATGGAATCGTGTTTTCGTCCTAGCATTAATCCTGAACTTTACCATATATTTATTTCAAAATTAATGCTGCAGTATTTTAGGCATAACGGAGGATCTGGCTAAGCCATTTGAAGCATGTTAGGCCCTTAAGTGTTGCCACAGTTTTTGGTGGTGAAATACTGCATAAAGATCTTGTGCGTAGTACTCGCAAGCGACGTATGAATATTATAAAGAGGAAAGATTTGTATATTTGTATGTAACGAATAAACTTAAAAATACTAGACCGATTTGAAAATTTCTTTCAGCAATGGATAGCTACATTATCAGCGAGTAACATAGGCTATATTTTATCCCCTAACTCCCACGGGAACGGGAACTACGCGGGTGAAACCGCGTGACGTCCGCTCGTCTGGTCATAAGTAACTATACTCGTATTATCGAGGATGAAGCCATAGGCGTATGTAAGAATCGTAGCAGTTAATGTTCTGTAGCACAGAATAACAAGTACAGAAGTAGCACTTCGCGCAACAATTAATAGGAATAGCGACTCTCGCTACTAAGCAACAAAGTGCAATTCAGCTCGCATAAGCGCTCAGTGCCTATCGCGATATTAACCTAAACGTTGCCGCTCTCTTCTAACGCGTAACTCGGTCGCTGTCTGGCGCGGAGTGACGCGCTAGCTGTGGCACTAGGGTTGTCGGCTTGCCGCTGCCGCTGCTACTATAATATTTAGGTATCGCTTACCTACCTACTTGACCACGTAGTCTATCTATGTTTGATGCGTATGATTACACGGTCAATTAGTTAAATAGACAACGAATTTTTTAAAAACAATGAAAACAAACTAATCTTTAGGCTACTTAAATACCTCTTCGTTAAACATTCCTCATTAACTGACAATAATAATATTTTCACATTTTGCGTTAGTTAAAAAGTTCGCAGAACAAAAATATCAAAAATTCTGGTTGTTTACATTTTCACTATACTAATTCTTAATTATCTCCTATACGCGAGGACCGATTTATATGATTAAAACGGATAAAATGGTTTTAGACCTAGACCTTTCATTTGACACCAAAATCATTACGATATCTCAACAAACAAAAAAATCATTTTCAAGTTGCTCTCGTAATTTATCCAACATGTATGAAACGTGTAACAATTATTTTAAAAACTATCCTATCAAATTTTATTTAAGGAACATAATAAATAAATATCTTTTTGCAATTATCGAGAAAGTTGAACGTGGTCAAACAAATAGCGCGCGCGCGTGTCTTCTTTCGCTTGCGGCAGCCTACTAGATTGGCCCTTGCGCAAGGGCCGCCGCCTGTAGGTATGTTTTTAATACCTACACGCGGAGTGACACAGGCCTGTCTGTAGTTAATAATTATGTTATGTTTATGATACAAGTTTAATCACTTGACCATATATCACTTTACCTGACAATAATTATATCACTTTTGCCTGGACCTGTCATGATGTTCGGTAACAACTTCATTTAGTACCAAATTTTCTTTTGATTACCTACTTTAAAAAAGTATCACAATTTAGCCTTGAAAGTTCATTAAAAAAATACTTCTGCCTTCTCTGGTGAGTTTTATCTGGTTTTTTAATTTGAAATAGCTACGATTAATGGGTCATTAAGTTTTATTGACGTACAAAACGTAAGCGATGACGCGCGAAAGTGCTAACCAAGTACCTACCACTCTATTAGTTCGAGGAATATTAATATAATCGTAATTATTAAGTATATATTTATAATATCTATGTATGTTGATTTTCTGTGAGGTTTAAATGAAGATGAGACCGATACCAGACGCTTATGTAAAATTTATAAATACGTGCAAAATAAATACAATTTAGATAAATAGAGCAGCGGTGGCCTAGTGGTGGCGGCCTCGACTTACGAACAGTAAGTCGTGGGTTCGAACCCAGACAGGCGCATTACTTTATGTAATTTATTTCATCACCACTGCTCTCAAAACGGTGAACCGGTCCTAGAACCAAAAATTCGAAGACATGTGACATCTACCAATCCGCACTGGGCCCGCGTGGTGGATTATATAGCCCATTCCTTCTCATTGAGAGGAGGCCGTGTCCCAGCAGTACGAACATTATAGGCTGCTGATGATTAAATGTAAAAGTAAGCTTTTGAGTATAAATGTTGGATATAAATGTCGAGGAAGACCAAAGAAACGACGGATGGACTGTGTGAAGGATGATATGGGTAGAAAGGAGTTGTCTGATGAGATGACGAGTGATAGAGAAGAATGGAAGAAGAAGATCTGCACCAATCGCAAATAAATTGTGATAAGAGCAGGAGAATGATGGAGAATGATGAAAGTGGTGGTATAGAGGAGCTCGTGGCTAAATAATAACAGCTGCTCGGGTCGATCTTTAGGTTAAGCCGTGCTTGCCTAGGTTGGTCTGCTGATGGGTGACCGCCCATTACATACCGAGTTTCCTCCGTGCCTCGGAAAGCACGTTAAGCAGTTGGTCCCGGCTGTTAATTGAAGATCTTTGGCAGTCGTTACAGGTGGTCCAAAAAGTCTGACAACTAGTCTTACTAAGGGGTATCGTATTACCCAGTACTAACTGGGTTGTGGAGGTCAGATAGGCAGTCGCTCCATGTAAAATAATAATAATAATATAATAATATATCTTTATTGAAAAAAGAGGAAGTACATTTTACACATATCACAATTTTGTCACAAGTACATGTAAGTAAACAGATCAAAATGAACCCTAACGTCTAAACTAGGCCAAGCCTGTATCTTAGACGTTAGTCTCTTCCAATGTTGTTACAATCAGAGATCTATGAGTATAGTGTGATTAAACATAACAAGGCAAATATTTTATATTACTAAATAAGTAATGTATGTGCTCCGTTTAGAATGTGGGTAGATTGTTAGAGTGTTTACCAATTCTATTTTCTAAGTACCCTACATTCGACTTAATCGCAACAGAAACAACAAAGAGTATGAACATGAGCAACTTTAGAAAAAATGAAATTGATAATTTTATTCAATAACTTTTCTGTTTTCTTGCTTCTGTAACCAGTTTGATTGATATAACTTTATTTTATTATAAAGTTATATATTTGTTAGGTTTTGTGATTATTAGTTAAATTATTATTATTATTAGTTAAATACTGGTATTCAGCTGTAAAATAGCTGGTTAGACTGGAAGCCGACCCCAATAAAACTTGGGAAAAGGCTAGACAGATGATGGTAAATAGGTACCTAGATAAATCTTGTCAACCGTGAAATTCCTCAGACAGAACTCGTCAGGATCTTCACTGTGTTATTGTATTTATTTACACACATTTCCTTATCACTAAGCCTTATTGGCATTCCTACATGATTACTGTTAACAGGCATTGAAATACACGTCGTAGATTATGGCCATAAAAATGTAGATTATGACCCGGTTTAAAACGCACGTGGAATTTATATAAACAAACTGGTAATATAAAGGGTGTAAGTAAATAGATCCGTAACGAAACCGAAAAACACTTATTCTCCCCGTCATTGCGATATATTTTTGTTCTGGACCATATAATTTTAAGCCATATTTAAGGCATACCTGGGAACCTTCTAGTTACGGAGATATTAGAGGTCAAAGTTTCAACTTTTACTACTTTTATTTAAGGTTGTAAATTTACTTGAAATACCTCCTCGACCCCCGTAATATTCAATACATCCATCAGCATAATGTTTTGAGTGCGTTACATTAGGTCCTACCGTAAAATGTAATTTTTCCCAATTAAAAAAAAAGTCGTATGTAGTGTATGGAGAAAGCGATGAATGAAACTGCGGCTTGAAACATATATTCGTATATAATACATTTCTCAACACCTCTAGAATGCTTTAGGCCACAAATAAAAAACGATGGTGGATAAATTGCTTTACATGGACAAGAACAACAAGAAGCTAAGGAGACAATAACGAGTCAATAAGCAGAATCTAGGACTAAGAGAAAATCTAGATTTTGATTTCAAGTTCTAGCGTGTTCTGGTCAGAAAGTCCAAACATCATCTGCCTAGCTTTTTCCCAAATATGTTGGGGTCGGCTTCCAGTTTTACCAGCAGCTGAATACCAGTATTTTACATGGAGCGACTGCCTATCTGACCTCCACAACCCTGTTAATACCCCTTGGTAAGACTGGTTGTCAGACTTTTTGGGCCTCTGACTACCTAACGACTGTCAAAGATCTACAAATGACAGCCGGGACCAACGGCTTAACGTGCTTTCCGAGGCACGGAGGAAACTCGGTATATAATGGGTGGTCCCCCATCCACAGACCAACCTAGGCAAGCACGGCTTAACCTAACGATCGACCCGAGCCGCTGTTATTATTTAGCTACGAGCTCCTCAGAGCTGGTCAGAAAGTCCAAACGAATATGGGAAACACCTGGGAAGATACACACAGAACAATACACATAACAGAACCGGGAACTGTGGCAGAAAAAAGAGGAGGCATATACCCAGCAGTGGGTGATTCTGGGCGGATTTATGATGAAGATGATGAAAAAAAATCGTTACCCAGCAATAATTTTTTTAGAGTTTTTTCATGTACAGAATGATTGGTTTAAGGCTTCGTTTAGGGTCCGGTCACATCTTGTAGGCTCAGACCAAATAAAAAAGTTAAGATTGATCTCTGTTAACAGAAAAGTGAGGCCGGTTTCGTAAACATGTGTGCATTTATTGAGACGTAGTTTCATTGTAGATCAATGTAAATGTGTGCGTGTAAGCGTGTATGCAAAGAGCGAGACGTAGTTTTGCGCTGGCCTCACTTTATTGTTCGCAGCGCTATGTCTTGGTTTTTTATTTGGTCTGAGCTTGTAGGTAGAAAGAAAAAGTTAAGTAAATATTCATCTTGGAGTTTGGCACAGAATAAAAATTGTACATTTGAGCTCAGTATGGCAAGTTATGGCACTGCTTTATTTTATCCTATGCCAAAGTTATGGCACTGCTTTATTTTATCCTATGTGTCGTCACGTACGAAACCTAACTCTTATAGCGTCTAGACGATATTATACTTTTATATACGAATGTTTTCCTTTTACATTTATTTCTTCATCAGATTGAACACGATCATAAACTTGGCATTCATAAAATGTTTTATGAATGAAAATGTCACGATATTTTTCCACGCATTAGAAAAATGTAGCTAAATATTTATACCGTTAATGGATACGAAAAATATAATAAATTAAAGAAAAGGGAACCTAGACAGGTATTAGTAATCGCTTCCGAAGGGTTTCGTATATCTAAAACTACCATCAGGATGACATATTATAAGCTCCTCGGCAGCAATATTTCAATACAATAGAATGAATGATGTTGAACTAATTACGCAAACACTTAGAGTACTTCAGAGATAATATTCGTGATTTTCTTTATCTATGAGCTCCCGATATTTCGACGCTGTTGCACGCATCATGATCGCGGGATCAAAAATAACATGCGTCTCCACTATCAAGAAAAACCTAGTGATACCGTGAGTGCGTTTTGTTGTGAGTTACAATCGAGTTCCAGTAGTGCGCGTAATAATAGACTAAGAAAGAGGGTAGACAGATTTGTCTGCTCATAATAAATAATTTTCGTCCCACCCGCATACCTGTTCAGTATTCCCGCGATCATGATGCTTGCAACAGCGTCGAAATATCGGGAGCTCAAACATAAATAAAATGACGGATATTATCCCGTAAGTACTCTAAGTGTAGTGAAAAACCGTGAAAGTATAAACTACTACTACTACAACAGCCCATAACGTCCACTGCTGGACATAAGCCTCTCCCATAATGGGAGGATTTGCCGTAATCTCCACGCTTGGCAGGCGGATTGGAGATCGCAGTGATGTAAGAGTAACAGAAAACGCTGCTGCCCATTCTCTGGTCTACGGAGGCGCAAGGTGTTCTGCCTCAGACATTAGTCGCCTTATACGACACCCGTGAGTGTAATGGGTTGGTTCTATTCTACTCTGCCGGATACCACACGGCTAAAAGTACGGCCTGAAAGTATAAAACAGTGCATTAATTACGCAAAGTACTAAGTGCCTGCTTAGGTTTGAACGCATTTTAGTTGATCCGACATAACTTGGCTATATACCAATAATTAATGTTTTTCAGAACTATTCTTTGCTGATACAAAAATGATGAAACTAGAAAAGTATAGGAAAGTAATATCTTTTCATTACCCAGAGCAAAGTCTACAGATTCTTGTGTGATAAGCAGCAAAAGTAGATTATAGCTCCATCAATGCCATTTACAACGATCGATTAAATCAATATTTACTTTTAAGGCGATTACAGGAGCTAAATTAGTAACTCTATTTGTGGTGGTTCAAACTTCGTTTGAATAACTATTATAATAAAGTTCTAATCCGCTTGCACTACAAAGTGGTTGTTACGTCAGTCACTGCAGGCCGAATAGTTCAAAATGAGTGTTTTTTTACGATTTACAAAAAATCTATTCATTAGATTATAAAAGCAAAACACTAAGATGCTAATATGTTGCCTGTAGAATTATTTGCCAAAAAATCAGAATGATTGCATGTATTTTAGTATGGTTTTTACTCGTTATAAGAAATTTTAAGATATAAGTTCGTGATTTTTTTATCATGTAAATTGAGTTGTATTATGTTTTCAAAACACTATTATACAAGCATATATCCTGAAGAATATCATATATTTTTCTGGTTTTGTTTATTGAATCATGTGCTTTTTTGCATTATAAAACTCGCGTTTAGCTCTTGTAGTCGCCTTAAATGTGCTATTATTCGTTAACCTCAGAAATACATACTTTAAAAGCTGTATTTGTGGGGCTCATGGCTAAACAATAACAGCCTCACGAGATGATCGAAGGGATAAGCTATGCTTGAAGAGGATGGGTGACCGTATAATGCATATTGAGACTCCTTGTTGGTCTTTGGTAGTCGTTACATACAGGTAGTCACTTAGTCAGTGACAAGAAAATTTGAGTCTTACCAAGGGCTATCGTATTACCAAGTACTAATGGGTTGTGGAGCTTAAAATACTGATATTCGGCTGTATCCGGTTCGATGGAAGCCGACCCCAACATATTTGGGAAAAAGGCTAGGCAGATGATGATCATTCTTCACTCACCATCTTTTATTTTTGCCTTTCACTCCCTCTCAATGGTGCCGATTCCCTTGTTCACAAACTAAACTAAATTTAAGTTGAATGCATCTTTTTCTTTCTATTTCATTATGAAAAGGACAGAAGATAAATATTAGTTTAATCCTGTCAAATTAGTCAGCACCTGACGTAATTTGATGTAATTTTAGTAGTCAACTTTTTAATCGCGTCTAAAACTTGTATGGCGCTGATTAATTTGACAGAACATAACTAAAATTTATCTTCTGTCCTTTTCTTAATGAAATAGAAAGAAAAAGATGCACTGAACTTAAATTTGGTTTAGTTTGTAAACAAGGGAATCGGCACCATTATCAACAAGGGAAAACATGCGACCTAAAAATAGCACTTAATTAACAAGAACTGCTAATTACTAACACGTAATTTCACACTTGACAATTCAATGTATTTTCCCTTACTGATTCATTAAAGTGATTGATTTACTATCAAGTAGGTACCAACAGTTAGTAATGGGCGAGCATTGACTGATAGTCTTACAATAATAGACGTATGAGAAATCATAACTTTATGTATGTCAACAAGGATTAAATCCTTTGAAACTTTGAAAGTGCCTATCTATCTCTTGGCAATCATGAACGATGTAGGTTTCTGACTCATTAGAGTAATTGATTTACTATCAAGTATCAACAGTTAGTAATGGGCGAACATTGACTGATAGTCTTACAATAACAGACGTATGAGAAATCATAACTGTATGTATGTCAACAATGATTAAATCCTTTGAAACTTTGAAAGTGCCTATCTATCTCTTTGCAATCATGAACGATGTAGGTTTCTGACTCATTAGAGTAATTGATTTACTATCAAGTATCAACAGTTAGTAATATGGGCGAGGATTGACTAATAGTCTTACAATAACAGACGTATGAGAAATCATAACTGTATGTGTGTCAACAAGGATTAAATCCTTTTGAAACTTTGAAAGTGCCTATCTATCTCTTAGCAATCATGAACGATGTAGATTACTGACTCATTAGAGTGATTTACTATCAATTATCAACAGTTAGTAATGAGCGAGCATTGAGTGATAGACTTACAATAACAGACGTATGAGAAATCATAACTGTGTGTATGTCAACAAGGATTAAATCCTTTGAAACTTTGAAAGTGCCTATCTATTAGCAATCATGAACGATGTAGAAGGAGCTCGTAGTTAAAGAATAGCAGCTGGTCGGGTCGATCTTCAGGTGGGGGGCCACCACCACGTGGACCCCGGCCACCGTAGGCGCGGGCCTGTGGACGGTGGGCTATGGGCTAGCTCGCCGTCCGTCCGTCTCATGACGACAGGCCGTGTCGACGGCGCGTTCGTGTTCCACGCGCGCCTCAAAGAGAGTCAGCAAAAAGGAAGGAGTCCGTAAGGACCGATGCCTGCCGGGGTTACGGGACTGTTCGAAAGAGATACCGTGGCCCCGGAACACAAAGGGCGATGAAGGAACATGGATGGGTTTTAGTCAGTAAAAGTCTGACACTCCCTCCTGCTCCGCCCAGAGCGGGAGGAGTTATTTGATGATTTCCCATCCGGAAAAAAAAAAAGGGTTGATCTTCAGGTAAAGCCACGCCTGCTTAGGTTGGTTCATGGTTGGGTGACCACTCATTACATACCGAGTTTCCTCCATCTCTCGGAAATCACGTCAACCCGTTAGTCCCAGCTGTCATTTGCAGATCTTTGGCAGTCGTTACAGGTAGTCAGTGGCCTGAAAGTCTGACAACCAGTTTTACTAAAGGGTATCGTATTACCCAGTATTATCTGGGTTGTGGAGGTCAGATAGGCAGTCACTCCATGCACTACACTCTACACTACGCTCTAGGTATTCAGCTGCATCGCGGTTAAAATGAACGCCGATCCCAACATAATTGGGAAAAGGCTAGGCAGATAATGAGTCTCATTTACTAAGCAGATGGTTAAAGATTTCTTACTTGAGAAAATCGTAATCCTAGATTGCTAATTTCTCAAAGGGTAACCTTATTGGCGAATTTTCATGACAGATTTTCTAGTTTCAAACGCTAACAGCAGTTAAATAACGTCATTTACTCAGTCATACTCATACCATGTCCCTGTTCAGAAATTCTCATTAATATATCTATACTAATATTATAAGGAGGTAAAATTTGTTTGTAAGTTTGTATGTAGGGGGTAATCTCCGGAAGTAATGAACCAGTTTTAAAAATTGTTTCACTGGTAGAAAGCTACATTATTCGTGAGTGCTATATATAGGCTATCAGTGCCGAAGCTTCCATACAACTCGATTCCTACCGGATTCCCTTTGAAAAATGGCAGTCTTTATTCTATAGACAAAATATCACCTTAAAGATGTGTACTTCGGCTTACTTCTTACAAAACTTGACCCTTCGCTACTGTAGGCTATATTTTATTCCCGTACTCCCACGGGAACGGGAACTACGAGGGTGAAACCGCGGGACGTCAGCTAGTTTGTTTATAAAGGATAATGCATACGGCCTTCCTGTTGTGATTCGTTGACCTAAGTAATACGGTAACACAAAAAAATAATAACTATAAGCTTTCATCATATTGACAGTAGATTTATCTGATTACACTTTCAGGAAACTGTGGCAATTAACTCAAATTAAGATTTACTACAGCTTACACACAGTTCTTTATGCAAATTAACAAAAGAAACAAGTGTCTAATAAACTAAAGAACATTAACTTGATAACAAATGTAGTGAGTAGAAGGAAAATCCCGTGAATATAAAACAATAAACTAATTTAATTATTGCGTGTAACTAACATTGACATTAATGTCAATGAATTGTAGATTGTGTTAAATAATGTTTTATCTGCATTTGTGGTGTTATTGTAAAGGCGGGTAACAGAAGGGCAAGTTCGGAAAGTGAAATAAAATTCCTAATACTTAGTACTTAAATTTGAAAATTTACACAGATAAAATCTAGCACACAGGTGGTTTATAACCTGAATTTGCAGGGAAATGACTTTTTCTCAATGTAACGCACTAAACACATTGTGCTGATAGATGAATTGTATAATAGTACGAGTGTCGTGAAGGTGTTTAAAGTAAAAATCTCTTGGAAGTTGTTGGAACTTTTACCCCCAATATCTCCGTAACTAGAAGGTTCCTAGGTATGGTCTAGACTAGAACAAAAAAATGATCGCAATGACAAGGAGAACAAATGCCTTTCGACTTCGTTAAGAGTCTTTTTACACCCTTTATTACACCTTATACTGATGATTTTCTGTCCGTGATTTCTAAGCGTCAGAGAAGTAATATGTGTAGTTATTGTTTACCTAAGTAACCCCATAAGAAAAAGGCGTTCTGATGTATTGGAACATGGTGATCTACAGTATTCTCTGTTTAATTAAGTTATTAATGTAAATAAATTGGTTCTTTTTTTGGTACTAACTGGGTTGTGGAGGTCAGATAGGCAGTCGCTCCATGTAAAATACAGGTATTCAGCTGCATCCGGTTAGACTGGAAGCCGACGCCAATATTGTTGGGAAAAGACTAGGCAGATGAGGATGAAATTGGTTCCATACAGACGTCTTTTCAACCATACAATTAGGAACAATGACACACCTATTTATGTTTATCAACAATACGCAAGTGTTACGGTATTTACAAATTTAAATTAGGTATTTAAAATAAGTAGCATCAACGCACGACGGCCAATCAAGCTATGCATAACAAATAAGCGGAACTCTCATTATACGGAAAATCTATAAAATGCGAGGCCATGTTGTACTGGATAATGATTATAGCGCCTATTGGCGGAAAAAACACGTTTTTAAATGTGTGACTAATAGTTTTTCTAATAAATCAAGCTAATTGTATTGATAACAGTAACTTCACGGGTGTTTTTACAATTACTATTATCATTTAAATTAAAACGTCAACGTTTACGTGTTCAATACAATAACGCGTTCAGGGTACTCTTGGGGCTGCCTCGCTTCTGTAGCGCATCGGGGATGTTTGCCGAGGCGCGTGTGGATTGTTTCTACACAGTCATGCGCAAGCGGTGCACATCCCTGGTGCGCAGGGTGCGGGCCAGCCGCAACAGTATCCTGAGGGCTTTTGCTGAACGCTTCGACTGTCAGTACGTGAACCACTGTTGCATGGTTCACGTACTGACTAATGTTAAGATATTGTTTTGATTATATTGTTGATGTGATTCCAATTTGATTTAATTTTATAATAATTTTTAATTTGTGTTCTTAATTTAATCTAATTTTATATCATAATTTAATTTTTGTGTTTTATTTTAATTTGATTTAATTTTACATAATAATTTTAATTTCTGTGTTTTTAAATTTTTATTATAATTTGTTTTAATTTTATATAATAATTTTAATTTTTGTGTTTTAATTTTTATTCTAATTTGTTTTAATTTTATTATCATTTTAATTTTTGATCTTCATTTTAATTGTGATGTTGATTTTAATTGTACTCTATGATCCTAAGTTGATTAAAATAAATAAATAATAATAAATAATAATAATAAAAGGTAAGTAGGTACTCGAACATTTTGAAGTTTGCCTAATTGGAAATTACTAGGTTACGCAAACTAGTACTCGTAGATGACTCGCTTAATTGTGGTGTTTTGTAAGTGCAGAACGAGTACTCAATAAGGGCGAATTATTCGAGCCCAGCCGTGTGGTATCCGGCAGAGTAGAATAGAACCAACCCATTACACTCACGGGTGTCGTATAAGGCGACTAATGTCTGAGGCAGAACACCTTGCACCTCCGTAGACCAGAGAATAGGCAGCAGCGTTTTCTGTTAGTCTTTCATCGCTGCGATCTCCAATCCGCCTGCCAAGCGTGGAGATTACGGCAAATTCCTCCCATCATGGGAGAGGCTTATGTAAAGCAGTGGACGTTATGGGGTGTTGTAGTGTTCGGGCTCATGGGTGGCATAAACTTTGACACCAGGTTAGGCACTAACCACGCGATAAAGAAGAAGGGTGAATTTGAAAGTTCCTTATCGTTGGTGAGTGCCTGACCAGCATAGCTATTCACAACCCTTCGATTCGATTTTCGATTCGGAAACTCGTATGTCTATCTCGTTCGATTTCGTAATGTCAAAAAAAGATAGACATACGACTTTCCGAATCGAAAATCGAATCGAGGCGTTGTGAATAAGGGGGCTGCAGCTGGTGTCACAGTTTTTACGCCGCCCATGGGCCTCCGACTTGGCTATACATGCCGTCAAGAAATATCTGTCAGGCATGCTGGTTTCCTCACGATGTTTTCCTTCACCGAAGCAAGTGATAATTATACAATACGCGCATGAATACAAAAAATCAGAGTTGCGTGACTTGGGTTCGAACTGGAGACATATGACTTGGCAGTGTGACGGTCACACCACTAGGCTATCACTGCTGCAATTTTATACTGATCGGGTTCAACAAATCTAACTAAACCGCGTTTAAGGACTTGTCACGGTTACTATTGCGATAGAATACACTGCCTCTCACAGCCTCTCCCATGATGGCAGGAATTTGCCGTAATCTCTACGCTTGGCAGGCGGATTGGAGATCGCAGTGATGAAAGACTAACAGAAAACGTTGCTGCCCATTCTCTGGTCCACGGAGGCGCAAGGTGTTCTGCCTCAGACATTAGTCGCCTTATACGACACCCGTGAGTGTAATGGGTTGGTTCTATTCTACTCTGCCGGATACCACGCGGCTACCGCGCGTCTATAGCTTAGACCCAATCTGATCAAAGACGTCAAACTATTTTGAAATATAAAATAACATTGACAGATTTTTAACCAATGACGATGTTTGGTTCAAGCGATGCTAGCGCCATTAGTTCCACAGTTGCCATCCCCATTGCAATTTGTGCAACTGAACTACTGCTTGCAGATTTTTTATTGCTACACAATCAATTCTCTAACCGCGCAAGAACGATCCATTATTCTTGTACACATTAAGTTTAGAATATTAATGGTGCCTTTTACTCGCATCATTAAAATTAAGTTATTTATTTGAGTATGTAAACGACTAATGAACAGTTTTTATGTAGCATAGAAACATACCTCTTTTAATATTTTAATTTTACTAGTAAAATGACGCAAATGAGATATTGTAATTTAAAACAATAGTATTGATACAGAATAATGATATTGTTATTTCATGTAATTCTCGTGTGCTTACATAATTATTACGTTTTATTGATCAACTCACGCGCATGTTTGGGGATTGCAATTGAAAACAACGCAAGATCAATATTGTAATCAAGAATAATCGTTTGTATTTCATTTGTGGTGAAATGAAATGTCATTTCGTTATCGGGGAAATAGCTATATTATTACGATAAAATCATGTACACACATACGATATTATGTTACGATTACAAAATCTCACTTTCTATAGGTAAATTCTACAAGTTCAAATTGGTTACTTAAATATATGAATTCTAGGCGGGTTCATTTATTAAACCAATGTGCCAATTTGTGTACCACACTTCACTACATATTATAAAACAAAGTCCCCCGCCGCGTCTGTCTGTCCTTATATATGCTTAGATCTTTAAAACTACGCAACGGATTTTGATGCGGGTTATTTTAATATTTAGATACAGTGATTTAAGAGGAAGAATATAATTTGTCAAGTGGGCGAAGCCGCAGGCTTCAGCTAGTACAATAATAATCTGAAGGATATTGTACGAAATTCGTAATTCATTACTTCATAGGTTCGAAAAAATTGTCTGCTGAACAATGTAAAAGCAAAACTAAATTAGATTGATTGTTTATATATCTAAACCCCACCTTTATAAAATACTAGCTGATGCCCGCGGCTTCGCCCACCCGCAAATTATATTCTAAGACCTTCCTCTTGAATCTATCTACATAACTATCAAAAAAACCGCATCAAAATCCGTTGCGAAGATCTAAGCATACATAGGAACAGACAGGCGCGGCGGGGGACTTTGTTTTATAATATGATGAAATTAAAATTACCTGAATAAAACAATTAAAAAAAAAAAATTGTTTTAAAAAATATTTTTTTTTTGTTAGTCTATTAATAGTGTCTGCTGGGCAAAAACCTCCCCTATCTCCTTCCAAACCTCTCTATCTTATGCGATGTCTGGCCATGTTTGCCCGCAAACAAATAAGGAAAGTTGAACTTCTGAATTCCAACTGCGTATTGTCACTCGTTCAGCAGTTTAATCTCGTCAGTGCAAACACAGGGTGCTATTTAACAAACATTTGCACAACGCTTGCACCAGACTTTTACTAGACTATTTGAGAGCGTTTATATTTTTGTAGTAGAGTTGTAAGTAGATTTTAGGACAGATTTATTTGATTACTCTAGGTTCCTAGAAAGTGATTACCGTTTTTGATTTTTGACAGATTTACTCTTGGTTTCTAGAAAGTGATTACCGTTTTTGATTTTTTGACAGATTTACTCTTGGTTTCCAGAAAGTGATTACCGTTTTTAGTTTTTTGACAAATTTCCTCTTGGTTTCCAGAAAGTGATTACCGTTTTTAGTTTTTTGACAAATTTACTCTTGGTTCCTAGAAAGTGATTACCGTTTATTGATTTTTTGACAGATTTCCTCTTGGTTTCTAGAAAGTGATTACCATTTTTATTTTTTGACAGATTTACTCTTGGTTTCTAGAAAGTGATTACCGTTTTTAGTTTTTTGTCAAATTTACTCTTGGTTCCTAGAAAGTGATTACCGTTTTTGATTTTTTGACAGATTTCCTCTTGGTTCCTAGAAAGTGATTACCGTTTTTGATTTTTTGACAGATTTACTCTTGGTTTCTAGAAAGTGATTACCGTTTTTAGTTTTTTGTCAAATTTACTCTTGGTTCCTAGAAAGTGATTACCGTTTTTGATTTTTTGACAGATTTCCTCTTGGTTTCTAGAAAGTGATTACCGTTTTTGATTTTTTGACAGATTTACTCTTGGTTTCTAGAAAATAATAACCGTTTTTGGGTGCTGTTTTGTTACTTTAGACGTTTAGAGGGCGTTGAATCTTGAAACTAATTTGAACATCACGCCTGTCATCCCCGAAAGCTCAGGCAGAGGTGTACCTATTTCCATCAAACGGGCACAAATCTAAACTCCGTGGCTGGTACTGAGAAATTCCTGATGGAAAGAACGTTCGCTTCTACGAACGAGGCAATCAACTATGGTCTGATAGTTATTTATAATGTGTGTTTTCTTTGTCTAGGTACTCGAGGCTCATAGACAAATAAATGATGATGATTCTACGATTTGATGATAATATTCTATGTTAGGGAGGGATCGCCAAATCCATTGATTACTTTCAATTAGTAGCCTTATCATTATCTGATATCATGAATGGTAATAACGTCTAGACCAGTGATTACTAATCTACTAAGGGCCAAGTTCACCAAAAAGATAACAGTCTGATTATCTAAAAACAGCTGTTTAAAACACATTTTCATTTACAAAAATGTGTTTTAAACAGCTGTTTTCAGATAATCAGACTGTTATCTTTTCGGTGAACTTGGCCCTAAGATTGCCATTTATATTTTAACATCATATAAAGGGTGTAAAAACCTCTTAGCGAAGCCGAAAGGCACTTGTTCTCTCCGTCTTTGCGATCATTTTATGTTCCACACCATACCTGGGAACCTTCTAGTTACGGGGGATATTGTGGGTCAAAGTTCCGTTTTTGACAGTTTTTGTTTAATAAGTACAAGTTTTTATTGTAAGATTTTTAATTTATTTTATATAAAAAATTATACATGTATTTTTATGCCATACATTTATTTTAAACCCTTTAATCATTTGTAGTAAAATAATACTAACTCTAGTGCTTATATCAAATCGATTTAATTTTACGGCACTGTTATGCATGCCCAAAAATTTAAATAGATTTTGATATGCGGGAGTCGAACCCGCGACACACAGCGCTGCAGTCAATCGTTCAACCACTGCGCCAACAGTGTCGTCTTTTTTAAGCGTGACACATTTTTAACAACAAAAAATCATATCAAAATAATAAAGCTATAATGACGCATGAGGTACCTACCATCTGTATTTATCTATAAAATCGAAACAGTTAGTTGCAAATTTTCCAAGAGAAAAATATTTCTGAAAAACGATGACAATTACTGTTATCCGTTTTCAATGATTGTTAACAACAACAGCCCATAACGTCTACTGCTGGACATAAGCCTCTCCCATGATGGGAGGAATTTGCCGTAATCTCCACGCTTGGCAGGCGGATTGGAGATCGCAGTGATGAAAGACTAACAGAAAACGCTGCTGCCCATTCTCTGGTCTACGGAGGCGCAAGGTGTTCTGCCTCAGACATTAGTCGCCTTATACGACACCCGTGAATGTAATGGGTTGGTTCTATTCTACTCTGCCGGATACCACACGGCTTCAATGATTGTTAAAACAATAAGTTTTTAAAATACCTGTTAATCACCATAGTGACGCATTTAATGGGTGTAAAAAGACCCGAAAAGCACTTATTATCCCCGACATCGACATAGCGATTATTTTTTCTGTGCTGTGCTATGCCTGGAAACCATTTAGTTAGGTACGTAGATCTATTGGAGGTCAAAATTCAAACTTTTTCAAAAGTTTTTTTTGTTAATACAAGTTTTTAATGTAAACTTAAATAGCTCCATGATAAAGGTTCAGGGGAACCTAGCTTCCAATGCATCTGTAGCGGCACTACAAAACAACATAGAACAAAAAGTACTACAGCGCCATCTATGACACGAATGATGAACTAAAATAGCAAGACATGAGAATTCCTACATCGCGCAAGCAGAGTTATCCGCGACTTAAGACTATAATATACAAGAACCCGACAACAACTGTCGGACAGTGGCCCACCAGACATAACACTCGTCTGGTCGGAGGATCCTCCCTGTTCTATGGGGGATGAAGAGCTTTACTCTCTGTTCTTCATATCCCCAAACATTGATTAGCACAATATTTTGAGTACGTAACAGAGTCCTACCTTGAAACGTTTTTCACCCCAAAAAAATGTCGTTTAAATCATGTTTAAACACAAGCGTAAGTATTTTGTGCAAAATCTACCATTTTTACATTACAGCGTTAAGGGAATTTTTCAGAAGAGTAGTTTCAAACATTGATGCTTACGCCAAAAACGACTCTTTAATAAATCATCAAAATATGTTTTCATTACGTTAGCACTGAAAACCTGAAACATATGTAAATAAAGTTGCACGAGACATAATGTCTGGGCAAAACTGTAAACCACGCAATTTATTCGTTTATGACTTAAATGTAAAAAAGCTAAACGTAATAATTTAATAAACACTAAAGATTAACTTTATGATTCACGGTGTATATATATATCAACAACCTAAGATTATTTTTATTTGGCAAAAGATTTGAAAAGAAATCTAATCAAATACAATAACTATCAAATGTCACCTAACACTAGATTCCCCAAGGTCAAATTAACAAAGCGTTTTGTTTATCAATCGTTATTATTTTACGATGTTCATAATACCACGAAACCACTGATGATATAAACTATCCAATCAAGAACCTTTTATTCTTGCCTTTCCACATCGGCCAAGTTTTTACACAATTTGTCCATTGTATTTTTGAGATTGTTGTCTCAGAAAATTTCTCCATTGTATTTTTGAGATTGTTGTCTCAGACAATTTGTCCATTGTTGATTGTATTTTGAGATTGTTGTCTCAGACAATTTGTACATGGTATTTTTGAGATTGTTGTCTCAGACAATTTGTCCATTGTATTTTTTTGAGATTGTTGTCTCAGACAATTTGTCCATTGTATTTTTGAGATTTCCCCATAATTTTAGTCCGCTTTAGGCTCGGAGTTTTTCGGCTAAAGTTAGATTATGCTAGTCACTAGATAGAGCAGCACACCAAAGCTCTCGACAACCACATTAGAAAGTCATCGAAAGCAGTCGCTGTGGCCGAAATCGGCTACATCATCATCATTCATCATCATCTGCCTAGCCTTTTCCCAACTATGTTGGGGTCGGCTTCCAGTCTAACCGGATGCAGCTGAATACCAGTATTTTACATGGAGCGACTGCCTATCTGACCTCCACAACCCAGTTAGTACCGGGTAAAACGATACCCCTTGGTAAGACTGGTTGTCAGACTTTTTGGGTCTCTGACTACCTAACGACTGTCAAAGATCTACAAATGACAGCCGGGACCAACAGCTTAACGTGCTTTCCGAGGCACGGAGGAAACTCGGTATGTAATGGGTGGTCACCCATCCACAGACTCATCAGATCATCATCATTCGTTGAGTAAAATTTAAATTCTCAAAGCATTCCTTAAGAAATGGGTCCTAATTCCTTCGCATCATATGCCGTTCATCACTACTAATTGCTTTCTGCACAGGCATCTGTTCATTAATTGTTGGGTTGACGACATCGTCAAAATGGCGGAAAAGGGATGAATAAGGGACGCAGAGAACAGAGAAGAGTGACAGATGAAAGGGGGACGCCTATACCCAACAGGGGGTGATTCCGAGCTGAAATGATAATGATGAACCTGCTTATGGGTAAAATAATACCCCTTAACAATTTGTGAACGACGTTCAGGATTTCGACAAATAGTAATGAGCAGAGCCGTCTCTAGCCCATGTAGCGCCCGTGTGCAAACATTTCCCTAGCGCCCCAAGTAAGCGCGCTGTCTGAATTGAATGGGTACGAAGTACAAGTAACAGCACATACAAGTTACCGCAAACTGACAAACTTCCCCAATGGATAATAATACTTCTTTCTTTATCGTGTGGTTAGTATCTAACCTGGTGTCAGAGTTTTTAAGCCGCCCATGGGCCTCTGACTTGGCTTAACATGCCGTCGAGAAATATCTCTCAGGCAAGCTGGTTTCCGCACGATGTTTTCCTTCACCGAAGCAAGTGATAATTATACAATACGCACATGAATCCCAAAAATCAGAGGTGCGTGCCTTGGGTTCGAACTCGAGACCTATGACTTAGCAGTCCGACGGTCACATCACTAGGCTATCACTGCTTATAATATATATATATATATACATATATATATATGATAATAATACTTACTCTTTTGTTTGGAGATTAAATTTGAAGAAGAAATTTGTCGGTTTTGGATACCAAGATGTGGTGTTGTCTGTGTTAAGAATTATACAGGGTGTTCTGGTGTTTACCCTAACAAGCCAAAACGTACCCATGTTAACATGCCTTGCTTTGCTGTAATTCTACAAATATAAGAAGAGCTCCAGATGCTATACAAAATGTATGCAAAGTGAAGCTCTTTTTACGTTGGTCATTGAAAGTACCGCGGCCGGCCAACGCGCGTGCCGAATGGGGCTCCGTAGCGAGCGGCGCCCCCTAAAACTGCTGCGCCCGTGTGCAACGCAAACCCTAAACACTAGGTAAAGACGGCCCTGGTAATGAGTTCCTTAAATCTGGTCATGACACATTAAAAACACGATTAAATGAATCATTGTAACAGTAAATAAAACTAGCAAACAATAATATTAATAATATAACTGAAGCATTAAGTACTGTCTTCATTTTCCAATCAATTGTGAAGCAATATCAATATCTACTATAATGTGCAATCGATTATTTATCACAATCGTCGCCTTGTACGTGCACAAGTGTTAATAAAACAACAAAATGTATAGTAAATAATGTTTATAATACGCTTCAAATATACAGTCGTACTGAGTCTGATTACAATCAGGGGTCTGCACTTCACTTAAAGTTTCAATGACAACGCAGGCAGGATCGAGTGAACATGAAGTGGATATAAGTAGGATTGCAAGAAATTGATTAATTAATTAAAACGATTAAAAACCAATTAAGTCATCATCTGTCTATAGCCTTTTCCAAATTATTATTTATTTAACTTTTAGGTGCGTTCCGTCGCATACATTTCACAATTTAACGGTTTCACGGTATGAAAAATTATAATCTGCCGAAAAATAATGCGTCATATTGTAAGCAGTATGTATAGTAGACAATATTTCGACAGTTTACAATCTCGCTAGACAGATTACAATCTGACGGGCTTGACATACAGAGTGTAAAAGACCTCATCACGAAGCCGTCAAGCAAACATTCTGTACATCAAACTATTGTAACATTACGCAAAAAATATCTTGGAAACGACTTTTTTTTTTCAAAAAAAATCATGTTTTGTGGTAGAACTCAATGTAACGCACTCAAAACAATGGTCTTATGGATTGAATTGTACGGGGGTCGTGGAGGTGTTTAAAGTAAAAATCTTCATTAAAAACTAGTATTAAAAAAAAAAAAAAACTTGTAAAAAACTTGGAACTTTGACCCCCTATATCTCCGTAACTAGAAGGTTCCCAGGTAAGGTGTAGAACAAAAAAATGATCGCAATGACGAGGAGAACAAGTGCCTTTCGGCTTCGTTAAGAGGTGTTTAACCCCCTTTATACATATGTAGCACAGGAAATGAGGAATATTCATTACAGAAAACGATATCCCAATAATAATTATGATTCATACGTATACTCCTAATACCTTATTATGTATTATTATTAACACGAATTAAACAATATCCCTATTTACATGATTAATAGAACAAAAGTATTTATCTTAAGACACGTCGTTTTGGTGATTATAATTATAACATTTTTATGAAACAATGGTCCACTTGTGTAAATATACTAAATTGATGGTGTACATACGTCATATATTATGTATAATGGCTGATTTTTCTCGCTTGGTGCGTAAGATCTGTACGTTTGGCGAATAGAGTCGCCAAAACAACACATCATACACACACAAGATACAGACAACAGCACATCAATCTACTGCAATCTATGATTCATATACGCACTCATAATACCTTATTATTATATTAACTGTGAAACAAATTATCCCTACTAAAATTATTAAAACAACAAAAGTAGGTATTTATCTTATGTTACGTCATTTTGGTAATTATAATATTTTTATGAAACAATTGTCCACTTGTGTAAAATGCTAAATTGATGGTGTACTGCAATCTGTCAAATTTCTATAGGTAACAGATGTTCAACTTTACCGTTAAAGCATTAGGTTCAATTTTGATAGGGAAAATTTGACAGTTTCAAGTAACTTGTTGTGCTGGCACTGCTGGCGTATGTATCATCATCATCAGCCTATAATGTTCCCACTGCTGGGACACAGGCCTCCTCTCTATGAGAGGGAATGGGCTATAATCCACCACTCGGGCCCAGTGTGGATTGGTAGATGTCACATGTCTTCGAATTTTTTGGTTCTAGGACATACCGGTTTCCTCACGATGTTTTCCTTCACCGTTTTCATACACATATGCATGTTGGCGTACCTATACAATGTACTGTAATGTTTCAAGTATCTGGTTAAATAGATGTCTAAAGTATATATTTAGTACCTATACTGCTGTGATTAACTGATTGTATTATTATCAACAGCAAATCGAATCACTTGATTTACGTTTAATTTTGAAACGTCGATAATTTGCGTTCCAGAAATCGGATGTCAGTCACTTATTCAGAAACCATTTTTTTTTTCACAAACGACGGTTTCAAAAAAGGTTTGTAACAAAATGGAACAGAAAAGAGAGATTTTGCAAATGTTTAAACTGTGTTTGTACTATTAGCTCGCGGCTTATTCACTCCCGTTATGTCATCATCATCATCATCAGCCTATTAATGTTCCCACTGCTGGGACACAGGCCTCCTCTCTATGAGAGGGAATGGGCTATAATCCACCACGCGGGCCCAGTACGGATTGGTAGATGTCACATGTCTTCGAACTTTTTGGTTCCAGGATATGCCCGTTTCCTCACGATGTTTTCCTTCGCCGTTTTGAGAGCAGTGGTGATGAAATAAATTACACAAAGTAATGCGCCGGTCTGGGTTCGAATCCACGACTTACTGTTCGTAAGTCGGGGCCGCCACCACTGGGCTACCGACCGCTGCTCTCCCGTTATGTGCGAAAATTAATCCTCGGGAACGTTTACAATATGCCTATGACACTGGGATAATGTAGTTTCCCTTTAGAGAATCAGTTTTCGGAATCGGATCATTAGTTCTTAAGATTACCCCCTTTTTAGGGTTCCGTAGTCAACTAGGAACCCTTATAGTTTCGCCATGTCTGTCCGTCCGTCTGTCCGTCCTCGCTTAATCTCTGTGACCGTTAGCACTAGAAAGCTGAAATTTGGTACCAATATGTATATCAATCACGCCGATAAAGTGGTAAAATAAAAATTGAAAAAAAAATGTTTTATTAGGGTAGCCCCCCTATATGTAAAGTGGGAAGTGATTTTTTTTTTAATTTCAACCCTAACGTGTGATATATTGTTGGAAAGGTATTTAAAAATGAATAGGGGTTTTCTAAAATTATTTTTTGATAATGTCAATAATTTCGGAAATAATCGCTCCAAAAGTAAAAAACAATGTGTCCCCCCGCTCTAACTTTTGAACCATAAGTTTAGAAAATATGAAAAAAATCTGAAAAGTAGAACTTTATAAGAACTTTCTAGGAAAATTATTTTGAACTTGATGGAAACAACAGTTTTTGTACAAAAAGACAAAAAGTTGTGCATAATAATTTCTGGACTAAGTTTGTAGTACTTATATTCGTATATGCAAGCATTTTTACCTAATGGATACCTTTAAACTCATAAGTGGGAACACTTATTGTGACGGACGGGAAACTACGGAACCATACACTGAGCGTGGCCCGACACGCTCTTGGCCGTTTTTTTTTATTATTAGTATAGATAAAAACCCGGTTAGACTAAAACAAAAAGTCTAGAACTACTAGCAAAATATTCACCCCCAAAGATTATAAAAACTCCGCACCCATTCCACATTTCCAGCTAAAACAGGGTAAATTCATGGAAGAAAATAAACGTCTAGTGCTTGTGTAAGCTACGTAGTGCTTTCTTAGAGTTTTACCTTGTTTTTACTACCTAGCCTAGACGTAAGGGTCAAATAAAAGTAGGTTAGTAGGCTACACCACTCCGCTTACATGAGTTACCGACTACTGTGACTTTTGAAGTCTTTAAAGCTTTGTGGAGAAGCTTTTTAGGGTTCCATACCTCAAAAGGAACTCTTATAAGATCACTTTCTTGTCCGTCTGTCCGTCTGTCACCGCCTATTTTATGGTGGACCCAGCAAGTTTAAATTTATACTACATCGATACTTAGGTCTATTAGCCTGGGCAATGAATGATTGTGGTTGGAAAAGTTGAAAGCAGAAAATCTAACTTATTAACTTTGTTTGGTCTAGTTAGGAGATAAACATATTATTAAAAGTCCTGACCCCTCCGAGGTGAGCCCGAGGGGGGGGGGGCAAAGAAGGTCCCGTTTTTTGGTTTTTTGCTTATATCTCGAAAACAATGCGTCGTATAAAATTTTGTTGTACTACATAATAAAACCTCATAAAATTTTCTTCAACTTTGCTTTTAAATTTTTTATCTATCTCTTATCGTTGAATTGGTATGAGCTCCGAAAAACGATCAATTTTTAAAAATTTGTCCAATTCTCTGTCCCGTTCGTTGTTTTTGGTTTGCATCTCGAAAACGGTGTGTCGCACGAATACTTGTTGTACTACACAATGAAATCTGCTAAAATTCTCTACAACTTTGCATTTTTTTTTTTTTTTTTTTAATATTGGAGATAGATAAAAAGTATGACAAACAAAGGCCCCCCCCCCCCCTCTAGCTCACCTCGGAGGGGTCAGGACTTTTAATATGTTTATCTTCTAACTAGTCCAAACGAAGTTCATAAGTCAGATTTTCTGCTTTCGACTTTTCCAACCACATACCCCTTTTGAGCACTCATTTACCAGACTATATAGTCATTAGGTGTTTAAAAATCAAAGTCCTGAGTCAACACGATAAAAAGATATGGGCAAATTTAGATTTTCGCGAAAACTTGTAAGTACCAAAATTTGCCTTTATTTTCAACTTTTTTTGTATATCGGAATTTTCCCTTTACTTGTTCTATAGTTGGTGCCAGTTAAGATGAGAATAGCGGTCATTGCCCTTTCCTTAATATCTTTTTGTACGAACTAAAACAAATAAACCATGTATCGTTTTTCATTACAAAAAATGTTGAAGATCACGATAGATGACGATTCCAGACTTGAACAGGCTTATTTTTGGATTTCAAAGTTAAGAACCTTTATAAATGTAGGTGGGTCAATGGCCTCTTTTGCGATCTTAACTGGCACCAACTATATAAGACCTTGCTTTTAACCATAATTGACAATTTTAGGTCAACGGGAAGTACCTTATGGGTTTTGGGTCGAGAACCTATAAGGTAGTTCCCGTTGACCTAGAATCACGGAATTTGGCAAAAAGCAAAATTTTACAGCCCATGTAAAGGAAAAAATCTGAAAACCGTAAATATGTAGTTTAATATAAAAAAAAAAACGATTTTACTATTACAAACTTATTATTTGCGGTTGGTGCAATAGCCGTTTCAAGGTATCGAACAGCAAAGTTAAATTTGTCCTTTAAAAAGTTTGTACGGAACCCTCGGTGGGCGATTCCGACCCGCTCTTGGCCGGTTTTTATATTTTACAAAGTCGGTTCAGGGAAGAACTAGGTACTAAAACATAACGTAACGCCTGTATTTTCCTGCCACGGAGCAGCTACTGAGTAATTCCTTGTTCTTCGTCTTCGTGTCCTTTCTCTGTGAGTCTTACCAAGGGGAAGGTGTATTACCCAGTACTAACTGGGTTAGATAGGCAGTCGCTCCATGTAAAATACTGGTATTCAGCTGCATCCGGTTAGACTAGAAGCAGATCCCTACACAGTTGGGAAAAGGCTAAGCAGATGATGATGACTATGATGAGTATCAAGTCTCTTTAACGCTAATATCAATCAAACATCACTATAATTTAAAGAAAGTCATACAAACAATTACAATAAGGTAGATAACAAAAAAAAAAATGTAATTAGTCCGTTAGAGAGAATTCCAAAAAATATTGGACAAATGTTTTTTCTTTTTTCACATAAACAAAAACAGAAGACGATACAGTCCGGGTCCGATTGCGTTTCTTCGGCGCACTTAAATAATGCCGATTATTAGACTTAAATTAGTCTAAAATTTGTACTAATAATAATGCTATTGCGTTTGTTGACTAATTATGTCCACGACACTATTTATGTCCAATTCGGACTTAATTAAGTCTAACGCATGTCTTTTGCTATTCCGTTTCTGTCAGTTTGACAGTTCGTCGGCGTTAAATGAACTTAAAGGTTTAGGAGGTGTTGTTCTTTAAGTTCGCACTTATTTAGTCCGTACGTAAGCAAAGTTTCTTCAGAAAATAGTGAAAAATGTTTCCTTATGGCTGGGCTATCATTCAAAGAAGATACAAAGAGGAACGGCAACGGTATGAGTACAAAATATAAATAGAAACTTTGCTTTTCTTGTATACGGCATATGCATAAATAACTTTTTTCGTTTTAGGGGCTGCGAGAAGGTTAGCGCATCGCCATATTCGGGACCATTTCGACTAGCCTGCAGGGGTGTTAACCAAATAATGCTATTGTTTCATACGTAATAATTGTTTTACGCCCTTATTGTATTTTTTTATGCTGGTTGAAAGGGACATCATGTCTCATCACCGATCGGGACTAAGTCAATACTTTCTAAAAATACAACATATCCAAAATTGCCTCCGATTTCAGAATATGACCTAATGTAGTCAGGAATTCTGAATTCCCGATACTTATCCTTTTCAATTGGTACAGATTCCTCTGAAGATCTTGAGGCTCCACCGTCGCCTTCAGAGGACATCCAAGTGGAAAAGACGAATTTATCTTAATTTTTTTTATTTTCTTTGCATTTCCTTTCGATCCCATTACGAGAAAAGCAAACAAATGAACTTATGAATGAATAAAATAATTATTTGAAAATTGGTTTTTAAAAAAGACGGCCGTTCGTTACGAATTTCCCGCACTTTTTTTCTTATCTTTGCGAAAAAAACACGACAGTTGACAGATGTGCGGCGGCAAACGAACGTAATTATCTCCATTTCCATAGACACAGAATGAAGTTCAAATTTAGTGACGTGAACTTATTCTAGCAGAAACGTAATAGCTTTTGGTTAAGGTCATGGACATATTTAGTAAAAATTTAGTCTGTCATTATTTAGATTCGGAGAGAAACGCAATCGGACCCAGTGCGTCAAAAACTCGTGTGACGTCACAAGCCCCCACTCATGATCTTTCACGCGTTTTAACTTTTATTAATTTGATAAAACAAAAAACACGTATCCAATATTTTTCGATAATCTAACTGACGGACTAAACAGAATCATATATTTTTTAGTCAGTCATCATCAAAGAAAGTGATTCAAACAATTACAATTGAACAAAAACCCTACAATGTTCACACACTCAGTTGTATATACAAATAAAAAGCCAGGAAGTAATGGAAGGTTCAGTTCAAATGGAAGGAAAAACGATGATTTTCCTTATTATAATGTACCTAGATAATTAATTACACGATATAAGTCATTGATCTTCGTTTATGTGACCAAGGTTAATTGACGAGTTGATTGCCTTTTGTGATACTCTTGGTTTATTGTTGGTAGTAGATAACTTGGGCAGTATAATTATCATGTTAGTGGAGAATAAAGTAAGATGATATATTTATTGTTTTATCTCCATTTTAGGAGGACCTAGCACGGTTAGATACACATTTTCTTGAGCATCACAATATTTGGTTGACATAAAACAATAATTATTGATAAAAGGATTGGGCGTTGATGTCTTTTGGTAGAAAATCTTAAATTGTGTAAAAAATTAAACCTGGGAAATCATAAATTAATAAAAAAAACTATTTATGGGAGCTAAAATGCTGTCAATATTTTGTTTATATCTTTATGTAACTATCGATGCTCAGTTACGATACAATATATTTTTTATGTAAATCAAAATGGTGACAACAATGTTTAATAACAAATTAATGTTTTTTTTTAAATGAAATAATTGTTAGTAGCTTTAATGATCATTCTTTTTCCTCCGTTCACTTGATAACGTAACAATAAATAAAATGAATAAAACGGTTTATTAGTTCTCACTGCCGTTTAGTGCCATCTAGCGGCTCAGTCTTGAATCATCGGTACATATCAGCGATCTCTTTTCAGAAAGAACCTCATTCGTTAAAATCCTCCTTGCTATGACAATGAGAGGTTTTCTTTTTGAGGTATTAAAAAAAAAACTTAGTTTCCAAGAACTCTATAGATGGCGTTGAACTTACTATGATAGTTGGTGCCAAAGCCAAAATGCTTGGAAAAAAAAACATTGTGTCACGTCACATACTCTCGTTGACTGACACTTTCATTTGCTTAACCTTCCGAATATAACCTAGTTTTCTCGCGCTATGTTAAAATCTGTTTTTTAGGTTCCGTTCCTTGCATTATCATACTAACTCCTAGCGCCATCTATCCAGCGACTAGGGAAGAGCTAAAAAGAAAACCCCTTATTTCATACGTACATAAACATAACCAAACGTATGTATTTATGTTTTAACGTACAGTCCCATTGTTGGGCAAAGATCGCCCTTATTATAATCGTCATTTATGAAGTCTTGAAATAGACAATATAAATTGTTGTTTTTACGAAAACTTTTTGTAGGTCACCTTCATAGATAAAGTAAGGGAATAGACTTTTTACCCATAGACATAAAGTTACGTTATTTACTATACTAGACGTCAGAAACGCATTCTCTCAGCGGCCGAACTTTAGATAATCTTTTCCTTATTTTTTCAAATTACAAGAAATGCATTGCTACTACAGTCATTTTCAGCTCAAAATAAACAGGTTTCGTCAAACTATTTAAAAAAACGATAATATGTTCTAGCAGAAAAGTAACCAATTTGGTTAATACAATTTAGTAATCAGTCTAACTATGATAACTATTTTTACTACGTTTTTTTGGCTGTTGTATTCCTCATGCATTTTATTATTTTTAGGTTTCCGTACCCAAAGGGTAAAAACGGAACCCTATTACTAAGACTTCGCTGTCTGTCCGTCTGTCTGTCCGTCTGTCCGTCTGTCCGTCTGTCTGTCACCAGGCTGTATCTCATGAACCGTGACAGCTAGACAGTTGAAATTTTAAAAAATGATGTATTTCTGTTGCCGTTATAATAACAATTATACTAAAAACAGAATAAAATTAATATTTAAGGGGGGCTCCCATACAACAAACGTGATTTTTTTGCCCTTTTTTGATAATAATGGTACGAAACCCTTCGTGCGCGAGTTCGACTCGCACTTGGCCGGTTTTTTTTTTTTTTTTTTAGTTTTTTTAAACCAGGGTTTGAAGTGAATATTATTATTTGGGTGTATTATTTTTGACGACCTGAATGGCGCAGCGGTAATGAGGCTGCCTTACGTTCTTAGGGGTCTTGGGTTCAAATCCCGGTAGGAGCAAATGTTTGTGTGATGAGTAATGGACATTTGTTTCCGAGTCATGGATGTTTGTTTACATGTATAATAAGTACGTATTTACAAACAAAAAGTATCTATGTAGTATAATTATCAACTATCTGATGTCCACGACAAAAGCCTCGTTGCTTAGTGTGGCACTAGATGGCGCTGTGTGTAATGTCCAGCGATATTTATTTATTACTTACCGAGTTCTTTTAAACCAGGGTTTGAAGTGATCATTATTTGGATTTATTAATAATGTAGTCTTGACTTTAGAACCGCCTCGTTGGTCTAGCTACTGGTTGGTCGCGGTACTACCGAGTCTATGGTTGGATTCCCAGGTTGGAAAAACTGTTTTTAGTATTTCATCTAGAATTGGTCGGTTGATGGCAATAGGTTCACCCCCTATTACATGAGGCTCGAACATAATTGGCGAAATTTGTTTCACCCTCTAAGGATTGCAGGATGTTATATTAAGTACTTATGTTGTATTTTATTCTTATGGCTTATACTCTGTCAGCATGTAGGTCAGTTCCATGCTTACTTATACAATTGCAATAATACTTATAATATCATTATTACATTTAGAAATCTGCTAACCTTGCACACAAGACACCTACACAAAACGAAATGCTCAATGACCTTCACATCGCTGTCACAATCCATTTCGTATTTAACTACACTTTTACATTAAAGTACCTAATGCAAAATGCAAATAATTTATCATTATCACTTAGATAGTAAATGCAGTTAAACTCATAAATAAAACCATTATCGGTATGTACCGGGCAGTAAACAGAGTTTACCCTCATTACGGAGCAAATATCATTTATACATTATAATAGTAATGATAACTGCACTAAGCGTTTGTACGCTATGTTGAACAGTACCCTCCAAAATGTGAAAGGAATAAGCAGTTTTGAGCGTGTTGACCAAAGCGACGTGAATACGAATTCTATTTTGTTTTTGTTTACGTTCGAAAATTGTGTCAAAAATGGAACGTAAATCTGGAAGTGCCATCGCGGTTTGACATTTGTGTTTTGTTTCGAACGCGCTCGTAATTCGAATCCCGTTGTTGTTCTTTTAATTAATAAAAAAAAAGAATTTGTATAATCCAACAAAAATGTGACTTTTTAACTGTGGTGACGTTTGTGTACATCAAATATTGCGCGGCAAAACAAGTGAAGTGAAAATTATCAGATAAAATTAATAATCACTTAAGATCTCTTCGTGATAGTTGAATAAACAACCTAATTACATTTGTAAAGAGATTTTTTCACGAATTCCTTTTAACTAGGCGTTTTTCGATAAGGAAATGGTTGTTCCGCGATGTAAATGAGAACTCGATCGTTTCTTAGTCTTTGTGGAGCTACGAAACGCAGTGTTTCGTTTAGATCAAGCTGAATTAAATAAATCTCCTATATCATTTATAATTTTATTCGTGAAAAACTTAAGACTTTTGGTTAGTTTTGCCACCAAAATGTCGGTCTTATACATGGGAGTGAGCCTGGAGCTTATGTTCCGTAAAATCTTCAGAAGAATGGATGGATATATTATCATAGGTAAGATTTTAACTTTTATAATACCTAATTTCCGTGTCCGTGACGATGATGTCATTGTTGTCGAATTTTTTCTTTATTATTTTAAATATACATTAACTAAAACAACTGACTGAGCCAACTATTGTGTTCTTAATAAAACTGCCCCATAGTTTAGCGGCCACCATCGCGGCTGACGTAAAAGGCCTGTGTTTGATTCCAGGGTAGAGTAAATTGAATTTGAATTGTACCCAATCAATGCCAATAAGATTAGCCCAATTTCATCTAAATAATGGTTAACTCGCTGTCAATTAATCTCACGTTAACTACTGCCATTAGTAGACAGACACACGACCCAGTAGCGCAGCAGCAATGCAGTATTGTTTGACAGTAGTTCTTGGTTATTTTCCTTAAAAAACAATCATTTATATAAACATTATGGTCCTGTATTTTTCCAACGGAAAGGGAAGAGAACAGGGACACTGACCGTTCGGTTCGCGATAGTCAGCTACTATTTACTACCAGTTCTTGTATACCTATCTAACTAGGTAGTTAGGTCACAAGAGCATGAGTCAGTTACCGAGATAGTACTGATATCATTGGTACTGATTAATCAGGTTGGTGTTCATAGGGTTTAACACCAACTAGTATTTAGATAAGAGGATCGGTCCCGGCTGTCATTTGTAGATATTTGACAGTCGTTACAGGGTTAGACTTTTAGCCCGCTTAGCATGAACGCCGTAGACACGAAAGAGAATCGACAAATCTTTTGTTCATCTGTCTTTTGTCGATTCAATGACAGATGAACAAAAGATTTGTCGTTTCTCTTTCGTGTCTACGGCGTTCATGCCAAGCGGGCTGGTTGTCAGACTTTCAGGCTGACTACTTGTAACGACAAAAACTTCAAATGACAGCCGGGACCGACGGCTTCACGTCCTTTCCGAGGCGCGGAGGAAAATCGGTATGTAATGGGTGGTCACCCATCCACAGACCAACTTAGGCAGGCGCGGCTTAACCTGATGATCGACTCGAGTGGCTGTTATTATTTAGTCAGAAGGTCCTTTGGGTGCTGGAGCTGTAATTAGTATGAAAATACTAATTACTATTAGTGATTTCAAGATAATACAAAAAGTTGTCGTACGGATCAACGCCGCGTGTACGGAGCCTAACTCCAAAATCCGCAGCAAAACGTAAAAAGTACTTAAATATTGCCATATTTATACTTTTCAAGAGACATAGAATAAAAACACCTAATGATAATCGCTTGCAAAAGTGTAATCATAGTAAATTATTTAGTGATCAGAATAGGAATAGCAATGGCCTTGGGCCGTCGACGATTGTTACACATTCTAAAATCTTACTTAAGAAGATCAATGTAGTGAAAGGTACATCGGTGTTGTTCTTAGTTAGATCATAATATTGTAAAATTTTTCGGTAATTTTGAGTTGCTCCAAGTGGCTACATTGTTAACACAATTTCTTAGAGTAAGCCTTTGAAAATATTGCAATTTCTATTTTTGGGAAATGCTCTTTAGCAAAATTTATAAGCTCAAAAGAATAAGAACTAGATAGTAGAAGCTTTCTTAAAAATAAATAAATCAACCGTTTTTAGGGTTCCGTACCCAAAGGGTAAAAACGGAACCCTATTACTAAGACTTCGCTGTCTGTCCGTCTGTCCGTCTGTCCGTCTGTCCGTCTGTCTGTCACCAGGCTGTATCTCATGAACCGTGACAGCTAGACAGTTGAAATTTTCACAGATGATGTATTTCTGTTGCCGCTATAACAACAAATACTAAAAACAGAATAAAATTAATATTTAAGGGGGGCTCCCATACAACAAACGTGATTTTTTTATAATAATTGGTACGGAACCCTTCGTGCGCGAGTCCAACTCGCACTTGGCCGGTTTTTGATAATAATGGTACGGAACCCTTCGTGCGCGAGTCCGACTCGCACTTGGCCGGTTTTGATTATTAGTTCGAAGCTGGTTGCTCCTTAGGTAGGTACATCTAACTACTAACAATGACCTAAAACCTGCTCGTATTTGTGACTATTGCCATTAGTCTCCCCAACAATGTTACACGTATCACGCCTATTATTATCGACTAGCTGACCCGCGCAACTTCGTCTGCGTCACATAATATAGCTTATAACATGTCATTTTGTGCATTCAATTACGAACAAAAACCTTTTAAAATCAACATTGCTTAGCTTTGGAAGAGCGAAGTGACCTAACACAGGCAATTTTTGTCTAAAAGGTCACTCCAACCACTAGATGTAGTACATAACTTGTGAAAGAAAATAAATTATTTGTATTTGTAACTCCCTTAACATACGGCGTGATAATATGTAGCCTTTCCTTGGTTTACAAAGAACATTTTTGCTGAATTTCAATGCAATCTATCGAGTAGTTTTGGCGTGAAGCCGTACTATACACACACACAAACAGACAAAAAATCTAAAAAGTCACTTTTTGTCATCAGTTACGTTTTTCTAACAAAAGCCACTTATTTTTTTTTTGGAAATGCTCAATGTACAGTTTTTCTTCGAAAGCCCCCCGACCCATATACTTACAGGGTGTAAAAGACCTCATCACGAAGCCGTCAACCAAGCATTCTGTACATCAAACTAAGTAACTTTACGCAAAAATTATTGCTGGGGACTTTTTTTTTTGGGGTGAAAAATCATGTTTTGTGGTAGAACTCAATGTAACGCACTCAATACATTGTGCTCATGGATGGATTGAATAGGACTGGGGTCGTGGAGGTAATTAATTACAGTAAAAATCTTACATTAAAAACTTGTATTTATAAAAAGAACTTGTCAAAAAGTTGGAACTTTGACCCCCAATATCTCCGTAACTAGACGGTTCCCAGGTATGGTGTAGAACAAAAAAATGATCGCAATGACGGGGAGAACAAGTGAATTTCGGCTTCGTTAAGAGGTGTTTTACAGCCTTTATATAGATAGATTGAAGAAATCAAAATAATTGAATCGTGAAAACAAACGTGAATCTTGTCGTATCTTTCGATTGTGCAACTTCAAATCTTTGATTCAACCATGCATATTATCATCCTTATGCCATACACAATAACGACAAAATTAGGTTGTTTTAACTGCTTGGAACTGCTTCGATTCCGAAAATTCATTCACTAATGGAAAGCTTCATTATCCTCGAGTGTCATCTAGGCTATATATAAAAGAAAACAGTGGGCTAATATCCGACTATAAGGCAAGCAAAACCGCGAGCAAAGGATAGTTAAGTCATAAAGTAGTGCAATGCCCTACATCGGCCGTGGCAGTTCTGTCCGTGACATTGCGACTAGGCTATGTCATTTACAAAAGTTTCTATTACGTGCACAATTTGCTATTCATTTGTCACTTGTTTTGTTTGTGGTTCCGTAGAATATTGACTAAAGCTTTTGCTATGAGAAATACAAAAGGGGATGGCATCTGTGGAACTAATGGCGCTAGCATAGCTTGTACAGGTCGCGGCACGTAACTCTAGCGTTGACCGTTATTGCGCAGAAGTAAAAAAGAAGAATGTCTTGAATGGCGTGCATTGCGCCGATTGGCTCTCCAGTCTCCAGTCGTAGAACATGCGCAGCTATCCCCTCCACGTTTCGTTCAGCGCTAGCGTTACGTGACGCGACCTATACCAAGCATCGTCATTGGTTGAAAATTGTCAAAGTCATTTTAAATTTCGAACTAGCTTGTCCTCATTGGCTAGATTGGGACTAAGCTATGACACGCCATCTACAATCAGCTTTGACCAGCCTTCCCCTAATAGACTCAGCTTTGTATAAAAGGATTTTCCAAATCTAATTCTGCATACAGAACAAACAAAAAGTGACATTACCTGTATCAGCGATAAAGGTAAGGGAAAAGGAAAAAATGTATTTTAAGGTAAATGCTTCGACCAGCCCTCGAAATTCAAATTTTCTTACGTTTTTGGCAAATTGCAAGCCAGTGCAAGGTTGTATGTTGATTAAAATATTAGACGCGATTGTAAGACGTATGTTACAGAATTATAATCATCAAAACCATCAATACAACCCTCCAAGTTCATAAAGGTCGAGAAACGATTTTTTCAAGGTCAAAGTCATTGCTAGACCTTTATGAACTTCATAAAGGTCGAGAAACGATTTTTTCAAGGTCAAAGTCATTGCTAGACCTTTATGAACTTGGAGGGTTGTATTGGTGGTTTTGATGATTATAATTCTGTAACTACATACGTCCTACAATCGCGTCCAATATTTTAATCAACATACAACCTAGCACTGGCCTGCAATTTGCCAAAAACGTAAGAAAATTTGAATCTCGCGGGCTACCCTGGAGCATCAGCCTTAATGACAAAAACTACCGAAAAGTATTCGTTGCCACAAAACATCACGCCTGTAATCCATCGACGAGTTAGGCAGAGGTATACTTGATACCTACATCATAGTGCTTACATTTCGCGGGTAATGTTTAAGGGCCTATACAACCTCAAATGGTTTAGCATGATCCTCCATTACGCCTAAAATAATGCAGCATTAATTTTGAAATAAATATATGGTAAAGTTGAGGATTAATTTTAGGTCTTAAGTGTGGCAAAAACACGATTTCATAAAATTTTCTCGATAGAAAAAAATCCCAAAGTTACCTCCAAATCGAACAATAAACCGCTGGTATTCAAAGAGTACTTCAAATTACATCATGAAACTTTGCATACTAACTGAACTAACTATAAAGCAGGTCTTATAATTGTTATTTTTTCCAAAAGACGATAATTTGATTTTATAAAGAATAAAAACCACTCATTTCGCACTATTCGGCCGCAGTGACTGACGTAACAACCGCTTTGTAGTGCAAGCTGATTAGAACTTTATTCTAACAGTATTACAAACTAAGTTTGAACCACCACAAATAGAGTTGCTAATCTGAGGTAGTATAGGCTCTTAAGTCACATGTAATACGGGTCGAGCCTCTTGTCACCTATTGTTATCAGCGTATCTAAATTACTTAAGTATTTACACGAGCCGGATATTAGTACTTACAAAATACTATATTTTTGTGACACTTGTAATTATTATATTTTTACTTAATTCATTAGGTTCGCAAATATGTTTCCATTTCAATGATACTTACTTATTAAACCCCAGAGCTGAAATTGCGAAAATAGAATATTTTATAACTAAGCCTCAGCTTCCTCGCTTGGTTTAGTATAAGTTCTTGCTGCTATTCATAAATTTGAGGTAAACGTACTGAAAACATATGTCTTTGGAATCCACATGAGACGGCAATCAGAATTGGACAATATGCAATTTGCTAAGTCTAGTAAATTACTGGCTAAGTACACATAACAACTGAAATTAATATGAAGGCAAAAAAAATGGTTGTATTCTCGAAACGATGAAGACAAGCATTGTAATAAACTGGCATGTCCTAGAACCAAACATTCGCCCACTGCCCACTCCAGCTCATAAAGAGGAGGCCTGTGGCCCAGCAGTGGGAACGTTACAGGCTGATGATACTTTATCTAAACATCAGCTAAAGATAAACAGACTGACTCCCGAATACTCTAGCAGACTTTGAAACGTTTCATTAGTATTTATGTTGCTAGAAAATATCATAAACTGACAAAGATAGCATGAGACTTAACGGAGACCCCAAAATTGAAGAATCCCGAGCCTCTAGAAGTCTGAAAACGATACTATAAGATTGGTCTAGGTGGTGGTGGTGGTGCTCTTGGTGATTGGTATCCATTGTGTTGACTGTACTTTACAAACGATCATTTTTTGTTGAGTGATCTAAAAAGCAAACAACAGCATTACCTATACTAATGTTATATTACCTATATATTACCTATACTTAAACATGTCAACATTCGTTAACCAGTATGACGATGAAAATGATTGCTTTGTAGCACGCAAACATATACTCCACATACAATACGGCCGCTTTTCCCTTAGTCATTGAAGTTCCACTGTAATTTCTGATCGTCTGATATGATTCCTCATTCTTGTGGCCGTGAGTGCTGTAAAGAACTGAAATAAGTGGAAAGACCTTGTAGATTGAAGTTGGTAGAAATAAAATGAATAATACTTCACGATGCTTATCCCGTGGCTACGACCTACCTACATGCTCAAGGGTCACACATCTTGCGACAGCGACAGTGGAGGAAACAAATGAAAGAGTTTTTAAGGGGATGTCAACACCCGGGGTTGCGGGACTGTTCGAAAGAGATACCGTGGCCCCGGAACACAAAGGGCGATGAAGGAACATGGATGGGTTTTAGTCAGTAAAAGTCTGACACTCCCTCCTGCTCCGCCCAGAGCGGGAGGAGTCATTTTATACCCATCCGAAAAAAAAGGGGATGTCAACACCAAAATGCGCGCACACTGTCTATTTGTATCGAAGGCTCTCTCGCTCTCGTTGAGCGAGGGGCGGCTGGGGTTAAATAATTAAATAAAAAAAGTGTAAATTATTTGTAAAATATGACTCGTTAGCGGTTTAGGTATGAATATGTTGACTTCATGTTTTTAATTGCAGACCCATACGTTGAGACATAGAACCGTTTGATGATGATTTTAAGACCACTCTTTGCAATTATTTATATCGAGCCGATTTCGTCCAATTATGTGTCGAGTCCGTCCACGGTCTTTTAAATATGATGAATATTAATTTTTTTTTTTTGATGTGCTAAAACAGATAATTTTTCATAAAGAAAACTGCTTGAAAAACATTAATTAGGTGTTGTCAGCCCCTTAAAAGCGCAACAAGCCACCAAGACGCGACTTGTAGAGCGACAGACATAAACAAGAAACGCGATCGCAGGTCGTAGAGTCGTACGGGCGAACTGACTGATTAAACTGCTTACAGTGTGAAAACTTGTAACCCTATGCAAAGTATGAGGAAAATCTATATTTGTTTCAGAATTTATATTGATTCGTATATTACATCCTTACAACATGCAACCATAAAACATATTCCAGTTGCTACTTACTATCTTCAAAGAAATGTCATCTTCTAGGTTTATCAGTATAACTGAAATGGTTTTCAAAGAATTCTAACGAGAACTATGAAATAATTTCGTCGCTTTCCTTTACAATTCAATTTTAAGAAATGAGGGGGAGATACAATCCTGCCGGGGTTGCGGGACTGTTCGAAAGAGATACCGTGGCCCCAGAACACAAAGGGCGATGAAGGAACATGGATGGGTTTTAGTCAGTAAAAGTCTAACACTCCCTCCTGCTCCGCCCAGAGCGGGAGGAGTCATTTGATGATTTCCCATCCGAAAAAAAATAAATAAAAAGGGGGAGATACAATTTTCTATTAGGAAAATAAAGACATATTTATTTTTAGACAGTTTTTCACCCCACAAACCCTGAAACGGACTTTTTTCTTTTCGCATATTTTTAAAATGCTGGAAACATCACAATACCTACATTATTAAATGGTTTCTTGATTTTCAGTACCAACGAGTAGCTATTTTATTTTCACAAAGCCTTCATCGCAATATACATATTACGATAATCAGAAGGCTTTGTGAAAAACAAAAAAAATATTTTATTTTATTTTGTTATTATATTATATTATATTGTAACGATTTGCATGATAAATAAAAAAGAAACGGTTTCATCCTATATTTGTTAAAATTTTCCTTCTCTGTACTGTAAATCTGTACAATGAAAGTATCTTTAAATACATCTCCCGAACCATTGTAATTGTTTTTGATCGTTTTTTTATTTCCTCTTTAATTAATTCCCTGCTATTCAAATCATCACCATCATTATTTTCAAATTCAAATTCAAAATTGTTTAATTGTCAAATTGTGTTACATGGGTGAAAATAAATAGGTACATGGTGTTATAAAAAAAAATATGTCTCATTATGTGTTGCCTTGCAATGCGTACATACAAATAATGTTTACACCTATGTAGCGTAGGTAGTTTTTTTATGTAAATAAAAACTGAAACTCAAAAACTAAAACTTAAACGTTATTACAGCTTATTTTGGATGTAAACATCACCGACTGAACTTCAGGCTTGTTCATCATTAGCATAAATAATTTAAACCAACAAAGAGAGTTCAGTTTTGTGTAATTAATTGCCAGTAATTAATTTTCTCACAAACATCTAATTAACCTTACATAAAGCAAGGTTATGCAAACAATGGAACTCTCATTTCGCTCAAGGAACCCTACATCTGGGTAACGTGACCTTCGATGACTAACTTTCTCATCGTGGCATGCAATTGCTTGAACAAATTGAACATAAAACTAACGAAAACTACTTCGATAAATGTTATAAAATTAAACTCTTTTTTCGGATCTATCTGCGTGACTTCTCCTAAACTCTGCAGAAGATTTGGATGCAGTTGCACTATAATTTAGACAAGTTTGAAGAAGCTTTTTAGCGGCTTAGCCAAAATTGCAACGACAACTATGTAAAAAAGATTAGAACTAAAGTCCTGCATCGCGCAATCAAAATTATTATCCGCGAGTTAAGCATATAAACAAAAAACCCGACTACGACCGTCGGACAGCAGCCTCCCGAACACAACACACATCTGCAGGCCTATTACGTATCTCTGTTGACAGCTCGAAATGATAGTAACTGGGCTCAGTGTCCATCAATTAACTGTCAAAAGGTTAGTTTCGTATTATGTATGACCAGTCACGATCAAATATGACGTCATTGTTCTTTCTCATCGTGGCTGATAGTCACCGTAACTCATTTTGACAGACGCTTTCGTATCGATACTTATGTTTGACTAGTCATAAAAACCGATCGAAGCAGGGGCAGATCGCTATAGTTCATTATAATTGTCACTATATGCTAAAATTTAATTTGACCTTTAAACGATGGAAATTTTTCAGCTCCATATTTTTGGGAATTTAAAGCACGAGTAACTTCTTAAACTTTCCATTGGCACGTGTATCGCAAAATTTGAAACTGGATTGAATATCAAAAACTTAAACATAATAGATAAGTTTTCCTAAGTATGGTATTAATATTAATTACATTGTAACAAAACCAAGAGAGACTACCCAAAATCAATGATGGAAAAGGCTACCATTTTTTGTTTAACATAAATTATTTAAGACCCAGACCAGACTCAGAGACCCAGACGGACACCCGAGGGCGCGGAAGACCACCACAGCGCTGGGCGGACGACATCCGACGACACGGAGGTCGAGACTGGATGAGTCAGGCACAAAATCGACAGGAGTGGAAGAAGAGGGAAGAGGCCTAAATCCGAGATTGGATAACTAAAAGGCCACCATGATGATGATGATGATGATGAAATTACTAAAAGCTTATTTTATTGAAGGTCATTGTAGAAAATTAACTAAGGAAAACATGTTGAGTATGAATTTAGATGGCTATAAAAGTAGAGGAAGATCAAAGAAACGAGGGATGGACTGTGTGAAGGATGATATGGGTAGAAAGGAGGTGACTACAGAGATGACGTGTAATAGAGAAGTGTGGAAGAAGAAGACATGCTGCGACGACCACAAATATATTGGGATAAGGGCAGGAGAATGATGATGTAGAAATACAAAACGTATTGAAAGCGAGTGCTTGTTTAGCCCTGTGAAAGCTTTGCACTGGATGAAAAACAAAAGCATTATCAATAGTGAAATCTAAATTTTGATGTAGAATAACATCAGGTTTGCAATCCCTAAAGGTTTGCATACAGATGTACATAATAGAACACCCACATTTTGCCAGTTATGTTTAAGTCCCCTGCAATAGGGGCGGGCCTATTGTCATCAATCGGGAACAGATCCAGAATCCATAACTACTACTGGGAAATTCCTAATGGAAAGTTCTTGTTGCATTTATTTAGAAAATGAATGTTGTTGAAAATGGTCATGAATTGCTAGGTTTGCGCAAAAGCATAAAGCAAATAAATCTAAGAGTAGGTAGCTATACATAGTACAGTAAATATTCAATCTCTTTTATGAGTAGGTGCTCCATGGGGTAGATTTTATCGCCGGTTTATCTTCTCGCCCTTGATAGTGGAATATTTTTACGATTTATGTTGCTAGTATATGAGAATATTTAATTTGTACGAATGTTGTTGGAAAAGTTTACGGTTAACAATCAAGTAAAATATCTACGTAGGATGGTAGTAACGCTGATGGTTTATAAGGTTTTATGGAATAACAATGCAATCACCGAATCTAAAAGTCTTAAATTCATTCAAAGACAACACACTACATCATCACTACATATTATAAAACAAAGTGTCGCGTCTATCCTAATAAAGGATCTAAGCATACATTGGGAAAGTATGCTTAGATCTTCAAAATTACACAATGGATTTAGATGCTGGTTTTTTTAATAGATATAGTGATTCAAGAGGAAGGTTTTAGTATAAAACTTGTCACGCGGGCGAAGCCGCTGACAGAAACTAGTAAACTATATTTCTTTAAACCATAATTTTTGCGCGTTCCATTTAAAACAACGGTGAAATAGTTTTTCGAAAATCCATCCATTAATAGAATGGTGAATAGTAGAATGGTAATTTATGTGACATATAATCTTCTTATTTTTATATTCGAATCCATTTTATGTTTATATTATTCTGACATTGTGTACTCTTTTGTTATTATAGTGAATTTTCATTGAAATTGATAGTCAGTAATTGGTAATTTGTACACTTCAACGCAAGGCATAGATGGACTCGCTATTTAATATTTATTTGGAACACCCCTGTACAACCTATGTCTACAAATAAAGATTTAATTTTCATTGAAATTGAAATTGGGGATGAAAGTTTGTGTGGAAGTTCGTATTTTTTGCCGATGGGAAATCCCATGTACTTGTAATACATAAACGTATGTGGATCTTTAGAACTGTTAAAGCCACCGTCATTAACACATTCAGAGATAACAATGAACTTATTTTTTTATAGTCTAACCACACAATGGTCGTTTAGCATAAATATGTAACTCCATTTGTAATTTGAATGATTACATTATGAACAATTACATTAATCTTTTTGTTGTTTTGTTTATTTTCTAAAACGTGCGCTTACACTTCGGATTCGTTTTCTAGAATTTCATGCTTATCAAAATCTGCCACGTTTAGCTAATTATTGTTTGTCACTTTGTCTTTGCGTGCAGTGAAAAATGTGAATTTACATAATTGTTATAGTAGTTTACCACTTACTGTAATTTTTATTAAGTGAATTCCATAATGATCACCACCTTTTGTGATCGCTGAATGGCCTGTTCAATCTACCATTAATGATGGGCTCTCAAAATTATCCCCAATGTCATTTCGTATTGTCTTTCCTTATAATGAGTTGATAATATAATTGTAGGAAGTGATACTGATAAGGGCTTGAATAAAAATAAATTATAAACAAAAGATCAGTATGTAGAACAGGAAGTTTTTCCATTTATACGGATACAAAGCCAAGACGTCATGAAAGCTATAATATATAAATAATAATAGAAATTAAGTATTATATATACGTAGAGCAGAGTAAATATAAATTTTACTTTTGCAAATTATATTCATAGACGATCGGTGATCGATTAAACTTGAGGATATGTTTCCAAGTAACTTCAATACAAAATGTTACTTTAAAAAACTTCTTTACTTGAACAATGTTTGACTTAAAAGATAAGTATAATCCTGGGCTTACTAATAGAGTAGATATTGATGTTGATCTAGCTATCGAGATACGTCGAGCTATTGTTTCAAAGCTTACTAAGTATTCTTCATACATTTTAACTATTTATTACACTAACCCGTAACAAACAGGCTTAATTATCCTTGACGTTATCACATTAACAAGTGCAACTATTGACCTTACTGAGAACGTGCGATACATTGTCAAATGCTTACCAGAAAACCAAAGGGGTTCCCCAAGGCACAAAGAATATTATTATTTCAAGCAAAGAGAACGAATTTACTATAATCATCTCAACGATAACCTTTTACCATACGTTAGTTTTATAGACGTTAACTGTTGTTTAGTTAACGTGACTAAAACAAAACGTCCACTACTTTTGTTAAATAATTTAAGTTTTGCGATAAAATCATTGTTTAGCAATTGCTTATTGGCCATTCAAGTATAATTTATTAGTCGGTTAACAATTGTTTTACCATTTTATGAAGTGAACTCTACGGTTTTATGAGGAAATAAAATTATGTTTATTGCTTTATAAAGTTGGTGACGTTAGATCTTCGGAAATTGAGATTAGTTCAATCATTAGTCTACATTCCATTGTTTGTATGCGATTGACGTCAATAATGATATTATTGATCTGCATATTAAATGTATCGAAATCTTAGTCAATATATAATTCTTAATCAAATAATAAAAAAACATAGGCACAATTAAGAACACAGGTTGCTTTCAAAATCCCGAATCTATACTTACTATAATATTATAAAGAGGTAACATTTGTTTGTAAGTTTATATGTAGGGGGTAATCTCCGGAAGTAATGACCTATTTTTAAAAATTGTTTCACTGGTAGAAAGCTACATTATTCGTGAGTGCTATAGGCTATATTTTATCCCAGCACTCCCACGGGATCGGGAACTACGCGGGTGAAACCGCGTGACATCCGCTAGTATAAAATATAGTGATCAATCGCATTTTATGCGTACTTTGTTAAAATTACTGCTTTAAATTGAAAAATCGTCTTTCTGGCTCATATAACTTAGGAGGGCATATAAATATTTTCACCAGATTTGCCGATATCTATGGTTATTGATAGAATAGACAGGGCTAATTTTAATTGGTTGTCAAACCAACATATTTTTTTAATTGCGTACATAAATAGCAAAAATTAATTACGCTAATCTAGAAAAGATTAGAAGATATTTAGATAAACAAACCGTGAAATCGGTCATTTGTAATATTTTATGACATTGGCAGTAATCAAAACTGTGATATAGATAAAGATTTGATTTTAAGGCGCTATTAGGGTTATTCACGTTGCTAGTCTGAATAAGACTAGACGTGCAAGGTGGAGGGACTGGTGCAGTCTTAACGAAGAAGGCTGTGATCAGCTGTGTCTGGTGTAACAGTGTGATTGCTGAGTGTGACGGTGGGTTAACATGGGGAACATGGATGATTTAGGTAATGTTAAAAATTACCACAAATATTGTAGTGTTAATATTAGTCTCGGAATTTTGACCTGAAAAATTTCCTTCCTCAAAGTACCGTGTTTTTGTTTTCAAGCAAATCTAAGTGATTTCTTCATTTGTTACAGATGAAATTGGAGCACAAGACAACGATTATAACATGGCGTCGATAAATTCTAACGAGAAAAGTCCGGGGGACCCCCCGGATAAGAAAATAGCTGTAGCAGATGCAGACGCCGAGAAACAGCCGCTATCAGGAGTAAGTATTAATAAACAATATAAGTTATAATATTTAGAAGTCAATAGACTAGGGAATATAAGTGTAAATTTACCAAAACCTCGTCAAGAAAGATTCGATTAAAAAATAAGTAGAGACACAAAGTATAACAAGAAACGCAGAGAAAGATAGAGTTTTAGTACTTTGGGAAATCAGTATTACTAATTCTGTGATTACAAATATTTCTGCAAATTCTGCAGCAAGTGCCGGCCGTCAGTGGAATGACTTTTGATTGTGATTAGAATCTTTACAGTTCAATAGAATTTATTTTATTATTTGGAATCAATATGTGAATGTGGAATGGTTATTGTAGACCCATTAAAATTATCCATTTTGTCACCGCCACAAATAGTTCACAAGACTTCTAATTTTAACATTTTACTTATTAACTTATTTGTCCTTCTCTTCTGCTTACCCCATTGGAAGAATGCTGTGATTGTAGGTATTACTCTTTATTATATCCTCATTAATCATTGCTTACTGTGCTAAACGTTATCAAAATCTGTTTAATACTTTAATAGCTTTGTCTGATAGTGTCATCGCTATCGAAGAATTTAAATGCTAATGCTACTGTTACTAATAAACATCATGCTGTAGATCAGCATGATGTTTATTAGTAACAGTAGCATTAGCATTAAAATTCTTGTTAACACGAATAGTTTTACTATTTTCATCATTTTTCTAGGTAACACAATCATCTACTTTCACATTGTTATCTAAACGACTGCATGACAGTCGTATTTTTTGTAATCATTGTGGTACCTAGGTACCTACCTTGTAGTAGCAACAACCCTGAGTGCAACTGCAATTTTTATGCAACACCAAAATATAAGTTTCCGTGAAACCATCTTAACCATTCTTCTTTGGTTAAACGACAAAGACTTTACCCTTTTTGTCATTTAACATAATAAGAACGGAGTCCCTGACCCTGTTGGTGATACTCAAATACATAATGATAACAAACGCATGTGATAAAACGTGGCGCTAGAAAAGTAGGTATTAGCGTAATTAAAAACAAATCTGAACTCCAATTAACTTAATACACCAAAAACTAATATAAACCGGAGACGATCAATCATAAATCGATATTTAATCGATACGATTGTGGCGAATACACTTACTTATGATAAATCCTTAATCGTTTATGATAAGTTTCACGTGTTTAATTTTGAGCGTTAAAATATTCAATTTAAGGACTCGCTGTGAGTAAGACTCTCATTTAATTAATTACTAATTAATTAATGAGTGTAAAAATACCCCTAACTTAGCCCAACTTCCAACTTTTATACAAGTTTGAATACACGCCCCCCACGGGCCCCCGTACAATTCAATGCATCCATCAGCACAGTGTTTTGAGTGCGTTACATTGAGTCTTACCGTAATACGTGACTTTTTCACCTCAAAAGGAAAAAAAGTGGGCCGTCACAGGACGCCAGGCATTTTTTTTTGTACAAGTAATATGCTTAAAAAAAGTCAATATAAAAACAAACACATAAAATTAAATAAAAGAAAATAAAAACAAAATTACCCGACTCACAAAAAGAATATCCTTATGCTGGGATCGAACTCAAAGTCACGAGACCCAGCGCTGTGCCCCGAGACCAGCTGGCTTGTTGAAAACCGTGACGAATATGTAGATCTTATGCTGCTTCAACAGGTCGGTAATCGGGATTGTTCGGGCCGAGTTGACAACTTGACAGTTGGCGATCCGTCGCCACGGCATGCGTCGCCACACCATTTTTTGGTTTTACCCGCGCCTATAGATGTTTCACATCAAAAGTAGTTTCCCAGTAATAACTTTTTGGGTAGAGTTACTTGATTTCATATACTGAATGCTTGGTTGACGGCTTCGTGAACGGTCCCACCTTTTAAACTACTATTACTATTATTACTATGGTACTTTACTATTGTTTTAATTTCACATTCAACAACTTAAAGCCAATATAAAACCGCTTAACTACAAACCTAGTTACCAAATTCTGTGAATGTAATCAAAATAAACAATTGCCTATCAAGTGATAGCATTATGTTTATGTGGCATTAATTTTCTATTGCACTTCTAAGCAACTCTCAGCATGCCTTGACTTCGTGATAAGTGACGACATTATCACTGTCTAGTACAATTAAAGTTCTAGGTACATCATCATTATCATCAATGACAGCATATCAGAAAATTATTGAATGCAAGAAATTAACAGGTAGCCCAATCCCAATTGAATCCAAATCATTTCAGTATCTATTTATTTTTTAAGCCCGACCAATCATAGTTGGGCCAAACTTCCCCTAGACACAATTAAAATGTCGCTGTATGAGCGCATTGGTTTGACTTGGTACAATTGTTCTGACTGCTTACAATGACTATTAAAATTAGAGTTTCAAAATATTAAAAAAAAAATAGACTCTGACGTAATATTTCTCGTTATTTTTTTCGCTGTTGTTGCTAATAGGCCTGACATTGTGATAGATCGATTGGAGCGTCGCACAATGATTGTTGATATAATGGTCCAGCATGACGAGAACCTCGTGAAAGCAGAGAAAGATAAACAATTCAAAAACCTAGATCTGGCTCGCGAGGTTGTCGACATTGAGTACGTCATTGTGCCGATAGTCGTGTCGGCCAATGGCTTAATAGCCAAGAGCCTCGACCAACATCTAAGGGGGCTCTCGCTTGGCAGCTTGATTCAGAAAGCAGTACTTCTGGACACGGCGCGTATTATAATGAGGTTCCTCTCTCAAGAGCCCTGACCACCGGCAACTCGGACCCTGTTCCCAGCGCTGGTGGGCTACTATTTTTATATTTTAATGTTTTTTATATAGTTTAATATTAGAATATTTATAAATGTAAATTAATTGTATAAAAATGAATAAACGGAATAATAATATTATTTATTTTTATATACATAATCATAATGTATGTTATTTGTTTAAAGGGGCGTATCCGACTATACCCACTCAGTACTAGACAGGACAAGTAGTCTCGTCACACTCAAACTGATCATTAAATTGATAAACAATCATGAGTAATTAAGAATTAATGCGTAAAATATCAAGATCAAAGATAAGGAGATTGTTGTTGTAGATTCTTATGAAACTCTTCAAGTTTGGCAAATATTGAGGAAAACTTTGTTCGTAAAGGTAGACTTATAAAAACAAAAAATCTTAAACCAGTAATTATTCAAATAATGCGTAGAATCTGAAAAAAAAACATTAAGTAACTTTCCCCCAAAACGCCCGCAATTCACCACTTCTTAGTGGGAAGACAAAAAAAACATAATATCACGCCTTGTAATCCCCGGAAGGTTAAGTAGAGGTGTGCCTTAAAAGTACACTCAATTTTCACCAGTTATTATTATGTGTAAGTCCCATGTAATAGGGGCCAGCCTATTGCCTTAAACCGAGCACAAATCCAAGCTTCGTAGCTGCCACTGAGAAATTCCTGATGGAAAAATCCAATAACACTTTGCCTGACCCGAGAGTATTTTGAAGTAGAAGAACTGGATTCTATACAATTACCTGTCTATGGGCGTATACACGTAGAACGCTAGCTGTCGGCGCCGACCTCCCAGCGCTTATCGGCACCGGTCCGCGCAGGTAGTCGGCGCAGGCAGTTTCAATACTTTGTGCTGATTCAGCGCCGACAAATTCTGACGGCGGTGCGACGTTAGCAGGTTGGAACATGTCGGCGACGTTCGGCGCCAGGTAGCCAGCGTTCAACGTCTATACGCACTATAACGACACATTACGCCTCGCGCTTTCAAATTAAGCTTGCTCATTGGAGTCATTTGACCAATAAACACCGTGGCTTCGTAGCCACCCCCCAATGAAGCTTTATAAGACCGCAGCACACAATGTTACACTCGTGTGTAACATTGTGTGCTGGGGTCTTATAAAGCTTCATTTCACGTTGATCACTCTCAATTATAAATATCAGTATATCGCTGTCCAATTCTGGACCTGGCCGGTCTCAAGCTGAGCCACAACAACCCGCCTCCTTCGTTCGCTTCAAATCGGTCTCAAGTCTCAACGATCTTTTTAAAGTCCATCTTATTGGGGTAGTTCCAAGCTACGTTTACCAATACGCCTCAGGGGACTGACTCATCATCATCTGCCTAACCTTTTCCTAAATACAACAACAACAACAGCCCATAACGTCCACTGCTGGACATAAGCCTCTCCCATGATGGGAGGAATTTGCCGTAATCTCCACGCTTGGCAGGCGGATTGGAGATCGCAGTGATGAAAGACTAACAGAAAACGCTGCTGCCCATTATCTGGTCTACGGAGGCGCAAGGTGTTCTGCCTCAGACATTAGTCGCCTTATACGACACCCGTGAGTGTAATGGGTTGGTTCTATTCTACTCTGCCGGATACCACACGGCTAAATACGTTGGGTGCAATACTAGTATTTTACATGGAGCGATCATGGTGCCTATCTGATCTCCACAAGTGTATCGTTACTAACAAACAAACAAAAATCAAATCTATCCTCTTTATAATATAATAATTATATTATAGTTTAATGACTCCTCAATAAAACAACTTTTATTTTGATGATAAAAAGCGGATATAGTTAATGATAAATTATGCAAATTCATATTAATCGAATAATCCTATTGATACGAGATTGACGTCGATTGTGTTTTTAGTAATGATGTATTTGAATTTTTTTGGATTATTATCAGAGATTCGGTTTATTACACTTATTTTGGTAAACATTTGGGTAGTTTCCCCTATGACTTTCCTTATTGATATCCTTTCCTTATCTATATTTTTATCCATACTACAATAATTCCTGTGTAAGTCCAATCCTGATCTGCGGTCTTTGACAGGTGCTTAGGATTCCCCGTCCCAAAGACACAAAGTCATCATCATTCTCCTGCTGTTCAGAAAGTGTGTGTCCGCACTTATTTTTGATAATGTGAAAACGTCGTAACGAGCTACGTATGGCAACTTTTAAGAAAAATAAACGCTTTTCCTGTACGACGTGACGCTACACCAAGCAACATGTTTTTAATGTATCTTATTTAATTAACGTACCTTCGGCGAATTTATACCCAAGAGTTATAAAGGTATAGCCATCCATCACCGATTGAAGCCTAAAGCAGAGCATCATCACCTGCTCTTATCCTAATGTATTTGGGGTCTTCTCCATATTTCTCTATTGCTTGTCGACAGACACCTCCTTTCTTGCCATTCCTTCACAAGACAAGGTATTTTTGCAACCGGGGTTGCGGGACTGTTCCGGGGTTGCGGGACTGTTCGAAAGAGATACCGTGGCCCCGGAACACAAAGGGCGATGAAGGAACATGGATGGGTTTTAGTCAGTAAAAGTCTGACACTCCCTTCTGCTCCGCCCAGAGCGTGAGGAATCATTTGATGATTTCCCATCCGAAAAAAAAAAAGGTATTTTTGCAATATTATTTATTAGTATTCACAATTGTTGAAAAATAAATAAATTGTGGATACTTGACACTGTCGGCTATAATAAACATAGCCGACAGTGTCAAGTATCAACATCAAAACACGAATCACGACCATTATCAACAAAAATAAACACATAAAGCGACCGTGGACTCAAAAGAAACTAATAACAAACACAATTGACATTGTAATCAACAATTACAGCTAATAGTACTGTTTACATATTATGTCCTCAATGTTGTGAAAGTTATAGATAATGAGCTAATACTTACTGTCATTGTTAATATGGGCTGTGTAAATACCCGAGAAAATGACCCAACATAGGTACGTTTTTAACAATTTCTTTTTCCAATTTTGCAAATTATAGTTAGCCTCATCGTCAACAGTTAATGAAGAAATTCCTACAGTATTATTATAATAATGTTACGTTTCGATAAAACGCTTTTTCTTGTTGTTGTTCCGGTTGTCTTCTATCCATTTCGCTAAATCTTCACTACTTTAAATCTATCTAGTGTTCCAAGTGAATATTGCAAATTAACGACGTCTATCCTGAACCGTGTTGAACAGCTTTAGACGGATATTGCCTTAATCGCCATACAGGTCATCTCCTGTGCACAACTACCCTAGACTTGGCCTATATTCCTCAGTGAATTTTGATCATCAAAATCATCATCATTCTTTTGCCCTTATCCGAATTTGTTTGGGGTCGACGTAGCATGTGTTAGCCGTGTGGTATCCGGCAGAGTAGAATAGAACCAACCCATTACACTCACGGGTGTCGTATAAGGCGACTAATGTCTGAGGCAGAACACCTTGCGCCTCCGTAGACCAGAGAATGGGCAGCAGCGTTTTCTGTTAGTCTTTCATCACTGCGATCTCCAATCCGCCTGCCAAGCGTGGAGATTACGGCAAATTCCTCCCATCATGGGAGAGGCTTATGTCCAGCAGTGGACGTTATGGGCTGTTGTAGTAGTAGTAGCATGTCTTCTTTTTCCATACTTCTCTATTACTAGTTATCTCAGCAGTCACTTCCTTTCTATCCATATTATCATCGTTCACACAGGGGACGTTTTGGTCATCAAAATGAAGTGCTAATATTCAGCTTTGTCCTGTAAGAGCAAATGGGTCCCAATTTGGTTGGCAACGACAACCAAAATGGTTTCTTTAGACTGAAATCTATTTCCATACGCAAAGTGAATAACAATGAGGGATTTTCTTTTTAACTATTTCCTAGTCGCTGGATAGATGGCGCTGAACTTGGAAAGTTACTGCAAGGAACGGAACGTAAAAAAACTGATTTTAACAAAGCGCAAGAAAACTAGAGTAAATTCGGAAGCTTAGGCAAACGAAAGTGTCAGTCAACGAACGTATCGTAGAGCGTATGTGACGTGACGCAATGATTTTTCTTCCAAGCATTTTGGCTTTAGCACCTAGTAACGTAGTCAGTTCAACGCCATCTATAGAGTTCTTGGAAACTATGTTTTTACCTCAAATTTTAATACCTCAAAAAGAAAACCTCTCATTGCAAAGACAAGTTAGATCTACAATAAAAACTCTTTGCTGTCAACATTACCAATTTCTCGCAGACTTCCCATGCAACGCTAATGACAGGTGTCATTTTTGTATAAATTTTATTTTGAAGATGTGATTTTTATTTTTTTAAAGTTGTACAATTTAAAATTTTACTAGTACAGCATTACTTAGACAGGGCGCGGCAGTTGTCGCCGGCCCCCAGCTTTTTCCTTGAGCGGGTTACTGGGACTCCACCACCACCTAAGTCTCACCACCACCGTCCTAGTGTAGTATATTTCATTACTATATTTTCTATTTTCGAAACTGATCAAAGCAGACTGTGGGAGTGTTACTACTATTATAAATGTGAAAGTTTGTGAGGATGTACTCTTTCATGCAAAAACTACTGAACGAATTAGAATAAAATGTGCCTCAAAGATTCTTTATAACCTGGATTAACATGGGATACTTTCATCTTGTTAATATGATTCCTTGGGACAATTTACTGAAATCCACGTGGAAGTAGCGGCGCGGGTATACGCTAATGTAGTGCTTGACAATACAATCTTAGAGTATGGCTTTGTTACCTAGCGAAGCGAATACTCCCAACTATACACTGCGCCTCTTCTGACCCAATCGCCACAAACAGATCATTGATGGCTGTGTGCAAAAGATTTCGCCTTTAATTTTAATGACAACATAAATATATTTACAGACAGACACTTTATTAGAAGTATTAGATTTATTAGAAGTTACTGTTGTTTAATATTCGTCACCAGTTCCAAACAATGTCCCAATGAAAACTGATCAAACTAAGTTTATGAACAATCGTGCATGCATCGCTTTGATCCCTGTGTAAAGCCGTGAACACACTGCAATGTTACGCAAAAATAACAAGAAACCACATTCTGATAATTTCGTTATTATTATCGGATCATTACCATATTATCATTTATATTAAAGCAGGAAAATTTAGCACCTTATATTTAATACGCTCTGCCAATAAAATCGGGCTTGCTTATCACAACTTCTGAATTTTGTTATGACTTCGGGACGTTTTGTCAACCTCTGGAACATTATTTTACTATAACAGGTTCATTTATTCATCATCAGCATTGCCATCATCATGTTTACAATAAGCCCATTTGCTGCTACAATTATGTAGCAGCAAATGGGCTAGAAGAATATTAATTCTTCTCCTTATTCTTCTATGACAACTGTTCACGCTTTCTTTATCTACTTCTTGAATAATTCTTGATGTTGTCTACCTTTCGCAACTTCTAAGGACCTCGTACATTCAGTGTCCTGCATTACCTAACCCGTCTCTTCCCGTTCTTCTTTTTGTGAGGGAGGTCAATGCAAGGCACTGACTATACAGAAGCAACTGTACCAGTATCACGAATCTGTATGCCTTACTAGCGTACCCTGGTTTCAGAAGAAAGAGGAACGATGGTGGTCCACGTTGATGCAGGTGGCAGTGCCGTTCTTCATAGCTGGATGTGGTACCATTGGAGCTGGTATCGTCTTGGGGACCGTTAGGGTGAGTAACAGTCATTTTCTTATGATCAGTATCAAGTTGACGAAAAGAAGGCTTGTGACATTCATGACGCCTATTTAGATTTAAAATCCTGGATCGCGCTATAAGACTTAATTATCTGCGAGTTACAACCCAACCACAACCGTCGGACAGTGCCCACTAGACACAACATCGGTCTGGTCAGAGGATCCTCCCTTTTCAACAAGTTTGATAACTTTTTTTTTTTCGAATGGATATCATCAAATGACTCCTCTCGCTCTGGGCGGAGCAGGTGGGAGTGTCAGACTTTTACTGACTAAAACCCATCCATGTTCCCTCATCGCCCTCTGTGTTCTGGGGCCACGGTATCTCTTACGAACAGTCCCGCAGCCCCGGCAGGCATCAAGTTTGTCAACTTTAGATCCTGTTCCTAAAAATACCTCTAAACTGTCGACAGTGAGGCAAACCTCGCACGTAATGCTGGACAGAACTGTACGCTTCGATTGTCTTATTGATAAGACACGCCTGTTGTGCCAGCTTAAACACCAGTAATTGACACAATCGCCGCAAACGGATTTTGAAATTCGTGATTCGCTTCAGTTCGATCAGATTTTAACAATAATACTATTTTTTTCAACATGAAACGTCTGGATAAGATAGCAGCTTTTCTAATCTCTAAATAAATCACAGATATTTCTGACCTCTCATAGAGGTAGGCATTTAAATAAATCTGAATAAATATACTTTTATCAGTAAATTCATATAATATCTGATAGGTATAGCTCCTTTGAATCTGCCACAGATAGTATTGACTACTCACGTGCGCACCGACGCACGTGAGTTGTGTGTGAAGGATGATATGGCTAGAAATGAGGTGACTGCTGAGATGATGAGTAATAGAGAAGAATGGAAGAAGAAGACATGCTGCAACAACAACAACAACAACAGCCCATAACGTCCACTGTTGGACATAAGCCTCTCCCATGATGGGAGGAATTTGCCATAATCTCCACGCTTGGATTGGAGATCGCAGTAATGAAAGACTAACAGAAAACGCTGCTGCCCATTCTCTGGTCTACGGAGGCGCAAGATGTTCTGCCTCAGACATTAGTCGCCTTATACGACACCCGTGAGTGTAATGGGTTGGTTCTATTCTACTCTGCCGGATACTACACGGCTAGACATGCTGCGCCGACCACAAATAAATTGGTATAAGAGCAGCACTTGGCAGCTTTTAAATAAATCTGAAATACCTACGTTGATTTTATCAGATAAATGGTATCTATGGGTATCCAAAGACAACACGTTCTCAATCACAATTGTGTACTTCTTTATTTAAATCTCTGATAAGAGGACATTATCAACTTGTATTTTTGTTTGTTCTAGCACATGTTTATCTGATTTACGTAAAACAACGTGGTTTTTACAAAGTCACCATTTTCCTTTTCAATTTCAGTCTTACATTGAAAACATGTTCAAATTACATAAGACAAATAATTATATTCCAATCATCAATTACTTTGAATTTCAACATCAATAAGCATGGTGAATGTTGATGGACGGATAGGGAGAGGAAGACAAAGGAAACCATGGTGGATTGTGTGAGGAATGATATGAAAAAAAAGGAGTACGTAACGTTACGGTTGACAGAGTAGAATGGAAGAAAAACACGTGTTGTGCTGACCCCAAGTAACATCAAGGGCATGAAGGTGATGATGATGATGCATGGTGACTGGAAGTATTAAACTCATGCTCGATAGAGGGCACCCGACTCAGGTCCTGTTTACCATTAGCTGAGACTGCATGCCTTGCAAAGCAGACTGAAAAAACATATCAGTTGGATATCAATTTAGACATAAAATTTAAGTTTCAAAATTTGTTAGCCATGCCAAAAAAATATTGTAACAGTTAAGTATTTTTATCAAATCATATAATTTTCCTAAACTAATAAGCCCCAAAAAATCAAAATAGCCAATCTTACACAAAATACAATGCAGACGACGATTAGGTTGTTTTTTGCAAAACTTTTTGTCTTCATTACTACTAAACAGTAGACATTTTTCCGTTTCTGGTGGTCAGTCCCAGGGTCATTGTTTTGCAAGCAAATAGTAAGGTCAAATTGTTTAAGAACTTACTAAAGGAGACATTGATGGCGGTGTGATTTACCTTTTACCCGACAACTATGATGAAAGATATTTTATTGAAATGTTGAGTAAGGTTGTCTTCAGATACTGAAGAGATTTGATATCAAGAAGGATAGATGGTCATTGGAAGATACAAATGCAAACAAACTGACTTTTTATCAGCGACGATGATGATAGGAATGTCCAAAATGTTTTGGACCCAATCCTGCTGAGTCTTTGTAAATATCTAAAAAACCCGTTGAAAGCAAATACGATTCTGAAGTGGAGAGCTGCGTAGGACAACTCTCAACTAAATGTACCGACGACCTCCAAAAAGTAGCCGGGACAAACATGAATACGAAAGGTGGAGATCCGGGTGTTGTGGCACAAATTGGATAAGGCCTGTGTCCAGCAGTGATATCAAATCAAATAATATTTTCTGCAGGATTTTTATTTTCGTCCTTATAGTTAACCCTGAAAGTCCTGAAACCCTGTTCTGCAACGCGAATTACTTGCAAGAGAATATAAATTCATAGTTTTTTGTGTGTTGTTACAGGACTGGCCCGTATTCATGGAAGTATCTGCCATCTTTGTACTCGTACCTTCGCTCTCTGGTCTTAAAGGTGAGATCCATTTTACTACCTAACTTACGAAGTACGATTAATTTGTGAGGAATTTGAAGTTAATGCCAACAAGAGTCAGGTATTAAACCACCTAACCACCTATTACACCACCTACTACCTATTAAATGCGATTGGTGAAACGTGGGTGTTTCTACTACCTATGCCTTATTTTTTTAAAGGTAATAAGTGATAAACCGTCAGGAACTAGTTTGATTCTTATCAGGAATTCTATTTAGATCAAAACTTTGATTTCTTCTTATGCCTCTTGAGTCAGAGGCTAAGAGGCATAATATAAGATTATGTAAGATACTGTAACGTATACGATATTGATTTTTTCACTATGACTTTTTATTCATATTGATGTAGCCAGGTTCTGTATGGTGTCGGACGTAAAGAATAGCACCATCCCATATCTTCCCGTGGGTGTCGTAAGAGGCGACTAAGGGACTTACCAGAGAATGGGCAGCAGCGTTCTCTGTGCTTTTGTAACAACCGTACTGCGATCGCCAACCCGCCTGCCAAGCGTGGTGATTATGGCAATAACCCCCCTTCGGGGGAGGCCAATGTCCAGCAGTGGACGTCTTTCAGCTGAAATAGTAGTAGTAGTAGATGTAGCCAACATTAATACAGATAAAATGTAGATGAAAGATAAACAACCAATAAATCATGGGACTGAATAAACCGGTTATGGTGATTAGATCTTTTTCTTCAGATATAGGTAATATCACTCTTTTTTTTATAGAAAACTAGTGAAATATTACATAGCTGATTTAATCTAATCTGAACGATAGTACAACAAGTCCTTCCGATAGGTATTTTAAAGTATTAACCTGATTTCCAATCAATAACTTTGATCAAATAATACCTATGTTTTTGAATGGGATTTTCCTTGACGCGTCGTTTTTATTACATTTATGGAAATAATTGCAGATTTTAGAGTTTGATAATAATGATGCCACTTCAGGCCTAATTCCTGACAATAATCTGAATTTTTAATCGGCGAACAGTATTATCTTCTTTCATTCAAATCCTATAAAATCAATCAACTTTTTTAGCCATAACATTAATTAATCTTTCACACAATTAATTTATAATTTGTTCAGTCTTTCTCCACATTGAAAACACACTTGTTTTATATTTGTGCTCTAATTATCTCAATATTTCTACATTAATATCACTTGCTTGTTTCATTTACTTCACATTCATTCAGATATAAATAATAGATGTTAGGTGCTATTTAAAGAATGTCTATTTCACACTTATTCTTTAGTGTAATATTGATAAGAAATCTATTGTTCCGATTCAGAATTTAAAAAATTCGGGAGCCTTTATTGCAATGTATTTTCGTTTTGACTTTCATTTCGTTATATACGTGGTCGAGCAAATTTTTTCAAACTTATAGAAGCAATGGATTATCGCTGTCAGAACCATTCAGATTGTGACTGCAAGTGTGTTACGCAATGGGGAGACACAGGCAAAGATAATCTAAGATGGAGCCACCATAGCTTGGTCTCAATCTGACCAATGAGATTAAGCTATGTTGAAATATAAAATGACATTACCACATTTTCAACCATGACGATGTTGGGAACCAGCTATGCAAGCGCCATTAGTTCCACAGTTTCCGTCCCCATTGGAGGGCGCAAATGGGCCAGCTAAAGAAATCAAAGCATTTATTTCAAATAGGCCAGTTACAGGCATTTTTGAATAATTGTCGAAACAAAGACACCAATAAAATGAAGCTACAGTCCCAGTCACAAGGCATAGTAACTGTGAAAGTAGGTACCCGTAGTTGCCCATTCCAAAGCGTAGATCTCTATGGAGAAGAACGGGCAAGAAACTCCGTGAATCCAGAATATTGTAATTTTTGCAATGCATATTCTTTTTTGCTGTTCCACAAAATCTTGCTGATATGTCCGCGCCTTAACACACACAGTTTCGTTCGTCGTTTCCGTGATTCACAATAACATAGTTTACAGATAAAAATCTGTCATTTACTTGAATGTACCGTAGATGATTGTAGTGTAATTACAGGGGTAATTGCTTGCTAGTCTTGGACAAAAGTAATTGATGGTAAGCATAACATTGCTTTGTGTCCTAGAGCTTAATGGTCACTTATGCTTGGCCAAAATATAAGTGGATATTACACAGATTCTTGGATGAAATTAAGGTTTTTTGATGACAGTTTATTTTCTGTTTAGGAAATTATTGTAACTATGATACTTACCGAAGGTTTTTGTCTATTTAGAGCTATTACCAAAACGCGATGCCTTTTTTTCTGGGCATTTTGTCCTGCCATTGCGGTATAAACAAGGCGTTCTTTTTTGTAAGAATAGTAAACGTTGCCGCAATGATTACGTTGCATTACATTGCCGGAAGGAGCTCGTGGCTAATTTATGACAACCGCTCTTGTCTAGGTAAGCAGCGCACGTTAACCCGTTGCATTGGTCCCGGCTGTCAATGTCACTCCATATAAAATCCTGGGTATTCAGCTGCATCCGGTTAGACATGAAGCCGATCCTAACAGTTGGGAAGAGGTGTCATCATCTGCCTAGATGATGACATCTTTTATGTATATCACAGAGGGAGACTGAACCCGAAGATGTTGAAACATTAGGCCTATTATCGATAACATTATGCTGATATCATCCATTTGATAACAATCGACTGATAAAATGAACAAAAAATACATACGCATCAAAGAAAAGCCTGTAACATCGCGTGCAAGTAGTCACTATAAGAAAAAAAAAGTAAATCGACCAATAACATATAGCTACTCCCAGTTAGTACTATTCTATTGTATATTGTAGGAACGTGTCTCATGTAATGATGTGAAACATTTACCAGAGCACTGACAATTGGAGTCAAAATACATGGAAATTCTACGTCAATCATGTACTAACAGCTGCCTACAATAATATTCCTGAATAAACAAACAGATTTATTGCAATGTAATTAGATTTATTGCAAAGTAGCACACAGAACACGTCGTTCCAGTATCAGATTTATGGAGGCAAGAGCGACAGTGTTGCCATGAACAAGTTAAAATAGACATCAGTGTTGTCAATAAACAAAATGAATATTCTAAATGTTACTACTCTTAACAGTTTCTTGTGCCTCTCTTTGCTAGGTCTGTATCCACTTTCCGGTAACCTCATCCGGTTTTTATCATCCGTGATGGTACCAATGCCATCTGCCCATCTTTCCGGTGAACGAACAACACTACTTTCCATATACCCTGCAGCCAGCTGTTGATGAAGTTGGAAAGTCGATGATGATGATTTCCTTATGAAAGATTTCACCAAAGTTTAAAATAGACAGTTCCATACCATGATGGTATTCATCATTTCAGTCGAAAGACGTCCACTGCTGGACATAGGCCTCCCCCAAGTGTCACCACATTGACCGGTCCCGTGCGACTCGCATCCAGCGGATTCCCGCAATCTTCACCAGGTCATCGGTCCACCTAGTGGGAGGCCTTCCAACGCAACGTCTACAGGTTCGCGGTCGCCACTCCAGGACTTTTCAGCCCCATCGGCCATCTGTTCTGCGAGCAATGTGCCCTCCACTGCCACTTAAGTTTGGCAATTCTTCGGGCTACGTCGGTAACCTTGGTTCTCTTGCGGCTCTTGTCTTCATTTCTGATTCGATCGCGCAAGGAAACTCCGAGCATAGCCCTCTCCATTGCCCTTTGGGTGACTTTAAGCCTTCTGATGAGGCCCATTGTGAGCGACCACGTTTCGGTCCCGTACGTAATCACTGGCAACACACACTGGTCATAGACTTTCGTCTTTCGTCTTGTCATGATGGTTTTACTGTGTGCCAAATCAAAATTGAATATGAAATGCAAGCTTAGTGTAGTAAGGTAAGCCTCGTTTAGCGGTTCCAATCGCTAAGCGGTCACCTTTGCTTTCCTACTGAAAAGTACAGATTCTGACGAATACAAAATTAGCATATTATGACAGCATAACAAAGTAATTAGTCATACTACACCTACTATTCTTTCTTTTGTTTGATAAGTGGCTCTTCAAAGGGGAAGTCCAGAACATCTGCCTTTAAAATTATCTTCTTTGTCATAGAAGAAAATATTGTTAAACTGGTGCAATAACACACTTGTTATTTGTATATGCAGGTTTTTTTTTCTGTGAATTTGTGAGTCATAAGTTAGTCGCCTCCCAAACAGCATTTGCATCGATAATCCCAATAATACTTCGGCCGACACAGTCAATCGAATTGTTAGGAGCAAATGTTTGTGTGATGAGCATGGACATTTGTTTCCGAGTCATGGATGTTTATATGTATAATAAGTATGTATTTACAAACAAAAAAGTATCTATGTAGTATATCAACTATCTGGTATCCACGAATGTTGCCATCTAGTGCCATACTAAGCCTACCTGGAGGGACTGCCTATCTGACCTCCAAAACCCAATAATTGGGAACACCATCAACAATCATAATTAAGTTATTAAATTATATTTTTTTATTTTGTTGCCAGGTAACCTGGACATGTGTTTAGCATCCAGACTGTCCACGCAAGCAAACCTCGGCAATATGACATCTACGAAGGAAGTCATATCCATGGTCGTCGGAAACATATCATTAGTACAGGTGAATATTAAGGGCATAGACTCTCAAATGGCTTAGCATGATCCTCCGTTACGCCTAAAATACTGCAGCATTCATTTGAAATAAATATATGGTAAACTTGAGGATTAATGCTAAGTACTATGTGTGACGAAAACACGATTCCATAAACTTTTCTCGATAGAAAAAAAACCAAATTACCTCCAAATCGAACAATAAACCGCTGGTATTCAATAAGTACTTCAAATTAGATCATGAAACTTTGCATACTAACTGAACTAACTATAAAGCAGGTCTTATGTGTTTTATTATTTTTTGTCCAATCAATAGATATTTTGTAAATTGCAAAAAAACCACTCATTTCGCACTATTCGGCCGCATTGACTGACATGACGTAACAACCGCTTTGTAGTGCAAGCTGATTAGAACTTTATTCTAACAGTATTTCAAACGAAGTTTGAACCACTACAGATCAGTTGCTAATTTTAGGGTTAGAAGGGCCTCTCTCGCCCGCCTCTCTTTTTGGATAATCTCTTTGCAAAAACGAAAGAGTAAAATTCCAATCCAATTGATTATTTTCACAATATGGCCGTCCACAATATATTATATAGTTTTCCTGAGATCTTTAGATCTATACATTTTATTAACGAAACTACTATTTAGGGTTCCGTACTCGAAGGGTAACCAACGGGACCCTATAAGTAAACCTCCGCTATCACCGGGCTGTATTTCTTGATCTGTAATAGGTAGACAGACAGTTGTATATAAAATAATATAATATATATATATTATATTATTTATATATATTATATTATGTGTATATAGTTTTTGTTGTTACACATAATAAAAATTAAAGGGGGCTCCCACCTACTATGATTATACGGAACCTTTCATCGACTCGCACTTGGCCGGTTTTTTTTTTTTACTCCATTCCGTAATAGGTTTTTATTACCTATGAATGCTAATATAATCATGGATGTTTCACATTTGCCGGGCGTCTCGTGACGGCCAATTCTTTTTCTCACTAAGTTTTTTTTAACTGGTTGTAGTTTCATAGAGTTATCCACAATTCCATTGAAAAATAATGCAGTGAAAACACATACATTATGTGAAACGATGTGTTAAACGCTGTAATTGTTTTAAGACCATCGCACGGTCATTACACGCGGTAATAGGTAGTGACAGCTCATTTTGTGGGTGTTTACTTGTCCACTTCAGTGACAATAAATAAATGTTGTAGATTCAGAATAGGTTATAAATGTTATAATAGTCTTACTGTGGGGCAAATGCCTCTTCTCATAAAGCGCTCCCTCACTGGAGTACAATACGTTGAATCACCGCGATTAGCCAATCGCGGCGATTCAACGTATTTCTAAACGAAGATATCGCCGCGATTCTCTCGGTCCCAAAAGAGAGAGAGTGTATAGAAAAACGTGGCAAGGACGATAATATCGCCGCGATTCTCTCACGTGGAGACGACCCAAAAGAGATTGTATAGAAAAACGTGGCAAGGACTATAATATCGCCGCGATTCTCTCGCTCGTGGAGACGGCCCAAAAGAGAGTGTATAGAAAAACGTGGCAAGGACGATAATATCGCCGCGATTTTCTCGCTCGTGGAGACGACCCAAAAGAGAGTGTATAGAAAAACGTGGCAAGGACGATAATATCGCCGCGTTTCTCTCGCTCGTGCAGGCGGCCCCTTAGGGTAGGCGTACACAGGTTTTAGATAGCAAATCTTTACATAGTTTACATTGTTTTAAAACTTAAATAAGCATGTATTTTCTATCTCCAGGTGCAAGCTATAGTAGCAGCAACAGTGGTATCAATGTTCGCGATAGTGGTCAACACTATAACGGACCGCGCTATCAATGGCTCGTTCGTGCTGCTGCTGGTCGCTTCCGCGGTCTTCACTGCCACCACCACTTGCTTCGTCTTGGGTATGTTACTGTTTTACGATTCTGGTTTTTATTTTTACAGGTATTAGGTCTATTTCTGAAAAAGTGTTTTTGGGAGTTTCTCAGTAAAGGTGCGTAGAGGCTGGACCTCTGGACTTTGTCCGGCAATAAGTTCACCCCCATTACATGAGAGTTTAACATAATTGATAATTTTTGAAGTGAAAACTTCTTTAGGCGCGTTGAGCACTTTTTGGGTGAAGGAAAAACATTGAATTCATCGTCACGTAACGTAACGTGCGGTCATGCTTCGTAGCGGTTCGTAGCACTCGTAGCATCGACTACGGCGTAGCACCACATAGGCATGCGTGGGGCATAACCAGTGCTACGACTTGGGCGGGGCCTGTGTACTTTTTGTTTTCACTTCTATCGGCAGTCCTCAAAGACTGCTCCGTTTTTTTTTGTCATGATTTGATTGTTCGCTTCCATTGTCAGGTGGAATGCAACATTAGGCGACGAATTGTTTGGACAGCGTCATGCCATTTCTCGTCAGCACACGAGTCGGTTTTACTGCCTAGGTGCGCATATAGATGTTTCATCTCAAAACAAAGACAGTACCCATTTCCGCACGCCATTCTATTTAATAACCCTAACAAATTATATAAGACAAACGTGTCAGCACATAGATAGAACGTAACTTACGGTCAACGGTCAATTGCATGTTATTATTTGTGGGCACGTAAGAAAACTACTATAAGATCACTATTAAAATCTCGTGAAATGTAAATATAGTTTTATGGACTGTTACAAACGGATGAGATTCGTTTGATTTGTCCTCGCAGTACCCTATCTTCTCTGCCCAGCATCCAGTCTGACCTAGCCACTTTTTAAAGGTCTTCTAGTGACAGTCTTTTTATCTGAAAGACTTCCATCGTGATCGTGATTTTTGGTAGTCTATACATATAAATACGGGTCTTAAACTTGCTATACAATCCGATTACCGACGATTGTACTTGACGGACAGAATGCGCAATACCTGTTGCTGTCTATTTGGAGAGCAGCGGTGGCCCAGTGGTGGCGGCCCCGACTTACTAATAGTAAGTCGTTGGTTCGAACACAGGCAGGCGCATTACTTTGTGCAATTTACTCCATCACCACTGCTCTCAAAACTGAAGGAAAACATCGTGAAGAAACCTAAGTGTGACATCTATCAACCCGCACTGGGCCCGTGTGGTGGATTATAGACCATTCCCTCTCATAGAGAGGAGGCCATGTGTCCTTGCAGTGGGAACATTATAGGCTGATTATGCATTACGCACTGTCTATTTCATCATTTTCTAGTGTTTATCCTAAGTTACTTGAGGTCGCCGTGTCACATGTTCTTTATTGCTATAAATGGGGAAGGAAACTGTGGAACTAATGGCGCTAGCATAGTTGATTCAACATCGTCATTGGTTGAAAATGTGGTAATGTCATTTTATATGTCAAAATAGCTTAACCTCATTGGTCAGATTGAGACCAACTATGGTGGCGCCATCTGAGATTTAATTTGCCTTCGCCACCCCATTTTCTGCCGTTGTACAAGTCCTGCAGTTTAATCAATTTTCTCATCCCTCTTATTCCAGACTTCGTGATGGTAATGGTGATCTACGCTTCTCATAAGTTCAAGGTGAACCCTGACAACGTGGCGACGCCCCTGGCGGCCTCTATCGGTGACATTGTGAGCAACACAGTGTTGGCTGTCACTGCGCAGTACATGTTCGAACAAATACGTAAGTCTATAAACTTTTTTTTTAACTAGCCGTTAATGCCGTACAGCTGGCCAAAATAACAGGCACAGATGAACTTGCGTATATTAATTAATAAACCTAACAAATATAATTTAACAAAGAGAAATAAAAAGAAAGAAATTATTTACCTATTAATAGTTTCCCTAAGAATGAAAAGCATATGACTTACGAGATTAATGAATATAAAATAATGAAAGGTAGAAAGAAAGAGAGGAAGACTTTAGATGGAATACGAGAAGAAGATCTGAAAAGAAAAGAGATGAATTGTGTGAGGTCCCGTTATGAATGAAAAGACAGTAAATGATATAAGTAACGGTTGATGACAGGGAAAACGAACAAGAAATATTTTTTACCGTTTTCAAATAAAATAGAGCAAAACCAGGTATAAGAAAATGCAAAGCACAACCCTATGGTCAAAATAAAAAGGCTATGAAAGGATAACAGATGAATAGTTAAGAAACTAGTTAAGCGAGAAACTATTAGTAATCAAATAAACTCTGGAACGAAACTGAAAATGAAAAGTATAATACAAGTCGTTAATTTTCAAAATTACTAGGTACTGATAAAGGACGGAGTGACAAAGGTGAGTTTAGTGCAATAAAAAATAGACTCTTTCGTATAGAAGATTTATATCGCATGCCTGTTCTTGCACACATTTAATTTGATTGTATGAAAGAAACTACATAAATCACTTGAAATCATTGCATGAGTATTGTTGTATAAACTAATAATAAAAGATGATTTAGTATCTTGACTTGTCTCGCGAGGTTGTCGACATATGGGATATGGACTCGGTGATTATTGCGCTGATAGTCGTCTCATTCAATGACTTAATAGCCAATAGCCTCGACCAACACCTGAGAAGTGAGAAGGCTCTCGTTGGGCAGCTAGATCAGGGGCTGGATTCAAAAGCGGTATTTCTGGACACGAGTCGTATTGTTAGAAGGTTTCTCTCTCTGGAGCCCTGTAATTTGGATCCTATTAATAAACCCATCCCCCCCCCATTCCAACATTTTGGATCCTTTTTAATATTTTTAAATGTTTTTTTTTGTAACAAATTATTAAAGGAGAGATGATTTCACACATAGACAATATCTAAAATAATCACCGTAAGATTTTCATCTACCTATATCGAAATAAATTAATGTTAATAATGTAGAGCATTTTAAACGCACGACTAATCACTGTATTAAAATGTTTATCAAGAAACTTCTTTATCTTCATTAATGGATTGAAATGGATTGAAATTTCGTATTCATTGACGTCAATCTTAATCAAACATGACCATTATCGAACAAATAGCCTATTCAAAAAGTTTTTATTAATATGCCATTGCATTTCCTACTTGTTTCGTCTTCAAGCTTCTTGGTCTTAAGTAGCTAATGCCCGTATCTTTAGCCGTGTCGTGTACCGTAATAGGGATGATTACTGACTAAAAAAATATAATTCTGTTTAGTCTGTCAGTTAGATTATCGAAAAATATTGGATACGTGTTTTTTGTTTTATCCTATTTCTTTGATCTGAGGTTTTATCAAATTAATAATAAATAAAAATAAAGATAAAATGTGTCAAAGATTTTTCGACGCACGTCTTCATTTTTTGTTTACGTGAAAAACGAACAAATATGTGTCCAATAATTTTTGATAATCTATCTGACGGACTAATTAGATTTTTTTTTTCATCTACCCTATTGTCCCATGGGATCGTAATACCGAGATAAAAAGTATATTATTAGTTAATCCAAGTTATAAACTATCTGAGGGCCTAACCCGTTCTGTAGTTTTTGCGTAAAATAGTAACAAACATTCACCCATCCCATCCATCCATCCTCACAAACTTTCACAGTTATAATAGAAAAAAGTAAGAAGTAACATTAACTGGATATATAAGAACTGTTTAGGTACTAAGTACTTGAACTTTTACAGCCAGTTCTGCATCTTATGTTATCAAGTTAACGTATTTATATTACATATTTTTATATTGTTTAGTTGACACACCATGATTTCGAGTATGTCTGTACATTCTTCGTCTTTCACTATACAGAGTGTAAAAGACCTCATAACGAAGCATTCTGTACATCAAACTAGGTTACTTTACGCAAAAATTATTGCTGTGAAACGACTTCTTTTTTATTTGGGTGAAAAGTCATGTTTTGTGGTAGAACTCAATGTAACGCACTCAAAACATTGTGCTGATATATGGACTGAATAGTACGGGGGTCGTGGAGGTGTTTTAAGTAAAAATCTTACGTTAAAAATTTGTATTTAAAAAAAAAGCTTGTCAAAAAGTTGGAACTTTTACCCGCATTATCTCCGTAACTAGAAGGTTCCTAGGTATGGTGTAGAACAAAAAAATGATCGCAATGATGGGGAGAACAAGTGCCTTTCGGCTTCTTTAAGAGGTATTTTACACCCTTTATAGAGTGGTAGAGGCAGACTGGCTGCCAACTAACTCAACGCATGCTCTGTCAGTCAACTTTTACCTTTATCCCATAGTAACAATGTCTTTTTTCACACAGAGATATCGCTATGGCAGCCCATAGCACTGATGTGCGTGTACTACAGCCTGCTCCCCCTGTGGGTGTTCATCGTCTGGCGCAACAAGTACACCAAGAAGGTCCTCACCAGTGGCTGGACTCCTGTCATCTCTGCGCTATTCATCAGTGGGTATGTACTCTACATCATTAACATCTTCAACATTAATGTCTCTTTGATCTCTCTCACTCTTTCTCTTATGATAATCTACGTCTTTTTGGTATGAATAGTGTAAATTACTCTTCAGTCTATAAACTATCTTAATGTAAAAATTAAGTCAACTCGTTGTTAATATGAACGAAAACATGGTCAACAAATCAGAGTATTGGAAAGTTTGTATTTGATTGTTTAAGATAGCGAATTGAATGTGGATTACCTTCTATTCAAAAGTCCACTGTCACTTTGACAATAACAACAAAATCTTATCAAAAATGACTCGCTAATAGGACCTTTGATGTAATTAGTATCTATAAAAAATCGGATTAATTTTTATTTGTTATGATTTTGATGACACTACTCTTTTTTAATCATCCATATTTAAAGCCATATTTCTGCAAAGTGTGCTTTTGAAGTCCTTTGAACACAATGTTACCTTCAATTGATTTCTATAAAAATCGGATTCGTTTTTCATTTCTTATGATAGTGATGGAATTTTTTAATCATCCAATTTTTAAAGTTCAAAACTTTTTCATTATTTCTGCAACTACCCACAGAAAAATGCGAAATCACGGTTTAGCCGCTGAATCAAGCTTTCACCTCTGATACCAAAAGCAGCATCTCAATTTATTCTTCAAATCCTTTAACTTCACCGTTTTCTTCATCAGTATCGGAGGTATCGTCTTGGACAAGGCAGTAGACCACTACCGCGGTTACGAGGTCTTCCAACCAATCGTCAATGGTATCGGCGGCAACCTGGTCTGCGTCCAGTCTTCCAGACTCGCAACCCATCTGCATCAGACTGCCATTCCTGGAGAGCTTCCTGAGAACACAAGGCTCGTCGAGTGGCCTTGGAAGACGCTGTTCTATGGAAGTGAGTTACTTGATATTTTTTAACACCAATTGTTCATATTAGAAAATATAAAGAATCAATAGAAGATATCGGTGGATACAACGAAGAAGAAGATAAGAAATGGAGAGGACGCCTTATTGATGAAGTGGTCGTATGAATGCTGAACCTAGATCCTAGGTGTGATCCTCAGCTCGGGCAAAGTATTATTGGGTTTTTTTTCTATTTGGAAACCCCGCAGTCTGTATTCGTGCGCAGCTCTTAGCAATGAGCTTGCAAGTCCCATATGGCATAGAAAAACTATTTGTTGTATAAGATAATATGAAGGGCCTTAAATTTTTTCCCATTTGTTCTTGTTACTAAATCATTGTTTATTTCTTTCCAGCCGCCGCAGCTAAAGTGGCACGTATGCTGTTGGTCCTTGCGCTGTTCGGTCAGATCATATTCATGATAGTCGCTGACGTCATGTACCAAGGCCAGGTCACCCTACAAGTAGCTTTCGGCATTACTTACTTGCTGAGTTCTTTGTTACAAGTAAGTTATTTTTTCGTTTTTTTTATCGTACAGTTTCCTTTGGAGTAAGCTACTGGTGATAGTGGTGAATGTACAACGCTGACTGGTTGATGTTTACTTTAAACATGGCATCAGTTATTTTAATAGTTCATTTACTGATCGTCATTATCTTTCTACCCTTGAGCCATGTTACTTGGGGTCGTTGCAATACGTTTTCTTCTTCCAATAGTTTGTTTATCAGAAGAAATTATAAGTCTCTTGCTTATGTCATGTTTACTCTATAAATACAATTTCAAATCTTATCACTTTTTCAAATGTCTATCTGTTTGTCTTTCTCGCGGCAGATGTCATACTATGAAGTGTCTTGAAAATAACTACGCTCCAAAATGTTAACATGATTCTCCTCGTTCCCAGGTCATGGTACTGTTGTACCTAGCTTACATGCTGGTCCACCTGATGTGGAAGAGGAAGAAGGACCCTGACAACGCCGCCATCCCCTACCTTACGGCGCTTGGAGACCTGCTCGGGTCCGTGTTCCTTGGTCTCACCTTCTTCGTCCTCTCACAGTTTGGCATGGAGTACGGGAACAACGTCCAGTGAACAGGTACGACACACCTGAAGGAATTAGGAAAGAAGAAATATGAATCTTAAAGAGTTACAGTCCGGTTCAAGGATTTTATAGTTTTTGATGTAAAATGTTTTTTATCAGTCTTGTATAAATTTGAATTCTGGATTCTAGATACAAATTTTGGCAAGACTTGAACGTTTTACTAGTTTATTCCTTTGAGGTTCAGTACTGAATTGAAGTGTTGCCTTGATGTTCCTTCTAGCTCTGCACGTTTTTGCATGGCTAACCAAAACGACATACCAAAGGATATGGAATCATTCATCGGGTTCTATCAGCTACCTATGTTTCATCAATTTGCTTTTAGATGATGATTAATTTTGTTATTCGAGTATAATTCGGTCAACATACGATGAAATGGATAATCAAAATCCTATCAGTATTGATATTTTATAACAATTAAATTTAAAATGTCAATTGGTGTGCCAATATATTGATGTATATGTTGACGACATCATAATCTTTTTAACGAGACAGTATTTAAAAATTTCAAAGATTTGTAATTTTTTGAACATTATTTATTACTATTTTGAGAGATTCTTGTTGAGGTATCGCTCTCTTTGTACTAAGAGCTGACATCCTGAGAGCCAAACTGTGATATAAGAAATGTAAAAATGTGATTTAACGCAATTATTTTAATGTTTTGACATCAATTTTAATGAGATGGACAATAAATTGTGAGGTGGAGTGGAAATTGATGAATTTGAACAACTAAAGATTGAATTGTGTTATCAAATTGACTCTCTTTGGTTAAAAGAAAAATTTTAACATCGACGATTTTCCGAACTTCATCTAAGCTTTGCTATTCAAATGTTTTTTACCAACTGGAACTCGCTTAAGGTGAGTTTAGAGAATATCATATACTTGTTCATCCTTCCACAAACGATTCGTTATCTCTTTACATGGAAATGCTCGAGAAACTGTTCTGATATAAACTCACTTTAGACGTTAAGGATATTTTTAAAAAGATTGATTAAATTATTGGCAGCGAGGCTTTTAAACTAAAAGCCAGGTTACAAGATGTTCCTAATCGATCCCCCTTGCGATATAAAACTGTGTTAGTTCGGTGTCATATCCAAATATAATTGGCAATAGTTCTAGATAAATTTGTAGATACATGTGTAAATATTAATTTTGTATCACTGTATAGTGATGCTGTAACGTCATCGTTTTTACTTATGTGATATAGCACTATTTTATCATTTGGTTTTTGAATAAGCTATGAAATCCATTAAAAACAGAAGTGTGTCATCATTAACGGTTTCAATCGTCATCATTGGTTGAAAATCTGTAAATTTCATTTTATATTTCAAAATTGCTTGACCACGTTGGTTGGATTAAGACCTATCTATAGTCACGACATTTACAATGAGTTTTGAAAGGCCTTCCCTATTATTTTCCCATTTCACGCTTGGCATTTCCTAATTGATACACATGTAGGATACCAATTTATAATATCCTCATTTATTTGACGGCATTCAAATTTGGCGTCTGGGTTAAAATTTTCATCAATAGTGATCAAGTGTAATGTAGTCAGGTACATTTTATAGGCTCAGTAAGGTCATCTTTGAGGAGTATTGAAGGCTGTGCAATCGATTGGCAATTTCAAAGCATAACACGTAATGAGTTTTTTTTTTGTCATTGATTTTCCTGTGTTTTTTTGGTTTCTTATCACCTTGACAATAAATTTCGCTTATCTGCCTGTTGTATTTCGACTTGAAAAAAAAAATACATTACAATTTAATTTTTTTTTGCTTTTTTTTCTAAATTTGTTTTCCTGATTTTTTTTTTTGTTTAATAGTGAAGAGTGACATGTTTATTCAAAAGCCAAGTGTTAGATCGTAATCTAGTTTATAGTTTAGGAAATTGAGTACAATAAAGCAATTACGTAGTATTTAAGTTAAGAGGCCTAAAATAATTTATTGAACTAATATCATAGAGAACGGATTTGTCATGTCAAATGTAAGATTATCACCAATTTGATAGTATTAGACAAGCATTTGATGAACTGGAAATAGAGAACTAACGTAGAAGTAATTAATATACGTTTGTGTGAGATCTCAGAAAATAATTAAAAAAAAAACGAGAATATTTGGCCCTCTTTTTTTCTACCTCTACCAGCAAATACACAAAACCATTGTGTAAAAAAAAGTATGTGTGATACAGAAATAACAACTTATTTTTGTTAATAAAGTTTAAAAAAAAATAGCAAAGTATTCGAGGGTACAGTCAACCACATAGAAATGTTGATAAAATGAACTTTGTTCGTACCTAATTGTGATTTAATAACTACGTGGTTGACTTGTACCTTGAATGCTTCATAGTAAGATAATAGTGTCATTTAACCAAATATGTAATCAAATAATATTTATTTGCGTCCAGTATCAGGAAATCCTGTCAAATATTCCTCTTATTTTTTAAATAATTAAAAAGAAACCAATAAGATGATAAAAATCGAAAACTTTGTGTACAACCTAAGTAGGTACCTATAATTTGGCAATAACCTCGATACTGTACGCAAATAAAACGAAATGTGACCATACTTCAGTAATGTTAAGGTATATTTTTGAATGAATGATGTGATATAAATGAGATTTTATCTTGTATATAGAGAATTGTTATGTAGTACGTAAATCACTGAAAAAAAAGCTGTTGATAGTTTGTTAGAAACGCTTACCTTTCATAAAAGGCTGCACTAGATATCAATTATTAGTAAAAAAATGGATGATTGGTTGCACGATTTTCTTCCAAATGAATAGGCTAGTTTCCACCATCAATAAATTGCAAATCTATTTAGTCCGTCAGTTAGAGTATTGGAAAAAACGGACACGTATTTTTTGTTTTCGTAAATCAATTGATATTGACATAGTGAAAACCTTTTAAAACTTAATAAATACATACTTTTTAACGTAGTTACCAATACATAACGAGCGGTGTATGAAAACACTACTAGTCAACACAAAAATACCTACCCTTATTCAAACGGTAGTCCTTATCGTGTTTTATATTAGTGACTGTTTGAACATATACTTTTATTAAGATATTTCATAATAATTATTCATTACGTTTATTGTTCCATACGATTGTATCTACATTTAATTTTGTCTTAAATAAAAATGACTGAATATAAGAAACGCTGCTTGTTACTTTCGTTTTTTTTATTTATTAATAAAAAAAATAACATACCAATAACGATAATACGAAAATAAACTTGCTTATAATTATATTTGACAAGAAAATAAAGTGCAACCATCCGTTTACTATATTATATATTTATTTAATCCTATTATAATATATATATATAATAGGATTAAATAAATAAACCCTTTGGTCCGAAAGTGCCACTAAGGTTAAATCTATAGGTAGAATCGATAGTAGAAATTTGAAATGCTGTAAAGAACAATGAGCGTGCTTTTGGATTTTCAGCTTTCGGTACTAAGCCGATCGTTGGAAATTCAAAGCGCACTCAATTGCTCACGACGTTACTATTTTACACCGTCGTCGTTATAATAATTTTTGTAACACTATTTACTGCTGTATAAAATTGCCATATTTTTTATTGTAACTAAATTTATTTTGTAAGCATTCAAATGGTTATTTTATACAGCAGTCATTAAATGCTGCTATTAGTATCAATTTCTAAGCAATTTTAACTGAACTTTGTTTTTCTTTTAATATTTCTCAATTGTTTTACCTAAGACTTGAAAATTTTATTGACTAATGAAATCTGTAAATAATGAAATAAGTATAATTGACCTGTTTTATTAACATTTATCTAAAAAAATAATACTGCATGATATAAATCAGTTAATTAAGAAGAATTTGATACTAAGTTTAGCATTTTGACGTTTTTACATGCGAATATATTGGGAAACGAAAAAAAATGGTGACCACAATTCCCACCGATTAACTTTATTTTGTTTTCCGTACCTCTATTTATGAGAAATAACAAGTCTATCCGATCACTATTATTGTTTTAAAAACTGAAGATTTTATTACTTTTACTTCTTTATGAACTTTTGTATAATTTCAAACTTTGTATAATTGCCACTTATTTTCGACGCTAACTGTACATTGTTTGCCAATTTTTCATGTAAAAATCAAGTAAATAGTGTTTTATATAATATACATAAACATTGATATTATGTACATTCCTTATACACAGCTTTTTAACGACAATCATGTGGTTTATAAAATGTATTGTTTAATTTAAGTTTTATACCATCAATGTATTCCTATTGTGATGTCCAAACATAGTTGTAATGTAATTTTTATTTCAAAATAAAATGGATTAACTCAATACTTTTGTTTTACTTTGATAACCCCTTTTAAAAGAGTGTCCATGGAGTTTCTTGCCCGTTCTTCTCCATAGAGATCTACGCTAGGGAATGGGCAACTACAGTACTTTCTCAAGTTATTATGTCTTGTGACTGGGACTGTAGCTTTGTTATTTTTGTATTTTTGACATTCAACAGTGCCGTAATGGTCTAATTGAAATAAATGCTTTGAGTTTGGTCTAGTGATCGCAGACGCGACTGCTAAGCATAAGGTCCTGGGTTCGATTCCCAGGTCGATCAGTGATATTGGATTTTTCCATCAGGAATTTCTCAGAAGCAACTACGAAGTCTGGTATTTTTTCACGGTGTTTGATGGTAATAGGGTTGCCTCCTATCCTATTACATGAGATTTAAACATGACTGGTGAAATATGGCTGGACTATTAGGTACAGAAGCCCTACTCCCTAACGCTTTGTCCGTATTCTCGGATCTATCCGTCTCTCTCACTCGCGCTTATCTGCAGACGTGGGCGAGAGGCATGGATAGATCCGAATATACGGACGAAGCGTTAGTGAGTAGAGCCTTAGTTCTGCCTAACTCTTCGGGCATTACAGGCGTGTTGTTATGTTATGTTAACTTGAACCGTGTCCGTTTCGACCGCGTGGCCACGGCGTTTTTTTTTTAAAAAAAACTATGCCAAGTTTTTGTAAAAGTTTGTAAAAGTTGATTCCCAAAACCATAAATTTGTCAAAGTTTAAAAACTTATAAGGGTTTAAACGTGGCCGCGCCATCAAAACGCGGAGAACCGCGCGGCCACGGAGATCTTTAAAACTAAACGTTGCAGACACCTGAAATTTAGGTAAATATAACAGATTAAATTTGTAAAAAAATTGTAAAAATATAGAAAAAAATCCTAGGTTTATATTTTAGGAGCTGTAAGACTAAAACCTCATGGCCGCGCCATCGAAACGGTGAATAACACGTTATCGCCGAGATCTCGCTGAAAAAGCATCGCAGAGGTCTGAAGTTTTTTGTATAACACAGATTTAAATTTGTCAAAACTGGTAAAAATACTTCAAAAAGTCCTAGGGTTATATTTTAGGAGCTGTAAGACTAAAACCCCATGACCGCGCCATTGAAACGGTGAAAAATACGTTATCGCCGATATCTCGCTGAAGTAGCATCGCAGAGGTCTGAAGTTTTTTGTAAAACCTAGATTTGAATTTGTCAAAACTCGTAAAAATACACAAGAATATCCTAGGTTTATATTTCAGGAGCTGTAGTACGGTATCGCTTATAACCTTCAAAACGTTCTGAATGTTTGGTTAGGGTAACCATGACTTATTGCTTACTTACAGAAAACTTCCACCTATTGCATTAGAAATTATTTCTCAAGGATTATAAATTAAATTAAAATGATAAGATACAAACAAATGTTTATTTCTTAAAAAACCACATAAATCACAGATTGCTAACTTACATATTTCTGACAAAACCACAGAAAAAAGTAAAAGAGTAAAAAGTATAATAAAAAGAGTTAAAGCATAATATAAAAAAAATTCTTAGTGTAAACTAAGAATTTTTTTTTATATTATACTTTTTTAATACGACTGTGAAGTATGGTTTATTTAAAATTTCTGTTTTTTTTTTTTTAAATATCTTAGCATCTATGTATAGACCATACTTATTGCCTACTATCGTTAGTTCTACTTAATTAGGTTTTGTTTACAAAAAAAAATCAAGCTAACACTTACTTTCTTCGATAAATAATCACGACTTATTTCTAAGCAATACCGTACTACAGCTCCTGAAATATAAATCTAGGATTTTTTTGTGTATTTTTACAAGTTTTGATAAATTCAAATCTAGGTTCTACAAAAAACTTCAGACCTCTGCGATGCTTTTTCAGCGAGATATCGGCGATAACATGTTTTTCACCTTTTCAATGGCGCGGCCATGGGGTTTTAAGTCTTACAGCTCCTAAGATATAAACCTAGGATTTTTTTGTATATTTTTACAATTTTTTTACAAATTCAATCTGTTGTTTACCTAAATTTTAGGTCTCTGCAACGCTTAGTTTTAAAGATCTCCGTGGCTGCGCGGTTCTCCGCGTTTCGATGGCGCGGCCACGTTCGAAACCTTATAACTTTTTAACCATAACTTTGACAAATTTATGGTTTTGGGAATCAACTTTTACAAACATAAAAAATCTTGGCATAGTTATTTTTAAAAAAAAACGCCGTGTCCGCGCGGTCGAAACTCGTCGAAACGGACACCTTGAACCTTGGAAAAGAAAGAATAACATTAATTTGGTTACATTTCGTGTAACATTCATAGTTTACCCAAAAAAGTGGATTTATAATATTATAGATACCCATCTAAAGAAAAAAATCTAAATGGAAAACTCCGTCATGGACCTCCATGATGGAGTTTTCCATTATTTTTTTCACCTCTACGTATAGTTTCATTAATCATAAAACACAACTTGTGATGCAACGTAATGTAGGTATATAATATTTCGTAGGCGCGACCTGAAATTACGATAAATTAATAAAGAATAAATAAATGTATTTATTCTAACTTTCCCGTATTCTTGAATACTATTTAGATAACTTTCAAAAAGCGCCATCTATTGTCCACCTCATTATGTTACTGTACTTTAGTTCTGGAAAATTCCACCAGATGGTAGGAACTGTATCTACGATTCACAAAACCAATGTGAAAATGCTGACTCAATTTTCAATGTGACGTCATCCTGAAAGTTCTAACTAACTAAAATCAGCACAGATGGCGCTACACTACCTCTATTAACAACAGAAAAGGTTTATTGGTATTTGAATTTCATAAGAAGCTTTTTATTGTACATCTGTAAATGCGTTAGTGTAGTTTTTGATTAGTTAACCTAGCAATTTTTCGAAATTATATCATTTCAGCAGCTCTATGGAATTAAAAAATCGAATTGTATTTATTCCTACATCGACTCATAATACATGTCTTTGCAAAATTAAACAAAAAAGAATACATCTGCCTCCCGTATCTTTTGTTCACTATAAACACTCGTATCTTATTATTCCCGAGTACCTAGTTACGGAGACTACATGTATCTCGTTTTATTTTCGTAGAGAGAGCGAGATGGACATACAACTACTATTCATAATGTCAAACGTCATTGCAAACTGTATGGCAAACAAAAGATCAACGCGGACGAGAGCTTTTACATACAGTACCCATTTTCACCGCTAGAGGCGCCACAATAGCTCGAAAATACAACGAAACATGATAAATAGCCCAAACGTCCGGAATACGAAAACATATTTATTAGACGAAACACATTTAATACTTCCAATAAATCATACAAATGGAACAAACGGAAGTTTTCTAGGTTAAAATTATGTCAGAGCTTTCAATGTCATCGTCCTTCCATCGATTTTCAGGGAGCGAGTCAGCTATACCAATTACCTATGTGTTGGGGAACTAACATTGGGAATTTGTGTGTAGCTTGAGTATGGCATGGTTGTGGTAAGAGAAATATGCGATAGTATTAGAAAATGGTCGCGGTACACCTGTTCTGGATCGCGCGGTGGCCGCGGCGCGCGCCCGAAAGCTATTGCGATCGTTATGCTGAGCAGCGGGCAGCGCGCGTGCGCGTGGCGGCAGGCGGGAGCGCGTCAGTCGGCCGCGAGCATCGGGCCCCGACATACCTTGCCCAAAAATCCGCCGCCTAAAGGTACCCACCACACCCGTACTATTTTAAAACCGTTCGAGACATCGCGCATGCGAATATCGATCCGCCTCACTCGGAATGGTCCCCGTATCTAGGTTAACCGGCTAAAATTAAAGGTGCGTTCCGAATTCAAGGTTGTAACCGCCGGCGCAGCTCCGAAATAGAGCTATCGTGCATGGAAAATGGAAAATATGTACCCAACGCACGTTGTCTTTAAGGGCGATTATCGTGTGCGTCACACGCCGTAATGGCGGACGGGAATTATGTAAGAATCGTACGTTGTTGTTTGAAAAAAAAATGAAATTCCAATGTGTAAGTGTAGGCTGAGCCGAGGGTCTGTCGAACTTTACGGTGGATGTTGAATCGATAGAGTTACGCATGGTATACCCGCGAGTGTCGTGTTGTTAGAGGGTTGAGCCTTTGCTTTCTGTCAATATAACGTTTTGGGAGTGTCTCAGGATGGTCAGTAAGTACACGCGTGTAGACTGAGTGTTCCAACGTGAAAGATTTAAATATAAATTGAGCCGCGCTCTACAGAGCAGCGTTGAACGCTAAAACATTATGTTTCGCTCGAGAGCATGTTACATGAATTTCAGTGGACGCCACTCGTTGGTGCCAACGCTTTCCCGAAGCTTTCCATTACATAAACTAATGAAGGACACAATGCACGCTGTTATAGCACAATAAGGTTTACAAGGCCCTAAATTAAGTTGATTTATGGGGTCATAAAACCCTGGAGTTAACCTAATTTCCACTTATTAGCTTTTCTTAGTATCTTTTGTTGCTTTATCTGGCACTAAACAATCGCCCTTTTGTATAAATATAACCATACTTCCGTTCACTGAAATTATTGATTATCAACCACATTTTCGTTCTGAAGTTTCAGTTTTCAGGACATTTCCATACGTTTTCCTGTTAATTCTGTCATAATTTCAGTACATTTACAATAAGCTTCCTTCGTAATGGTAAATAAATGTTAATATTTCCTTAATGCATAAAGTTTTTCAGTGGCTGTGTTAACCTAGAAAAATACTCACGCTACTTCCGCACTCGGCCGGTAGGTGTCGCTACACGCCACTATCGACTTTTCCGTGGTAATGCAAATAAATATCCCGGTTTTAATCAAGAGCGACATTATTATATTAAAGAATGTTTATTAATTAATACTATTAACGTAGCCATAGGTGTGCCAACATATCTAATGAGTGTACTTACTGAGAAGTAATTACAATGTTAATTTATTTTCTTCTAATGTTAGCGCATATTTTAATTAACTAGGTGGTGATTCAGTTTTAATTCAAATCTTATTTTAACTCTTTTTTTACATTTTGATTTATCAACATAATGTTATTCTATTCCTAATAGTAGCTCTGCCTCATTATATGAGTACCTAAGTACTCTTCTACCAATTTTCTTTGCTAATTATCATGATATCCACTTCACTTCTTTTCCAACGTGGATTCACCCGTGGTTAGTATTACTTATAGGTAAGTACACAACCCATTTTTTAAGTTCTGCATTTATTACTGTCTTCATTTGCAAATTTCGCTACCGCACTGAGTTCTGCTGTAAGAAATACCAATTCTAGTTCAAGCCCGCCTTAGTACAAAATTGGTAACAAATTATGAAAAATACAAACCTCTAATCTCCCATATTTTTCCCTTAATTTCCCCTGAATTAATTTACTTACTAGATTTTTTAGATAGAATGCTTCCCCTACCAGTATATTCATGGTTCTAAAACTCCTATGCCTACCGCTTCCTCTTATATACTGATATTCAGCCTTTCGTGCCTGGAAATCGAGCACAACGCAAGATGATGTAATAGGTCCTGTGTACCGTGACTCATGCTGACCCCTTTTCTTTCTACATTAATTGACAGCTGAATAGTAGTCTGGAATTGTTCTACTGCAGATCAAAAACCTCATTTCCTACTGTAATGTATTCATGAGGATTGATCATAATTGCTCATTCCGTCGGTTTTGGCTATTCAAGATCTTCAGGCATCTATTTCCTTAGTAGGTAAAATTAATTCATGAAAATCATTGTAAAGCTTTTATTTCCTTGTCAATGGTTTAAAAAAAAAAACCCTTTTTATTAACATTCGAATTTAAAGTTATCGCCTGTACGAGTATAGGCATCCATTTCCAGGCGATACGAAAACACCTGGTTTAGAAAATTTAGTTTTTTTTTGTTTTTATGATACTTAAGTAGGTTCCTCTGTTAAAAGTTTATTGTATAGGTAACTCAATGATGGTCAAAAAAGTAAGCAGTTACGATCAAAGTTATTTTACTTCCTACTTACACATTTGACAAAAAGATACTTTATAAAACCTAAACTAAATGTACCCTTAGCCTTGCCATCCTATTCCTAATGAGAAACAGGCGTGACGATACGTTATTTTCCAGAAACAAATTTAAGCTAATAAATCTACCATATTGCATACTTATTTTAACAGCCCTCATGGCTTCTTAGTTTCTTTCCATTCCAACAGGCATGACGACAGTGTCAAAAAATTGCAAATCTATTTAGTCCACCAGTTAGAGTATTGGAAAATAATGGATACATATTTTTTGTTTTTGTAAATCAATGAATATTGACAAAGTTAAAACGCATCAAAACTCGACAGTGGGGGCTCGTGACGTCAGAACTAGCTAAAAATTATACCACGGCGTGACGTATTGAGAATTTTAAAAGGTTCATATATTCGTCAATTTTGGTTTAGGTAACAAAAGAAAAAATATGTGTCCAATATTTTTTTGGAAATCTATCTGACGGCCTAATTCGATTTTTTTGTCGTCTCGCCTATAGGGCCAAATTATGTCTCGAAAACTTCCCTGAATTTAAATGTACCAATTATAAGCAACCTAAAAGCAGTTTAAATGTAATGTATTTTTTCATGAACATAATCCTCAACAATTTTTCAGTGCCGTTTATCCTGCTCACAAAAACACAAAACACCGTCATAAATATCGACCAAAAAATAGCGTTATTACTTACTGTCACAATTTTTCCAGATTTCCTGCTGAAAACCGTGCAGTTTTAATCCGATCAAGTTGACAAAAATCCTGAAAATATTCCTCGCAACTAGAAGATTATTTTCATAACATAACTTCACGCCTGTAGCCGAAGGGTTAGGCAGAGGAGTTTTTTTAAAGTCCCATGTGATAGGGGGCGAGCCAATTGCCAGCAACCGAGCACTAATCTAGACTCCGTGACTAACATAAGAAAAATACAATAAAACTTTGCCCGTTCCGGGAATCGAACTTAGAACGTCATGCTCAGAAGTCATACTTGCAACCATTAGACCCACGAGGTAGGTAGTTACTGTTTTCATAAATAATTTTAAATTATTATCCTGCACTGAAAACCAACTACTAATCGTATCAACTTAAATAAATAAAGATTAAAACTGTGGCAGGCTTAGTAGCGAACGCACAATGTAGTAACGACCCCTGACATTTAGCGAACGAGGTCAGGGGTTGCAAACCTTGGGTCGGGAAGAGGATAACTTTTATGTAACATATCCCCATGTTCTGCTAAGTTTATTTAATATTTACTTAGTAAACTCACGATTAGCCTCATTAGGAACACGGACAGAACTTTAAACTTCGCTTTAAACGAGCGTAAGTTGAAATGTTTTATAAGTTATACAACTATTTTTCTTCTTTTATTTTATCTGGGTTTTCTTTTCTTGCTTTTTAAAGCCACTGTAGTTGTTTTACGACCTCATTATATCCTAATTTAGTAACAATTTCATACTTTATGTAGTGCTTTTCTACGATGTATTCTAATAATACTTAGGCATACGTTTAACTAACAAGTATTTCTTAAACTTAAACCCGATTACTGAATGAAGTCGGTTAAAATGTAGCCTATATTAATCGGGACGTAATAACGCATCGGTAAACACCGTAATCATCAAAATCGGAGGAATAGTTTAGGCGCTACGGAACTGCTAAAATCATAACTGGGAATAGTTATGATTTTAGCAGTTTGGCTTTGCAATAATCGGTTAAAAAGGAATAAAAATACACATTGGATAAATACTCGTAAATAAACTGAGATTACAAAAGAATTCCGCTCGCTGCAGGAACATAAAATGTTTTGTAAATACCATTGACTACAGGCATTTTTTTTTACCCGGGCGTTATGATTTTAGCAGCATAAGTACATGTGTTTGTATTTATGTATGTTCCTCCGTAGCGCCTAAATTATTCATCCGATTTTAATTAATAAGGTGTCAATGAAATCTATAGCCCGGGTAACATAGGTTACATTTTAACCGACTTCAACAATAAGGGGAGTCGATTTTACCTTGTAAACCTTGAATTTAATTAGAGCGTCAATTTTCATTAGTCGGGTTTTTTATTAGTAGTATAGGATACAAATTATTGTTAGAAGTCTAATTTTCCGCCTAAGTATGTATATTGTAGAAGTCCAATTATCCGCCCAAGTATGTATATTGTAGAAATCCAATTTTCCGCCCAAGTATGTGTATTGTAGAAGTCCACTTTTCCGCCCAAGTAAGTATATTGTAGAAGTCCAATTTTCCGCCCAAGTATTTATATTGTAGAAGTCCAATTTTCCGCCCAAGTATGTGTATTGTAGAATTCCAATTTTCCGCCCAAGTATGTATATTGTAGAAATACAATTTTCCGCTCAAGTATGTATATTGTAGAAGTCCATTTTTCCGCCCAAGTTTATTATAAAAAGCTATTCTTGCTACAAAAAACAAGCTATTTCTCCTACTCATACTCGAAATAACTTTAAACAAATCCAGCGAACCCTTTATTCTCTCACATGGAATAATTAACAGTTATTATAGTTTGACGACCTGATTGGCGCAGCGGTAGTGAGGCTGCCTTACGTTCTTAGGGTCCCGGGTTCGAATCCCGGTCGGAGCAAATGTTTGTGTGATGAGCACGGACATTTGTTTCCGAGTCATGGATGTTTGTATGTATATTAAGTATGTATTTACAAAACAAAAAGTATCTATGTAGTATATCAACTATCTGGTGTCCACGACACAAGCGTTGCTTAGTGTGGCACTAGATGGCGCTGTGTGTAATGTCCAGCAATATTTATTTATTTATTTATTTATTTATTTATGCGAATTAATTATAATTTTTATGAACACCCCTGATTCTGTGTGCTTAGGACACGTATCACGTATACCGCAGCGGTTAACTCCAGTAGGTAGGTAGAAAGGTAGGTAATTTGTCGATATCGCGAAATTCGTTTCAGTGTAGAGAACCTTTTTGAATGGTAACACTTATTTACATGTAGCTGTGTGGTCGCCGTTTATAAAATAATGCTTGCTACATTTCTTTTTGTAGGACTTTTTGTGTCGTGGGAAATTCTAATTAATTCTCGCACGGAAAAATATTTCTTTTGCTCGGAAAAAAATGTTTCTTGATGGTATTTTTAGATGTTTATGCTTAAGTGTTATTATGTGCATGTAGGGATCCAAGATAAGAGAAAGTCATCATCGTGGACCTGCTGAGCATGAGGTCCTTGGTTCGATTTCCAGGTCGGCCAAAGTATTATTAGGTTTTCTATCAGGAATTTCTCAGTAGTAGCCCCGGAATCTAGATTTGAGACCGGTTGATGGCAATAGGCTGGCCCCCTTTTACATGGGACCTTAACATAACTGGCGAAATAAATAAATATCGCTGGACATTAACACACAGCGCCATTTAGTGACACGCTAAAAAAATGCAAAATGCGAGTGTACAATTACACTTCTGCCTAGATCTTAGAGGATTTCAAGAGGTATGTTACGTTATTATAAACTTATTTAGGGTCTTTATTATCCCTACGTATCTGATCAACCATCATCCCAGTGTTAATTCCCTTCCTGTCTTACCTATGTCACCTTTTTACAATCACCCATCTTTCTTTGACCTTTTGTCCGTTGTTCTTTATTACTACTTAGAGTAGAGTAGAGTAGAGTAGGGACTCCATTTTCCGCACTTAAGACTCTCATTCGGTCCGTTGTGCGTAGGTGTCCTGGCTAAGTTAGCCAGCCTAGCTCCGTCCAGAGCACAGAAGTTTCCTGGGATCTTCACAGGCTTCGCGGAGCGACCTCACCGTTCCGAGGATTTGTTTGCGTTGTGTAGCCACGGCCTCGCATTCCAGGATGACGTGGGCAGCTGATTCTTCGGCGTCAAAGCAGCCCCTGCAGAGTGGGCTGTCCGGGGCGTCTATGTTAAATGGCCCGTTATTGTCCCTATTATTATTCTGAGGTTATTTCTGCTTAAGCTGAGCAGTCGTTTTGTTAGTCGTGGATGTAGACTTGGCATCGCCATTTTTGACTGCCTACAGTCTGTAGACCGTGACCATTTGTTGTTATGAAGTTCAGTTGATCTCTGGCGAATCCACGTACGGAGTTGTGAGAAAGGTAGGGGAAGGAGTGGGTACGGGCCTAGCACTGCCATCTCGAAACCTCTCTTCTCATTACTACTTAACACAATATCAATACGGCGAAGTTTAACTATTTTATTCGGTCAATGACTTTAGTCAATCTTTAATTTACTGACGGCACATCAAGCTACTACAATCTGTCATCATCATCATCAGCCTATTAATGTTCCCACTGCTGGGACACAGGCCTCATCTCTATGAGTGGGAATGGGCTATAATCCACCACGCGGGCCCAGTGCGGATTGGTAGATGTCACATGTCTTCGATTTTTTTGGTTCTAGGTAATTTTAAATTGTTTGGTCCCTTCACTGTTTTTAGAGTAGTAGTGATGAAATAAATTATACAAAGTAATGCGCCTGTCTGGGTTCGAACCCACGACTTACTGTTGGTAAATCGGGGCCGCCACCACTGGGCCACCGCTGCTCTGTACAGTGTCCTACAATATGTCAATTTTCTTTAATAGATTTTCAACTTTATTGCTAAAGCTCCTAAAGCTTTAGCAATAAAGTCAAAGTAAAAGTTCAAGGTTGATTGGGATTTTTTTTCAGTTTCAGATATCTTGATGTACTGGCGCCTGTACTCGGTTATATGTGGGTTACACTAAATGCTAGAAACATTTAGTGAACTGTACAAATAACAAGCAAATCAAGTAAAAATAATATGGTTTACCCACGTCTAGCACGACTTGATAAGACGCGATGCACTTAATTTTTTCTTTAATTAAATCAATAAAATACAGTACTATCAACCCAAGAAAAGTATTAAAAGTTAAGTTCAACTTGTCGCTTGTCGCTCAAAAATAATATTAAAATCCTGCAATTTTCTATGACAGTTCAAACGTCCGTAGCTGTCGCGGCCAAGGTGTGACGTCATTATCCACAATCTGCCTTGTTTACATCTATTTTTTTTGGCCTTAGTAAAATAATTTTACTAATTGTATGTGCTTTATTCAAGGAAAAATTGCAATAACGATATTATAATAAAATTTTAGTGAAACTTTAAGCAATTTTCAAATAAAAGTGTTTTTTTGACACAGTGAACTTTGCATGACGATGCGTTTTGAGAGTGCGTTCCGTTTCACCAAAAGCATGCTACATAAAACAGTAAATTGTAAAATACGTGATGTATTAGAAACTTAAACAAGAGTATCACAATGTTTTTATGCGCCAATACAAGGCATTTTTCATAAATAAAAAGAGTTTTGTATTTCATGCATATTCCCTATTACTGGGCGGCCACTGGTCTCCGTCAGTGGAGAACACCGGTGGCTCAGACCAGATCTACTCTTTTATATTATCCTAATAATGTTATCTAACCAACATGCTACCGACTTTCTAACTGAAAGTCATAAAATGCAATTCTGCAAAAGAACATAAAAATAACTCTTTAAACTTAAGTAAACAAAATAAAATCTACAACAAAAAATGGCCCATCAAATCGATAAAAACAAATAATCGAAAAATCAATCAATTCCCAACTAAAATAAAACAGAAGAAACTATAAATGTTCAAATAAATTCCGCTACTGGATAACAGATGTCGCTGTTTGGCACATCATGGCGGCTATTTATTTATACGAAGCTATTTAACGGTTTTATAGCGAACACTTGTTTAGTAATTAAAATTATGAGGCATTTGTTATTTAGAATTTGAAAGTACATTAATATTCCGTGTGAAATTTATGGAAAATAAAAACGGAGGTAATTACGTCAAGTCGTCGACTAAAATGCAGGAAAAAACCGATATATTAAAATTTGTTTGTGCATTAATTGTTGCAGTAGGTAAACGGTGGTATAATTAATTGCTAGAGCTGACTTACGTAATACCTAGCTTATTTTTACTATTACGTCAGTTTCATAGCTTATACCACTTATGCAAAAATATTAAAAGTTGATGAAAAGCTTATCTACACTAATATGTTATAGGGGTAAAGTTAGTAAACCCAAAACTGCTCTCAGATAACAAAAAATCCTTTCACTGACCGAAAGCAGAATTATTGCTATAGTGTAGAGAGCCTATTGAAAAGTTTTATGGCATAGGTACTTCGATTTTGAAGCAAACGAAGCTGCAGGGTGAAGCTGACTTCACATATTAATATGATAAATGTGCGTTGAGCTAACAATCTTCATAACACCATAGAACTTAAGATGAACTGTCAATCTCCTTTATCTGCTTACCTCAGCTCCCATCCCAGTTGTTTTAAACCTGGAAGGATCACTAACGAGACTAACAGACTTCAAAATAGGACATTGATGGATTTGCGTTCATTTTATACCTCTATACTGAAGAGTCCGTACCTATACCTACTTTACTTTTCAGAGAGTGTGTAGTTAGAGGAATGGGGATGGCAACTGTGGAACTAATGGCGCTAGCATCGCTTGAACCAAACGTCGTCATTGGTTGAAAATCTGTCAATGTCATTTTACATTTCAAAATAGTTTGACCTCATTGGTCAGATTGGGTCTAAGCTATAGACGTGCCATCTACAATCAGCTTTGATCAGCCTTCCCCATTTCTCAGTAGCAACCACAGAGTCTGGATTAGTGCACGGTTGATGGCAATAGGCTCGGCCCCTATTACATGGGACATAAACATAACTGGCTCAATGTGGGTGTACTATTTATAGGTACACCTTTACCGAAGCCTTCGGGGATTACATGCGTGATGATATATTATAGTAACAGTCCTTTTCACAGATAATTTTCCTCTAAAAACAGGAACCCTATAGCAACCTTATTGCTTCGTGAATAAGGGTTAATATAATTTTGTCAGGCTTGTCGGAACCAAAAACCCATCGGTAATCTTATTGCAATAGTAAAGATTAACATAAAAATTTGTTTGTAGTAAGCACAGCTTGTACTATAATGCATTCTACTGTGTAAGATTGTATTGTTTCTTTCCTTGGGGACCGCACAGTACTCCTTACTTAACACAGGTTATTTATTAACCTAGCTAGGAATACAGCACCTCACCCACCATTTTATCGTAGTATTTGTATACTATATTTAAGGCCCTTCTCACCCTAAAATTAGCAACTCTATTTGTGGTGGTTCAAACTTCGTTTGAAATACTGTTAGAATAAAGTTCTAATCAGCTTGCACTACAAAGCGGTTGTCACGTCAGTCACTGCAGGCCGAATAGTGCGAAATGAGTGGTTTTTTGCGATTTACAAAAAATCTATTGATTGGACTAAAAAAATAAAACACGTAAGACTTGCTTTATAGTTAGTTCAGTTAGTATGCAAAGTTTCATGATCTAATTTGAAGTACTTTTTGAATACCAGCGGTTTATTGTTCGATTTGGAGGTAACTTTGGATTTTTTTTCTATCGAGAAAAGTTTATGGAATCGTGTTTTCGTCACACATAATACCTAGCATTAATCCTCAACTTTACCATATATTTATTTCAAAATTAATGCTGCAGTATTTTAGGCGTAACGGAGGATCATGCTCCATTTGAGGCATAAATGGTCATTAGGCGATTCTGTAAATTGTGCCATGTACTACAATGTTTTTGATGAATAAATTATATTTCCTTAATTCACTCTTAGACAAACTAGTTACATGTTTAAATATTAATTTAAAAAATATATAAGAAAACATTTAAAAATATAAAAAAAAATCTAGCCCACCGGTATCGGGAACAGGGTTCAGGGCTCCAGAGAGAGGAACCTCCTAACAATACGAGCCGTGTCCAGGAGTACTGCTATTATTATTAGATTACTAATATGTGAAAAGACTGTACGTATCTAGGTAGTTAAGTCATGAGGCTAAATTTCAGATAGTCAGAGGCACTTTTGAAACTTCAGGGCACAACTCAACTGATGTGAAGCGATGATGCGACCTAAGGTAGAGCACGCTTACGCCAAAAAGAAACCGACTCACTTGAACTTTAAATAGATCAAGATTATAATGATCAGAGAACATAGAAGCTGGCAATGAATTCCACAGACTGACGATCCACTCAACAAATGAGCGAACAAACTTTTTAACCCAAAATAAACCTTTCAACTCTCTTCTTCAATTTAAAATTAGTATAAATTCCATATACATTTCTACCTTTTTTCGAAGGGAAATCCATCCAAAAGAGCCTGACTCTCTAGGGATATTTGAGATTTTTACTCTCCAAAATACCCTTCGGTAGGTATGTTGAACCCGGCTCCAACACGTGCGACCCGGGTTCTCTTGTGGAACGCATTGCTGTCCCTTGTGTGTCGCTTAAGCATGTCTGGGAGGCTTAAGATACCTCCTTTTGAGAACCTGAAAAACTGAAGCCAGTAGATGTAGTTAGGTAGGTCACCTATTTAGGTCAATAACTCCGTAACGACTGCGAATTGCCAAAACTCGTGTGAGTAGAAGTTCTCCCTGATAAGCTCTTTGCAAAGGTGTATATCTTATGGTTATCGGGTCTGGGACAGACACCCTATACTTTGAGGTTAATTCTCCGTTTAAGTGATTTTTCTGATTGTTATATTGTGAAATTCATACTAATAACAAGGCTAATCGTGAGGAAACCAGCAAGCGTGAGAGATATTTCATGCTAAGTAAAGTAAGAAGCCCATTATTGGCGGCAAAAAATCTCTTACACCAGGTTAGACTCCAACCACGCCATAAAGAAGACCCTGCTAATATGTAACTGTTAAACGACACAGGCATATTATGACCTGATTATGACATAGAATACTTTTTTTTAAACTGGAAATACGTCTCTGTCGAAAAAAACTGTACACGGGTAATGTCACGTGTAAATGCCTTCTCGTAGTATAAACTAATTCAAGAACAAGAATTTGTGTGGTATACAACAACTAATAAAAACCCCGATTACTGAAAAATCACGAATATCGATCCCCGAATTAAATTCGGGGTTTACAAGGTAAAAGTCGGTTAAAATGTAGCCTATGTTTATACCCGGGCCATAATGACGAATTGATTGACACCTTATTCATTAAAATCGGATGAATAGTTTAGGCGCTACGGAGGAACATACGTAAATACATACAGATACTGCTTAAATCATAACCCATCCTTTTGCCTTCGCCGGAGTCGGGTAAAAATAAGATAATCACAATCACAAAAAATAAAGTGTCGTGCATTGTTCGTGCCTCAAGCTTAGACTCGACTCAACAGCATAGCTTAAATCTCTTCACCACAAACATAAATAAAAAAATCGCGGTAATTCTCATTCTCGTGCTCCAAATGAAAGAAACTTATCTTGTACTTATATAAAACCAAGTCTTGGTAGCCAGGTCTGCCAGCATAAATACTTAGCCGAAATCTGAATGTCTTTCCGTTCTCGTTCTCGTTTCTCGTTCCTTCCTGATCGCATCATCTTTCATACAACCCATCCATTTTATTACCATTATCATACACTTCATACACTACTGGGTATATGTCTCTCTTGGCTTGAGCCAATGTCCACGTTCCTGTGCCAGTGGTGGCTACGTGGACATTGGTTTCATCCATCTTCTATGGGTCTGAAACTATACGTGATTACTTTTCTTGTAACGTGCTTCTTATTTCGCAAAATTCTTGAATAGCTAAACCAGGTTGCGTATAACACTCTCTCTACTAAAGGCACAGACCTCTCTCAGAGAGAGAACGGGCCCAGTGCGTGATGGTTGATGTCTTAGATTTTTTTGTTTCTGGGGCCGGCCGATTTCCTAACGATGTCATCGTTTCGGATACTCAGGTCGGGCGTAGTGTTTTTCCATAAAAAAATTCTTATTAGCAGCCACGGAGTCTGGATTTGAGCCCGGCTGATGGAAATAGGCCCCATTAAATGGAACATTAACATAACTAACGATCGGTGTGGTGGGTGTACTATTACACCTCTGCCTTCGCGAATTACAGGCCCGATGTTATGTTAATCACAGACCTTAAAATCAAACAAAGTTTATCCCAACACTTGCCCACAATTCCGATCTATTTCAGTCCACGAGTATCCTAGGCGATTGTTTCACGAGTCCCATACATAAATGTATAAGATAAGGCCGCACAAGTTGGCGGGCCCTCCAGATAACCTCGTTAGCTACTGACGTTATACTGATATTCCGATAGTTTTCTAGTTTTCACGTGTGTTTTATTACATTTTTCCTACTTGAGTACCTTTTTTCCCGTTTACCGTTTTCATTTTATGCGTATTTTTGTTTTGGTTGGTAACTGGGGTAAGGCTAATAGGGTATATGCATGAATTTTTTTTATCACTCTAAACAAAGCGTATTAATATCAAAAATAGCAAAGTGAAATTATTTTTTTAATATTTATAAAAATACTAAGTTAGAAGCATTTGAAACAGCTGATTAGACAGAGAGATCCGATACAGCGAATGACGTCATTCGCTGCATCGACGTACAAAATCCATACTAAATTCCGTTTAACTAGAAAGAGGTAGAAACAAAAGTTTAAATCGTTATAACTTTTGTGTTGTTTGGCCGATGTATGTCTTGTTCTCGCTTTTTGTCATTATTTTTATAGTAATTCAACATCGCGTATTGAAATAAAACAAAAAGAAAATTTATGCATATTCCCTATTGACTTGTATTCCCGGAAAACAGACGCGTACAGGATACGTTATACTTCACTGTTATATTTGAGTCATCATTATCATCATATCAAGGGTATATGCCTCCCCTTTTTTCTGCCCCACTTCCCGGTTCTGTGGATCCCTTGTGTTATTACATGTTACATGTTCTGTGGTATCTGCTTACCCCTTAGTAAGCAGGAATCACCAAATGCCACCTGCTTCGACCCTTAGGTACATACTCTTTGCGTCTCGTCCACTTTTATACGAGTTCATTGTTGTTTTTGGGACAAGTTCATCACACTATCTCCAGACCCAGTGGTCTGGAGATAGTGTGATGGACTTGTCCCAGGAGTTACAGTTAACTCCTGAAAGCCAGAATCAACAGTGGCGACCACCAGAAAAGCGCCAAGACAATGAAACTCGACGAAGTCCCAGAGAAAGAATTTAACTGTCTTGAATCCCGCACCTCCCCGCAACGAAATTAATCAGAAAAGTATAGCGGAGGAGTAAGAAAATCCATAATTTCCAGTTTCATACATCTGATTCTACATGCACACCTTGTAAGTAGGCTAATTGACACATTCAGTGATGCAATGATTTTTAATAATTAGTACAGGCACCAACGATTCACCTTTGTCTGAAATGCTCATTTTTATTTGAAAATTGTTTTGGTGAAACTTAAATGTTGTCTTTTCTGATAGTAAAAATGTTTTTATTTATTTTTATTTATTACAAAACACAAGAACACTCATCCCGAACATGGAAAGCACATTCTCGATTAGTTTTCGCGCTTGCAAACAATATCTTAGCCGTCGAGTTTCATGCAAAAGCAGCCAATACTGTCGATTACTGCGAAATTACTGCGTCAAAAATCATGAATTTGCGTAAAAAATGTAATAGGACTCTTAAATGCTAAAGTTATTGGTGTCGATTCTGATGTGCACAAACTAAACTTAATTTAGGCTGTTGCTATCTTTTACTAAAAGGCAGTGCGAGAAAAGTACGGCTATAACTATAAACTAAGTTAGAGATGTCAAACTAGTTTATGCCTTGCGCTTCACCGTGTTTTTAGTCGACATATTTTTACGTGAACCCTTCATTTGTATGGAAATATTAGTTCCAACTAAATTTGACAGCTATAAATTATGTCCGTCTCTTTCTCGTTTTATTAGAGAGAAAAAGATAGCAATAGCCTAAATTAAATGATAAATGATGTTTATTTTGCAAGTAGGTTTTTACAAACACTTTTACACGTCATTTTTTAAAACTAGATGGGGCCGGTGTTTCGTACCTGACTACTCTGAGAAGAAACAGCCGAAACAAACTCAGAGGTCATAGTCTCTTTTAAAGTCCAGACAATCTTGCTCAATTCACATGAGGACTATGCAGATTAGTGTCTGAGATGGTCTTTTGAAGAAAGAACCATACAGATTTGAGTGGACCTGTCCAGTCAGTGCAAGCATTTGTCAGTTAACGTGTAGCTCGACTTATAACTCAAGGAGCTCAACAAAACGACGAACAATACCAAAGAAAGGACATTTGGGTAGGTCGCTTAGAGTACTCAAACTGTCAGACAGTTGTGGGAAAAAATAAACAAAAAAAATAAATGTGACCCACATGGTCCCCATTAAGTTTAGTTTGTGCACAACAGAATCGACACCAATAACTCATTTAAGAGTCCTATTACATTTTTTACGCAAATTCATATTTTTGATGCAGTAATTTTCAGCATCAGTTAGATATTTTAATTATTTGCTTATGAATAACAATACTGCCATTTTCTTTCTTGTAAGTTGGAGTTACACATTTTCATTTTTCTTTTTTTTTACTATAAATATTTTACGAACTCAGTTTGCAAGAAAAACCGTCGGCGATGGAACTTTGACGCTCAAATTCACATTGTTACATACAATTCTTATAAAAGCTAAAATTACTGAAAAATAAGCGAAATGTTTTACTTGTTTATTGGAGTATTAGAACTTCTTTAAATTCCTTGAATTTTCACGGAAAAAATCGTAAAGAAAGTAATTTAATCGTAATTTAAGCCATAAATTGATTGATTCAGCGTCCATTATATTCCGAATAAACTAAATTTTATCAAATAAATTAATATGATATAAAACTTCAATCTACAATTAATAAGTTTCATTAGTTTTCGTTTGTCAATACAATAAGACAAAGTTACAATAAATAAAATTAAAGTACTATAATTCTGCGTCAATTCAGGTCGCTCCTCAGTCTCATGTCAGTCTCGTTTCTAATTTTCGTCAGTATCAATCGACAATCATCTGGAGAACGCTATTATTATCGACTCGTGTACGCCGACCGAAATAATTTGATCCAGGAAGTAAAAATCAAAAATTTGCGTAAAAAATGTAATAGGACTCTTAACTTTTATCGAAGGAAAAATACTACGGCAATCTTTAAAAAAAAATAAGTAAACAAGTATCTATCAATGTCCTTATCAGCTCAAATGTCAGCTGGTGACCTTTCCCATTGAAGTGTTATATACCTGACACCTACTACAGATAGCAACGTCCAAGCACATAATACGCTTATGTAACAACTTACACAGACCCTCAACAAATGTAAGGTGTGGGAACATTTTCCTTTGGCGAGCCGAGTTCAGGTTGAGTTGGTTGGCACACAATGCATGTCAGTATGGTTTTATCGTACACTATCAGTTTCCTATGGGGAGGGGTAAGCAGGAATGTAGCGTAGTTTTGGGTTAGTATGTTATGAAACTTGAGGTGGTACGTACAGTGATGGTCAAATAATTGTTGTCATTATAAAGGGTGTAAAACACCTCTTAACGAAGCCGAAAGGAACTTGTTCTCCACGTCATTGCGATATTTTTTTGTTCTACACCATACCTGGGAACCTTCTAGTTACGGAGATATTGGGGGTCAAAGTCCCAACTTTTTGACAAGTTTTTTTTTTAATACAAGTTTTTAATGTAAGATTTTTACTTTAAGCACCTTCACAACCCCCGTACTATTCAGTCCATCCATCAGCACAATGTGTTGAGTGCGTTACATTGAGTTCTACCACAAAACATGATTTTTCACCTAAAAAAAGACGTTTCCCAGCAATAATTTTTGCGTAAAGTTAGTTAGTTTGATGTACAGGCTTGGTTGATGGCTTCGTGATGAGGTCTTTTACACCCTGTATACCTACTGCTAAAATAGCTTAATTAAATCAACTCAAAAGAATCGCGTTTGTTTATAGGGAGAATTACTAAGAAACTACCCTTGGCCAGCTGTTGAAATAACTTAAAACTGTTGGCTTTTAAAACTATTTTTTTTACTTGGCCTTTGTTGTCCCACTGCTGGGCAAAGGAACACTCTTCTCTCCCTGCGGTTTTCTCTGACCAATCGCTCACAAATTCATCATCATCTGCCTAGCCTTTTCCCAACTATGTTGGGGTCGGCTTCCAGTCTAACCGGATGCAGCTAAATATCTGTATTTTACATGGAGCGACTGCCTATCTGACCTCCACAACCCAGTTAGTACTGAGTAATACCTACGGTACCCCTTGGTAGGACTGGTTGTCAGACTTTCTGGTCACTGACTACCTGTAACGACTGTCAAAGATCTACAGATTCTACAAAAGCTTAACTGCTCACAAATAAAAAAAAACAACTTACTATTTTTTAGGTAATCAAATAAAAATGTCTAACAAATTATGCTTCAAAATTCTTTCAACAACAAATATAAAATTTCCACTTACTAATACTCTCACTCTATGGGCCAAAGTTACCTGGAAATAAATTAATGTAGAATAGATGTTGTTATTGTTAACTAGTAGAAAACCACAGCTTACACACCAAGATCAAATATCCAACAGAACAAAATTAAATAAATGAACTAAGTAGCTACTTAGTTCATTAATTTAGCAAACTAAGTAGCTTACTTACTAGCCCAGCCAGTTTACGACGAACGTTGAAAAGTCGCCAGGGCGCAGATCAACGCGCACACTTTCAACCAGTTTCAGATATTAATCTGAAGTTAGCCGAAAGCGTATTGTCGCCTTTCCGTGGCCATAGCATACAGCTGTTTCTTAATTCATGCATATTTTTTAGCGCTTTATATGCTCAACACATAACATACTTTTAATGGTACCTCCTTACGATTTTACATTAGTTAAAAAAAAAAAAACAGAATTATAGGATGTAACGCACCAGGGTCCTACTCTCTAACGTTTCGTTCGTATATTCGGATCTAAACGTCCCTCTAGCACACGTCTGCAGATGACTGCGAGTAAGAGAAATGGATAGATCCAAATATATGGACGAAACGTTAGAGGTGGGTGTTGTATTAGCAGCTCACCACTGACTACATCACTTTTTTTTTTTTCGGATGGGAAATCATCAAATGACTTCTCCCGCTCTGGGCGGAGCAGGAGGGAGTGTCAGACTTTTACTGACTAAAACCCATCCATGTTCCTTCATCGCCCTTTGTGTTCCGGGGCCACGGTATCTCTTTCGAACAGTCCCGCAACCCCGGCAGGACTGACTACCCCCCTTAGTTTATGTTCGAATAGAGCATGCAAAGGTGGACTGGAAGATATCGCTATCAGCGATAAGACCGCCATTGTAACCATAGCATTCGCAATATTACCAAGGGGTGTATTACCCAGTCCCTACTAACTGGGTTGTCGAGGTCAGATAGGCAGTCGCTCCTTGTAAAATACTGGTATTCAGCTGCATCCGGTTAGACTGGAAGCCGACCCCAACATAGTTAGGAAAAGGCTAAGCGTAAGCAGATGATAGTGCGTAAAACAGCTCTTTTCAGCTGCATGAAATCAACTCTTTATAAATGATCCGGAAAACCCGTTGGAACATTTAAACTGTAATCATTACCTTTAAACATTATGACCACCAAAAATTATATGTCAAATAACATTTTTGTATAAGCGTAACTAAATAGAAAGTAATAACTATGACTGTTCGAAACACGCCCTGTTATTAAAATGTCAGTACCTATGGGCTTTAGTTAATATTGTTCATTTATACAATGGGTCATATGCGTGACACTCGTCAATTTCAAATTAATCATTAGTATGTACCTATTTAATTGTTTATAAAACTTACTTGTATAACTTATTGTTGTTCTACCAAGGTTATTTAATTTAATAGCATGTGGACTCTATATAGATTTCTTTTAAATCGATATGCATAAATAACTACATCAGTATTTTGGTTTCTCCTTGGGGAATCCTTGTAACTTCAATTACTAATTATAGCGCATTATTTATTTTTTTATAACTTCTGTGATACAATGATGTTATCTATTTCCAAGTTCTACTAACTCGGCTTATAATATCCACCTCCGAAATACTCGTTCGTTTGTGTGTCGAAAAATCGTATTCTAGTGTTTATACCACAGTATAATTATACGTATAAGTTTATACGCCTATTTTAAACCGGAAAATTTCAGGCACTAGGGTTTTTTGAATGAAAACATAACTTGTCTAAAATCTAATCTTAAACTGTAGTTGCCCGTAACTACAAACACAATTAAGAGTCCTATTACATTTTTTACGCAAATTCATGATTTTTGACGCAGTAATTCTCAGCAGCAGTAAGATATTTTAATTATTTGCTTAAAAATAACGATAGTGCCATTCTCTTTCTTGTAAGTTGGAGTTACACATTTTCATTTTTCTTTTCGTGTAATTTAGTATAAATATTTTACGAACTCAGTTTGCAAGATAAACCGTCGACGATGGAACTTTGACGCTCAAATTCACATAGTTAGATTAAATTCTTATAAAAGCTAAAATTACTAAAAAATAAGTTGAATGTTTTACTTGTTTATTGGAGTTTTAGAATTTCTTTAAATTGCTTGAGTTTTCACGGAAAAAATCGTAAAGAAATAGTAATTTAAGCCATAAATGTCTTAATTCAGCGTCCATGATATTCTAAATAAACTCAATTTTATCAAACAAATTAATATGATATAAAACTTCGATCTACAACGAATAAGTTTCATTCGTTTTCGTTTGTCAATATAATAAGACTAAAATACAATAAATAAAATTAAGGTACCTACTATAATTCTCAATTCAGCTCGCTCCTCAGTCTCATGTCAGTCTCGTCTCTGATATTCGTCAATATCAATCAACAATCGTCCGAATATCGCTATTATTATCGACTCGTGTACGCCGACCGAAATAATTTGATCCAGGAAGTAAAAATCTTAAATGTGCGTAAAAAATGTAATAGGACTCTTAACACAACGTCTGGGAACATACCGGAATTAAGTAAATACCGTGTTTTATGTGAAATGAGTATAAATATTTACATTACGTTTCGTGTCATAAGAAACTGTAGGATATATTATTATAAGAAAGCAGCTACTTGCCTATAAGTGGACATAATAAACTCAACCTATTGTGTTAAAGGTTACATGTCATATAAATAATAATTAGGGGCGTTGACTTTCCATTTTCCATGTCACGATATCGTTATTTTAAGCTTCTAATTGGTTGTGATTAATAAGACTGGTAACACGAATGAAACTGTAATTATGTCAACATAAGTAGACATAATTGAAAACGTCGACACTATATATAAAAACAGAATAAAATGTTTATTTCTTGTTCTTCTTTTTATTTAAGCAATCGATTGTGCATCGTTTTGTACAAAACACTGGTTTTCTAGGACGACAAAATCGCTAACTTTCGATGGCTAATTAACAACGAATAAATTCGGTTACAATAATGATGCTTGCGTGAAACGCATCTTGGATGTAGAGACATGCTTTACTCGCAAGCATCATTAGTGCAACCGAATTTATTCGTTAGTAATCAGCGATCGAATGTAAGCGAATTTGTCGCTATCTATATGACGAGACTGCCTACCCTGGAGGCTTACATCAAATATCTTAAAAGTAAAGGTACAGTTTCGCAGGCGACGGCAGGCCGCAAACATCCCTGACATTCTGATTGACAATAACAGCAAGCTACAATATCGCTACAGTTTTAATTCCTTTTATTTTTTCTACAATATAAAATCGTTTGTTGCTTTGTAAGTGACAGCCAGTAACAGCAGTTACTGGTTCTTTGGTCTAAAGTCGCCATTTGACGGCAGCATAAGGCTAAGCCTAAATAAATACGAGTTTTCTCCTGTCCTCTCTACTCAACCGCTTTCCACTAATGCTAAGCGAAGACGAGAAGCGTAAATAACGCAATTCTATTGGTGGTTTACAACACATCTCCTGTCCTTTCGTATCCGCATTGGTGGAGTCAGGGCCTTGTGCGGCAATGCCGCCATAGTGCAGCTTGCCCTAGCGATTGGGGCAGCTTTGCCGTAGCAGTCTGCAGTTGCGGTTGCTTCCGGAATCGTACCTTAAATCTGTTGTCAAATCTCACGTTACTTTTTGTCATTGGTTGACTTTTTCGAGTTGTTTTATCGTCGAGTTTTTTGACCACATTAAATATACTTTCAGAAAAGATGAGTTAGTTATTTGATGAGTTCCTAATGTTATTATTGTTTTTCAGGTAAGTTTCGTGGCAACATTCACCTTGATGTAAATGCAGGTATAGTAAAAGTATAGTATTTATCTTTGTTTCTATTTCAAATTGACGTCCAATCTAGAGGGTCAATCTAAAATGAGGCATTCCATTTATGGTGAGATAGCCTCGATGGGTTAGTTAATTTAACTCAAACAAAGACAGTAACAGATTGGGCGTAAAATTGAAAAGAACTCAATATGTAGTACATGCATTCTCATTTAGTACATATTTCATTTACGGAACGGAACATCAGTATCAAAAAGTCTCTAAACACCTCTGCCTCACCCTTCTAGAAAATACAAAAAGAAAGAAAGAAAGAAAGATAATTTATTTGTCAAACATGCGTTTACATAAACTGAGTAATCAGACATGCAAGGTATTAAATACTATGTTGTGAGCGTCCATGCTTTGCCAATAACGGCGTACAAATTTTGTAGGTTTAAAAATTACATTTCATTGTGTACGGTATAGTCATTTGAAATTGAATTACAATCATTTATTATTTATTTATCATTTAAAAAAATTAATTACACTGCGTTACACGATTTTGGTACCCTCTTAACTGATAGCTGGAATGAATAGGTAATGAGTCACAGATGAAATGTTCCAAACATATGTGGTATCCATCACGTCTAGTTTTCGAGGTACAGTCAATTATATCGTAGGAATACCTTTACTTTGGAAAAGTTGTTTGTTTTTATCTCCTTTATTAAAATATGATGTAAAAAAAAATTATAACTACCCTGTTACCGCCGCGACAGCAGAGCCACAGAAAAGCACTATACTACAAAAGTATGGCCAGAAAGGTCAGAGTTTGTTTGCGGAAAATCTAATGTGAAACATATACCATTGATAGATCCTAAAAATGTCATTTTACCTCCCCTCCACATAAAACTTGGTTTGATGAAAAATTTTGTGAAGGCTATGAATAAAGAGGGAGATGGATTTTTATATTTAAAGACAGTATTTTCAAAATTAAGTGATGCAAAACTCAAGGAAGGGATATTTGTGGGACCGCAAATACGCACATTGATGAAAGATTTCGACAAAAAGCTTACTAATAAGGAACTTGACGCCTGGTTATCACTTAAAGCAGTTATAAAAGGGTTTTTAGGGAACCACAGAGCCGAAAATGCGGAACAGCTGGTTAACGACATGTTAAAGGCATACGAAAAGTTGGGTTGCAGAATGTCATTAAAAATTCACTTTCTTCATTCTCATTTTTCTTTCTTTCCATCTAATCTTGGTGCGGTCAGTGATGAGCAGGGTGAGAGGTTCCACCAGGATGTAAAGAAGCTTGAGGAACGATTTCAAGGTCGTTGGGACACAACCATGCTAGGTGATTACTGTTGGCATTTAAAACGAGAAGATCATTCAGAGCACAAAAGAAAAAGTTAAATTTTCATGATATTTTGTATTAAAATTTTATAAAATGGCTTTTTTTGAGTTTTTTTTACCTAAATGATAAAATTAAACTTGATGAATGTAAAAAATTCTGGTTGATTTTATTAGATTTCTTTAAAATATGTTTTTGCCTTTTAATTTTTAATATAAATTGGCACATTCTTACAGAAGAAAAATGAGACGTGATGAAAAGAAAATTTGTATGTATGTTTAATAAGCGATAGGTATAAATAAGAAAACATGACATTTCAAAGCGGGTACTCAAATTTTTTTTTAATTTGTAACGCAGTGTTATTAAATAAATAATAATTGATGTCACGATATTATTGTATAAATATATAATAGTCAAAAAATAAATTAAATTAAGTATGTCCAGTATATTCATTCTATACTCTATTACTACTCTACTATATTCTACAGACATAATGATATTAATTAATAAAACCGGCCAAGAGCGTGTGGGGCCACGCTCAGTGTAGGGTTCCGTAGTTTCCCGTCCGTCACAATAAGTGTTCCCACTTATGAGTTTAAAGGTGGGTATCCATTATGTAAAAATGCTTGCATATACGAATATACTACAAACTTAGTCCAGAAATTATTTTGTACAACTTTTAGTCTTTTTTGTACAAAAACTGTTGTTTCCATCAAGTTGAAAATGATTTTCCTAGAAAGTCCTTATAAAGTTCTACTTTTCAGATTTTTTTCTTATTTTCTAAACTTATGGTTCAAAAGTTAGCGGGGGGGGATACATTGTTTTTTACTTTTGGAGCGATTATTTCCGAAATTATTGACATTATCAAAAATGATTTTAGGAAACCCCTATTCATTTTTAAATACCTTTCCAACATTATATCACACGTTAGGGTTGAAATTAAAAAAAAAACACTTTACATATAGGGGGGCTACCCTAATAAAACATTTTTTTCCAATTTTTATTTTACCACTTTGTCGGCGTGATTGATATACATATTGGTACCAAATTTCAGCTTTCTAATGCTAACGGTCACAGAGATTAAGCGAGGACGGACGGACGGACAGACATGGCGAAACTATAAGGGTTCCTAGTTGACTACGGAACCCTAAAAAGGTAAGCAGACATTTAAACTGCATTCATGATGTTTTTATTTATAGATACTACCTCAGACAGAAAGATTAAAGCTAATAACGATTTGTTAAAAATAGTCCAGACGGACTAATGTACACAGAAAAGTGAATTTTTGATCTGAAAATACATATTTTTTATTGCTACTTCAATGTTGTCTGCCGTCAACAAATCATCATCGTATCCTGGTATTAACAAAGTGTTAAATTCTTTTAGACAGGTTGTTCTTTTAAACAGAATGATTTTCTTTGGATAACTCGGGTTATCGGCGTCTGATTAGATGACGAGTAATGGAGAAGTACATATACCTATATAAGAAGAAACGGTAAAGGAAAACATCGTGAGGAAACCGGCATGTCCTAGAACCAAAAAATTCGAAGACATGTGACATCTACCGATCCGCACTGGGCCCGCGTGGTGGATTATAGCCCATTCCCTCTCATTGAGAGGAGGCCTGTGTCCCAGCAGTGGGAACATTATAGGCTGATGATGATGATGATGATGATGGAAGAAGACCTGATGCACCGATCCCAAATAAATTGGGATTAGTGCAGGAGAATCTTGATGATTATGAGCCCGTTTTATTTGTCAATGTTGTCGATTCTGTTGTGCACAAACTAAACTTATTATAGGCTATTGCTATCTTTTACTAAAAGGCAGTGCGAGAAAAGGACGGCCATAGCTATGAACTAAGTTAGACATGTCAAACTAGTTTATGCCTTGCGCTTCACCGTGTTTTTAGTCGACATGTTTTTACGTGCACCCTACATTTGTATGGAAATATTAGTTCCAACTAAATTTGACAGCTCTAAATTACTTCTGTCCCTTTCTTGTTTTATTAGAGAGACAAAGATAGCAATACCCTAAATTAACTTTTATTTTATGCACAACAGAATGGACACCAGTGTGTGGCGAGTCCCAAGTTTTATTGTTTTGGATTAATTCTTCCACATGCCTCTATCTATCTGCTTAGCCTTTTTTTTCCCAACTATGTTGGGATCGGCCTAACCGGATGCAGCTGAATACCAATATTTACATGGGGCGACTGCCTATCTGACCTCCAAAACCCAGTTAGTACTGGGTAATACGATACCCCTTGGTAACACTGGTTGTCAGACTTTTTGGGCCACTGACTACCCGTAACGACTGTCAAAGATGGATAAATGACAGCCGGAACCAACAGGTTAACGTGCATTCCGAGGTACGGAGGAAACTCGGTATGTAAGGGTGGTCACCCATCCACAGACCAACCTAGGTAAGTACGGCTTAACCTAAAGACCCGAGCGGTTGTTATTATTTAGCCACGAGCTCCACTCCAAATGCCTCTATTCTACGTATGTGGTATTTTATGTGGTATTTATGTTTTTCCTACTCCTCCGGTATTCTTCCTGATTAGCTTCGTTGCGGGATCCAAGACAGCTAAATTCTTTCTCTGGGACTTCGTAAAGCTTCATTGTCTCGTCGCTTTTCTGGTGGTCGCCACTGTTGATTCTGGCTTTGAAAAGTTACAGTGGTTTAGGAATAGTGTGGCGAAGTCTCCACTTCGCCACACTATTCCTAAACCACTGTTCAGCTCTCCAGCTTGACCCAAATAAAAAAAAAAATTACAAAAACGTGTGGTACGTGTAGTTAGTGCTTAATCTGGTGACAGAGTTTTTATGCCGCCTCTATACTAAGATTATAGTATTCAGAATCAATTTTAAGACAAAAAAGTAAGTTAGTATCAGGAAAATTTAAAATATATTATATATATTTGCAGTCTATAGGGTGGATTAAAAAATCCCAAATGTCGATGTAACATATTTTTGGCATTGCACAAAAAAAAATCCAGAGAACGTGTATTACAGGTGCAAATATTAGTCAGACTTTTCTCCGAAAACAACTCATTCATACTACCTGTATTTTTTCAGGAATAGCTATCTCTACTCGAGCAGATCACACAAATTCTTGTCCTCCAAACATCTAAATATTTAGCTGACCTAATTATTAAAGTCGTCGAAATATTCTAGTCTATGAACGAAACGATTGTTGTTAGTTCTATTCATAATCGTAATGAGAATCGCATTGTGATGAGACTGCAAAGTAACCTACATTTTGCTCCAACAATTCCACCAAATTAACATTTATTTCTATCGTACATCTTCCCATGATCTACATAGCAGAAAAGCACTAATGCCCCATCCATTCGCCCATACAAAAACATTGTTCGATAGCAGCCAATAAATTTAAAACCATGTCAACCAGCCTATTAAATTAATTCAAGAATAAATTACTACCAAATCAACAGCTGCAGTGAATGCCCGAAAAGACTCGATTCTGAATGTCAAAAACACACAATATCCGGGCTAGTGTGTTGAAATTACAATCATTTATAAAAATAGTTGATAAAATTCGCTTGTATAGGCAATTAAACCACATGGTGAGTGTCGCTTGGTCTATTTGCGTGCGCGTGCGCTGGACGCAAGCCAGAACGCGCGGCTATAGACCAACACAGCACAGACGTGATTCTTGCGTTGTCAAATAACCTATTCGAAAAAATGTAGACTTAAAACCTTTATCAAAACACTCTAGAACTTACCAAGTATCACTGGAAAATACGGAGGCCTAATATCCATAAGCGCCCCTAAAACGGTTGTCTATAAAAGCGTGTTTACGTCAAGCATCATGCCTGTCGATTGACATAACGTAATAGGTCAGCGACCTGGCACATTACCCTCGTGAGGTGAAGTATGTAGGAACTACATATATTTATATTTCCTACTAATAGGTATTTTGTTTACTGCAGCAATCATATTAGACTCCTCTACTTCTTCTAAATTCTATCATCAGCTGCGACCTGGATCTTTAATACTCTCTGCTGATGACGATTCACTCGGACCTGTCCTAATTCCTCACTGACTTTTAGCCGTAGTTCTATTCAAACTTTAAGCATTTGGACACTACGTTTGGATCTCAATCCTATGCAAGCAAATCAAAATTACTGGTCAAGGTATTCAGTCATATGGTCTAAAACTCAAAACTGACTGCGTATCTTAGCTGATTGATGATTATTCACTCGAATTAATCAATTAATTTTTATCCGAAGAATTATAACTGTAAAATAGACATCGAGAAAAGAAAGAAAGAGCTTCCAGTTTAACCTACGACTGCCTATCTGACCTTGAGTTTTACTGTCATGAAAGCTAATTGGCATCGCAACTCGTACAATCGCCAAATATCTACGCTATTGTAAATAATCCTATCAAAAATCCAGAAATAAACTATTAAACATGTCGACTAATAACTTACAACAATTTAATGACACTTCAAAATTCCCTTTTAGCCTTACATTTAAGTCGTAAATCGCTTAAAGACAGACATACATTCGGTTATCTCTGATTGGTCGAAACTGCCAATTTCTCCACGTGACCCAAGGTTGTGACGATGGTTTCTTAGAGTTTTTTCGTCGACTAGTGATGTAAATATCGTCATGTAGTGTTGCGCCAACTCGTTTTATCATCATTATTCTGATACTAGTGTAATTATGAGTTGCTTATGTCCGGGAATATTTGCCAAATATATATCGGATGGTCGTCGTAATTTTAGACAGGGGGTCGGGTGATGTTTTTGTTGTAACATGTAGGTGTCTATAACGTAAAACTATAATTAACCTATTTACACAACAATACCATATGATGTTTAACAACCCTATCAATATTATAATATCTAAGCAACGTTATCTGGCGATGTTTTGTGCCAATGAATTTGGTGTTATTTAATTTGATCAAGTGACTTGATCACTTCGATCGTCTTGATGTGATTAAATAATAAATTATTAATATATATTTAACTAGCTGACCCGCGCAACTTCGTCTGCGTCACATGAGCTACCTACTACCTACCTACTACCTACCTACTACCTACCTACTACCTACCTACTACCTACCTACTACCTACCTACTACCTACCTACTACCTACCTACTACCTACCTACTACCTACCTACTACCTACCTACCTACTACCTACCTACCTACTACCTACCTACTACCTACCTACTACCTACCTACTACCTACCTACTACCTACCTACTACCTACCTACTATCTACCTACTACCTACCTACTACCTACCTACTACCTACCTACTACCTACCTACTACCTACCTACTACCTACCTACTACCTACCTACTACCTACCTACTACCTACCTACTACCTACCTACTACCTACCTACTACCTACCTACTACCTACCTACTACCTACCTACTACCTACCTACTACCTACCTACTACCTACCTACTACCTACCTACTACCTACCTACCTACTACCTACCTACTACCTACCTACTACCTACCTACTACCACCTACCTACTACCTACCTACTACCTACCTACTACCTACCTACTACCTACCTACTACCTACCTACTACCTAACTGCTACCTACCTACAGAATAAATCCTTAATTGTTTTCGAAAATAGAAACTTTTTTTTTTTTTACGTTTTCGTTTTTTTTTTTAATGTATTCTGCTATTCAGGACGGAGACAAATCCAACGAAACAAAAACCATGAAAATTGATCCAGCAGATCTCGAGTTATATAAGTGATGTAACAAACCCGACTTTGTTTTATATATATAGATTACTGTTATTGATTGTTTTGGAGCAAGAAGGAATGGTTGGGCAATCGATATGTGAAAGATTAACACTTACTCATCTATTACAATGAGGTATGAGAAACTAACTCGGGGTGAAACTTGCCTTTATACATAAGCCATAATATCAATCCTACATAAGTATTTTTTAAAATACGGAGTAAGAATAACTTAAAAATAGATAACAAACAGCACCAATAAGGTCAATCGGAAACTTTTTCTGTTAAAAGCCTATGATCAACAATAGGCTTGTGTCCTGAAAAAATCGAATTAGTCCGTCAGTTTGATTATCAAAAAATATTTGACACGTATTTTTTCTTTTGTTTCGTAAAACAAAATTGACGAAGATTGGTCGCTTTAAAACTCTCAATACGTCACGCCGCGCGCCGTGCTATAATTTTTAGTTCGTTGTGACGTCACGACCCCCACTCTCGAGTTTGGATGCGTTTAATCTTTGTCAATTCATTGATTTACAAAAACAAAAAAATACGTGTCCATTATTTTCCAATACTCTAACTGACAGACTAAATAGATTTGCAATTTATTGATGGTAGAAACTAGCCTATTACGGATTAATTTCTTATTTAATTAATTTTAGTGCCTTGTGACGTCACGACCCCCACTCTCGAGTTTTGATGCGTTTTATCTTTGTCAATATTCATTGATTTACAAAAACAAAAAATACGTGTCCAATATTTTCCAATACTCTAAGTGACGGACTAAATAGATTTGCAATTTATTGATGGTGGAAACTAGCCTATTACGGATTAATTTCTTAATTGATTTATTTAATTTAGTCCCCTTCAGGAGGTAACCATTTAAAATCCTTTATTTTAAAAGGAAATGTTTTTGGACCCAGCGTCTTAGGTTATGTCTTCTTAGTTAGGAAGACCTCATGGCTAAATAATAAAAGCCGCTCGGATCAATCGTCAGGTTAAGCTGCGTTTAGATGACCACCCATCACATACCTACCGTGTTTCCTCCGTGCCTCGGAAAGCACGTTAAGCCGTTGGTCCCGGCTGTCAATTGTAGATTTTTGACAGTCGTTACAGGCAGTGGCCCGAAAGTCTAACAACCAGTCTTACCAAGGGGCATCGTATTACCCAGTACTAACAGGGGGTCTAAAATGGCCGCTTTAACAGAATCTTAATATGAATTACGTTAAAAATTTCAAATTCTTAAAATATACTTTATACATAAGATCATAAAGTCCATTTTAAGAATTTAAAATTTTTAACGTGATTCATACTAAGATTCTGTGTGGATTCTGCTAAAGCGGCCATTTTAGACCCCCAGGTTGAGGTCAGATAGGCAGTCGCTCCATGTAAACTACTGGTATTCAGCTGCATCCGGTTACACTGGAAGCCGACGCCAACATAGTTGGGAAAAGGCTATGCAGATAATGGCTTAGGTTGTGTCTTTGTAGTTCAGTTTTAATAGGATCTGACTCAATCCATAATCTACTATTGACATGTCAAACTGTTTCTGCACAAGCAAGTTTGTATGACACACTCGGTGACAGATGTATGCTAGTCTATCGGTCTGTGTGTCACAACGTGATCACTACATTGATGTATCACTACTCGCGATAAATGATTTACTCATCAACTGAATTATTCAAATCGTAACACTTCGATTTGACCTTTGAATAATGCCTTTGATGTATTGATCGTTACAAGATTAAAAATCATTAAAAGAACTTACTGTTGGTGACTTGGTGTCGTCATGTTGATAGATACGAACAGAAATCACCAAATCAAGGATGGGTCGTGAGTTCGACTGCAAACGTTTAGAATCCATTCTTAGCGCATAATACCTAAGTAGCTACACCTATATTTCGCTAGATATGTTTATGTTTATTTTGTTGCCATCTGGCATTACGCTGAGCTAAAAATCAGCGTCAGGTCATTCTCTTTGTATTGCTATCTGGCATTACGCTGAGCTAAAAACCAACGTCAGGTCGTACTCTTTGTATTACTATCTGGCATTACGCTGAGCTGAAAACCAGCGTCAGGTCGTACTCTTTGTATTGCTATCTGGCAGTACGCTGAGCTAAAAACCAGCGTCAGGTCGTACTCTTTGTATTGCTATCTGGCAGTACGCTGAGCTAAAAATCAGCGTCAGGTCGTACTCTTTGTATTGCTATCTGGCATTACGCTGAGCTGAGGCCCTTTTGGCACCATGAGTATTGTATGTTTATGTATTTCGTTTTTAAAGTGTTTTGGTTTTTAATGCTGCCGAATAAACACAATTTTCTTTCTTTCTTTTATTTCGCGATTTGTGCCAATCATAAAAAAAATTTGCTTCTTGTTACTGGCACTTCCGTTTTTAAAACCGTGACCTTGTACCAGAGCTAGCACAAAAAACCTTTCAGTTACACGTGTTTTGTGCCTAAAAATTACCTCAAATATAGCTAAAAAATAAATAAATAACAGCGCTGGTAGCACAATGTGAACTAGACTCGGTTATTTCGGTAACAAAAGTCGTCTGGACAATCTCGCAATGTTTTATTACCTTCGGGACAGTCAGTGATTCCGTACTGTAAACTATTTTATTTTTAAACTAACGTCGTGTTGTGTTACTGAGGTTTTAGTCGAAGGAATATCTGTACGTTTGTGTAGACTAGCACTTCGCACGCGACTTCAACCGAAAAAATTGTGATAGCTCTGCTAATTTGCATGATATAAATATAATTTATAGACTTTGTTACTTCTTGGTAATGTAACTTTCTATTAGTAACAAAATGGTTAAAATCGGTTCAGTAGTTTCGGAGCTTATTCGGTACAAACAAACAAAAAAATCTTTCCTCTTTATAATATCATTATGTTATTATAGTATAAACTAGTAGCTGGATAGATATATTAGACCCACTACCCCCACCACTACCACTGCTTGTCTCTGCATCACCCAAAGGTTGACTGGTATAAAATGCCTATCTGTACTTTGTGCTTGAAGTGTTAAATAAATAAATAAATTAGAAGACCAGTCATTTTAATGTATCAGTTCATGTTAAAATATAGGTACAAATATTTATTAAAGTAGTTAAAACAAAATGTCACCCATCGTCTTCCAAATAAACTATTTATTAAAAGAAGTCGGTTAAAGAGGTTGGATTTAATGTTTTACGGATCTCTAAAAAAGTGTCAACTTCTTGTATCAGTTTTTTATTACGTGCTTCGCATGTTTTAGTGATTTACCTGTAAAAATCTAAGATTTTCTATATCCCTAGATAAAAAGGTCACCGACGCACTAACGGTTACCTGAATTATTTCCATTATTTTGACCCCCCTCCCCCCCCACATAGAATGTTTTATTAAATTATTATTTTTATTTTATTGTCAGTGCCCTTTCACTCTGTTTATTAAATATCTCAGCTAATTTGTGAAAGAAAGAGGAATGAAATTATTAAAAGATTCGTAAAACCAACATAATATTCCAACAACAACACTTCATCATATTTAAAAATTCACTCCAACCTTAAAACCATCTAAGCTACCCCAGAATCACAAATGAGCTTTCCGCTAACCTAATTAGAGCCAAAATCAGCAATTAATTTTTCAGAAAGCCCATCAAATGTCAGACTTTAGTCATCACTAAGGATGTAATACATTTGGACGCAAATCCCTTGGCCCCTCAATTATGTATGTCCAAGGGAGAAAAGGGCTTTGAATCTTTAATAATGGGTCTAAACGAACGTTTAAAAGGAAGATGTTGAAAACCGATGGCCTTTTTAGTGTGTACTTTAATAAATAACATAAGAGCATGTTGAGAGGATGAATGAAAAGCCATTTAGAAAAGGAATTTACTTATGATATTGGTTTTACTGGGAGAAGACGTGAAGGACATACACTGACCTTATTGGTGATGTTCTTTTAATGAAATAAAGATGAGAGAGTACGTATAATGTTAGAATCGTTGCATGTGTTTCTCCCAAGGCAAAACCATGTGGCAAAACTGAGACACGAATTTTAATAATCCGTCGTTCTGTCGTTCGTATTTTATTCCCGCCATTTCGGGCAGTGTTCTATTTTTAAACGACCTATGAAATGGGTGGCCTGTTTTGACAGTATACGGCCAGTAACTTTGATAGTAAAAATATTGGGCGAGGCTTTCCCAGGATAACGTATATACGTATATACTTTTTGTAGAAAAGTTTCGGGTATATGTCGGAGCTCCGACCTCGGACCTTAGGGACTTGTATGTCAGATTCAGCCAGCTAAATTGTGGGGATAACTTCGGGGGATTAAATGTAAAAATTGGCCCAGGTAAAAGTTTAAATTAGTTCGTTTGAGTCGATTTGTTGTAAAACAATGGTTGTTCTTGTGCCATAAAACTCCTTCATAGATATAAATAATCGCCTTTAGAATCGAGAAAGGCAAAGCAGTACCTACTCAGTTGCAATTTTTATGTAACTAGCGGCTTCTCCCGGCTTCGCACGGGTGGACATTTATTTTCCTCTGATTCCTCCTCCCCTTATTTTTTCCAGTAATAAATATTGCTTATGACACTCGCAAATAACGTGGCTTTCTATTGGTAAAAGACATTTCATAATCGGTTCAATAGTTCCAGAGATTTCCCCCTAAAACCTCACAAACTTTACCTCTTTATAATATTACTAGCGGACGTCCCGCGGTTTCACCCGCGTAGTTCCCGTTCCCGTGGGAGTACGGGGATAAAATATAGCCTATACGGATTCGGAAGAATCCCTCTAAGTAATGGTAAAAGAAATTTTGAAATCGGTCCAGTAGTTTTTGAGCCTATTCAATACAAACATACAAAAATACAAAGGTTTCCTCTTTATAATATTAGTATAGACGCGGCTGTCATGCGGTTTCACCCGCGTAGTTCTCGTTCCCGTGGGAGTACGGGAATAAAATATAGCTTATGTTACTCGTTGATAATGTAGCTATCCATTACTGAAAGATTTTTTCAAATCGGTCCAGGAGTTTTTAAGTTTATTCGTTATATAAGAAAATACTTAATCTTTCCTCTTTATAATATTAGTATATAGATAAATGCAGTCGCCAGCACATCAAGTTTTCAAAAACTTCTCCAAATGATTTTAAACCATATGTTGATGGTTAAGTCCAAAATCGAATGAGAAAATTTGGCAGTTTGTGGTAACTCGATGCTCTCGCGACTGTACTTAGGTCCCGTTGGTGTAATTTTGACTATAAAAATACACCCAACTTTGTAAAATTTCGTATAGCCAGCAAAAATAAAACCAGACTGCTTGGCCCAGTTTAAAACTATCAGAGACAACATTAATTATTTTATTACAATAAAAATAAAAATAAACTTTATTTGCTAAAGTAATAATACATTAATATCGTCATAATATGCAGATGTAGTGCCAAAAGTGACGTCAGAACTTGCGTCATGCGTCATCGTCATCATAAAATGGTGATGATCATCAAGGGTGATGACGTAATTGTTTTCTACCTTTTCTTTAAATAGAAATGCGTGATATGTCTGTCATTTTGGTCAGATGTTTTGGTTATTAAAAGATTGTTACTTTGTGTCTCGTAGGCAGACAACCAAAGATAAGAATAGATTAAAAACATCCCATCACTAGTAAGAGAAAATTCTATTCATAGACCAGTATTTTTTAAGTACCTTATCTATATGATGTTGCCAAAAGTCTACATCTACACTAATATTATAAAGAGGAAAGATTTGTATTTTTGTGTGTATGTTTGTAATGAATAAACTCAAAAACTGCTGCGCTGATTTCAAAAATTCTTTCACCATTAGAAAGCTACATTCACCCTGAGTAACATAAGCTATATTTTATCCCCTTACTCCCACGGGAACGGGAACTACGCGGGTGAAACCACGCGACGTCCGCTAGTACGAGCAACGTTGAGTTTATTTTCTCTTTATTGCTATAGAAATTGTAGAGACTGCCTCGTTGTCTAGTGGTCTGCTGTCAGTAGCGACTGCAGGTCCTGGGTTCAATTCCCGGGTCGAGCAAAAGCGGTATATTGGGTTGTTCCATCAGGAATTTCTTAGTAGTAGCCACGAAGTCTTGATTTGTTCCCGGTTGATGGCAATAGGCATCGCCTATCACATGGGACTTAAACATAACTGCTTTTAACCAAAATTGTCAATTCTAGGTCAACCGGAAGTACCCTATAGGTTTTGGGTCGAAAACCTATATGGTAATTCAAGTTGACCTAGAATCACGAAATTTGGCGAATAGCAAGGTTTTACAGCACATGTAAACGGAAAAATCTGAAAACCGTAAACACAGTTAAATAACAAAATACCTAGAAGTTTGTACGGAAACCTCGTTGCGCAAGTCAAACTCGCACTTGGCCGGTTTTGTCTGGTGGTTAATATTCGGTCCTAAGAAAACGAGACTTGTTATTGGTTTCAAAACCCTTATTAGCTCAACCCGAAAAAAACAGACCACAACAAAGAAAACCCCACAATATTATACCATTTTCCGAAATGAAAACCGGAACACCACACGTTAAGGTGTCGCCGGCCACTTCCGGTGGCCATGTTCCCGGGTATGACGTCACTGACAACTGACGTATATACGTGGCGATAATCCTTTAATACTGAGGATATTCTCCTTTAATATTGCAAGGCTTTTAAATACTGAATTAGCATATGTTTATGGTAATATTTTGACGGGAATTAGGGGATTATTAGGGATATTTAGGGGTATTTACCGTCATGGTTCTAATCTTCGGGGAAAATAAAAAATAGGGAAAGTGTTTTTACAGGATTTGTCATGGATTTAATATGGAGGCGCTCGGCCATTGCCTCTCGAGGACACTCTTGTGTGTAATTGAATAGGATATTTGACACCATAAAACAATAATTCCAAGACATCAATCTCTAAAAAAAATCTTTGTTTTAGGCCTCAAAACCCGATTTATTTTCAATTAATTGCCAAATTCGATTTTTAGTTGCTTTAAAATCAATTAATAGTTGAGTCATTGAGTTGACCAAACAGTGACGTCACAGCGTTCTATTGCCATACAAAATCTTTGAAAGAACCGCGTTTTGACAGCTCTTAAAAAGTATGTCAATGGATTGGTGTATTAACGAATCATTCCCCCTGCGTCGAATCCCTTTATGTCGACTTGTGATTTTTCTTGGTTTTGATGCAACCCTATTGCAATCAGTAGGTAATCACATTTTCGTCAAACAACGCTAAACTTACGGCGAAATACTGCCTGTGAAAAACTAGAAAATACACTAAACAAATATTATTATATTCATCATCATTTTCTTGCACCAATTAATTTGGGGTCCGCAGCATGTCTCCTTCTTCTCTTCTTCTCTATTATTTGTCATCCCAGCAGTCACCTCCTTTTATTAAATTGTTATATTATAATCATTTTATTTAGAACCATATAGGAACATAACACTAACCTTAGATGTTGGTTGGCCAATAAAGAAAAATAAAAATGAATAACAATTGTATTATCTTTTCTGTTAAAAAAACAAAACGCGAAACATACAGGCTGATACAAAAATAAACAACAGAAAACAACAAAATGCCAAGCTTATAATACTAAAAGCTGAAACCAAAACTGCGCCAAAAAATAACAACAAAAATGTTCACAGAATATCCATTATTTATCACACATACAGATTGCGTTCTGCAAACCGCAATCCGAATTTTCAAATACAAAACGTGGCTTCGTTTGCGTAAGCTATTAAAAATAAACAAAATAGGTCTATGTATCTGAAACTATATCGTTGGTGTAGTAGTTTTAAACGCGACTTCTGAACAAGAGAACCTGGGATCGATTACCAGAACAGGGAAACTGTTATTGATTTTTTCCGTCAAAGATTTTGCAGTTGCAGCAGAATCTAGAATTAATATAAATTGAGGTCAGTAAGCGTTGTGAGCTATTTTGTTACTAGAAACTTCTCAGTGAGTTTAAATAAAAACTCGCATAAATGGCGAAGATACGCACCTGTGCATACCTACTAAACACACACACACACACACACACACACACACTGAACACACACACACACACCCGGACACACGGTACACTCTACCGAACCCTTTGGGAGTAACAAGCGTAATGTCTTGAACCTAAACCTAATTTTATCGCCACTGGAACCAATTCCAAACAAAACTTAATTACTCCGAGATACACTTGGTAACTCACCTCAGGCTCAAAGTGTCAAATAGAGATGAGCCATCGCCCGCGGATATCCGCACAGTATCCGCAGGGTATCCGACCTAAATAAACTGACTTCACATTTAGGAATACCTATCTCGGATACGCTGCCGTGAAATATGATTATCACTGAATGAATATGACGAACTGAATTGCTGTAGTTTTTAATGGAAGTTTGAAAAGGTAATTATAGTTTATTTGCTAATTAAAAGAACACTTAAAAGTTCTAGTTAATTTATTCAACTTATGTTTCAAGTTTGGTTCAAGGAATTTCTAAGTCACTTGTTGCTGTGTATTCTATTTGCTAATTAAAATGATCATAAATGTTAAGTTAATTACTAAACTAAATGAATAATAGCTTTCAATGGACATTAGATTTGCCTAGGAATTCAGTTAACATGACTTACTTAACTAAGTTGCCTTAAGAAATTGTTTATTTTGGTTGTAAATGAAATAGATCGACATGTGAAATATTTTAAAGTATTTAAGGAAATGGAATTTACAACATGACTCGCTAATATCGCTATTCATAATACGTACCAAGCACACACCGTTTTAATATTATGAGTAGTTTCTAATAGGTATTTCACTTCAAAAGTTGCTGCCAAAGTGCCAAGGTCGTTTATGTTGTAGTGCTGCAACCCAGTAGAAAAATAAAAACAGCATTTTATACTCTTCTGCCTAATCCTTCGAAGATAAGTAAGGCCTGACATAATTTTCAAATGAATGTCAGTACTTTTTTTCAAATATATGGCTAATTGAAGAATAAATCACACATCAGCAGTGTTGTTGCATATATCCGCAATATCCGCGCTTAGGTATACAAATATCCGCGCACCTAGCAATGCGCCCATCGGCATCGTGTCTCGCTGACCACACACTGTCACTCATACGATATACGGGCACGCTAACTACTTAAATAACATTAGCACTGCTTGTTTCCAATAACCACTAGATTGATATTACGATACTGGAGAGGTCCACTTAAATCTGTATGGTTCCTTTCAAAATGTGACTTGACCAGGACTAGGTCTGGACATTAAAAGAAATAGTGACCTCTGAGTTTATTTAGGCTGTTTCTTCTCAGAGTAATCAGACGCGAAATATCGGCCTCAAGCATACATCTCCGACTACCGTCGTGTATCTTTACAAAATGTTATAGTCATCCCAATTATTGGAATCTCTTTAAAATTTACTAATAAATGTAGAGCATAAATAAAACATACTAAAAGTATCCGAAAACTCATAAATATCCGCAAAACGGTCACCTCCCTACAGACCTCACACAGCTCACGACATCACTGACCAGTGGTCGCAACCTTTAATTTAAAACTCATCATTACGGCCCTTTTATTAGGCAAATTAAAATGACGTGTCGTGTGTCAATGGACACGCTCAGCGGCAATGAATACTCGTCGCGCCCCCAGGAAGAAAGCAATTGCAGGATTAACGCGTTCCCATTTCCTTGCCATGCACGATATTGTGAGGCCACTTAATAGTCGGTCCTCTAGGCAGACGTCTCACCGTCGACGAGGAGCGACGAACTATCGATATTTTCTCGGGTAAGGAACGTTTTGTACGTTTCTTGGCCCCGAGTCACTCCTGTCAGTAAAAGATACAATTATAATATATGGCTTGTATGTGATTCCTTGATGCCTACCACACGAACGCCGTCCGATACGGACGAGTGGCGCTTGCTCCGCCTCCGCTCTTCCGAGCGAAATTCTAAGCGTTCAGGCGGCACTTAGCACACGAAACACCGCATTACAGCGCGGATCTCTGTGGGTCTGTAATCAGACTGCACGACTTATCGAAACCCATACGCTTTGCTGCCTCGGCCATCCGCGACGGTGAGTAGCGTCCGTCGCGTATGTAAACCGCCTAATAGTTGATCACTGAGACCAGTACTTTTTCGTGAAACTCTACGGTTGAATCTCAGTCTCTAGGCATGGCCATCATTATTGTATGAATCACTATGGCAGCTTGTACGGATCCATGCAACATTGACGACCGCAGATTTTTAATACGGCAAATCATCATCATCTGCCTAGCCTTTTCCCAAATATGTTAGGGTCGGCTTCCAACCTAACCTCATCATCATCATCATCATTTCAGCCGAAAGACGTCCACTGCTGGACATAGGCCTCCCCCAATGGGGGGTGTTTGCCATAATCGCCACGCTTGGCAGGCGGGTTGGCGATCGCAGTGCGGTTGTTACAAAAGCACAGAGAACGCTGCTACCCATTCTCTGGTAAGTCCCTTAGTCGCCTCTTACGACACCCACGGGAAGATATGGGATGGTGCTATTCTTTACGTTCGACACCATACAGAACGTATACCACCTAACCTATTACAGGTGAATACCAGTACTTTACAGAGACCGACTACCTATCTGACCTCCACAACCCAGTTAGTACTGGGTAGTACGATACCTCTTGGTAAGACTGGATGTCAGATTTTCTGGCTTCTGACTACCCGTAACGATTGTCAAAGATCTACAAATGACAGCCGGGACCAACGACGCACGGGAAATAAACGTACACAATGTGGACAAGAGGTTTTGGATAAAAACCGAGTCAAACAAACAGCTCGTGTTTAGTTACTAGCTCTATCCGCTTCACGCTAATCGCCGGTGATGTAACATTGGCCTTACGTTCTATGAATTAACGTAGAAAGTGGTACATTTGTTTGATTAAATGAAGGTTTTTTGCTTTGTTTTTAATGGCATATAATTATGTTATTACGTGAGGTTGTTGCATTTAGTTTGCCTAATGAAAATAGTTGTGGAGTAAAATATATACTACTATTGAAACAGGTTTCATTGTAGTAGGAGCGTCATGAAAACTGAAAGACTCTGTAATTGATTTAGTTGTAGACTACCTACTCAGACGTGACTAATCTAAATCGAATGCCCCAGTCTAGGTCGTACACCCTAGCTCCTAAGAATTTCAATTGGAAACTCGGTATGTAATGGATAGTCACCCATCCACTGACCAACCTTGGCAAGCGCGGCTTAACCTTGAAGATCGACCCGCGAGACTGTTATTATTTAGCCACCAGACCTCCAATACAGGTAGATATGGAGGTACCTAAGGAAATGAAATGAAAAACAAAACAAATACCAAAAATATAATAATAATAAATAAAATATTTCACGCCTTTTTTCTATAGAGAGGGATATACATTTTGTCAATCAAATAACATTAGGTCTGCGTGTCCAATTGTATGTGACCGCGGCACAACGGCGCCTGGTGTAACGATTACAGTTAATGACCGCAGTACATCGGTTATATCATTAAAGTTAAGCGATTGGTTAGGTTCAATGACTGCCTATTGTGACCTTTCTTCTTACTCCATAAGGGCCTGCGCAGACGACAGACTATCCGTGACGCAGTTTTTAGTCTGTGAAAATAGAACCTAAGCAATTATATTGTGGTAACGCATACGAGGCGCAAAAAGTCCGCTGGCTAAAAATTCCGTGTCATTCTGGCAGATCGCGCTGCGTCGCGCACACAGTATGCACATACTTATAGTATGCAATCTGCACTCGTTAGGGCCAAGTTCACCAAAAAGATAACAGTCTGATCATCTAAAAACAGCTGTTTTTAGATAATCAGACTGTTAACACCTGTTTTTAGATAATCAGACTGATATCTTTTCGGTGAACTTGGCCCTTAGTGGTTAATCTGCACTATGATGATGTGCGTCGTGTGCGTTGAGTCTGCGTAAAATCCGCGAACTTTTTGTATGCCATGCAGACATTTTGTGCGCCGCAGACTCGATCACACAAAAGATCCGTCGTCTGCGCAGGGTCTAAAAGGGTTTTTAGTTATTTCTCATTTCAATCATGTCTCATGCGTAGCAGTCGTACTTGCAACGTGGCAGTCAAAGCAAACATGTCTTATAAATGACTGATTGATTAACGGTCATCTATACTAATATTATAAAGAGGTAACATTTGTTTGTAAGTTTGTATGTTTGTAAGTTTGTATGTAGGAGGTAATCTCCGGAAGTAATGAACCGATTTCACCATTAGAAAGCTACATTCACCTTGCGTAACATAGGCTATATTTTATCCCCGTACTCCCACGGGAACGGGAACTACGCGGGTGAAACCGCGTGACGTCCGCTAGTTTTCAATAACTTACTAGCCGGTTTCGGTAAGTTGCTATCTCTGTCTGTTTGACATTTTGCTTACTGGACGGTTAGAAACAAAACGTCATAGAAAAGCTTTCTTAGATTTTTCTATGAATCAAGTGACAGATAGGTGACGCGGATAGGATATTCTTTGCCTATAGAAACACCGATAACTACGGAAGAAGGCACATTAACCAACAGTTATACGTAAGTAAGTTACAGAAAATGGCCGTAGATATAGACTTTATATACCTGTCAAAAACCGGTTGAAGTCTTCCAGCTTTTACCCGAGTTTTTAATATCGTAACTCCTGATCAATCACAATCCATCTATCCGTCGCACACCCATCAATCTCTAAGTCGAGCTGCAGTCTGCGTCACTCGGCGTCCTGTTGAGATGCATTACGGCTAAGAGCTAGTCGGTGTAAAAGTTGCATGTTGCTACACCCTGTATAAAATGTTGTAGTAATAAGTTTTTGTACGTCACCCTGGGTGTACAGGATGATATAATTATGAATATGGATTTAGGTCAGTTCTTAGGAAACGGGATAATATTGAATTGTTTGCCATAAATGCGGCGTTGATTCTGGCAATTTTTTATTAAAACTCCGAGTATCCGAAATTGAAATGGGTAAATATCCGTAAATTGGTGACGTCCTTAAAGACACAATCATATTCGTAGTTAGTTAAAAAAGATCACAAGCAAAGCTTTAATATATTCCGAGCAACATTTTCACAAATTATAAAGAAATAAAATAAAATATAGAAAGAACGCAAATAACACTTGTATGCGTAACTGTACCAGGAACAAAGCCGGGTCACCACTCAACAGTTTCAATACCTACAAAGAAGTGCTACCGAGTGGTAAAACACTTTTCATCCCGATTGTACCGCGGATTGTGATGAAGATTAAATAAATATTATGTGGAATTTAAAATGAGAACGAGTTTTTCAAATATTTATTGATATTTTTAAAATAGCTATTTATTACAGTGGTAAAATCTTGGACAGTTATTAATTTATTTATAAATAAAATCGGGGCAGTCTTTAGGGACTTCCGATAGAAGTGAAAACAAAAGTAGACCGGCCCCGCAAAGGACTGCCGATAGAAGTGAAAAAGTAGGCCCCGCTCGGTGCCCCAGTCGTAGCACTGCTACGGTTTGTGTCCCACGCACGTCTATGGGGTGCTACGCCGTAGCGGTTTGGCTACGAGTGCTACGAAGCGTGATGTGAGTGGAGGTGACGATCATTCATTGTTTTTCCTTCACCCAAAAAGTGCTCAAAGCGCCTAAAGTAGTTTTCACCTAAAAAATGCAACAAAGGAAAACATAATTATGGCCAGAGGATAGGTAGGTCTCTCATAAAATATTGTATCAGTCAGAAATAAAATAATATCCCGCCCACACTTAATTTGTAACAAATCTACTTGATCCTCAAAATAAAGGGATATAAGCAGACTTGACATTTAAAATGTAATAAGGGAAAGAAATGAATTTACAGATGAGATAAAAATACAGCTAATTATAAAAAGATCTACCTAGCACGCACTCTATGGTGGTAGTTTTATAGATCACGCACTTGGTGACAAATCAGATCAGCACTGTAGGAGTGACAGGAACAGGCGTTAGGGTAGCACTGCAAGAACTGTCCTGCAGTCCTACCCGCAAAATTATGTTTAAGAGCCCACTTACATTTTGGTGTTACGCTAATTGTACAATTTACTTAAAAAGTCAAACTTATACGAAAAAGTATTCTATTATTATTGAAGTAGAGAAAACGAACTATTTGTAACAAGAAAAATATATAATTTCAAAGAGTCATCATCATCATCATCATCATTTCAGCCGAAAGACGTCCACTGCTGGACATAGGCCTCCTCCAAGTGTCGCCACATTGACCGGTCCCGTGCGACTCGCATCCAGCGGATTCCTGCAACCTTCACCAGGTCATCGGTCCACCTAGTGGGAGGCCTTCCAACGCAACGTCTTCCGGTTCGCGGTCGCCACTCCAGAACTTTTCGGCCCCATCGGCCATCCGTTCTGCGAGCAATGTGCCCTGCCCACTGCCACTTAAGTTTGGCAATTCTTCGGGCTACGTCGGTAACCTTTGTTCTCTTGCGGATGCCTTCATTTCTGATTCGATCGCGCAAGGAAACTCCGAGCATAGCCCTCTCCATTGCCCTTTGGGTGACTTTAAGCTTTCTGATGAGGCCCATTGTGAGCGACCACGTTTCGGTCCCGTATGTAATCACTGGCAACACACACTGGTCATAGACTTTCGTCTTGAGACACTGCGGTAGGTTGGACGAGAAGATACCGCGCAATTTCCCGAATGCTGCCCAACCGAGTCGGATTCGACGATTGACCTCTTTCTCGAAGTTAGACCTACCTAACTGGACCGTTTGTCCCAGGTACACATAATCGTCTACAACTTCAAGAGTAGAGTCTCCGATCTTGATAGGAGTGGGTGTGACATGGGCATTCAACATGACCTTAGTCTTGTCCATGTTCATTTTTAGACCCACTCTTCCAGAAGCTCTACTGAGGTCATCGAGCATTGTACTGAGGTCCTCCATGGTCTCAGCCATTACCACTATATCATCGGCAAACCGAAGGTGAGTGATGTACTCGCCATTGACGTTGATGCCTAGCCCTCTCCAGTCCAGAACCTTGAAGACATCCTCCAGTGCAGCGGTGAACAGTTTCGGAGATATGACGTCTCCCTGTCTCACACCTCGCTGCAGGAGGATAGGTTTCGAGGCTTGGTCCTGAAGTCGGACTGACATGGTGGCGTTTTTGTACAAACACTTAAACACCTCGATGTACCGATAATCGATTTGGCACCGTTGGAGAGACTGCAGTACAAACAGCAGGTTGCGCAGCGGCAGGTTGTAGTATTTCAAAGAGTAAACCTCGCAATTTCATATTTCTTTTTTGTAATAGTCCCATGTAATTGGGGGCAACCTATTCTCATAATACGGGCACATTTACAACCCAGTAACACTTTGCCGGAGCTAAAAATATGATCGCAAACTGTACATGCAGGACTACTTCTAATTGCCACTTTTTTAGGGTTCCGTACCCAAAGGGTAAAAACGGAACCCTATTACTAAGACTTCGCTGTCTGTCCGTCTGTCTGTCACCAGGCTGTATCTCATGAACCGTGACAGCTAGACAGTTGAAATTTTCACAGATGATGTATTTCTGTTGCCGCTATAACAACAAATCTATACTATCTATACTAATATTATAAAGAGGTAACATTTGTTTGTAAGTTTGTATGTTTGTAAGTTTGTATGTAGGGGGTAATCTCCGGAAGTAATGAACCAATTTTAAAAATTGTTTCACTGGTAGAAAGCTACATTATTCGTGAGTGCTATAGGCTATATTTTATTCCCGTACTCCCACGGGAACGCGAACTACGCGGGTGAAACCGCGGGACGTCAGCTAGTACTAAATATAGTCAATGGTACGGAACCCTTCGTGTGCGAGTCCGACTCGCACTTGCCCGGTTTTTTTAAACGTAGCCCCCACACTAGGATTTCTCCTATATCGTGGGAGCGTAAACTCACATTTACACAACCATCTCATAACCAAATTCTAAAAATCTTTTTATAAATACAAAGCTAAAATATACTAAAACTAAGTACAAGTAAACACCTTACCGTACATAAGGAAAAGTGCAGATAAGAGTATTTCAAGATAAAAGCTTCATTTTGTGTTATTTTCCAACATTTTCTCCCCTCTATGGTGAATGTTTTAAGACACGTATCTGCTCGATAAATGGGTCAGCACTAGTTCTCCTTGACATGTTTATGTTTAGTAGTCAATGATATTGTACACAAGATATGTTACGTTCATAGTTACCGACGGTTAAAATTTGGTCATACTGGTAAATACTCGTATTTATGTCGCAGTAAGATAGTTTATCCGTGATATAGTTATATATGGATAGTGATATAGCTATATCCCAGAAGATATTAGTAATATGAATTCTGCAGAATTGATTTTGGTTTGAGGAAAAATCATCAGTTGAATACCAGTACTTAACATGGAGCGACTGCGTATTTGACCTCTACAACCCAGTCAATACTGGGTAATAATGATTCAACTAAAGCTGGATGTCAGACTTTTGGGCCACTGACTACCTGTAACGACTGTCAAATACAAATGACACAGGCAAGTTAAATAAAAGCTTATAATAAACGGCATCGAGGAAATAGTTAAATGAAAATTCGCTCTTTTCTGATAAAAAAATAATCTAGATACATTTAGTTATGTATTTGCATAGGGACGTCCTAATTTCGCACCCATTTTGCAGGGTCAATCGATCGGACCCTTCGAAACACGAGGCCACTCAGGACGTCAAATTGTGTCAGTAATTTAATGGTCTTCCCTACTAAAATAGATGTTAATAATCTGTCACTTTCAATAATTTGGAACCGGAAGCAGTTCTCAATTCGTTGGACAGAAACAAAATAAAACACAAGCCAAAAAAGGCACTTAATTCAGGAACAAACCAAGTGCGACCATTATGTTACATTACACTCTTAAAAAACGGTTTTTACTTTTTATAATACATTCTAATAATAATAAACGGCGAATAAAACCTACTTTTTAACCGACTTCAAAAAAGGCGGAGGTTATATGTTCGTGTGTATGTATTTTTTTTTTTTTTATGTATGTTACCTGATTTCTCTCCCATTTGTGGACCGATTTTCAAAATTCTTTTTTCTTTTGATAGAGTACACTCCTGAGGTGGTCCCATTTTAATTTGGTGAAGATCTGATGCTGACCTTCGGAGATATACAATGGAACTCTTCAAAAAGAGACGGCAAATCTGTTGTGATAGCTCCAATCGGTTGGATGTTCATTGTTTATACAATATCATGACGGAACATCACGCCTGTATGCTCTGAGGGGGTACGCAGATGTGTACAGTTTACCTGATTTCTCTCCCATTTGTGGACCGATTTTCAAAATTCTTTTTAGGGTTCCGTACCCAAAGGGTAAAAACGGAACCCTATTACTAAGACTTCGCTGTCTGTCCGTCTGTCAGTCTGTCCGTCTGTCCGTCTGTCCGTCTGTCCGTCTGTCCGTCTGTCTGTCACCAGGCTGTATCTCATGAACCGTGACAGCTAGACAGTTGAAATTTTCACAGATTATGTATTTCTGTTGCCGCTATAACAACAAATACTAAAATCAGAATAAAATTAATATTTAAGGGGGGCTCCCATACAACAAACGTGATTTTTTTATAATAATTGGTACGGAACCCTTCGTGCGCGACTCCGACTCGCACTTGGCCGGTTTTTTTACTTGAAAGAGTATACTCCTGAGGTGGTCCCATTTTAATTTGGTGAAGATCTGATGCTGATCTTCGGAGATATACAATGGAACTCTTCAAAAATAGACGGCAAATCTGTTGTGATAGCTCCAATCGGTTGGATGTTCATTGTTTAAACAACATCATGACGTAACATTACACCTGTTTGCTCTGAGGGGTACATAGATGTGTACAGTACACCCAGATTTCGACAGTTATGGCATGTTATGTTCCATTTATTGGGGATAAGCCTATTACCATGACATGTATTGTTAACCATGTACAATGAATGCATAGCAAATATTTGTAAGTATAGGATATTACAACTAAAAATGGAAAAATAAAATAAAACTTTTTTGCCAAAAATAAAACCGTCTTCAAAAAAACAACAAACAAAAAAACACAAAAAGAAAAGGACAAAAAAATACACTAAAAGAAAAACAAAAAAAAAAACACTAAAACAAAACCACAAAAAAGTGAAAAATAACTTTAGCTTCAGAAGCCGGTGAGAAAAACACCAAATCAATCAAAGGTCAAGCTTCAGAAGTCGGTGACCTTTTCTAGAATAATTTCCTGCAAAAAAATTGCAATGCCAATGTCGCCCTTTCACCGCGTATAAAACAACACATAGACAACTTAATGAAAATACTTATTTTACTTGAGCCCAAAATGCTGTAAAACCATTAAAAAAATACACTTACTTTCCTAAAGTACGTACCATAACCAATAACTTTTACAACCATAAAAGATGGCACATGAAATCCCTTTGCGTCATTGCTTTTTACAAAATTAAATTAAATTGAATCTAAATGTTAAATATCTAAAGGCTATTATAGACTGAAACCTAATATTTCTTCTCAATTAAAAATATTCTACGAACATAAAATAAAAACGGCTTTTCTGCGAGAGAGCCTGAAATCTGTATACATATAAACTAAAGACGTTACGATAAAGAAAAACGACCTAGTGCTTGATGGTAAAAGGGTGAATTTTAAGTGCATGAAGAAAGCAATTTTCATTCAATATCGTTTATTAGTTTTATTATGAAAACAATAAAGCTGATGCAGACGGTTGGGTTGTTTGGGTTTTAAGGGTTGGTCCCGTTGGTCCTCTAAAACCTTTTAATAGTAGCAATAATCTAGCCAGCTATAATTGTGCATGTGGGTATCAAATGAAAGGGTTTGCTGAGAAGAATACGAAAAATTAAATGACGTCACTCGGGCTTAGACACACGGCGTATTTTAAACGCGCAGACGACGCGCAGATGATGCGCGTATACGCGCTTCAAACGAGATTTGAACGCAGCTTTGTAACCTGAAAAGAAGCCGTGAAACGCGCGTCTACTGCGCGTATACGCGCAGATGCAGGGATACAGACGCGCTGTAGTCGCGCGTAGCTTCTGCGTTTTGGTCAGAGACTCCTCCTCAGTTGTACAATGGCGTCCGTTGAGACAACACTGCTTACGCTGGCTTTGGCCCTTTGTACGCGTTTCAAACGAGTTTCGAACGCGCTTCACACGCGCGTTTGTATCTTTTATCTTTAAAACGCAAAAATACGGCGCAGAAAACGTGCGTTCCTGAAACACGCGTCATCTGCGCGTTTAAAATACACCGTGTGCTAGGTAGGGCTCTGTTCTTGAGTTTTTTTTTCTATAATTTTTATTTATTCTCGTTAGGGTCAAAATCAAAATAATCTTTAATTTAAACGAAATAAGGTCGCTGTTGGATTGATGCTGTCCGAAGTTTAATAATAAACGCACCTAAGTAGATTATGTAAATAATGTTACGAGCTGGGTATGGGATAAATCAATTACTACCGATGAAACAACTGAATAACTTTAATAATCACAAAACAATTCAAACTCAATCACAAGTACAGTACTGATCACTATTCGCTTAGATATTCGCACTCACTAGTTCACTTCGATTCCTCCCGTACTGTAGCCAAAATAATACTGCCCGCTCCCACAAACACGTCGACTATTTATACGACGACCGAACGTTTGAGAAAGATCCATAAGTTCCCAGAATCTTCTAGGCAATTCATACTAGGTCATTGTCCTTAGAGAAACTTCCACAACTTTTGTACACAGGAAAGAAATAGGTACTTTATGCCCTGGGCGTACGGTCGAAATTACAATGACAACTTCCTGATGTATTTTATAGGTAGTTTGCGAATTTGTACCTACATCATTCGATACATACCTACTACTACCTACCTACTATTAGAAGCTACTTGTATTGTAGGTATGGGTACGACGTAACACTGCCCCCTCCTTAGACATGCTCGTCCCGAGCATCATTAGGCCCGTAGTATCGCGCCAATCGGTCTACATGGACAATCTTAGGCGCACCTCGTGGACCCTTCTGTATTCGGTAGGTGACATCGTTGATCCTAGTCACGCCTCGGTATGGTCCATCCCAGCTTGCTTGTAATTTCGGAGACTTCCCTTTGCTCCGTACTGGGTTATGCAACCACACCAGTGAACTCTCGTCGAAACCCCTACTATTTGCCTTCCGGTCATAACGGATCTTCATCTTCTCAGACATCTGTTGGCCGGATTGTCTAATATGCTCATAAACATCATTCAACTTGTTACGCAAGTCATTTGCGTAATCTGTTACACTGCGTGGAGCATCAGGGGGAGTTCCAGTGATTAAATCTGCAGGCAACCGTAATTCCCTTCCAAAGTTCGCGAAGGCGGGCGTCACAGTTGTACTTTCGTGGACTGCGCTGCGGTAGGACAGAAGAAACGGCTGTATGTGCTTGTCCCAATCCCTTTGTCTGCTTTCCACGACTTTTGCCAGATATCTTTCCAACGTTTGGTTGAATCGTTCCACCATTCCATCAGATTGTGGGTGGTAAGAGGTGGTTCTGGTTTTGTGAGTACCCATTAATCGACAAGTCTCCTGAAATACTTGCGATTCGAAATTCCTTCCTTGATCGCTGTGTATTTCTAAGGGTACTCCAAAACGACAGAAGACTTCCTGAACCAATTTATCTGCGACAGTTGTAGCTTCTTGATTAGGAAGTGCGAAGACTTCTGGCCACTTTGTGAAGTAATCCATGACCACCAAGAAGTACTTGCTTCCGCTCTCACTTTCTGGAAATGGTCCCGCAACGTCTAGTGCTATCCGCTCCCAAGGGGCTCCAACGTTGTACACTTTTAATGCTCCTCTGCTGCGTGTTTGGGGTCCTTTCACGGCCGCACAACTGGTACATTTGCGACACCAGTCCTCCACATCATCTCGACAGTGGATCCAGTAAAAGCGTTCTCGAATTTTTAGTAAAGTCCTTTTTACCCCCATATGTCCTCCCGAACATCCATCATGGTACAGCCGTAAAACATCCGGTACCTTAGCTTTAGGGACAACCATTTGTAGATGACAGCTGTCCCCTCGAGCGTTTTCCCATTTACGGCACAAGACTCCATCCTGGATCACCAAGCTGTTCCATTGCGCCCAATAACTCTTCGTGATGGAACTCAGTGATGGAACTCATCGCAGCCACATCACTCCACTTGGGTTTAGGAGCACCAGCTTTGATCCACTGGAAGATCGGTTTGATGTCCGAGTCATTTTGCTGAGTCTGCTGTAGGGTTTCTTTCCATTCATCGCTGAGATCCGTTCTAAGCATCCTCACGGGCACTATTTCCTTAGTCTCTTGCCTGGCACAGTGCTTACAGTCTTCAGGACAAGGTCTTCTCGACAAGGCGTCTGCGTTACCGTGAGTTCTTCCACTGCGATGTTCAGTTACGAAGTCAAACTCTTGCAATAGCTCAATCCATCTCGCCACTTGCCCCTCTGGATTCTTGAACTGTAATAGCCACTTCAATGCAGCATGGTCAGTTCTTAATTGGAATTTACGTCCCAACAAATATTTACTGAAGTGCTGCAATGTCTTTACTACGGCGAGTAGCTCCCGTCTTGTAACGCAGTAATTTCTTTCTGGTTTGGATAAAGACTTGCTGAAGTAAGCTATCACAACCTCTTGGTTTCCTTTCCGTTGAGACAGCACGCCCCCAATTCCAGTATTACTTGCATCTGTGTCAACTATGAAGTCATTTTCTGTGTCAGGATATCCCAAAATAGGCGTATTGCACAGACGTTTCTTTAATTCCTGAAATGCAACGTCGCAGTTCTCGTCCCAACAGAATTGCCGCTTTTCCTCAGTGAGTTTGTGCAGAGGTTTTGCAATGTCGGCAAAATTCTTGACAAACCTTCGATAGTAGGAGCACAAACCCAGAAATGCTCTGACCTGTGTCTTGTCTTTCGGAACTGGCCAATCCTTGACGGCGATTACTTTTTCTTGGTCTGTTTGAACACCTTCCCCCGAAACTATGTGTCCTAAGAAGTTCACTTGTTTTCTGAAAAACGAGCACTTTTTCGGACTTAACTTAAGATTTGCTGTTTGGATTTTCGACAGCACTTGGTTGAGGTTTTTAAGGTGATCTTCAAATGTACGGCCCACGATGATTATGTCGTCTAGATAGACAAGACATGCGTCTCCAATCAATCCGGCGAGTACTTGCTCCATCAGCCTTTCAAACGTTGCAGGAGCATTGCACAATCCGAATGGCATAACTTTAAACTGCCACAATCCCTTCCCTGTTGAGAATGCAGTTTTTTCCTTATCCTTGGGGTCTATTTCTACTTGCCAATAGCCACTTTTCAGGTCAAGTGTGGTAAACCACTTCATACCAGTCAGCGTATCCAGTGTGTCATCGATCCTAGGCAGTGGATAGCTGTCCTTTTTCGTGACAGCGTTCAGTCGTCGATAGTCCACACAGAAGCGCATACTGCCGTCCTTTTTCTTTACCAGGACCACAGGAGAACACCATGGACTCGATGAAGGCTCTATAACACCGTCCTTCATCATTCCCTCCATCATGGTTTCCACCTCTTTTTCACGTGCAACTGGCAGTCTTCTTGGTCGCTGACGGATTGGTAACTCGTTACCCGTATTAATCTTATGCTGAACTAGTCCAGTTCTCCCTATGTCAGCATCATTTGAAGAGAAAATGTCGGCGTACTGAAGTAACATCTTCTTAGCCTTGTCCATTTCTTCTTTAGATAAATCGCAGTTTTCCAAAAGTGTTGACACGTCAAACTTTGTACTACGAATTTTATTTCCGGTAGGCAGATTTTGTAATTGACGCATCCAAGCTACTTCCTCGCAAGTGCCGATTAAGGTGCCCTTCTTAATGACTTGCTCCTTGTCACTTGGATTCAGTATGCGTACTGCTGAGACGTTGTTGACCTTGACCAGAGTCCGTGCCATCTTCCATGGAAAGTCATTGTTCACCCTTTCTATCAGAACACTTCGATCTTTTTGTCCAGAATTCCGTGGTAAACTAATTGGCACAATCGTTTCTGATCTGCGAGGAAGAACAATCTCTTTCAAGCAGTACACTTTCCCTGATGGTGCACCTTCCATGAAGACTTCCTCTGAACCACATTTCAATACTCCTTGATCAACGTCGATCTCACAACGATATTTCCGCATAAAATCCAAGCCCAAGATGCAATCGTCTACTATGTCGGCCACGATGACATTGTGCTTGTAAAATCTGTCACCCAATTTTAACTCCACCTCCTTCTTGCCTCGGACGGTTATGTGCTGACCGGTAGCTGTCAGTAATCGTATACGGTCGTGGTTATCAAAGTAGTCCCCAAGAAACCGACTTGCTGGGTGAGAGTTAACGACCGTGTAAGAAGCTCCAGTATCCAACGTCAGTTTGCATGGTGTTCCGTTGACTTCGCCTCTGATGGTCAGGCTGTTCCCGTCATGTGCTTGCGAGATCAAGATTCTCGGGGCTCTTTCAATACCAGCCAGCACCCGCCCCCCAGTCCTGGCATTTACTCGTTTCCCTGCTGTGGCTGGACAGTCACTTCAGCCACCCTTCCTTGCTGATCTTCTCGCGGGGTGTTGCGCTTTGGACAGCTTGACCGAAGGTGACCCCTTTCTCCACAAGTGTAGCACCTAGGACTGTACCCTTGCGGGCGCTCGCGTACAGGTGATGCTACAACCTCCCTAACGCGGTGCGTTCGGTGGTCTTGCCTCACTGCCTCTACTTCTAGAGCATGGGCTAAGGCGTCCTTCAATGTTTCATGATGCCCAAGTCTCACAGCGGCTCTAACTTCCAAGTCACGTATTCCATCAACGAACGCTTGTACCAGATTCCCATCGATAAGTGCAGGGGCAGACTGGTATGCTTTCCGAACCAGCTTTTCAACTTCCAGGGCCCACTGCTGTAGGTTCTCGGCACTACGTTGAACACGATCCTTCAACTTAGCACGAAATACGTGCTCCAGGTGCGCGTCGCCGTATCTGGACTCTAACGCCTCCAGCAGCTGCTCGTAGGTTACATCCTTGCCAAGCGCCTCAAGAATGTTGAGGGCCTGGTCTCGGAGACCCAAGGTGAGCGCGGTCATGGCTTGCGGTTTTGTCCATCCATTCGCCTTCATAACGGCCTCAAATTGAATTTTATAAGCCGACCACGAAGATGTTCCATCGAATGGAGGCACCTTAAAGCCCCGCGCTGAAGGTGCAGCAACCACTGAAGCCACAGTCACGTCTCCAGTCTTCAGTTCCCCCAAAGCCTTCTTCACCCCAGCGATCTGAACTTCGGCTTCTGAGATGCGATTCTCATGCTGGTGAACCTGATCCTTCATTACCTTCAGCTCTTTGCCGAAAGTTGAATGAAGATCCTTTATGAGGATCATCTGTTCTTCTTGACGACGAGCCTGCTCCTCCTTGTCTCGTTGCAACTGTTCTTCCAACCGGCGAGCCTGCTCCTCTTGACGGCGAGCCTGCTCCTCTTGACGGCGAGCCTGCTCCTCTTGACGGCAAGCCTGCTCCTCCTTTTCTCGTTGCAACTGCTCTTCCAACCGGCGAGCCTGCTCCTCTTGACGGCGAGCCTGCTCCTCTTGACGGCGAGCCTGCTCCTCCTTATCTCGTTGCAACTGCTCTTCCAACCGGTGAGCCTGCTCCTCTTGACGGCGAGCCTGCTCCTCTTGACGGCGAGCCTGCTCCTGCAGCAGCGCCATTAAAGCTGACAAGTCTGGCGCCACTGATGCTGGAGAAACTCCGGATGGGCCAGCGGCCAGCTCTGCCGTAGGCTGGACACCACCCGGTGTCTGTGTCGGAGAATCTCCAAACCGCCTTTGGTCCATGTCCTGCTGTCGCTGACTCCTGGTACGGATACCTTCCGTGTTGTCCTTAGGTAGAACTGGCATAATTTATCCCTCACTTCTGGCACCAAATTGTTACGAGCTGGGTATGGGATAAATCAATTACTACCGATGAAACAACTGAATAACTTTAATAATCACAAAACAATTCAAACTCAATCACAAGTACAGTACTGATCACTATTCGCTTAGATATTCGCACTCACTAGTTCACTTCGATTCCTCCCGTACTGTAGCCAAAATAATACTGCCCGCTCCCACAAACACGTCGACTATTTATACGACGACCGAACGTTTGAGAAAGATCCATAAGTTCCCAGAATCTTCTAGGCAATTCATACTAGGTCATTGTCCTTAGAGAAACTTCCACAACTTTTGTACACAGGAAAGAAATAGGTACTTTATGCCCTGGGCGTACGGTCGAAATTACAATGACAACTTCCTGATGTATTTTATAGGTAGTTTGCGAATTTGTACCTACATCATTCGATACATACCTACTACTACCTACCTACTTAGTTGTAGGTACCTACTATTAGAAGCTACTTGTATTGTAGGTATGGGTACGACGTAACAATAATTTGTAAAACATTGACAGAGGGGGGAATCCAAATCGTAATTTAAAACATGCAAACTCATATTAACAAGGATTCAACCCCCATGACGTCAACGATTGGATCTTACGCATACTTGATTACAAGTACAAGCACTGACGTCATAATCCAGTACTTCTAGAACGAACATTATCTACCCTCCGACTTATATGCCAGACAAGCATTTATTGGCAAAAACACTCGGTGGCTCTCAACGTACCCCGAGGCTTAACTAATTAACTATATAAAAAATCTTAAATCCGAAGTGATTTAATCCTAAATCCAATATGGCGGACCCTTAAAGATGGCGGACTGGTTATTATTTTTTAAACATTCCGGGCCACTGACTACCTGTAACGACTGTCAAAAATCTAAAATAGACAGCCGTCAGCCCGGACCAACGGCTTAACTTGATTTCCGAGGCACGGAGGAACACGGTATGTAATGGCTGGCCACCCATCAACGGACTAACCTAGGCAAGCGCGGCTTAACCTGAAGATCGACCCGAGCGGCTGTTATTATCTCTATCTACATTTACAAGGACTCATCCTCCATGACGTCAACAATTTGATCTTACGCATACTTGATTACAAGTACAAGATCTGACGTCATAATCCAGTACTTCTAGAATGAACATTATCTGCCTTCCGACTTATATGTCAGACAAACATTTATTGGCAAAAACACTCGGTGGCTCTCAACGTACCCCGAGGCATTAAGAGGCGGCATCGAGGCGGCTCTGCGGCCTTGACCCACCCCCGTTTTACACCCCCCTCACCCCCTCGATCTCACCCCCGAGCTTAAGCAATGACCTAAGATTTCCATGATGAGAAATCCTGGAATCCTTTAGGAAAATTCATATGATTTTGAATGTTAAAGTAGAATGAGGGGTTTTTGTCTTTTATAACTTTAGTGAATTGTCGTTTTTTTTTGTAGTTGATATTATAGTGTGTATGCCCCCCCCCCCCCCCCCCACGGCTTTGCTCACGTTAATTTAGAATTTGACAATTACTACTAAAGTTTCTATATTGTGGTTTAAGTATTATGGTATTTATCATCACTACATATTATCACAGATAATATGATATTATAAAACAAAGTCCCCCGCCGCGTTTGCCTGTCCCTATGTATGCTTAGATCTTTAAAACTGCGCAACGGATTTTGATACGGGTTTTTTTAATAGATAGAGAGATACTAAAACCACTGCATCACTATGCAGTGGTTTTAGTATATAATTTGTCAAGCGGGTGAAGCTGCGGGCATCAGCTAGTTCAATCACGTGGCACCATCTATTATCATAAAAACGTTAATTGTTGTTTTCCACGGGAATAGTACTTTTTGTCGGTATTAAAGGTATAATCCTAGTTTCTGTACACCTTATAATGTATATATAGGGTGTAAAAGACCTCATCACAAAGCTGTCAACCAAGTATTCTGTACATCAATATAAGTAACTTTACGCAAAAATTATTGCTGGGAAACGACTTTTTTTGGGGTGAAAAATCATGTTTTGTGGTAGAACTCAATGTAACGAGCTCAAAACATTGTGCTGATGGATGGATTGAATAGTACGGGGGTCGTGGAGGTGTTTACAGTAAAAATCTTACATTAAAAACTTGTATTTAAAAAAATACTTGTCAGAAAGTTGGAACTTTGACCCCCAATATCTCCGTAACTAGAAGGTTCCCGTAAGGTATGGTGTAGAACAAAAAAAATGATCGCAATGACGAGGAGAACAAGTGCTTTTCGGCTTCGTGAAGAGGTGTTTTACACCCTTTATATAGGTATGCAAAATTTTAGGATGATTGGTTCAGTGGTTTAGGCCTGAAAACACAACAAACAAACTTACTTTCGAATTTACAATATTATAGTTAGGATAGTTAGGATAACAATTGAAAATACTAAAACAACTAAACTGAACTAACAACAAGATATAAAAGGGCACCAAAAACTCCACGTCAACGCTAGTGTCTGGTTAAGTTAAATAATATTTTCATAAGTTGGCTGAAAATATTCTTATTTTATGCGACGCGTTTGGTTTGATCCAATCTTAAAAGTTCTTTGTTCTTAAAGACAAAGAAACTCGTACTTCAGTATACTTTTATTAAGACACTAGCGGACGTCCCGCGGTTTCACCCGCGTAGTTCCCGTTTCCGTGGGAGTACGGGGATAAAATATAGCCTATGTTACTCAAGGTGAATGTAGCTTTCTAATGGTGAAAGAATTTTTGAAATCGGTTCATTACTTCCGGAGATTACCCCCTACATACAAACTTACAAACTTACAAACAAATGTTACCTCTTTAAAATATTAGTATAGATTAAAACAAACTTTAAAATCGATTCGTTTCAAGTTGTGCTCGTTGGATCACTAGGAGCAGACGCGATCAGCTGATTGACAAGTACGATAAAACTATAACAAAAGTTACGAATTTCCAAAAGTCATAGAACAAAAGTTTTTCAGTTTCATGGTCTGAGACACAACACGAGAGGTCTTGTGTTTATTATGTTACAACTTTTATGTAACATTATTCGAGAGGTTACATAAGGTTCAGTATCCTCCTGCCGGGACTGCGGGACTATTCGAAAGAGATACCGTGGCCCCGGAACACAAAGGGCGATGAAGGAACATGGATGTGTTTTAGTCAGTAACAGACTAACAGTCCGACACTCCCTCCTGCTCCGCCCAGAGCGGGAGGAGTCATTTGATGATATTTCCATACCTACAAAAAAAAATAAAAAAGATGTTAAAGATAAACTATACAAACGAACATATACTCACGCCTTTTCCCCAACTGGTAGCCAGACATACATACATCATACTCCTGAGCTAGTTTTTTAAGCATTTCGTTTATGGTTATAATGTTTCTTTGACCAAAGCATGTTCCACTTCAGGGCTTATATAAACGAAAATAGATGTATGTATAACTACTTAATACAATTTCGTGCATGAGTAATCGAATACGAAAACCCTTTTACTTTCGTGTTACTCATGCCAGCGAAAGATTAATCGATTTCATGAATCTTGTCGATTCATCCTGGTTGCCTCTTAAATTATCCACTAAGGATAAAACTCTGTAACTTAGTAACTTGGCTTGTCATTGTGACGAGACAACTGTCTGTAAGTCTGCATGTTCAAAAAGCTTGTGATGTGAAACCTGTTTCGTCATTGGCTGATAACGAGGAATTTTCCACTGACGTTTGTCACAACGCTTCAGTGTATATCAATAGATGGCGCTGATCAGCGTTAGGAATATTTTTTTAAGCGGCGTTCTAGTAAAATCCAATGAAAACAAAATTACTACGTATTACATCATAGGTCAATGATACAATCTTATAACAGAGCAAAAAAAAAAACTCCCTAGACACATGTCAAACTCATTATATAGTAAAATTTCTTTATTATTCATTGTTGTATTTAAAGTAAGAACTTTAAAGAACCTTTTTTCTGTCCATTTTTAACCTAAAAAGTCTACTGTTCTTTTGCATCACTGAACTGAACTACAAGTTTTTGCATGGTTTTTGCTATTGTTCTTCGGAGTGTTTTTGCGTTACATCTAAACTCCTGGTGCGTCGAGTCGAGCTTAGGTTCCTCCGTACTTCAGTTAAGGCTTTGTGGACATAAAAACGAGCTATTTTATTATTCCCAAGGTTCATCAGCGCCATCTAGTTCGTTCATAAAAAGCACTGGAAAATTCCCTATTAAATAGGTACTGTCAGAGAATGAAAACCACCACTGGCTGGAGGCTTTACATTCAAGGCACCCACAGGATAGTCCGGTTAAGCAGAAGCCAGCATCATAGGCTGAACTGCAGGATGCCATTAGCAAAAAAAAAATCCAAGCGTCCCATTTTTTAACAACCTGATGTGACGTCATAACCACTATTCAGTTACTATACAAACAAAAAATATCTAGAATAAAGTTCTTGAGTTGTATCGTTGTTGTTTTAAAAAACGTAGTAGTAACAGAATTTTAATCATCAAAATAATCAATACAACCCTCCAAGTTCAGAAAGGTGCAGGAATGACTTTGTCCTTGAAAAAGTCATTTTTCCACTTTTTTTTTTTTTTGTATTGATGAATTTGATGATTAAAATTCTGTAATGCACGCCACACGCCGCCGCGCGCACTCTGTGACGCATACGTCTGACAGCCGCGAATAATATTTTAATCAACATACAACCTAGCACTGGCCTGCAAATTGCAAAAAACGTAAGAAAATTTGAATTTCGCGGGCTACCCTGGAGCATTCACCTTAAGGCAAGTTAGGGGTTAGGTAGGCACACGAAGCAGGTGGCAGCTTTATCTAGGTATATCTATATCTGTGTGTGGAACAGGGTGAAAGATGCTAAGTCTTCAGTGTGTTAACACACTGGCAATCGAATTGTCGGAGATTCAATTTTCAGCAACGGATTTTTTTAAACTTGCAATAAGGCGACTACAGGAGCTAAATGAGCAATTCTATTTGTGGTGGTTGAAACTTCGTTTAAAACACTGTTAGAATAAGGTTCTAATCAGCTTGCACTACAAAGTGGTTGTTACGTCAGTCACTGCGACACTTTACAAAAAACCTATTGATTGGACTAAAAAATAAAACACTGTCATGCTAATTTATGTTGCTTGTAGAATTATTTGCCAAAAAATAAGAATGATCGCATGTATTTTTAATAAGGTTTTTACCCATTAAGATAAATTTTTAGACATAAGTTCGTGGTTTTTTTAAAATTAGTTGTATTATGTTTTCAAAACACTATGATACTAGCATATATCCTAAAGGATATCATATATTTCTTTTTTTATTACAGGTTTTGTTTATTGCAGTGAATCATATGCTTTTTTGCATTATAAAACTCGCGTTTAGCTCCTGTAGTTCCCTTAAAAATTGAATTAAAGAATAACTAATCTTTACAGACTCATGTTGACTCATGTTTCTAAATTAGAGCAAGCTCAAATCTATTCAGATATCATATAAGTATGTATATTCCTGCATTTTATAAGCAAGGATAAGCAAAATTCCATACCGATTCGAATGCGTCACAACGAAATCAAATGCAATATTGCATTGCAATAAATCATCTTCAATACCCATTCATTCTATACGTAGTTTCAGTTTATCGTAAACGTACTAATAATCTACAAATGTTCCATATTTTCTGCTTAATTGGTCGAAAGACGTCATAGACAAACGGTTTTATACCAGAAAATATTGTTTCAAAATGCGTGAGCGCATAATTGTTGCGCGTTTGTTTCTTTTGGCTTTTACTATTGAGTTTTGGCCAGTCTTCAATAACACGAGAATAGTACACGACCACTACACAAGACCTGTCTTTAAACCAACGAAAAAACATCACAAGTTCAAGCTACAATGGTCTTTAAATAGATACGGAACGTGTAGCTCTTTTTTATTGTTTTACTGATTTCCAATGAAATTAGGAATGTAGCTGTTGATTGTTGTTTTTGAAATTTAAGTCGGTTAACGTTATGTTTGAAAAAGAGTTATTATGTAAAATATCAAAAACTCATATTTCACAGTGTGTTGTTCAAAATAAAAAACCAAATACCCACATAATTGAGAATGTGAATGAAGTTGTATTATTTTCTTATTCGCTCACAAGATGGCGATAATTTGCAATTCAAATATAGAACAAATCTATTTCCAATCGAAAATGGAATCACATTATTTTAAAACAATATTTAAACAGTTATCATTCGTATTTTGTTAACGAATTTCTGTAACTGTTCTCTTTTCAAATACAAGTCTTATATTTTTTAATTCCGATAGATCATAACAGATGGCATTGTTAGTTCTATCATAGATCCATTCATTGTATTAATGTTTTATTGAATACTAAGTGGTATCGAGACGTGTACATTGATCCTTATTGGTTTTCTTGAATAAATACTGATAATTTTCGAGTAGAATAGTGAACATTGACTGTCACAAAAAATAAAATTTTGACCTAATTTCTCAATCGCGCAATCAAAGTTTTTGGAAGATTATTGATTAAGTGGTTTCTATTTAAGGAATTCATGTGGTCATCATCTACACAGTAAGCCAGTGTTTAGGGAGCTGGTCAGATATCCCTAACGCTTCATGTCTCTATACAACACTTCATCTTTCTATATGTGTTCGTAACCAACCAAATTAAAAAAAAAATCTGGCACTTGACCGTTTAGAGAGAATATCTCACCACCACTGATGTAGATACTTCGACCACTCTTTTGGATTAAGCTTTTGAAAGAAGTATTGCCACAAAACGGACTGTTTAGGATCTGCAGGCCTATTACGTATCTTTTTGATATCCAGTGACTAACAAGCTTCGGTTGTACACCGAACTTTGATGACAACCGTGAATGTCAAAATATTGGTATTACGTATTACACAGAGTGGATGTCACTTTACGGTGACTAACAGCCCGGGTACGGTGTAACGTCTTTCACGAAAGCCACTTCAAACTCAGTTGTCATCAATTTGATGTCCACTATGCTTACATAGTCGCATTATTAGAATAATCGATACGAAAGCGTCTATCGAAATGAGTTACGGTGACTATCGGCCTCGATGACAACCAATGACGTCATATTTGATCGCGATTGGTCATACATAATACGAAACTAACCGTTTGACAGTTAATTGATGTACACTGAGCCCAGTTACTATCAATTCGAGCTGTCAACAGAGATACATAATAGCCCTGCTGGTAGGACCCGTATGCCTCCAGCCGTTCCCGAAGGGGAACGGTGCATTGTTATTTTGATTGTGTCTGTAATTGCGGGTATCGAAGAGCTACATAAACAAATAACATAATAATATCACCCCTGCAATCCCCAAAAGGTTAGACAGTGAGAGTACACCCACATTTTGTCAGTTATGTCTAAATGCCATGTACTATCGGGGTTTTTTTTATTTTTTTTCGCTTAAATCATGCGGAGGCGCCGAGCCACGCCCCCTTATAGTTTGGGCCTATTAGGAAAGCGTCAACTCTGGCGCGCAAAATAACAATAACTCTCGTTTGGCGTGCGTCGTCAGTGCGCTCGGCCGATTCGGTATCTTTTCATTCATTATTTCTATACAAAGTCAACGGGGCGGGGCTAGAGAGCGTTTCTATGTTGCGAGTGCAAGCAAAAATGAGCTTAGTGGTGGTCAGGTGGGAATGTCCTCGACAGTACGTATACAACACCATCCATACAGGTGTTCATGTGTTTTATAAATAAAAGTTTTATAAAATAAAAATATCGTTAAAAAACGTTTTGTTATCATCTTCATGAAGTGAATACTTAAAATCATACTTTATTTCAAGATTACTAAGGTATTAAACTGTACATTTTGTGTGTATCATACACACAGGGTTTTCTCACGATGTTTTCCATCACTAATGTTAATGGTGTTAAAGATAAACTTACTTAGAAAGCAGGTAGGTACCCGAAACTGACGAATCTTCCCAATCTCCTTGAACCTAAGAAAAGCAAAAAAAGAAGCAATAAAAAGAAAGAAAAGAAAAAAAAAGTGAAAAAAGAGAGAAAGAAAAGAAAGAATGAAAGTAGGAAGAAGAAAAAAAAAGAAAGGAAAAAAGAAAGAAAAAAGAGAAAGAAGAGAGAGAGAAGAAAGAAGTTGAAAATGTATCAAAGAAAATTGACAGATTGTAGTAGCTTAATGTTGCTGCCAGTCTGCTGTACATTATGAATTGAAAAGTCACCTTGAAAAAAAATATGATAAAAAATTACTACTCACATTTCCTCGCGAAGTTTTCGAGTAAACATTACATATTATTTAGTCTGTCAGTTTGTAAGGCCGTCTAATAACAGTTATCAATGACCTTACCGGATGTCTGCGACGCGCGACTCGCAGCGAACGCGTGCGCAGCCGGAAATATACATGTTCGCCAACAACAGGGAATAAACAGAAAACTCACAAAAAACGATTTACTTTTCGTGTATTTTTGCCCTATAACTTTTCTTTCAAAATGAATAAAAAGACGAATGTCAAACATTTAAGTAGGTAAACATTAAATCCATATGAGTCGGGTGTGTTCATCATGTTCCCCCCGACTGGGCCCCGACCCCTTGTTCCGTCCTTCTTAGCTTCCTAAGGTCGATGCAATGATATTCTAGTAAACAGATAATTATGTTGTGAGCAAGAAATCGTGAAGTCTCGAAAACGGCCCAATTGCCCCGTATTGCCTTTAGTCTACAACACGCATGGCGACGAGCGATACGCTGCTACGAATTCAAATTTAAAAAATTGTAAAAATGCCATCGTGCGTGTTCAGAAAGTGTACCAATTATGATACTAAAGTAAATAAAACACGAGGAATCTCATACCGCATGTAACTACGCAATATACTTCGATTCATTAATATTTTTCATTTATTTTCCTAACATTCTGATATTTGGAGGATAATAATAAAAGAAAGATATGGGAAATACATTTTTGTCGTGAGTACGACAAGGACGCGTGCACTTCAGCTCCAGACATAGAACAACACTATCTACTGTGCTATCTGTCTCTTTTTTTCTTATTGGTTTTATCAAGCTATCCCTTTTGTATCATTTTGACCTGTAGTGAAATGTAGAATGAATGAAAAGGTGTGTTGCCGGTGCTGCGCGGAACAGTTTTATCGGTGGTTTTTAGGTGTGTGACATATCTGTTTATTAGAATATCATTGGGTCGATGCAACACGTTTCTTCTTCCATTCGCCCCTGTCAGACGTTACGGAACTACTCCTTTATCTTTTATATCATTTCTCACACAATTCATCCATCTTTTCTTTGGCCCTCCTCTCCCTCTCCATCCACCATCCATCAACATTCATATCCATCAGTTTTTTGACGACCCGAATGCCGCAGCGGTAGTGAGGCTGCCTTACGTTCTTAGGGTCCCGGGTTCGAATCCCGGTAGGAGCAAATGTTTGTGTGATAAGCATGGACATTTGTTTCCGAGTCATGGATGGATATGTATAATAAAACTAACAAAAAGTATCTATGTAGTATATCAACTATCTGGTGTCCACGACACAAGCCTCGTTGCTTAGTGTGGCACTAGATGGCGCTGTGTGTAATGTCCAGCGATATTTTTTTATTTTTTAGTCAGACGCGTTTTATCCCTCCTCATCACATGTTATCAAGAAAACTAATAATAAAATAAAAGTATTACAGTAATAAAAGTTACTAAAAAGTTATTGGGATTCGTTTTCCGAAATAAAAACTTAGTTATGATTCATTTTTTTTTATTAAACAGAAAACGTAGTTATTCTTAAATACTTATTTGTGAGGTGAGGAGCGGCCTATGTCCCAGCTGTGGGAAATAACCCATTTTACCCATCTATACCAAAATCATCCTATCATTCAAATTCTCTGGATACTATTGGTCTACGGCCCTTCTGCCATCTCTTATACTGTGTCTCCGCCGTGATGGCACGATTTGATTGCCCTGTTTTATTGTTTAGAATAAATTCCGTGGCACAGTCGTCATTGGCAATTTATATGTGTGTTACGTTAATTGATGGTTTTCCATGGAGTTTAAGGCCGAGCTGGGATGAAAGAGATCTTTCTTGTGTTGCTATGGTGATTTGTCAAGGCCCTTTAAGACTTTAGAGGAATGGTAGTTTCCTTATGTGCCACCGTTTCCACCATCAATAAATTGCAAATCTATTTAGTCCGTCAGTTAGTCATCATCTGCCTAGCCATTTCCCAAGTTTTATTGGGATCGGCTTCCAGTCTAACCGAATGCAGCTAAATACCAGTATTTTACATGGAGCGACTACCTATCTGACCTCCACAATCCAGTTAGTACTGTAGTCCGTCAGTTAGAGTATTGGAAAATAATGGACACGTATTTTTTGTTTTTGTAAATCAATGAATATTGACAAAGTTAGAACGCATCAAAACTCGGGAGTGGGGACTCGTGACGTCACTACGCGCTAAAAATTAAATTATAGCATGACGTGACGTATTGAGAATTTTAAAAGCGTCGTATCTTCGTCAATTTTGGTTTATGTAACAAAAGAAAAAATACGTGTCAAATATTTTTTGAAAATCTAACTGATGGACTAATTCGATTTTTTCAGGACACAAGCCTCTACTCTATTAATTCTCGGCAGTCACTTCCTTTCTAGCCATAATTATCATCCTTCACACAGTCCATATATCGTTTCTTTGGTCTTCCTATATTCTTACAGCTATCTACATTCATAATCAACATTTTCTTCATCCCTCCGCATCACATGCCCATACCTGCACGATATAACCGATTACCACACAACTTTTCAGTCACCGGCGCCACTTTCAAACTTCCTCTATTTTTTCTTTCTTTTGGGTAAATGAGTCAATTCGATCGTTTACTTCGGTGTTATGTTTATGTTTAGAGGTATTTGACGGTAGTTTTTAAAATGCTCCCCATTATCATACTGACTGAGTGACCTACAATCCACTGTTTAAAGGGGCTTTCAGATTACGCTATAATATGTATAATAGCATATAGTATATAGTTCATAGCACAACAATATCGCGCACCATACATTGTTATGGACACGTTCACACTGTACTGTACTATATATTATTGGCTTACTATACGCTATAAAATTGTGCGATGCGCTGAATTCATGCTGTGCTATATCACGCGCCGCGCTCTTCCTCATCCCTCATCCTCGGCACTCTTCAAAGATCGCGGTCAACTGAGCTTGCTATATACTATAAATGCTTGCGATAATATCGCATAATGTGAACGCCAAGCTATATAGTATAGCATTAGGTCCTTCTTTGCTATACTATATAGCACAATAGTATAGCGTAATCTGAAAGCCGCTTTAGACTTTCACGGTTTTTCACTACACTTAAAGTACTTACTTACGGAATAATATCCGTTATTTTCTTTCCACCCCACCAACAATTTTCGCTCCATCCGCATACCTCTTCCTTCAGTATTCCTGCGATCATGATGCTTGCAACGGCTTCAAAATATCGGGAGCTCATCAAAATCAAAACAAAAGAAAATCACGGAGGGGAGGAGGAGGAGGAGAGGAGGACAATTTATTTATTTATTTATAATATTTATATTATCCCATAAGTACTTTAAAAGTGACCTACAATCATCATATTACCTTAGCCTTCATACTATCTTCTTAAAGAGATATGTACCCATTCACTTCTGGAACAAGGTTCTATGGTCTCCTGTCGTCCAAGTCATAGTACAGGCATTTGTTTTTTCTTCTCAGCGGACAAAGTTTGCAAGCTCAAAAAATCTGGATGATAGTGTGAAAATCATAATCACACTATCATCACACCGCAGCAACTACAACACCAACCAATCACCTTCAGCATCAAAGCCTGCAAATCAAGTCACTATAGGTTCACTTAAAGCCGCTCAGCTATTTACCAACACAATGTGCCATTGTGCCAGTATATAATCCGCCATGTTATCTTTGCCAGAGACAATGGCAGACTTTAGCACAAAAGCGTGTTGCCAACTATTATGTCCTTTCTTTATCTTGAGTTACCAACATGAGTGTGTATGTTTTGGTTTAATGATGAAAAATTAGAGCAATTACTTTTGTGTTCTGCTAATATTTCCAAATTCTTTTTTCAAGTTTATTTATGTGTATAAAGGATGTAAATAGATCCTTAAAACATGAGTGCGTATGTTTTGGTTATATGATGAAAAATAAGAGCAATTATTTTTGTGTTCTGCTAATATTTCCAGATTCTTTTTTCAAATTTATTTATGTGTATAAAGGGTGTAAATAGACCCTTAAAACATGAGTGTGTATGTTTAGGTTTTATGATGAAAAATTATAGCAATTATTTTTGTGTTCTGCTAATATTTCCAGATTCTTTTTTCAAATTTATTTATGTGTATAAAGGGTGTAAATAGACCCTTAAAACATGAGTGTGTATGTTTAGGTTTTATGATGAAAAATTATAGCAATTATTTTTGTGTTCTGCTAATATTTCCAGATTCTTTTTACAAGTTTATTTATGTATATAAAGGGTGTAAATAGACTCTTAACGAAGCCGAAAGTCACTTGTTCTCCCCGTCATTGCGATATTTTTTTGGCATTGTCCAATAAATCTAATTTAATAAAATATAGTATTCTATGAAACTTATTAAAAAAAAAAAAAAAATCATGGCTAGTTTAATTTACATTTAACTTTAAAGTTGGCTGATGACGTCGTCACTGGAAAAGATTCCTTTGCTCATTCAATGGTTTAATACGTGAGTGACACTCTAATCACCTAAAGCTATTATAGTTGTATTGAGGTTATTAGCTAGCAAGCCAAGCCGTGTGGTATCCGGCAGAGTAGAATAGAACCAACCCATTACACTGACGGGTGTCGTGTAAGGCGACTAATGCCTGAGGCAGAACACCTTGCGCCTCCGTAGACCAGAGAACGGGCAGCAGCGTTTTCTGTTAGTCTTTCATCATTGCGATCTCCAATCCGCCTGCCAAGCGTGGAGATTACGGCAAATTCCTCCCATCATGGGAGAGGCTTGTGTCCAGCAGTGGACGTTATGGGCTGTGGTAGTAGTAGTAGTAGTAGTAGTATTAGCTAGGCTCGAGCTTATGTGGGCAGAAGACGGGTTTCGTGCTATGAAAACACACTGGATGCGATACACTATTTTATTTCACATTGCACATTGCACATTGCACGGTTCGGCATGGTAGTTTCCATGGAGAAGAACCGGCAAGAAACTCCATGGTTACTCTTTTCAAATAGATACATTGAGTCTAACAAATTACTTCACATTACACTTTGACACATTAACACTGGGCACAATGATTCGGGTACAGTTTCAAGACTTCTTAATAATTGTCAATTGTCTTCGACGTTCAGCACCAAAATGCCCTACTTGCCCACTCGGGCTCCTGACCAAGATTCCTGCCGTTGGAGGGAAAATCCAGCGCCCTGATTGGCTCACGACTTTACGCCACGTCAGTCTCGTGATCCAATCAGAGAACCGCTTCATTCTCGCGCCAAACATTTTACAAATCAAATCATAGAAATATTGCCATTCTTACGGAATCAATGTTACCAGTTTACATAATAAAATATAAAGCATTTAATATTTTACATTTTAAACAAAATTCTTTTTGAAAACACAGGAAATTGACTAGTAAAATCCGGAAACCTAACACTATATAGGGCTCGCTCAAACACGCGGGAACCGCGCGATTGTCATATCCATATCAGAACGCGGGCTTGAGCGTATTTCACGACATTCCTTCTTAAATAAATAAAAGAGGTAAAATAAATAAAAAAAGGTTAACCACATTTCTTCAAAAATATAAATAAATAGTAAGTATTTTTACATTTTAACGAAAAATAATTGATAAGAGACCTTATTCCTGGAAACGGTTTTACAATGGGGAATTTTTTAGTGATGCAAAAGAACAGTAGACTTTTGTTAAATAAAAACATGTTTGACAGAAAAAGGTTCTTTAAAGTTCTCACTTCAAACAACAATGAATAATAAAGAAATTTTACTATACAATGAGATTGACATGTGTCTAGGAGAGTTTGTTTTTGCCATAGAGATAGAAAGAAATATGGAGGGGCCCCGATATTCTATACCTACATTTGCATAGACAAATGTGAGTGAAATACGAAACAGAATGTGAAATATCGTTTTGCTTCATTTTATCTAATGTGGTAATCGTATTTGATAAAGGAGACAACAATATTTCAGCTGTTGCTCATAATGACAACATTTTCTTGTGACGTAGTTACAGTTGTAGGTAAGTGCCGTATCCGCCATATTATGCGACGAGTTTTGTGGTAGTTCTGCTGTCAAATGAGTGTTTACTTTTGCATTTATTTAGATTTGTAAGAAAATTACGAAGAGTTTATCTTTAAAATTGCACGTATATGGTGGAAAACAGCTATTCAACATGCCTGCGTGTTGTGTTATGAAGTGTGGTGCAAGAAAGAAGGAAAATCAACCTCAATTATCTTTGCACAGGTTAGTAGCCGGTTTTCATGAATTATTACACATAGTAATACACTTTTGAGGAAAAAAATGCTAAGGGATCGTGAATTTATGGCTGTAGTGTTCATATTTGGGCTTATTTTCGTCCAACAGACCTTTTTTTAATTTCATAATTTCATTCGTTTGTTTACAATAACATGTCATGGTGGAATAGTGTAGTACCGTTGCTGTAATATTTTCCGATACTAGTTCCTTCGCTGTGCTGGTACGATATCAGTATAATACATACGTGTGCTAATCGGTTCGAAAAAATATGATTATTATTGTTCGCACGCAAATTAGGTACGCGTTTTGACTGACGAATTTGACGTGGAGTTACGGACACCAGCCCGTTACACAATACAAAACAAATATTGCATAACGAAATTCCTATTTTTTTCAGGCATCCATCAAAAAACAACATCAAGAGCCATATGTTTTCTGTGAGACGAGCAACGTTAAAAAATCGGATGTTTCTTGTACATCTACTGTAATGCCTCCATTGCAGCTACCCCATCTAATTGTGGAAACAATGCTCAAAGAGGTATGTATCCACCTACTTAGAAGTCGACCGTTTTACGATTCCCTGGCCTTCTTGCAAAGTGTGCGTGTTTGCCTAGGTTGGACTGTGGATGGGTGACCACCCATTACATACCAAGTTTCCTGCGTGGCTGGGAAAGCAGTTTTTGAACAAACTAACATTGTTTAGAAATGAATAGGTAGTTGATATGCATATTGTTGTTTTCATACCAAATGTTTATTGAATAAATAAAACAAATGTTGATTTTTACCGAAGTTTTATTTAATGAATAACTAAAAACGAGGTGCGATACTCAATTGATGTTTGTGTTTTCATATTTAAAAATAATCTGCATAGTATGAGCAATTAAAGCTGGTAAGTTGATTTTTGAAATACCTAGGTGTATTGGTATGTTTGTAAAATACTAGCTGACGTCCCGCGGTTTCACCCGCGTAGTTCCCGTTCCCGTGGGAGTACGGGAATAAAATATAGTCTATAGCACTCACGAATAATGTAGCTTTCTACCAGTGAAACAATTATTAAAATCGGTTCATTACTTCCGGAGATTACCCCTACATACAAACTTACAAACAAATGTTACCTCTTTATAATATTAGTATAGATTACAAGAAATGCAATTTACAAAGACCAATAACTATTTTCGTACCCACCAAATTATTATCCTTCGAATTGGCCAGGAAATGAAATTACTGTATCTGGCAAACCTAGTCCGCATACCTACTAGAAGCTACAGACCAGATATAAAATAAGCGAAAGCGCAAAAGTGATGCGACTAAAATTGTTTATAAATTCTGTGCAGAAAAAACACGACACAATGCTCCTCTGATATCTGACCGTTAATAATTAATGATTATTAACGGTCAGATATCAGAGGAGCATTAAACTTACTCATTTTTTTGTTACAACAGACTGTAAGAATCTATGGTATAATAATATAGAGGAAAGATTTGCTTTTTTGTTTGTGTGTTTGTTACGATTTAACTCAAGAACTACTGTTAAAAAATATTTTAAGTACCATTATAAAGCTACATTTTTACCGAGTAACATAGGATATAAATTATATTGATGCCATGCAAATTAGCCGAGCTATCACAATTTTCGCGGGCGAAGTGCTTAGTAAATTATAAATATGATTCCAACGTGATATCTAGTAAGACTCGAAGTGCTTAGTAAATTATAAATATGATTCCAACGTGATATCTAGTAAGACTCGTAAAACTATTATGTAGTATTAGTATCGATACTTGTTATAGTAACACTATATTCCATAATTGGTACATCCCTATCATTGGCAGCCATTTTATGAGAAATTTTGTGGCACCTTTTTTTTGTAGGTATTTCCAGTCCATTTACTTCTCAAGTCAATGGTTTTTGCCCTGCTAAAAATATAATACGTAGTATTAGAACGCCGCTTAAAAAAATATTGCCAATACCGATCAGCGCCATCTATTGATATATACTGAAGCGTTGTGACAAACGTCAGTGGAAAATTCCTCATTAGCACTATTTTTTTTTAAATGGACAATCCCCACTGCTTGGAATTGTTTATAAAAGATGTATATTAAAATATTTTGCATGATTTATACCAAGCACAACACTACCAGTTCAGCAAAAAGAATGGGTATTTTATAAATATTTTCCCCGCTTTAAGGCTGAATAATGAATGAAATATTTCAATATCTGACCCAGACTTGACCCAGTATACCGTGCCTCAAATAAAACAGTTTACGAGTTACGTTACGATGAAAACCGGGTAACCGCCCTTGAACAAGATAACTTGGTTCTTGGAAAGCGAAAATATTTTAGTACGAAAACCGTGAGCTATTGTTACGGAGGAGCTCGTGGCAAAATTATAACAGCCATTTGGGTGGATCTTTAAGCCGCGCTTGCCTAGGCTTCTCGGTGGATGGGTGACCACCCATTACTTACTGAGTTGCCCCGGAAAGCACGCTAAGCCGTTGGGCCCGGCTGTCAATTGTAGATCTTTGACAGTCGTAACAGATAGCTAGTGGCAAAACCTACCCACCTACCACCTACACCTACTTTATTTTCTTTTAAAATATGCTGTCTTGGCTTATCTCTGTATTTATTTATTGTTACTAGTGTTACGTTCGAACACAAAAAAAAACTTCTTACCTAAATTTTTCTTTACCTGAACTCGTAAATACACATTTAATTAATTTACTCGTTATCTATTTATTTGTAACCATTTATTTATATACTAGCTGACCCGCGCAACTTCGTCTGCGTCACATGAGAGAGAGAGGGTTAGAGAGAGTGGAGTCAACCTTGAAAGATAGACATAATGCTATCGCGGTTTTTTTAGAACGCTTTAAAACGAACAATTCCCTAATACATGATTGTTGCGCAACTTTAACCGTTTATGCAGCGCCCGCAAAGGAAGCTCTCGAAAGAAATAAATTTTCCTTGTTTTTGCAACATTTATCATTGATGCTCCTTTTAATTATAGCGTGATGTTAGATAACCTATAGCCATCCTCGATAACTATTCAACACTAAAAGTTTTCCTGTAATTAGCGCGTTCAACCAACCAAAATCTCTTTAGCTTTATAATATTAGTAGATATATACCTACGTAGATCCAAGTGGGTAACAATTTAATTTCTTCGATATATTTGCATTAATCGCTAAAATAATCTACTTATGTTTTTCCAAAAAAGGGCTTACCTCGACAGCCTTTTTTTTTCGGATGGGAAATCATCAAATGACTCCTCCCGCTCTGGGCGGACCAGGAGGCAGTGTCATACTTTTACTGACTAAACCCATCCATGTTCCTTCATCGCCCTTTGTGTTCCGGGGCCACGGTATCTCTTTAGAACAGTCCCGCAACCCCGGCAGGCATCGGCCCTTGCGGACCCCTTCCTATTGCTGACTCTCTTTGAGGCGCGCGGCGAACACGAACGTGCCGTCGACACGGCCTGTCGTCATGAGACAGACGGACGGCGAGCTAGCCCATAGCCCACCGTCCACAGGCCCGCGCGTACGGTGGCCGGGGGCCACGTGGTGGCCCCTGACGCCCGGGGCGTCTCCCGCGGCGGCCGGGACGTTTAGAGGTTCTCTCCCTCTCACGTTCCGCCACCTCCTTCATCCTTAGACACTCGATGACAGTCATACTCCAGCTAGGTCGAAAGTTCTCATCAAAGGTGCAAGAAATTAGCCCAAACACGATTTTTCAATTATAAATGGGACCAACTTTGAGATGTACCTACCTACGCTTTTTACAAACAAAAGGACCATGTACGGACTTCTCTGTAAAAGTTATCCGTGGTCATATATAAAAAAAAATACGCGTCGAATTGAGAACTGCCTTCTTTTTGTTTCGTCGGTTAAAAAACCAATCTTGAGGCAATTTACACGTTTGCGGCGGCGACCTCTCGCATCCGGCCCTGGTGCAAGCCATGGTCCGGAGCGAGACGGAATGGGACGCCGTCACCACCTTCTGCGAAGCAGTAATGCTAGAGAAGGAGGTGGCGGAACGTGAGAGGGAGAGAACCTCTCAACGTCCCGGCCGCCGCGGCAGACGCCCCGGGCTTCCGGGGCAACCACGTGGCTCCCGGCCACCGTAGGCGCGGGCCTGTGGACGGTGGGCTATGGGCTAGCTCGCCGTCCGTCCGTCTCATGACGACAGGCCGTGTCGACGGCGCGTTCGTGTTCCACGCGCGCCTAAAAGAGAGTCAGCAAAAAGGAAGGGCCGATCCGCAAGGACCGATGTCTGCCGGGGTTGCGGGACAGTTCGAAAGAGGTACCGTGGCCCCGGAACAAAAGGGCGATGAAGGAACATGGCTGGGTTTTAGTCAGTAAAAGTCTGACACTCCCTCCTGCTCCGCCCAGAGCAGGGAGCAGAGAGTCAATTGATGATTTCCCATCCGAAAAAAAAAAACAAAAAATAGGCAACTGACACGGGCGAGGGTCATTCAATTCAGAAAATGGAGTGAAATAAACAACGCCGTCTATCGACCAAAATGTTAAACTGCTAAAGTATATATTATTACCTATGCTATAATTTTTATTTAAAGCTGGTCAGTCGATTTAAAAGTTATGACTGTGGTGAGCACATTTTTAGTCATTGGTATCATTTTAGTTCAACAGATGTCGCTGCATGTATGTATCTTACATTTGATGATTAGTTCTTCTTAAAAACTTTAAGTTCATATATCTTTTGATAGAATTAACCGATTTCAATGAAACAAACACTAAATCATACCCCAAGTTACACACAATTTTTATGTATAAACATTGTCAGCATTGAATTCGTAGATTTTACGTGATGTGCGCACAAACAAACAGACAAACAGACAAAAATTTCAAAAATGATGGAAATGGGTTCTGTTACTTATCTTTTCACACGCTGGCTATTTTTTGTTTCAATTTCTTCAATGTACAAAAATGACTTTTCTACAGATTTATTATATGTATAGATATTATGTTTGAAACTGTTTTTTCCTTCACTTCCACCTCAAGGTTCGTTGGAAGACCAGCGTCAGACAGCATCACCTGTCTGGCATGAATGCTGAAATGTACCTTTTTGGCGCAGCCGTGAGGCACATAACACATTTTATGTTTTTCTCCTTATTTTGTATCTTTTTATATTATTGTTGTGTTTGCTTTATTATCCGACTTTAAATAAATATATTTTCTTTCTTTCTTTCAAAAAAGTCTGACAACCAATCCTACATAAGAGTATTATATCTTCAGTCGCTTCATATAAAATACTGGTATGCAGCTGCACGGTTAGATTAGAATCCCCCCCCCCCCCCCTAATACAAAATCATCATCATCTTTCTCCCCTTATCCCATGTTACTTGGGGTCGGCGCAACACGTTTTTTTCTTCCAATCCCCCCCCCCCCCCTGTCAACCGTCACGCTATCATTTACTCCTTTTTGGAGGCAAATCCAAGTCTGCCAAATATTCAGGAAGCTACAAAAACTGATATTTTTGTCAAGGGAGCGACGATATTCTTTAATTTAAACTAGTTTTTTTAAAGAATATGTGTAGTTTAGGTGACAATGCATGGTTAGCTAAGTGACGTCATTCTAAATCCAATATGGCGGACTCCCAAAGATGGCGGACTAGTTATTTTTATGCATTTCCATGATATGAGTATCAAATGAAAGGAAGAAGAATACAAGAAAGCGTGTTTTTTTTATATTTAGTTTTTTAATTCTACACTGTCGACCGTTACGAAATGGCAATTAAAGGCTTTTTTAAGTCAAATTTATTTTTATACATAAAACGTCGTCGTCGTTAACTACAATGGATCTAATACATACATTTCCATACAAGAGAACTGCTCCACAATATTAATAGAATAATTAATATCATTCAGTACAACGTGATCTAAATCCGAAAAGCTCGTAGCGCCGTGACCTAATAACTTCATTGCTACGAGCTACGCTAGTGCGTCTACGAGGCTACGCGCTACGGCGTAGCGCTACGAGTACGGAATGTGGAGCTGTCAGGCAATTAACTTTAACCTCAAAATGTCGATATTTAATTAATGGTTTATTTGTTATTTTCTAAATCATTTTACTAATTAAAGCCGTGTTATAGAAACTTTACAAGGTTAAAATCTATAAAATCTCGTGTCAGAGTGTTTGTTATCGAACTCCTCCGGAACGGTTTGACCGATTTTTATGTTTTTTTTTTGTATATATTTGGTAGGTCTGGGAATAGATCGAAGGCTTTCATTCTAAACGAGACTTTAACTATAACCCTCAAGAGTTAACTTGAGACCTGAGCGCAGTAGGTAGTACACAACGGCGCCCAGGTGGCCTACCATGACCAGCTATAGAGGACGTCTAGCTCCATCTCTTTCCCACACTGGAATAAAATTAAAACAATCCTGCTATTTTCGTGAAGGGGTATGAATCACAGCACGTTGGGTATCTAAGGGTTAATACGTCATGGGGCCACCAGGTCTCAAGTTAACTCTTACGGGCTACACCTGCCAATGAGAATGATTATTGAAACGCAACTTTATAGTATTCAGACAGAGTATCTTTTATTCAAAATATAAGAAACATTATCGATTCTTCTCACGATCTCGATCTCTTAATTAATATAAGTTGATGTTCACAAGTTGTAGTCGAGAGTCGAGAGCTCAGTCGGTGTCTATAAGAGTACACCTAGATAAAATTACAAATCGCCCCCTAAGCCTCTACACAACGTCCCCATTTTTTTTCTGGGTCTCTTACTGTCCCCCTTTAGGCCTGCAGCTCCCAGAAGGGGGCGATCTCGCCTTTTTGGGATAGGCTACCTTAGAACATTCACCAGTGTGCGGGGCACACACTTTACTTTCACTTTTTAATTTGTGCGTTGATGTCCCCCCCCCCCCTTCCACCCTTTATTCCACCGGGGATCAAAATAACAATCCACCAAAAATACTCACACCCATTTTACAAACAAATCAAGTCCTCTGATTGATAGAATCATGAATATAACTTAAAGTGGTATTATAACTAGTGTTTTAGATCTAATGCCTGGATCGGCTAGATCCATCGTTAGTCTAGACGTAACTTAGATCCTAGGATAACTTAGTAGTAGGAGATCTTAACAACATTATGTTCTGTCGAGGCAAGTTTATCACTTAAGTTTCTAGATAGTTCTGGGCCTTAATTGGACCTGAGTAGTTCTCATATGAATCTCACATGCATACTCTGACGTACAGCATTGATATGCTAATGCATATCATTGTGATGTTGATAACATTTTATAAGACCACATTTGTGGGACTGCACTGGCCATATCTTCCGTAAGCCCGACGAGCTGTAGGCCTAAATAACCACGATGTGGAGCCCTGACAAAGTGGTCATCTCTTAGCTGCCACGGTTCATTTTAATTACTTTATTTTTGAATTGTTGATTTTATCTTTTACTCTAGACGCTGTTAATGTGCACGTCTTTCTACATCGTTCTCACATATATGTATAATCTCAACATGAAAGACGTAACCAAGATTTTGTAACAATATTTTGATTGAAAAGAGTGTCCATGGAGTGTCCCGTTCTTCTCCATAGAGATCTACGCTAGGGAATGTGCAACTACAGTACTTTCTCAAGTTATTATTTCATGTGACTGTTACTGAAGCTTCGCTTTTTTTTTGTTTTCTTGACAATCAAAAGTGCCGTAATGGTCTAAGGTCTAATTTTTCAATCTAAAGATAAATTTATTCATCAGATAAAAATATATCCATCTCTTTTTTATGCTTGTCAAATACAAGGACTGACATTTTTTATTCAACAAATAGCATTATTCCGTAGGTGGAACAATCAGCCCTTATTGAAATAAATTATTTGAGTTTGAGTTAGAAGGAGCAGTGGTGGCCCAGTGGTGGCGGCCCGACTTACAAACAGTAAGTCGTGGGTTCGATCCCAGACAGACGCATTACTTTGTGTAATTTATTTCTTCACCGCTGCTCTCAAAACGGTGAAGGAAAACATCGTGAGGAAACCGGCATGTCCTAGAAAAAAATCGAAGACATGTGACATCTACCAATCTGCAATGGGCCCGCGTGGTGGATTATAGCCAATTCCCTCTCATAGAGAGGAGGCCTGTGTCCCAGCAGTGGGAACATTAATAGGCTGATGATGATCAGTTTGAAAGTCAGAAGCCGACACGGTAGACCTTGCAGAAGATGGCCGGAGCTGGACTAAACCAACGACCAGTGATTCACATTAGTTAGCTTTGTATCGAAACATCTGGAAGTCATGGGGAGAGACCTTTGCCCAGCAATGGGATGATGTAGGTTAACAGTATCAATATCACGTCTGTATTCTCGAAGAGGTAGAGGAAGTAGAGGTGTACATAGAACACCCAGATTGGTCTGGTTGGGTTAAAGTTTAATACTATTCAGTATTTTAGAGTCGAGTTTGAAAACAAAGCCAAAATTGTTGCTTGGTTTGTTTTACAATGACAGCCGTGTCTCAAAGGTTTTCAGTCACAAAAATAAAATATTATAAAAGACTTATTATTTGAATCGTGTAGGTACCAAACATTCTCTGTTCTTCCTATCTTTTAGATCTCATGTTCACGTTTTTTCAGAATACACTCAACGAGCTTTTCATTTATTTTTATTTCACACAAACCTCCACATTTAGGTCATTTGACAGTAACGAAACGTACTCGTAACACGTGTGAGCCAGCTCCTAGACTAATCAGACCTTTGCTTGTTCCAGGTTAATGTGCCACGAGACGAGTGAGAGAGACAGACGATCCCGACACTCCCTTTAAAACGCCTTATATGGAGCGGGACGGGTATACCACGCGTGCTCCGCCGCGTATCAAAACACACAAAAACCGCGGATGTAGGTAATAGCACGGGAGCTGAATAGCTTTTTAATTAATAATCAAAAAAAATAAGTAAGCCAAATTGCAACGTTCAACCGATTTTGAATTCGAACGCCTAAATCCGATCAGACTTTAACGCCTACTTTCGCGTGGACATGTTGGGTGCTTAAAATGGACTTGCCTTACTTTAATTTTGTCATGATGTGTCTGACTGTATAGTGGGTGGGTGGCGTTGTGCTAGTATTACTTCTAGTATATAATACGTAAATAAAGGCGGTGGGGACGGTGTGTGGGTGTCTGAGTGTGACGCGGGTGTTGGCGACTGGGATGCAGCGTCCGCCAAGGTGCGAGTGTCGGCTACCTGAGAAGCAGCCTTGCACGTTCGTCTGACGAATCTATAAAGGTAAGGGCTTTGCATTTCTACAGGGTGGAATCACATCGACACACAAACGGTACATCATTCCGAAGCACATACAGTTAGGCCGTTGAGAGAATGCGTTCCTGACAGGTCGCGAGTATTAGTATTGTTGGTAATGTTATATAACTTATAGCTTACATAACTTACCTATTATTAACTTACCTATTGCCCTATTAACAAATAACATTATTAAAAACGATATCATTAAATCAAGTAACAATAAATGCAATAATAAATGTGATAATTTCGCGCTAAATGTATGTACACAACTGACAGACGTCAGGAACGCCTTCTCTCAGCGGCAAAACTGTAGCAATTTTTCAAGTTTTTTTATTACAAAAATCCCGATCCTAATGAATAGAACAGCAGTTTTGTTATTTAATTACCGATGAAAAATTTATTTGTGGCTGGTTCGGAATGATGCATTAAATGAAATACGTGGTATTCGTTTGTGCGTCAATGTTCCTTTCTTCTACTTTAAAGTCAACACAAATAAGTCATGTCATTTATTTCTGAACATAATACATTGTGTAGAAAAAAAAATCCCAAGTACTATGTTTATATACCTACATGGTGTAAACAGACTTATCACGAAGCCGTCAACCAAGCATTCTGTACATCAAACTGAGTAACTCTACGTAAAAATTATTGCTGGGAAACGACTTTTTTTGGGATGAAAAATCACGTTTTACTGTAAAACTCAATGTAACGCACTCAAAACATTGTGTTTATGGACGCATTTTATAGTAAACGGGTTATAGAGGTATTTAAAGTAAAGTTATGACCTTAAAAACTAGTATTTGAAAAAAACTTGTGAAAAAGTTAAAACCTCCAATATCTCCGTAACTAGATGGTTCTCAGGTATGGTGTAGAACAAAAAAATGATCGCAATGACACGGAGAACAAGTGGCTTTCGGCTACGTTAAGGGTCTATTTACACCCTTTATACCAAGCCACAGACAGCAGAAAATGGAGATCTACACTGTTCAGAAAAGTAAGTAAGAATCAGAGGTCCATTTAGGAAAAGTTGGATCGCGACTTAACAGAAGCTAAAAGCTAAACGATCTTTAAATATGTGGTCAAAAATACTTTCATGAAGGCGCGTTAAGTACGTAAAAACCTAGAACATATACAGGTGACTTTTTTATCACTTTCCAAAAAAAATGGGTATAATAGTAGAACCGAGTAGAAGCAAATGGCATACTTAGTTTTTTACGAAAAAAAAAACGAAATTTAAATCATACGCGTACTGCGTATGATTCTATATTTTTTATTATTTTTTTTCAAAATTTCTCTTTCTTTGTTCTAATATGAAAAGTTTACTTGAATTGTTTGATGATGGATCATTTTTTTTCTAAGCTGTTGATAATATATGAACGCAAGCTTTATAATACTACCTTTACAATGAGCTCTTTGATGTCTATGTTCTCTCACCGGCTCCGTGACGCGTGTCAATCTGTTATCTAGTATTAATTATGTTTAGATATAATAAAAACAGTTAATTATGTAATCAAGTGCTTTATTTATATACAACATAAGCTACGGAAAAGAGAAAAATAAGCTAGGTATGCCATAAGCTTCTACTCCGTTCACCTAATATACCCATTAATGTTTTAAAGTGATAAAAAAGTCATCCGGTATAACAATCTGAATTTTTTCAAACTGTCTTTCTTTCAGAATAACTCGCTCAAAATAGAAGAATCACGACAAATGAGCTCCAAACATGTATAAAACTTTAAACCAAAGGTTTCTTCTGTAATTTCTTCTGTAATAAGCCTACTTACGAGTATAACCAAGCCTAAGTAGCAAGCCATGTTTGCTGTCAAACCAGTTAAAAGCCTAGGTAATTAAACGCTAGCACACTTCTGCCCTATTAAAATTCTTTCAACATTTTCTTTGCAAACTGTACAGTGACATCATTTCTCCATACACATTGTAAAAAAAATGATACCAACTGAATATCGCAAAATCGAATAAAAATATAATTAACTTACGCTACCATACGAATTTGCCAAACTGATACGAACAAATTGCGGACTTACAAAAACTGAAGTATCTGAGAGTTTCTGGTGCAGGCCTGTTTCAGCTGGGTTCCCAGGAAACACACCAAGCGCCACTGTCGCGGCAGCCATGTTATCTGACAACTCATAACATGCATTATAATAGAACCGCTATTTTAGGTCATTAGTTACTAGAACATGTAGCCCGTCGGTGATAGCGACTGCCCTGTGTACGCAAGTTCGAGCCTCAGTCAAAATTGCCATTTTGTTTTTTATTTTAATTATGCTCGACATTAAGACACTAGCGCCACGACGCATTTTTTGGAACTCATCATCAAAAATGAACTGTCTTATCTGTCTCTGACTAGTATATAGTTATCTGTGGTCTGGTGTCCAAGTCCAGCATCAATACTATTTGACAAAATAAGGTTATACTTTCTTTTTATTGCTTTTGTGTAATCAAAACTATTTTACATCCAATGCATTGTCTATGGAAAAATTATATCACAGAATGATTTGCGGTTTTACCAGACCTTAATTCAAAACCTTAACAGGGTACACGGTGTCGATTCTGTTGTGCACAAACTAAACTTAATTTAGGCTATTGCTATCTTTTACTAAAAGGCAGTGCGAGAAAAGAACGGCTATAGCTATGAACTACCTACGTTAAAGACGTCAAACTAGTTTATGCCTTGCGCTTCACTATGTTTTTAGTTTTTACGTGCACCCTTCATTTGTATGGAAATATTAGTTCTAACTAAATTTTTCAGTTCTAAATTACGTACGTCTCTTTCTCGTTATATTAGAGAGAAAATGATAGCACAGCCTAAATTAAGTTTAGTTTCGACACTTTAATAAA